>CM074302.1:15058036-15658036 GCA_037194245.1 Opsariichthys bidens
TCCAGCTCATTAAGTTTCATACTATAGTTCAAATCTTTATATTACGTTAGATTATTTATTTTCAATGTACTTTAGATATTAGCTCTTGTTTGGATCCTCTTACACAACCACCGCTGACTCTCGCTCTCTTTATAGGGCATTGGTTTAGCATTAGACATTGGATTTGGGATCCACAGAGCTGCAGGGAATGGAACAGTTTAATGGAGCACTATATTTTAAAGCTTCCTTGTTCCGCAATCAATGTTTTCCTAATTGAGCCGTTCTGTGGTTACAGCTGCCCGTTCCTGGTGCGGAACCTCACCAGCTGCATCCCGGCCATCGGAGGGGTCCTTTTTGTGTTTGTGATCATCTCTCTCTTCCAGACGAGCTTCACAGATCCAGGGATTCTGCCCCGGGCAACACCAGAGGAGGCCGCAGACATCGAGAAACAGATCGGTGAGAGTACACGCATCTCCACATGTCCGCGGTTCTGTTCGGAAGGGACGACTGTATATGGCATACTACGATCAATAGTTGAAGTGGATCAAAAAAGTTAATCAAAGTTGTCCTGAGAAGAAAGTTTTAGGACCACTTTGATGAAAGGTTTTGATCCACTTCAAATGTTGACTACTGTAGTTTTAGTTTAATCTAGTTTGTGAAATGTGTGCACTACGCCAGTTTTTATTTGATCTATATATTTTTTCAATCTTTTAGATATATTTTTCTAAAGACCCAATTTATACGGTTCTGGACTGTTACAAATGTGTAAAATAAATTAGAAAATATTTCATTTCGATTGTTACTTCTTTTTTCTATTCAATATAGAACACTGCACTGTTAGATGTTTATTTTCAAATCAAATTTGAACTAAGTTTCATATTTTAATCTCATTTATTCTATTTTTTAAAATAATTTTTTACAGGTTTTTTTTCTTGAACCTTTTCCACGGACCCCCATAGCGCTCCCTTGCAGCCCCCGAGGGTCCCTGCACTATGAAATGAAAAATCTGTCAACGCTGCAACACTGTCATGTGACCTCACCGTATTTAATGTTTAATTCAGCGGGTGTCGTTCAGTTATCTATGAAAATGAATTTGATTGTTTTGCATTTGATTCGAGTTTGTCTAGAATATATTTTGACCGTTGATTATATAATAAGTGAAGATTCAAGATGGAGATGTCGGATGTTATTTCTGGTTCGTTCGTTATTCCGGAAATGTGAGGACAAGTCTAGGGCATTGCATTATGGGATAGAGTGCCCAGTGCAGCGCTTGGTTGCTCATTTTGACAAACGTATTAGGTCCTCCAGATTCATGCATATAAAGATATAGATACAGCAGTAAAAACATTACGTAGTAGAGCTGCATGCTTCTGGATACACTGAGAATCATGATTTGTTTAGTCACCTGAACAAAATAACATGCATTTACTAGAGGTTCTGACAAAATGTTTATTTTCAATATTTAATTAAAGGGTGAGTTACTCCGAAAATGAAAATTCTGTCATTAATTACTCGCCCTCATATGGGTCCACACCTGTAAGACCTGAATGCCGATTCGTTATCGCGTCAGCATCACCCGCATGCGTCATGCTGCCAGTGCTGAGAACCTGGAAGCGCTGAACATAAACAACGTAAGAGAATCCCACAGAAGAGACATTGTTGAACTAAGTTATTTTGTGCACATTCTCGCCGCTTCATAAAATTGAGGTTAAGGTAATTAACCATTTCAGTCAAGTGGACCATTTTCACGATGTCTTTAGGGCTAAAGATTATTTTGATAATCGATTAGTTGGCCGATTATTATAGGCAGGCTAATGTCCTTCAAACAAACATGCCAATTGAATGCTATGAAAATCTACATTGCTTACTTTCTTAGACTACCTGTCACAGAAAAGAAAGAACACAAATATTTTAGGGTTCTGTCTAAAACACTATGTCCCAAAAACGTAATATTTTGTATGGCCTCCTTTGGCTTTGATAACAGCTTGCATTCTTGCTGGCGTTGTTTTCATGTACTTCTCCACAGTCTCTGTTGCTATTGACTGTAATTGGGCATCTGAAAAAACGATTTTTTTTTTATGCCTTTCTTGTAACAGTAGCGTTTCTAATGCTAAACATAATTACTGTTACTAAACCGCTTGCATATACTGGTGAATTAACCATTATTTGGGGCCGCTGTGGCGTAAACCTTACATTGGGTGGCGGTTGTATGTTTGAGTGTTGCTTTTGTGTTTTTGGTGCCCAGCGTCTCGTGTATGACAATGCCATTCTAGAATTGTACCGCTCGTGTTGAAATTGGTTTTAAAAATCTCTTGACCCTGCTTTTTTTTCGTTTCACTGCCATGTCTCACGTTATTAAGTGCAAAAAGGCTTGCTGTGTGAAGAATGTTTTGCACTGCACTGTTTTTCCCATCGTTTTTTATGTAAACACTCATTAGACTGACGTCTTTAACTCTTGTGCTCACATCTTGCATCATTTGCAGCTGTTCTAAAAACACAGAACTCAAGTTAGTTCAACTTTTTTTTTTTAAAAACTCATCTCATCTTGACTTTAATATTGTGTGTGTGTGTGTGTACTCCACTACTCTGCTTCTCATGTCATGAGGCAGAAGACATTGATTTTTTTTTTTATTGATTGATTGACTTTTTGCTTAATCTTATTAATACATAAATGTGTGCGAAGCATTGAAAAGGGCATCTTTTTCAAATAATTTATTTATTGTGCTTCACACATTTAACCTTATTTTGTTTGTCTAGTTGTTTCAATAAACGGGAAGTTTTAGCGGTTTACAGCAAACTGATCCTAACTGCATAGTTTTGTTGTTTTTTTTCATTTTTGTTATTGAAATTTCTTCCTGACATTTCATCCTCTGCTGGAAATGTTTTTCTCCCTCAGACAACCCAACAGGCTCATCTTCATCCTACCGCCCCCCTCCGCGCACTAAGGAGGTCATCATCAACCAGCAGGTGGTTAAACTCAAGTACTGCTTCACCTGCAAGATCTTCCGCCCGCCGCGCACCTCCCACTGTAGCCTGTGTGACAACTGTGTGGGTGAGTGTTGAGGAGAAGATGTACAGCAGAGAGCTGTGAGCTCATGTGCAGCTTTGTTATTTGGCTTGGGCTAACAAATCTGGGGTAGTGTTTTTTTTAATGATAATTATTACTATTGCTTATACTTCATGTTAGAAGTTTACATGTACCTTTATGGATGTTTCAGATGTTTTTGTTTAAGCCTGCATGGTTAAATTGCACTCAAGGTATACATTGTCAGTTCATACGTACAGTCGTGGCCAAAAGTTTTGACAATTAAATAAATATTGGAAAAGTTGCTGCTTTAGTTTTTATAATAGCAATTTGCATATACTCCAGAATGTTATGAAGAGTGATCAGATGAATTGCATAGTCCTTCTTTGCCATGAAAATGAACTTAATCCCAAAAAACCTTTCCACTGCATTTCATTGCTGTCATTAAAGGACCTGCTGAGATCATTTCAGTAATCGTCTTGTTAACTCAGGTGAGAATGTTGACGCGCACAAGGCTGGAGATCATTATGTCAGGCTGATTGGGTTAGAATGGCAGACTTGACATGTTAAAAGGAGGGTGATGCTTGAAATCATTCTTCTTCCATTGTTAACATGGTGACCTGCAAAGAAACGCGTGCAGCCATCATTGCGTTGCATGAAAATGGCTTCACAGGCAAGGATATTGTGGCTACTAAGATTGCACCTAAATCAACAATTTATAGGATCATCAGCAACTTCAAGGAAAGAGGTTCAGTTCTTGTAAAGAAGGCTTCAGGGCGTCCAAGAAAGTCCAGCAGAGGATTCAGCTGCGGGATCGGAGTGCCACCAGTGCAGAGCTTGCTCAGGAATGGCAGCAGCAGGTGTGAGCGCATCTGCACGCACAGTGAGGCCAAGACTTTTGGAAGATGGCCTGGTGTCAAGAAGGGCAGCAAAGAAGCCACTTCTCTCCAAAAAACCATCAGGGACAGATTGATCTTCTGCACAAAGTATCGTGAATGGACCGCTGAGGACTGGGGCAAAGTCATATTCTCCGATGAAGCCCCTTTCCAAGGGTTTGGGGCATCTGGAAAAAGGCTTGTCAGGAGAAGAAAAGGTGAGCTCTACCATCAGTCCTGTGTCATGCCAACAGTAAAGCATCCTGAGACCATTCATGTGTGGGGTTGCCATGAAGCCATGAATAAAGAATGGTACCAAAACACCCTCCAACAGCAACTTCTTCCAACAATCCAACAACAGTTTGGTGAAGAACAATGCATTTTCCAGCACGATGGAGCACCGTGCCATAAGGCAAAAGTGATAACTAAGTGGCTCGGGGACCAGAACGTTGAAATTTTGGGTCCATGGCCTGGAAACTCCCCAGATCTTAATCCCATTGAGAACTTGTGGTCAATCCTCAAGAGGCGGGTGGACAAACAAAAACCCACTAATTCTGACAAACTCCAAGAAGTGATTATGAAAGAATGGGTTGCTATCAGTCAGGATTTGCCCCAGAAGTTGATTGAGATCATGTCCAGTCGAATTGCAGAGGTCCTGAAAAAGAACGGCCAACACTGCAAATCCTGACTCTTTGCATAAATGTCATGTAATTGTTGATAAAAGCCTTTGAAACGTATGAAGTGCTTGTAATTATATTTCAGTACATCACAGAAACAACTGAAACAAAGATCTAAAAGCAGTTTAGCAGCAAACTTTGTGAAAACTAATATTTATGTAATTCTCAACTTTAGGCCATGACTAATATATATATATATATATATATATATATAATATATATATAATATATATATATATATATATAATACATATATATAACCAAGAACATGGCAACTACACAGAACATACTTGCAGTTGCAAAAAAACCTTCAAAATACTCAATAGAGTATGAGATTTCTGATGCAGCCATGTCCGAAAGGTTCCCTGGTATAATTTGCATTCCAGGGGCTAAAAATCATGTTATTTGAGCTCGCCTCAAACCGCAAACATGAAAAACAACCCATGGCAACAGTATTAAAGTAGCCCAATTCTGTGGGAAAACCGCAGTTTAGCAGCAAACTTTGGGAAAACTAATATTTATGGAATTCTCAAAACTTTTGGCCACGACTGTACAGTTCATCAATCCCATGATATTAGTGCTGCTAGCTCCATGCTCTTCTGCTCTGGAACGCAGATCACCCATATATCACCTACAACTCTATAGCAATTTTTCACCAACTTCATAGTGTAACAGTCTCTTGTAAGGCTGCACTATTAATTGAAATAAAACCAAATACATTTCCCCATACTTGTAATGAGAAGTGCTTATCAACAGAAGAGAAGATTAAAGTTCCCTGTAGTTTTCCGTGAAAATAAGTTTGTCAGTTTAATGTTTGGAAAGACTGTTGTAATTTTACAGTTGTAATGTAAAATAACATTATTATATTATTTATATATTATATAGCTGTATTGAGATCTAATTTTGCACCAGATCGTGCAGCCCTGCAAACAAGCACAACAAACTTGGATTTTTTTAAAATTGCAATCACAATTTAATTCAATTTAAATTGAATTAAATTTCAATTATTTTTCTTTATTATATATTTTTAAATTAAATAATTATTTATTTTTATCGATTCATGTTCGGAATAGGAATTAAAAAAAATTCTTTTGTTAGTGTTATATGCGATTAGTGTTGTCATGATAATGGAATTTCCAACTTTGATACAATACCTTGTAAAATATCAATATTTGATACCATTTTTGAAACCGCAGGGAAAACTGCCATATATTACCGCCATACAGATCATTTTGGGTAAATTTGTTGCAATAGCTTACACACAGAACTGTTCAAGATAACTGACTTTCACACAACATGCATGCAACTATTTACATTCCAACACTTGGTGTATTTACTTGGCAAGACGGGCATTTTGACATAATTTTGTATGTATTTGACCATTTAAGCATTAAGTCGGTTTGGTACTCATGAGCTATTTGAGTGGCAGCGTTATGTGAGCGACCACTTTTATATAGATCAGTGGTGCGTGTGCTTTTGATGTGATCACAAAACCTACGAATTTAAAAATTGTGGAGAAATTGATTTTAAAGTTGATTATGTAAATGGAAATAAAATGTGCATATGCAAATATTTAATTCCTTTGAGAGCTTTGGGTGACTGGTTCTGTTATTTGCAGCACTTCATGGGAGTGGTTGGGCACTAACGAGTTATTTTGCCTCGATTTCCTGTTGTTTTTTTGCGGAATCATGGGTAATGTAGTTTTCACCAGGATTTCGGCTGTTAAACAATCAATACTTTTAAAGAATAAATTGAAATAATGCCCAAAAATGGCTTCAACAAAAGTGTATTTAATTAAGAACCTCGCGGTTGCAGCACACAGTAGGTCTGTCTTCAACGGTTTATAAATGATCATTAAAAAACAGTTCCCCTTTGTAGAAAATCCATTGAATTTTTAGCTCACCGTTGCACTCTTTTGTACAGATGAACAAAATTCATATCTTTATAAAATTTAACTAGAATCTGGTTACATTCGATATTAAATGCCTATATATTATATATCATTATTATTATATATTTTTTTTTCTGTTTGCAGTTTCACACTATTCTGCTTGTGAATCTACACGTTCTCTTTCTCAGTGTTATTAATAGTGTTGATTTATGCAAGCCGATTAGTGTGTATTTTGGTTTAATCTCTCAAGTTCTCATTTGTTCTTAAGCCAGAAGACTTCTCATTACTGCTGTAATAAATCAAGAACCATGTGACGACCTGCTCTCTCGTACCTTTGATAGAACGCTTCGATCATCACTGCCCTTGGGTCGGGAACTGTGTGGGAAAAAGAAACTATCGCTTCTTCTACACCTTCATCGTCTCGCTCTCTTTCCTCACGGCCTTCATCTTTGGTTGTGTAACCACACACCTGGCTCTAAGTATGTGTCATATTTAACTTACCAACAATTTCTGTATCTGTTAGCTTGAGCAAATATATTTCTGGTTTAGAGCTCTTGTAGAAACAAATTTGTTAACAGACACATCTACATGCATGAAAGAATCCCAGTTTCCACAAAAGTATGAAGCCGCACAACTGTTTTTAACATTGATTATAAGTTTCCTGAGCAGCAATTTGTTATATTAGGTAGATTTCTAAAGGATCATGTGACACTGAAGACTGGAGTAATGATGCTGAAAATTCAGCTTTGCCCTTACAGGAATAAATTGCATTTTAAAATATACAGTGGGTACGGAAAGGATTCAGACCCCCTTAAATTTTTCACTCTTTGTTATATTGCAGCCATTTGCTAAAATCATTTAAGTTCATTTATTTCCCTCATTAATGTACACACATGTCCTAAGTATTCAGAGCCTTTGCTCAGTATTTAGTAGAAGCACCTTTTGATCTAATACAGCCATGAGTCTTTTGGGGAAAGATGCAACAAGTTTCTCACACCTGGATTTGGGGATCCTCTGCCGTTCCTCCTTGCAGATCCTCTCCAGTTCTGTCAGGTTGGATGGTAAACGTTGGTGGACAGCCATTTTTAGGTCTCTCCAGAGATGCTCAGTTGGGTTTAAGTCAGAGCTCTGGCTGGGCCGTTCAAGAACTGTCACAGAGTTGTTGTGAAGCCACTCCTTCGTTATTTTAGCTGTGTGCTTAGGGTCATTGTCTTGTTGGGGCTGTGTGTACATTAATGAGGAAAAAAAATGAACTTCTTTTTTTACATGTACTTGCTATTGTAATAACAGTAAATGATCCATAATTACATGTAACTAACACTAAACCAAACACTGCTCCTAACACTATAGTAAGTACATGTTGTTAATTCAAATTAAAGGTTATGGTAACACTTTTTTGAAGGTGTCCTTGTTCCAGTGTAAATATACATTTAAGGAGTAATATTGTCAAATGTGTCCAGTTGTATGGCTGGTAGTGTAGTGTTTGCATCAGCTCTTTTTAAAGAGTTAGTTTGGTTGCACTGTGCTGCATTTACAAATCAAGCACAGCTGCCAAATGAGCCATGTGAATCTCTTATCTCATAAGATGTGAGAAGAGCTTTTATTGACTAATGTTCTCTTTTACAGGGTCACAAGGAGGAAATGGGTTGGTTTTTGCACTTCAAGCGAGTCCTGCCAGATATCCTTTCCTTTTTGATGTCTGATTTCAGATTTTTTACCTTAAAAACAAATTCTGTTATTCCCATAAAGGAATGTTCTTGGTTAATAAAAGTAATGCTCAATGAACGGCATCTGTGACGGTGGAAAAAAGTTTCAACTTGTCCTACAGTTTGTAAAAACAAACAAAAATCGAATCTGTAGAAATCTGTGAGGCTTGTTAAATTGTTACATGAGCAAATACTTCCTCATAGGCTTCCATTGTAAGTGCAGTGCACTGCTTGTTTTTACACACTGGCTGACTAGTCAAAGTTATAGCCACAGATGCTGCTGATCTAGATATAATTAACCCAGAATTACTAAATGATGTTGATTTGTGCTCCTCTTTATTTGTGCAAATTCTGAAGCCTTCCTTGACGTCTGCCCACTGCTCTTGAGTTAGTGGTTTGCTTCTTTTCTGTATGGTCCATTTTGGGCCTCTCAGGCTTTCATACATACCTGGTGGCTGCAAATCTTACTACCAATGAGGATGTGAGTGTTTTCCTTTCATAACTTTTTAAAAGATGTTTTTTTTTTTTTTTTTTTTTTTTAAATTTCAGTTCAAATTTATTATTAAATCTGTTTTTATGTATAATATCTCAAAAAATGTGTGTGTGTGTATATATATGTGTGTGTATATATGTGTGTGTATATATATATATGTGTATATATAGTGTGTATGTATGTGTGTGTGTGTATATATATATATATATATATATATATATAATATATATATATATATATATATATATATAAAATATTATGTGTATATATAATATTATGTATATGTAAATGAATGAGGTTTACTCATTCTCCATGTTACCTGGACCGAGAAATGCAGATTCATTTGTCAGCAAAAGTCTTTTGACAGCGCCAGGTCTTTCGGGAAAACTACAGATTGTACTTTTGAATTTTTGTATCCCCACCCAGTCAGGTCATCAGAGAGTTAACAACAGAACCGTTATTGTAAGGGTAGTTTAATGAAAATGGAACACTGTCACCACCTTTCTAACCTGTATATGCCTGCGTTTCGTGGAGTTGGGCGAAACTGACAGAACAGCAGTTTCTTTAGTTTTTTTTCTCCTCCGTTTGTCCTAAATCAGAGTTCGTAGTCATCCAGTTTGAAATGTTCACTGTTGGTATTTTAGATATTCTGTTCCAGCATTCTCTCCATATTTACAATACTTTGCCGCATTTAGCCATTGCCTACAATGCACTGGATCCTTTAATGGAAACTGAAAGTAACTCAATCCCGCTAAACATTTACTCTTTGAATTCCCTAACCTGCGACTAGTACAGGTCAACACCGTTCTGACTAAAAGTTTGATAAATACCACTTCCTACCAAAGCAAGGTGGTTTTTGACTCCGGTAAGCATATCCATAGCAGACTGTTGGGAGTGGCCTTGGACGGCAACATGCCCAGTGTATTATGAGTGTTGAAGTTTTCCTACCTTGGCAAAAGGGAAGACGGCATCCTTCTTTCCTGTTTTCTCTTTTGCATCTATTTGGTTTTAATTAAATAATCATATTTTCAAAATGAAAATGATAAATCTGGTCATTGTGAAAATGTAAGTTCAGTTAAATAGCATGAAGATGGCTATGATAAATGTATCAGCCGGATTATTTAAAACAAATTCAGTGCTATCTTATGTTACCTGACAAATATGCATCACATTAGCTTTATTAGTTTGTGTTATGTCTGTATAATCAAAATGGATTGGAAGTTGAGTGGAAACTTTATATGCATTTCAAATATGTAACTCTTTAATATTTAAGCGTAGCTGTGTTTATTTCTTTGTCCATATTACAGATTAAAGGTTCCTGGTCAGGGAAAAGCGGAAATGAGGATGTTGGAAATCCTTACAGCCACAACAGTATGATGAAAAACTGCTGTTCTGTGCTCTGTGGACCCATGCCGCCCAGGTGAGACTCGAGCATGTATGGACTCCAGTATGCCATGGCAGACTGAGTCGAGCAGTTGTAGCCTGTATTTATTACTGTTCTTCATCTCTTGTCTTGTCAGTTTAATTGACAGGCGAGGTTTTGTGCCCTCCGATGACTCCGTCCAGACCGGTCCAGTGGAAATCGAACTTCCGGCTGCTAAAAACGACATAAACATGGTAGGACGAGCAGTCACCTCAGGCCGACCTCCTCCTCCCCGGTCGTAACCCTACAGCAACCTGCCATCTCCATTCAGAACCACTCGACGGCCTGACTCTTGTCTGTTCCAAACAGATCACCCCCCCCCCCCCCTCTTGCAGTGTTTGTGTTATGGCATGGGTCGCACCCTTCATTTCGATGTCAGACAGTGTTCGGGTCGCTGGGCTGTCTCAGATTTGTTTGGTGTTGGGTCGAGCCGTTATGGCTGTGCTGCCTTGGTCAAAGTCCTACGTAGAGGAGATTTGTGTTTACTTTGAGTTTGAAAGGGAAATAAATGTTTATGGACTCATTCTCTATGGTTTTAGCTCCCTCTTAGATTAGTGGATTGGAGTGGAGATGGTTGACAAAGGAATGGGTGTAGCTGACATGCTTCATGTTGCACAGTTACAGAAGGAGGAAATGAAACCTACCGGCTTCCTGTAACGTCAGATCGAATTCTTAGTTACTGAGCAGGAAAGACACTAGTTTCATGTGATGGTGGCGTTTGTTTTTGAAGCCCTTTAGACCTTCGTGCTATTCACAGATGTGCGAGATTATGACATGCTCTTGAAAAAACATCCGAGTATAAACTGTCAAATAATGTTCTTTTATTTTTTCTTTAATTATTAAGGTTGTTTTTGTTATAATCCGATCATATCCAAACAACTCTGGGTGTTTAAGTTGTTTGTGTCATTTTGTTTAATCAAACAAACTTGTTTTTGTGTCTTGTAGTTTTTTAGGGGGTTTTTATCAACATGAATGTTCCTTGGAAGATTTGTTTTTCTCAGCCATTGTTTTGTTTTATACTCAGATGTTAACCTCGTCACCAGCCAAAAGTGCCTCTCATCACGTCAGTGAACAAACACTGCTAGTGTTTGTGTACGTTTCTCTGGTTGTAACTTGGGTTGCATGTCATCGTGTATTTTGTGAAGTCGAAAGTAAACTCGTGATTATGACTTCTATTCAACTATGGAAAGTATCGGTTTGATTTGAGGAATAAAACCGATATAATAAGGTGCTAATGCATCTCTTCGCTGATGCACTGTTCACTGTTAATAGCAGTAGTGGGAGTAGTGTTGCTATACTCATATTTGCCTTATAATTATAGTGTGTGTGTGCACGCGCGCATGTTAATGTTGTGAAATAGCTTGCATGTGACATGGAAATTTCCCTATGGGATTTTATGTATTGACAGCATGGGTTTAAATCTGTTTTTACTTTTTTTTTTTTTTTTTTTTTTAAATGAAGATAATTCCTCACATTTTGTACTTTTTGCACATATTCGTGCTTGTATATGTTAAAATTGCATTTTAATGTTAAATAAATATTTTTTTCAAACTAAACCAGAATTCCTGTCCTGCATGTATTTTTTTTTTTTTTTGTTACTGCCCTAATTTGATTATGTAGGGCGAGTTGTTAGTTTACTGCACTCTGACAGTTGTGTGTATTTCCTGGCATGTTCCGATGCATCTGTGTGCATTAGTGCACATTAGTGATGTTACACTTAGCGGTCTTAGCACATTAACCCTTGTCCTCTGTGTGTGTGTGCATGTGTGTTTAGGAAAAAGATTGCCTGGATTTCGCCCTGTCTTGTGCCAGCTGATGGTTCAGTGGGCAGAAGTAGGGGATTGTAGGGAGGTTGGTAAGACTCAGGCGGGTGTTTGGGGCACATTCATAGATTCCTGTAGGTGGCGTCACATTGGCTCTGCATGCTGCCTGTCTGCTGCTGCCAGAGCTAATAGTGCTGATGCACCGTGTCTGGCCTGATGTTTTACAGCATCAGCGCACAATCAGCACTGCTCGTCCTGACCACTAACCACGATTCCATGTTTAGTTTGTGTAAATATGTGTGCAGTACATTTTGGACTTTGATTTAGACTTTTGTGTTAAGCTGTATTATCATGCCCTGGACCAAAAATCTTAGTGATAATTCACCAAAAATATTCTCACCCTCATGTTGTTCCAAACCTGTACGATTACTTCTGTGAATAACAAGATGTTAAGCAGAATGTCTTGGACAAAAAACAGTAAAAGTACTGTATTTTTAGTATGGTCCATATGATCTATATTCCCTCTGATGCCATATAAAAGTGTTGTACAAGAAATAGAGAAAAAAATCTTATTCACACTTTATTTAATTTTTTTTGGAAGCTCTTTAGTTCTTCTTTATTATTATCATTATTATGATTAGAATATCATTACAACAACTTTTGTGAATATGCATTTTAATTCAAATGAAACAATTGAAACGCGTCAAATGAAAAGCCCGTCTGTAAATGTCGCTGCCGTGTCTCAAACCTAAAATATACATCACAATGGTTTGGTCACATTGTGCATGGTGGTTTAGTGGGGGTAGGTGACTCACTGACTGAGCGAGTCTGAAACAAACCACAAGAATCGCATCCGTGAATGGAACATCACATGGCGTTTATTGCATATGTCTGAAGATGATATCTGACGAACCGCACACTGTTTTTGCGAGCGTCACTCAAACATTATGGATAGTTTTGAAATTGTCACAAATTTCGGTTGCACTTTATTTTTAGGTGACCTTGTTACAATGGAATTTGTGTTCTGAGTAATATTAACAACGAACTTACTATAAGGTTATGGTTGGAAAAAGGCTCGCATGTAATTATTGCATCATTTACTGTTATTACTATAGTAAGTTTAACGAGTTTTCGGAACATGGCAGCCCCCATCTATTGTAAGGGCAGCATGAACTTCTGCTAAACATCTCTTTTAGTGTAGTGGAGATGGTGTTAACGCTTGGAACGACATGAGGGTGAGTAAATAATTTTCCAATTTGTATTTTTCAGTGAGCCACTCTTGAATCATTATTTTGCGTGATCTGTTCTGATTTGACTCCTTGTCTGTAGTTCTCATGATTTTGCTGTTCATTTCCATTGTTCTCTCCTGGCAGAATGTATATGAGCACTTCAGTATGACTTAAGTGGTCATATATAGCAGAAGAAAAGAAGAATAATCTGCATGAGTCATCAGTGACACTGATATCTGATTGGCTGTTGCTTACTGCTCAGCTATTCAAGTTTGCCTGTCAAACCACCTCAAAATACTTTCACTTCCACTTTTTCTAACTTGAATCTACTTCCTTTTTTTTGTCTTGTCACACCCATTCCCTTATCCCTGGTTCTTGTTCATTTTTGTTGTAACCCATCGTCCACTCTTCCCTCACCCTTTCCCATCTTCCTCCACAGTGCACGCATGGTACCAAAGGTCTGCTGGAAACGGCTTCTCGATCTCCTCTCCTCACGAGCTCCTGTCCGCAGGCCAAACCTCAAGCAGCGCCGGCCGTCTTGGAGCCTCTTCCAGAGATCGCCCCGTCACCTGCCCTGGAGCCGCCCAAAATCCCCGGAGGACGCCAGTCGACCAACACCTCTCACAAACATCACTCCCACCACAGATCCAAGGCAAAACAAGCCAGTCATCACACCCACAACTCCTCTCCAAGACCCCATCACAGCCACAGTTCAAGACGGAAAGACTCCAAGAACAGAGACCCAAAATTCAGTTCTCTGCGCTGAGCAACGAGACTCCGCGAACCTTCAACATCCCGTCGTTCGGATTATTTGAGTTTGTCATCGTAAGGTTGATCGATTTGTTGGGTGGCTTCGGTTGGGACTCACGGGTCTAATATTTCCAGAAAGACCTCCAGTTTTAGTAAACTGATGGTGCCGTTCTCTAGAGGAATTCAATCAACGCTGCAATCTGGAGAGCGGGTATGAAGCATGGGCTTCCGTTAACGGATTGATGGCTGGAAAACGTTGCTCTTGTACGGAGTTTTTCCCCATATAGACAAGCACAAAGGTCTCAAAAGTGAACTGCAGGGCAATTGCCTTCGAGGCAGTTGTCAGTCTTAACCGCGAGTTCCAAAATGGGCTTCATCAGAACGGCCATTTTGGAGCAAGAGCGCTGTCGTCCTCGATACGGACGTGAACTCTGGGATCCATTTCTCTGGCCTCTTTTAGGTCTCGTCGGGGATACATTGGTCAAGCTTCATTCTGTAAGCAAGAACCAATCTAATTTATGCAACAACAACAACAACAACAACAAAAAAAAATACAAGAGCATGCCTGGAGAATATAGCTCACAATCATTCTTCATCATGTTGAGTCTTGTTGAATTCTCTTTTTCTCCCAAAGGACTTCAGCATGATTTTGTAACATATTGTGTTTGAAACATGGTATTAGGTGTGCACAAGTACCTGCTAATGTGGATGAGTCCCCTGATCACAGTGTTGAAGATCTAGTTGAAAAGTATCTCTCTAAACCTCGTCACAACTGCTGTTTTTCACATTGCATTCCTGACCCACTGCTGTCTCTCTGTAAATTAGTAATCAGACAGTCTTAATGCACTACGTCTCAATGCAGCAATACTGTAATGTTTTAGTTACTCATTGTTTGACTCGTGCTACGGTATGTGTGGACACGTCGTGTTTGAATGGAAAAGGGAATATGGGTGTTATTGTTATCCAGGTTTTGACTTATTATGCAAACTGAATGTTATTTATGAATGCTGAAATTGATCCTCTGTTTCTCAAGACCTCTGCAACATTTGCACAAATAAATATGAAGAACCAACAGGCCTGCCTGGA
Source organism: Opsariichthys bidens (assembly GCA_037194245.1). Classification (NCBI taxonomy): domain Eukaryota; kingdom Metazoa; phylum Chordata; class Actinopteri; order Cypriniformes; family Xenocyprididae; genus Opsariichthys; species Opsariichthys bidens. The sequence goes on from CM074302.1 coordinate 15,072,934, forward strand.
GTACATTCTGTGATTAAAGCTGTGCTGCCGCACAAACGGGTCACGTTATGTTTAGTGTCGTTCTCGGTGAAAGAAGAATTGTGAAGCTTATTTTATTACCTTGTGAGAAAATATCAGTTATTAATTCTGATATTTGGGATTTATGGATTCAAAAGTGCTCTAGGTCTCTGGAATGGAATGGGAGCTTGTACTGCGTACTATATCTGCTGAAAAAAGTATTTCTTATGGAAATGATAGAAGTATGTAATGTTTTGGAGCGCTTACATAATTGACATTATATTGAATGCACTTTTTGGAAGTGCTCAAAGGACTTCAGTGCATGTTTATAATCTTTGAAGTATGACTTTGTGGATTACAGAATGTCTGACTAAACTCACAAGCATTTTTTGTAAACTAAAATGTTTTTTTTGAAACGGGAATGTCATGTATTTAAATATAATAAAAATAACTTAAATGCAATATTAACATTAAAATTTATTTAATATTTGACATGTTACTTTAAGTGTACTATTATAAATCACAGCAAGTATAACTATAGTTCAATTAAAACTTTAAAGGCGCAGCGTGTAAATATTAGCGGCATCTAGCGGTGAGGTTGCGAATTGCAACGAACGGAACCCCTCCCTTTCGGAGAAGCCAAGGTGGCCGTCTGGCCGAAATTTTGTCGTCTAAGAGCAGAGAGTAGCTTATGTGAAGCAATGAGGTTACTTCTTACATCTGATAAAGCAGACGACTACTACAACTTCGTGCGCATTCAACACACTGAAGATGGAAGCCCCCTCTAAAAACGCCAATGATTTAGAACAACAACAACAACAGATGAAAACGCGCTCTGTAGAGCGTTTGTCCGTTTAGGGCTACTGTAGAAACATGCCGATGCAAAATGTTGACTTGACACGGAGGGGTGAGGTGTATGTGATAGAAATGCTCATTAAGGAAAAAAAAAAAAAAACAAAAACACAACGCCTCATTATGTAAGGTCTTTATTTGCCACTGAAAACATTGCATTTCCGTCAGTAGATCCTCCCAAATTTTACACATTGCGCCTTTACATTAGACATCAATATAAAAGTCAAGACCGTCATAAACGTGGCCTCTTTTTAAACACACTTAAGCTATTTTCTCATTAATATACTATCTCTTTGCACATTAAAAAAAAGTATTTTTTTGTGTGCAAAAAACGCCTCTTCTCCTGTCAGCCTCCGACGCCGCCCACGTGAGCACGACCTTAAATATATACTTTTAAGATTTGAAGTGCATTAAAAGTGCACAGTCAATACAAGCACATTTCTTTTTCACAAGAGATTTACTGTCTAATATTTAACTGCCTATAACATTTTTACATTCGTGATGCTGTATGCAACAATTATTGTTTCAAACAGTGATATGTTGCGTTGTTGTCACGTGACCTCACCATTTAATCCAGTCCAGTTGTCATCTTGAAAATAAATGTTTTTTATTTAACATTTCTTGAAACCGTCTTCAAACTACATTCAGAGAACATCTGACTCAAACAATTGCCTCAAATCCATTTTATCTGTGCTCAAACTCATCATTCATTAGACACTACTTCACAAACATGGGGAACACAGCATCCAAAGTATGCATTGACAGAAAAACAGTATCAGTAACAGTAAATTGATTTGGCAATTACCTAAAAATGCATCATTTAAAGTATTAATAAGCTGAATAGATTGTATACGGTATGCACTGCAAGTGTGGCAACTGTAGGCCTATACTGCTTGCATACTGTAAAAATACAGTAGTCGAACTGCAAAAAACAAAAACTAAATGAAAAGCGTTATAAATACACTCAAAAGAGTTGCGCAACTGCGAAATCAAAGTCAGTGAGAGATTTATTCTGTCTTTGTGTCGGTCCAGCCTGAGGACTTTGTCCACATCACAGGCAATGTTGTCTCTTGTCAGGCGAAGGGAAAAACCCTGTAGTGCTACTGTCTAGTCTTTGTGTGTAAACGATGACAAGTGTGTTTTAGTTGTGTTTAACCTTTGTCTGCCTAAATTGTGTTTTAGCGAGTGAGAATATGTTTAGAATGCATTCGATTTGCAAATAGAGCCTAACTGCCTGAGTTTGTGTTGGGTTTTTACAAAAAGAGTGATTTATTCGACAAATTAGCCTATTGATAATTTGGTCCAGAGAATGGGCTGCAGAGTTTTAGCAATTCACAAAAACTGTTAACATCTGGCAGTCCAATCAAAAAGTGTCAAGAAAAGGATTGTAAAAGTCTGGAGCGACATTAGGCTACTTCCCTTTATATCACACAGGTCAAAGTCACATTCAGTGGACTGTTGTGTACAATGGAGAGCTTGGCTGGTTAGAATGGCTCTGTTTGCCCTGCTGGTGTCGTGTAACGGCAGCATCTCGCGTCTTGCATTTTTAACAGCCTTTCAAATGATTGTGCGTATTCACAAGTAACATTTATTTTTCACTGATTCTTTTCAGGGGTGCTCTCTTTTTGCTTGAAATAAACACGTTTTGCCAGTCTGGGACGTCACAGCCGTGCATGACCACTGGATGGCGATAGTACCTACTACATCCAACTGGACACCAATGCCAATTATGGAATGTTTACCTATGGCCTTTCTGGATGCTTATCTCATATGAGCAGTGATGGCCCGTATTATTTACAACATGAAATAATTGGATTTCATAATGAAAAACGGCCGACTACAACAATATTCGTTCTATGCAATATTCTGGCAGTTGAAAGTGGTTCCTGAAACGATATATAAAAAAATGATTACTGGAACGTCTGGAACTTATTTGAGACATTGTCATGTTTTTCCAGTGATCTGACCCACAGATCTGATATGCACTGCATTTGGAAAAGTATTACATAATAGCATGGCGATATGTTTGTTTTATTCAGAATCGGTTCTGCGCAGTTTAACTGTTGAATACATTAGCTTTATCTGACAGAATACTGCATTTGACACATTCGATTAACTTTTGTAGTTCAGATATTTCTACTGTTTTTACTATAGTTCCTCTATGAATTAAACACATGTAATGAGGTTGTTGTTATAACAATCTAGTATCATAAATATTGCATATAAGCAGCCAGTGAATGCTGTCGTGATCACCCCAGTGAGCAATGAAACGTTGTAAACAGATTTTCGCAATTATATCATCTGAGACACGAAAGTGTAGTGCAGGAAAACCCAAATCAGCGCACTGGAGAGCAGCAATATTTGTGCATGCAATTTATTCAGGCACATTGTCATGTAATTTGAGCTGTGCTAGATTGCTTTAGGCACTTCCATTTGTCAGCTTATTTGAATGAAGCGAAATGAAATAAAAGATGGGAATGCGTTAAGCTTTTGCTGCTCCTTTTAAAGAAACAAGACAAAAAATAATGTGATTTCTCATTGGAAATCTTTCTTTGCAGTGCAATTTTCTACTGTGTGACTCTTGACAAGATCTCAACCCTCTCTCTCGCCACATGCTGTCTATGGCTCACTCTCCTGTTTGTCAGATCAGATGAGGGACAACGGAAGAGGAGAGAAGCCGCAAGTTTTTGAGTTCTTAAGAAAAGCAGATACAGGTTTGGAGAGCAGCCAGGCGGGGGGTTGCGCTCGTGTGGCTGGCTGGTATGAGATGAGAGGGATATCCCACGTCTGGGGCACATGAGAGGCACCTTTGTCTGGGCGACGGAGCTCCGGGTCGCAGCTTTTCAACACAATTTACTATACGCTCCTCGCCAAGGTTCGTGTTACTCTGGTCTTGCTGGAGCATGTTAGAGGGGAGCGTTCCAAAAAAATCGATCAAAAACAATGTCCGCTTTTGAAGTGGGATAAAGTGTCTCTGCGCACACACGTGCGTGTCTGAGGAGATGAATGTCTCTCACATCACATAGGAATCATTACGGTTCTTTATGGGGTGGATTTTGGCCTCAGAGGTCTAATTTACAGGGAGAGTGAGACTGCAGCGGGCAGTCACATGTATCTGGGGTGTGTTTGGAGATGTGGTACATTATGTCTCTCTGGGTCTGGACAGTGTGTGAACTGCCCTTCCTGTCTGGCTGCCTGTGGCTACAGTGAAAGGAGAGACACAGAAATGTGTTAAAGTGTGTGTCACGGCCTCCTTAGTATTCGGGCTTCCCACGGTCATAGAAAACACTGAAGAATCAGGGAATTTTTCTTATTGATTATTGTGGGAAATTCATGTCAATTTGGCTTTTCTCTAAAATACTTCAGTCTGATGGTGAGTGACTCAATAGATGGAAAATGTTACTTTGTAATACAATCCCTGTCACAAAGTGGTGTAGTGGTCACCCAATGTGATTTTTTAATGACAAATATGGATTTTATTTTTGGGAAATATATATAAATATAATATAGTAATTATTTTGTCATATAAAAATGAATATTTGATCATAATTAAAAATACTTTTATTTTACACTACAAATTTACAACATTTTTGTCTTGATTCTTTACTTTCAAATGTTCTAATTCCTTAAGCTTTCATTTTTTTCTGTCCACAGAAATGTTCTGAATGTTGTGTGGATGAGTAAATAAAGTTAACCAAGCACACACTGTGTTCCCAAAAGGCATGTTAAACTCACAGCGCATCTAGAGATGAAGTTTATGAGAACCTCATGCAAACCTCTGAGGGTTTAATACTATATAATACTTTTTCATGTACTGTTGGCTATTTTTGTTGAACATTTCTGAAGATGGAGAATGGAAGCTCCTGTGCTTCTGCACTCAAAATAAAAGTTGTTTTTAATATCAAAGTCTCGCTACTGGCTCTTAATGGACTTCACTTTTTCCTGGCCAACTAGAAAAAATTGTCAACCAATACTGGTAATTTAAGAATGCCAAATATTGGCTAATGTATGTGTCATTGGACCACTACAAAGTAGTCTTCCTCTAGGAGGCACATTTTAATCTCAGGACATAGTTTTGTCTGCAAGAGTTAAAATGTGATCTTGCAGGTTTAAAGGCACAATATGTAATTTTTCTTACTTTTCTTACTTCCATTCCAAATACCTCATTAGTTCCATTATATAGGCTACTTGTTCTGTTCTGTGTTTGTCGGATCTCGTCAGTGAGTTTTGTTATTTTGCCTGTTGGTGCTGGCCATAAACTAACTTGTTATCCGAGCCTCTAGCATGACAGAGAATCCGACCAACTAAGTGTAAAGTTAGGCAGCGTCTTTTCCTGGTTTTTTTTTGTGTGTGTGTCGTTTGTTGTTCCCCCGTCATGAATATCCCTGCTGTTTGTCTTGTGTGTTTGGAGCAGGGGGAACAAACATCGGAGGATCACACGCAGACCTTCCTAGAGACTGCGTTTTACACACTAGCCGAACAACTGCCTCTACACTGTCTACCAAGTGAGCTTGAACACCGCACGCAGGCGCAGTTGTCCAGAGAAGGTCCGAGGGCGAATTTAGCTGCCTTTGTGGAGAGGGTGCGTTGTAAATCGCCATTCACCATCTGCTTCGGAGAAGAGGACCTCGCCATCACCACTCCAGACCCAGAGCCTGACCAGCAACCATCCCGCGGCACACAACGCCCGCATGAGCCATCGCCAAGCAGAGTGACAGAGCTGAGGTTCGCCATGGAGTCAGAACTGCATGACACGTTTGATCAAGTGCGTGAGCCGGCTAGAGCGCTCGTGAAGGAGCTTATGGTGGATCGCGAGGACATGGAGGAACGCCCCGGCCACTGTACCATTGCTGAGGGTGAGCAAGGATCATGCACTGGGAAATCTGCCCTGAACTGTCTATCTGTCCTGTCATGGCCACAGAGGTCGTTCCCCAGTCCGTGGCACTCCCGGTGCTGAGTGTGGCAATTTTATGTGTGTGGGCAGAACACACGCCACCTGAACACCTACCCAGCCTCCTCATCGTCATCTATTCATCTTCCTCATCTCTGCTGCTTCCGGTCCGCGCCTCGGCTCACCCTCAGCCTACCATCTGTGATGTGGGCTTGCCGTGTGTCTTCCAGTCTCCAGCCCCATCGTGGTTAGTGAATCCCCATCTCCGCCTCTAGGCTCCGCGACCAGGACTCCACATTGACCCGTCGGTCCACTAGCTCCTCCTTGGCGCCAACCTCCCTCAGCTCCTCTGTGGCCCATCAGTCCACCAGCTTCGCCGGCCTCCCTCGTCCCTCCGGCCTGCTCTCGCCTTGGGACTGCACTCCTCTGGCTTTTCCTCGTCCCTTCTGTTTCTGTTCTCCCTTATTTACGTTCTCCCTCATTAGTTCCCTTATATAAGCAACCTGTTCTGTTCTGTGTTTGTCAGATCTCGTCTACACATTGTGTTATTTTAGCTATGGGTGTTGGACATTATCTTGTGGATTAAACTAACTTGTTATCTGAGCTTCTACGTCGTGTTCTGGTATTTATACACAACTAGCTTGACACACATATGCTCAATTTGGACTGGACTGTTACAGGTCACTAACTTTATGCTTTTAAAGCATCATGGGTCACTGTCCTGTTGGAAAATGAATCATCTTCCAGGTCCCAGTACTCCTGTGGAATTCTGCACACTGTTTTTAGTATTTTTCTGCACTTAGTTTCATCCATTCGTCCTTCTTCATGAGTTTCCCAGTTCCTGTCACAGAGAAGATTCCCAAAGCATGACTCCGTCACCACCATCCCTCACTGTGCCAGTAGTGCTTTTTGCTAAACATTCTTGGTCTTGCAGTCCTTCATTGTAGCTGTAGGCCTTTTGAAGGCCACTCTACTTCAACAGCTCTTCAAGTCTGGAAGATCAGTCAGCTCTGAGCAAATTCACAGTTGCTCCACATTTTTTTTCACCATTTTATGATGAATTTCACCTGTTTTACCTATCTTTGTCCTTGAGTGGTATTTCTCTTTTCTTGGAATTGTGTTTCCTTGGTAGGAAAGCTGCAGAGATGCTGCCAGATCCGGGCCTGTTTTCTCTGGCATCATGTGAAACATTTCAGTAGCTCTAAGGCGAGAAGATTGGCTGTCTATCACCACAACTACATGACATTTGACCTGATCCTACCACAAAATTAAAGCAGAGCAGATGCTGTACTAACCTATTATTAATGCAACATTTTCTGAATCATCCATCTCTTTTGATCATCCATATGTTGCTCTAGCTTCAGTTCACTTAAAGTGTCTTGATTTATGAGTGAAAAAAAAAACAAAACACAGAAGTTCAGAGTGCAGGAATTTATGTCAAAAACAGGCATAACTTGAGCTAAAAAGGTTAGAGCCCAAAAGTTAACAAAGCTGTGTGAATATGTGAACTCCGGGTGCACAACATGAGTTATGAGTTAGTTCCAGAAGCTTAAAGGGAAAAATTCAGAAAGCACAGGAGGTGTGCACGCCAAGCATTTGTTGAGTTTGCTAGAGAAAAAAAAACTCCTTTGAGAAGTGGTGCGCTGATTGAATAGCTTATATATATAGCTTAGGAAGCTTGTAGGTTCATTTACTACCATTAATATTGATCCAAACCTGTATGACTTTCTTCTGTGCAGCGGGGTCAAATATTTTGTATGTTCCTTTCAACTAACTGATTGATCTAGTTCATGAATCAGATCGATTCATTCACAAAGCTTCCGAAGACTTTGAATAGAGTCATATGACTACTTTTATGGTGCTGTTTTTGCCTTTTCAGTCATATTTAGAGCTTGACATCAAGGAATCAAACAAAGAATAACATATTTAACCAATCTGTGTTTGCCTCAGTCTGACTTTTCCCTGACCACAAGAGCTTTAAAAACACAAGCAAAACTGTGATTCTTTGATTAACGCATTTGTTTGTGGAGGTGCTGAAAAGAAAGGTCAGACGAGCACACTGTCAAAGGAAAAACTTCTAATTTCACAAATAAACTGCATGTGCAAATTAACTGCATTTTAACTATGCTTGCAGTTCTACAAGAAAGACTCGGAAGGTAAGATAACGTAACAATGACATTTATTAATAATCAGCAAGCAAAATACGGTAAGATAAACTTCTTTGGCGTAGATCCTGTCTGTAGCTTACTTTCTGAGGGTTGCATACTCTACGTTTCCTGCCTAAAGATGAAGGCAGGGGCGTAGCCGACCCCCTGGGAGGTATGGACTATCCTGATGGTGATGGGGAGGATGGAGGTGAAGGTTGGCGTCAGCATCTGCGAACTCAGACGTGTAAGTATCGATCTTTCAGACTCCAAGTGTTAGATAATTATGGGTTAGTAGTAATAAGTAATGAGTAATTAGTCTAGTAATAAGTAACGTAACATTTGAGTCTTCCCGGCAGAACTTGCGCTAGAGCTTCCATTTATTTCTGCATTCACTTTTTAAATTGTATTGTATACATGCACCAGATGGATGATAGACTTTGGTCATCTCACTTTTTTATTCAGCATCAGCAAAGCATTCAGTTTGTCAAAGTTTAAAATTGTGTCTCAAATTCTGCCAATTAGACTGAAAGTCACTGCGTAAAGCTACTGTCCACCTGTATGACTAATCAGACCGCAAGGTACCACCCAAAATCTGACAAACAGCATAACAATTCACGAAATTGTGCCCCATTTTGGCACAGTAGTATCTCACTGTAAGAAAAATGTACTGGTATTTTACTTCATTGACATTATCCATTAAGTCTACAGACATTTAATTTAAACACAATGCAATGCGTAAAAACACCTGTGAAAAATCAATATGGAAAATTCAACTTTGCAACTACCTGTCAACTACCAGTCATTAGAGTATTACTTGACTGTCTGTTAATATCTGCGAACACATTATTTTGATGCTCCCCCAACCGACATTCTAAGTAACCTTGCAACTACATGTCAATTTATTTTATAACCCAAACACTTACACCAAACCTAACAGACTACTACAGTCTACTAAAACTTTAATGAGAATTCGTTGACATGTAGTTGCAAAGTTACTTATAGTTAGTAGAATGTCTAAAGTTCACCTAAAGTATTAGAATATAATATTAGAATATTCTTTTGTTATACTTTATTTCAGATGTATAACCAAAGAATATTCTAATATTATCTTCTAATACCATCATCCACCAGGAATACATAGGTCAAGCTAATCTGAAAATAGATGGATGGAAAATATGCTATGCAAAATTGTCAAATATAGCATGTAGAGTAAATTAGAGCATCTTCCTTTATTGTCATAAATTAGTTTGTTAAATATAATAATATATTTTGATCACCATTATTAACAGTTCTAATTGGTAATTAATGCTAAATGAGGTTACAGAATCAACTGGCAGCGCCATGTTAAGGTCTAAGAGAATTTCTTAACTTCTTTGGTTTGCTTTGGATATGCACATCGTGAAGAATATTTAGGTTAACTGGACTGAATACACAGAAATGTGTAGAACACTTTGAAAATTCCTGGCTTATCTTAAAACCTTCCAAATACCAGTCTGGAAGGCAACAGTAACATACCTTGGCCAGAAAGTGATACAGATTGATGGTGCCGAGTGCTCTTGGACATTTTTCAAAGGAACTCTAGCCATACTATGTTGCAATTCTTTTGTTAATTAATTTTATATAATTACGGCACGTTTCCCCATTCCATCTGAATGAGTATTTTTTTTTTATCTGTGAGTATGCAGTGACTTCAACTTCAACATAACTCACAGTGACAGCTCTTCTGAGTGCTCCTGAAAACTGTCACTGGAGTCTGTAAGGGTTTCTGAAGGGTGGCTGGTACCTCATACCTCACTCAAGGCCTCTGAAACCGGTTAAAGGCAATCACATCCATTCCCTCCGTGCCTCTGCCACTCTTTAAAAGAAGATAAGTACTTTCCGGTTTTCCTGTCATTTCTCTTTTCCACGTTCTTGTAAATATTCAGTGGCTGGATCCCAGATAGCATGTGAATGGAAACAGTGATGGTAGGCCTGGCCAGCACGTGTAGCCATAACTTCTCAGAACTGCAAACCCGAGAAAGAGAGGCAGGAAAAGAGATTAAGCTTTTCCTTTGGGCTCTCATGCACACCCTGTGATTTTCGTACCTCTGGCTTTGAGGACTTCTGTTGTGATGGAATTCCAGCAGATGCTTGTGGTGGTGTGTGATGGGACTGACAAAAATCATCCAATGGAATCCTCACATTTCTGTTTCTCATTTTCATGTGCTACTGCCTTATACTGTCTTGCTTACTACCCTATTCTCTTTCTGCCTCTAATCTGTTTTTCCTTGTACAATAAAAAAGTACCATAAAGCAACTCTGGCTATATAATACCTTTTACACAGTACAGGACACAAAGTCTAAGCCATAGCCACAGACTGTGTGATGTACTTGCACACACAATTGAAAAGCTCTGGCAGAAATAGCTAATTCCAATCTGACACAGTTTCTCAGGAATCAGGGTGCACAGGTTATTATCAGTCTGCAGGAAACAGGAATGGGTTGGTAGAATGAGTGTTACCTATCAGTCAGTCACATTCGACGTTGCGTCAGAACCATAGACTGTAAAAAAAGTTGGGCGACGTACCTTCACGCTCTGCCATTGTAGTAAGTAAAGCCACCAGTGTGCAAATATAGCACTGACATCTTGAGTCTCGAGTCCTCGCATAGTGAACTTGGAGCCCGAGTCTACACAGTAGTGAGCGCAAAGTGGAGCCGTGATATCAAGGTCTCGTCCACACTTCTGCAGAATCAGTTAATACAGTTTACTGCCGAACAACACAATACGTCAGTGTGAAATAAACAGTTCTGCAAATGTAGAAATTAAAGTTAAAGATCCAATTTCCTCCAGAAGATTGAGAAAAAAGTCTGTTGGTGCTTCAGTGATTACTTCGCTTAGAGACGCTGTTAATCATAACATCAAAACCCATGTTTTTGTAGTATCACGTAACTAACTAAAACCAAACTTATTTCTAGAATGACATTTCTATAAATGACACCTTATAGAAAGAGCGCCCTTTGAGCCGCTGCAGTCAGTAGAACTTAAGTTCCTGTTTCTCAAGACAGCGCTCCTGTGTTTGCTTCTTTCAAGAGGGTAGGGGACCTGCAGGCATTTTTGGTCAACGCAAACTTGCCTGGAATTCGGGCTGGCCAACTCTCACATAATCCTGAGACCTGGGCATGGATATGTACCCAAGGATCGCACCAGCCCTTTCTCTGCTCTGTCCCATTCACGCCTTGCTCTTGTAAGTGGACCGCACGTAGAGCTTCAGGACCTCAGACCAGCTGTTTGCTCCAAGCAGAGGTTGGCCCTCTGGATTGTCGATACCATAGTCTTGGTGTATCAGGCTGAAGACCAGCCGTGTACCCTTGGGGTGAGAACTCACTCCTTTCGGAGTGTTGACCCCTCCTGGGAGTTGGCACACAGCACCTCGCTGAATACATTTGCGATCAAGATGCAAATCTCACTCGCCAATGTCCATTGGCTTGTTTTGTTTACACAATCACAAATGTGATTGGGCTCTCAGGCAAGATCCCAATTCGTCAGTTCAGTTCTGTCATAACATCTCCATTCCCTCCTTCATGATGTTCTGAGGAACAACTACCATATTTTCAAGTTTAAGTCATATTTTATATATACACTACCGGTCAAAAGTTTTAGAACACCACAGTTTTTCCAGTTTTTATTGAAATTTAAGCAGTTGAATATTCCAGTGAATAACCTGAAATGGTACAAAGGTAAGCGGTAAACTGCCAGAGGTTGAAAAAAAAAAAAATGTTTAGGTTACCAAAAACTGAAAAATAATGTACATTTCAGAGTTATACAAAAAGGCCTTTTTCAGGGAACAAGTAATGGGTTAACAACTTACAGCTGTTCTGCAGCAATGGAAGTAAATTAAACCTTGAAAGTTGATGCTAACAATTCCTTCAGGTGTCCCAACTTTTGTCCCTCCTAAGCATTATTTGGACAGTATTGTACCGCAGGAAGTAGTATATTGCTCTCATAATGGCGAGAAAAAGGCAATTAACAAAGGAAGACAGACAGACCATTATAACCCTGAAAAGTGTAGGTCTTTCCTTTACAGAAATTGCGAAGAAAGCCAAGGTGTCAGTGAGAACAGTTTCCTATACCATCAAAAGGCATTTGGAAACTGTGACAGGAAGAGGTCTGGCAGACCCAAAGCCACAACAGAATCAGAAGACAAGTTTCTGAGAGTCAACAGCTTGCGTGATAGGCGGCTCACAGGAAAACAGCTTCAGCTTAACACTGGTCAAAGTAAGCAAGTCTCAGTTTCAACTGTGAAGAGAAGATTTAGAGCTGCAGGTTTGACAGGTCGAGTGGCAGTTAGAAAGCCATTGCTAAGATGGCAAAATAAGAAAAAGAGGCTTGCCTGGGCCATGAAGCACCGCCATTGGACTACTGAAGACTGGAAGAAGGTGTTATGGACTGATGAATAGAAATTTGAAACTGCTACCACTGCATTTTGCAGCGCCATGCAATACCCTCTGGTATACACCTAGTTGGTCAGGGGTACATCCTACAGCAAGATAATGACCCAAAGCATACCTCCAGGTTATGTCAGAACTACCTTAGAAGAAAAGAACAAGACGGTAGGCTTCAAATCATGGAATGGCCAGCACCATCTCCAGACTTAAACCCCATCGAGCTGGTTTGGGATGAACTGGACAGAAGGGTGAAAGCAAAGCAACCTACAAGTGCAACACATTTGTGGGAACTTCTGCAACAGTGTTGGGAAGAACTTTCCGAAAAATATTTGATTTCCATTGTAGAAAGAATGCCACGAGTGTGTTCGGCTGTTACATCTGCAAAAGGTGGCTACTTTGATGAGTCAAAACTTTAGATAAATTTTTTTTAAACAAAACGATTCCATGGTTTCTTTTTTATCTCCAATTGTTTATTTGTTCTATGCTTTAATTTCAGAGTACATGGAGACATTAAACTGCGTAAATTTCAATAAAAACCAGAAAAATGGAGGCGTTCTAAAACTTTTGACCGGCGTGAGGTGAACTAAAATATATGTTTATAGTGATTATAAGGTTTGTAAATGTTTTATTTTATTTACTGGTATTTTAGCTACATTTTTTCTTAATGGAATAAAAAAGGTGATTTATACACCGTTACAACTTTTTTACCTCAATGTAATATTTAGCCGGTTCAATACCGGTACAACCTGTGGAATGGTCTCATGTCATCTACTCATTATATATTCAGTTTTTGTTTTATGAATTTAGTAGGAAGTTAACACAGATATCTTGGTCTAATGGATTTCAAATTTGTTCACGAAGTCCCCCTTCCTGTCTATTTGGGTAGTTCATAGCTATAAAAATAGAGTGCTTTCACACTTGGTTTTATTGCCTGGTCCGAAACGTGAGGTTGATTGCACTGTTTACCCCTATTGCATGGTAACAACGATGCAGGAGAAGGCAGCAAAATGTATAGCGTTGCTCACCACACTTTTAATTTGTTTTTAACCTTAGGTTTTAGGTTAAGTGTCAGCACATAACGGCACTTGTGTCTTTCTGCTGCATAATATACTGCAAATGCTCACAAGAGTGCTGATGGCAAGCAGAAATTAGATATAGATTCTCTCTACTTGCCGTGCGTCTGTCACGCTTGTCAGGAAAGTGAGTAAGAACACACACAGTTTTATCGAATCAAATGTAATCAATAGCAGTTTACTTTTCATGATAGTACTATCGCTTTCGTGATAGTATGACCTGACCACACTTTTAGCTGGACTCGAGTATGGAAAACAGTGTTCACATCATCCAAATGAACCGAACTGACTTCAATAGAACCCGGGTGCTCGTGTGAAAGCACCCTAAGTTCCAAAGTGAACCAGACTTTGTTCTCACAGTCAAAAATGTGGCTATACAAGACTGATATTCTCAGCATCATTAAACTGTTACCTTGCAGGCAAGCAGAGCATCTATACAAAGATTGTGGATTCAGAGAATTCAGTTAACCATGCAATACTCAGAATGCACCACTGGCAAGAATCGTGTGAGTCCAGTGTAAGAGTGTGTGAGGTTTTTTATTGGCTTGAACCTCTTCAACTCAAATTGGCGCACTTTTTTCTTTAGATCTGTTGAGTTAGATTACCCATATTAAGCCTCTACAAATTCATTACAAGGATCTCAGAGGCCTCCTGGCGCTCAGTTAAAGACCCCCTGCCTGTATCATTGTTCAGCATCAGGTATATGTGCAGAAAGTGGGTGGTCTTGTACAGTTGAAAGAAAGGTGAGGTTGGTTTTATTGTTATACTGGAAGATACTTTGCACATTTTTTGTTGGAAAAGAAGTCTAGTACAGTGCAATTTTTCCTATATAAGTTGCTCAAAAAGTTTAATCTGGATCAGAATGATCTGTATTTGGACCATGTTTTGTTGGCAGGATCAGATAATAAATCTTACTTTTGTGCTGAATTTGGATTGGATCGCCTAGATCTAGATGCATACTTTTTCAGAGTACCAAATCTGGATTACTAGTGCTCTACGGAGACCCTAAAGGGACATGGAGATGGAAAAAACATATCAATGCTTGCGTTCCCTCAGAAAAGGTCTGCTTTGTGTTCGCACGCAAAGATCTTTGACTGGTTCATCTCTTACGATTGTGTCAATGTAGTTTGCAATGATTAAAACTTTGGATTAAATATAATATTTTTGTTTGATATTGACAGCTGCTTGGGATGTCTACTTCTATTTACTTTAACAGTTAAAACAAATCAAGAACCCATTTTCAAGATTTGATCCAATCCGATAGCCGAAATCGGATCAGATTACTTTTGAACAACTGGCCCAAGGTGTCAATGATGTATTACATTTGTTTTCAGAAAATGTAAAATTGCACAACCATTCAAAAGTTTTTTTTTTTTTTTTTTTTTTTTTTTTTTCAAAAGTGACAGTAAAGACAAATTATTTCTATGTCAAATAAGGATGTTTGGTTGTGAACTTTCTGTTCTTCTGTTACCCAAAAATATGAAGCACAGCTGTTTTTAACATTGGTTAAAAATGTTTCTTGAGCAGCAAACCAGCATATTAGAATGATTTCTGAAGGATCATGTGACACTGAAGACTGGAGTAATAATGCTGAAAATTCAGCTTTTACCATCACAGGAATAAATTGCATTTTAAAATATTATTATACAATATATGTATTTATATATATTTCACAACATTATTATTTTTTTTTTATTTTGATCTTATAAATGCATTACTTACCATATGTCTCTTAAGCACTAATCCTTACACCATTGATTCACAGCATCCTTCATATTATTATAGTTTTATCTAGTCAGTCACCCTGTTCAAATTTTGCTGAATTTAAAAAAAAAATTGCTTGGGTTCAAAGTTGTATGGCACTTAAGTGAAATTAAACAATTGTGGTCCACAGTCCTGGAAATACTTCATAGCCAGATAATTAGTGTCTCTGGATTCATGAAGGATATATGTGATGATGTGATGCCACTAAGTGCCTGAGGTTGATATGCTCTCTAGAGAATCCCTCCTGCCTGCTCTTCAGGCTCCAAAAGTTTGTTGGGTCACTGCTTTCTAACGGAGCCCCTGGGAAACGAGTTCATTTGATCCTCTGCCTATTGTCTTACTTGATAATATCTATTAAAGCAATCCAGACTGCTCTCTTTTGTTGTGTTGCACTGCCAAGTGACCCAAGGGACTAAAGTTTCAGTTGACGTGAAGTTAGTCTTTTGTTTTGGTTTGTTTTTGTTTATTTTGTTACCTTTCATGTGAGTTTACTTAAAATCTGAAGATCGAAAAGAAAGAGGGCTATAACCACATACTAGTGTAGAAGTTGTCTACATTTGCATGCACCCAAAAATTTGTTTAAAATTGGACTGTTGGCTGCATCGTACTGAAAAACCATTACGTAACCACCTCAATCAATCCAATTTAGCTCGACCTGAATTAAATTTCCATTGTTGTAGAAAGATGTACTGTAGACCTGCAACCATCATCATCATCATTTTATATTTTTTCCTGAATGTTCCTTTGTTTATGACCTAATTTTTTATTTGCAAAGTGAGCTACAAATTCCTAATTCCATGTCACATTTATTGCACAATTTCCCTTTGACAAATATTGACAGATTTGTCATTGCTCTTAAAAATGTGAATTTCACTAAGTTTATACTGACTTTATCTCAATTTAAACAGTTTCTGAATGTCACAGTTATGCAAATAAGAGGAGAGGCGAGGATCCAAATGCAGCGAGTTTATTAGAAAAACACAGATAATCCAAAAATAAATGATGGAAGATAACCCAGACAGGGAACGGGAACACAATCCAAACTGGGAACAAGAACGCAACAACTTTACAAAATATGCTAAAACATCAACTGACTAAGATTAACTTACACACTGAGCTGAAGCTGACAAGATAACTCCTAGGAAACAAGAAACACCTGGAGATACAATCAAGGGAACCAATGACACAAAATTACTACAAAAGGACTACTATCAACAACAAACTCGAAATACAACATAAACCTCTGGGAACATCGTACTTGGGAACCCCGTCCTTGGGCCCACCGCATTTGGGACTGATTTGGGTCTCCGCTGATGAGACCGACGGACTTGAGACCAACAGACTTGGAAGCGCTTGGACCACTCGACATGGGACAACCAGAAAGGCTTCTAGCGCCGCTCGTACCAATATCATCGGCAGGTGCGAAACCTTTGAAGCCAGTATGAGTCAACTTGGCTGCACATACAGCATTGGTGTATGCTCAGCTGCAATGCCAAGTAGATGCAATATTCCAAAGTTCACTCAGGTTCTCACAATGGCATGACCGAGGCGAGCGACTCAGAATGATACAGTGGTGTGAAAAAGTGTTTGCCCCCTTCCTGATTTCTTATTTTTTTTTGCATGGTTGTCACACATAAATGTTTCAGATCATCAAACAAATTTAAATATTAGTCAAAGATAACACAAACACAAAAATGCAGTTTTTAAATGAAGGTTGTTATTATTAAGGGAAAACAAAATCCAAACCTACATGGCCCTTTGTGAAAAAGTGATTGCCCCCTAAACCTAGTCACTGTTGATCAGCAACAAATATTCCAATCAAGCGTTTGTGATAACTTGCAATGAATGTTTTACAATGCTATGGAGGAATTTTAGCCTACTCATCTTTGCAGAATTGTTGTAATTCAGCCACATTGGAGGGTTTTCAAGCATGAACTGCCTTTTTAAGGTCATGCCATAGCATCTCAATAGGATTCCACTCCAAACTCCTAATTTTGTTTTTCTTCTGCCATTCAGAGGTGCACTTGCTCGTGTCTTTTGGATCATTGTCCTGCTGCAGAACCCAAGTTCGCTTCAGCTTGAGGTCACGAACAGATGACTGGACATTCACTTTCAGGATTTTTTGGGAGACAGCAGAATTCATGGTTCCATTCACCACAGCAAGTCTTCCCCGTCCTGAAGCAGCAGAACAGCCCCAGACCATCACACTACCATCACAATATTTTTCTGTTGGTATGATGTTCTTTTTCTGAAATGTGGTGTTACTTTTACGCCAGATGTAATAGGGCACGCACCTTCCAAAATGTTCAACTTTTGTCTCCTCAGTCCACACCTCAGTCCATAGTCCACACAGTCCACTGTTACTTCCTATATTACCAAGTGTATTGAGGATGTAACAGTCACAAAGACCATCACCGTCTGGCCCAACCAAAAACCGTGGCTGACAGGAGAAGTCTACAGACTTCTGAAGATGCGCAACACTGCCTTCAGAGCTGGAGATGAGATGAGCCTGAGGACAGCTAGGGCCAACCTGTCACGCGGCATCAGAATGGCTAAGAGGCAGTACTCCAGGAGGATAGCCCATCGTTTCAGCGACAGCAGAGACTCCAGGAGCCTGTGGCAGGGGATTCAGACCCTCAAGGACTACAAACCCCCTGCACGGACCTGTGACAGCACCACCCCCTGCTAAATGAGCTGAACACCTTCTTCGCTCGCTTTGAGGCGCACAACAGCACCACTGCGCAGAAGACTCCACCTCCAACCGACGACCAGGTGTTGACACTGTCCACGGACAACGTGAGAAGATCCCTCTGCAGGGTCAATGCACGCAAAGCTCCAGGTCCGGACAACATTCCTGGACGTGTATTGAGAGACTGTGCAGCGGAACTCACTGATGTCTTTACAGACATCTTCAACATCTCGCTGAGTCAAGCCGTTGTCCCCACATGCTTCAAAGCAACCACCATCATTCCAGTCCCGAAGAAATCATCTCCGACCTGCCTCAACGACTACCGCCCAGTGGCACTTACTCCCATCCTTATGAAGTGCTTTGAGCGGCTAGTCATGCACCACATTAAGTCTGTACTCCCCCCCCTCCCTGGATCCCTACCAGTTTGCATATCGGACAAACCGCTCGACCGATGACGCTATCGCCACTGCTGTCCACTCAGCACTCACTCATCTGGACAAAAAAGACACTTATGTCAGAATGCTGTTCATAGACTTTAGTTCAGCATTCAACACAATCATCCCTCAACAGCTCACTCAAAAACTGTCTCAGCTGGGACTCAACATACAGCTGTGCAACTGGCTGCTGGACTTCCTGACGGGAAGACCTCAGGCAGTCCGGGTCGGCAACAACACATCCAACACCATTATTCTGAACACCGGTGCCCCCCAAGGATGTGTGCTGAGTCCCCTCCTCTTCACTCTGCTGACCCATGACTGCACACCAACTCACAACAACAACCTCTTCATCAAATTTGCGGATGACACGACTGTAGTTGGTCTCATTAGCAACGGTGATGAGACTAACTTCAGGAGCGAGGTGAACTGCCTGGTCAGGTGGTGCGGTGACAACAATCTCTCTCTGAATGTGGAGAAGACGAAAGAGATTGTTGTTGACTTCAGGAGAACAAATACTCAGCATGCTCCTCTGACCATCAATGGTGTGACCGTGGAAAGAGTGAGGAGCACCAAATTCCTGGGTGTTCATATCACTGAAGACCTCTCCTGGACCGCCAACACCACAGCACTGACCAAGAAAGCACACCAGCGGCTCTACTTTCTCCGCAAACTGAGAAGAGCCAGAGCCCCAGCCCCCATCACGTGCACCTTCTACAGAGGCACCATCGAGAGCATCCTGACCAGCTGCATCACTGTGTGGTATGGCGCCTGCAACGCGTCCTGCCGAAAGACACTTCAGCGCATAGTGAGAGCAGCTGAGAAGATCGTTGGTGTCTCTCTCCCCTCCCTCCAGGACATCTACAGCACTCGCCTCACCCGCAAAGCCCTCAACATTGCAGGTGACCCCACCCACCCATCACACAGCCTCTTCAGTTTGCTGCCATCAGGGAGGAGACTACGCAGTCTCCAGGCAAGGACCAGCAGACTGAAGGACAGCTTCATTCACCAAGCTGTCAGGGCGCTGAACTTCCTCCCGACTCTGCCCCCCCTCCCCTCTTCTGCCCCACGCACCTGACCTCCGAGCCCTCCTCTCCTCTCCCCCCTTCCCTCCCCTCCCCATACGGTTCAATTATTAATTCATCTACCTCAGATACATTGTCTCTCTGAATATTGGTCCCTGCAGGGTCCCTGCATACTCAGACTCTTATAATTTGCACTATTACTGCGCTCTTACTGTTTTGCACTATTACTGTTCTGCACTATTATCTTCACTAGTCACTTTATTATTTATTTTTATATTCTTATTTTCTTATTCTTTAGTTTCTGTTGTGATTGTTAATTGTTACCATGTTACATGTATACATCTAGGGTTTGAGAGTAACGCAATTTCAATTCTCTGTATGTATGTACTGTATGTATGGCAGAATTGACAATAAAGTTGACTTTGACTTTGACTTTGACACAGAGTATTTGCCCAAAAGTCTTGGGGTTCATCAAGATGTTTTTTTGGCAAAAATGAGATGAGCCTTAATGTTCTTTTTGCTCAGCAGTGGTTTTCGTCTTGGAACTCTGCCATGCAGACCGTTTTTACGCAGTGTCTTAATTTTGCCTAGTAATTTTGGTCGGCTAGCCACTCCTGGGAGATCTCAATTACTTTCTTTCTCATTTGTTCCTGAATTTCTTTGGATCTCGGCATAATGTCTAGCTTTTGAAGATCTTTTGGTCTACTTCATTTTGTCAGGCAGGTCCTATTTAAGTGTTTTCTTGATTGAGAAGAGGTGTGGCAGTAATCAGGCCTGGGTGTGGCTAGAGAAACTGAACTCAGGTGTGATGAACCACAGTTAAGTTATGGTTTAACAGGTGGGGCAAACACTTTTCCACACAGGGCCATCTAGGTTTGGATTTTGTTTTCCCTTAATAATAACATCCTTCATTTAAAAATGGCATTTTGTGTTTACTTGTGTCATCTTTGACTAATATTTAAATTTGTTCGATTACTTGAAACATTTAAGTGGGACAATGTTACGTTGTGTGGTATAGGAACACTCCAGAGTGAGTTGCATATGGAAATGCAGATTTAAAGACAACAGACAGGGATTCAGGAACACATACTTAAATATAACTGCATCCAAACATGAACGGGAACCAACAAGAACTGAGGGAGAATAAACACAGGAGCAGAAAAGGATGACGAGACTAATTAATGATAAACAGCTCATCAAACAGAGATGACAATGAACTAATAACAAGGGTAATCAAGGAGACAAAGGAGTAGTGGCAAAAAACCAAACAAAGAGCATGTGCAAACACAGAGACATGTGACATTACTCCCCCCTCCCAGAAGGTGCGGGCTCCTGGAGCGGCAGCGGTGGCCAGGGCGAAGTCAGGAGCCCAGGCGACCGGGGCGGAGTCCAGGGTGTGGCTGGCAGCACTCTGGAGGGAGCTCAGGCTCTGGAGCACACTCTGGATATACAGGAGGGAGCTCTGGAGCGGACTCTGGGAGCTCTGGAGTGGACTCGGGGAGCTTGGGAGCAGATTCAGGCGAGACTGGAGTAGGCTCAGGCGGCAGCACTGGAGAGGGCTCAGGAGGAACTGGAGGAAACACAGGTGAAAGATCCGGAGCGGACTCACTGAAGTGGGCTCAAGAATATCTGGCTCAGTCCAAAAGTCTATTAGCCACTCCCTGGCCGGTGTGGCCACCTCAGCGGACTCAGAAGACCACGGAGCTGACTCAGGAGAGGGCATGCCTTCATAGTCCACCAAAATGCCCACAGGCACCGGTGTGGCTCTTATGTTGAGCCATCTTGCGTCGAAGCTCTGGAGCGACGACCCTCTTGTGATGGGACGTGAGCGTGGCGACCAACTGGCAACGAGGCTTGGGAGCAACGGCCTTAGTAATCGCGGGGCAGAGGCTGGAGCTGGTCTTTACCGCCCTGTGGGGAGGTGCCAGCGGACAGAAATGGCCCGTACCATTGGACGTGTATGTGGAGGTTATCGGCATGTGGTGAGCGAGTGAGGCTACGCGTTTTTTCAATGAGACTGGATGCAAATAAGATCCGTTTGAACCTCTTCTACTTCGGAATTAGATCCATTTAAATAAAGAATACGATTAATTGACTCAACTAGGGAAAGAGGACAAACAGGTTCATAATAATGGGTTGTATCCACATCCAGACCCATACGAAAACACAAATTAAGCGCCACATCATCCCAGCTCACCTGAAGGGATAGCTCGATAAAATCCTCCACATACCACTCCAATGGACGGCCATTCTGCCGCAGTCCCTACAGGCAATCCTCTGCTGTTATCATGTTGCTGTTCATGGTCGGTCCTCCTGTTACGTTGCGTGGTACAGGAACACTCCAGAACGAGTTGCATATGGAAATGGAGACTTTAATGACAACAGACAGTGATTCAGGAACACACACTTAAATATAACTGCATCCAAGCATGAACGAGAACCAACAAGAACTGAGGTAGAACACAGGATTGATATACACAGGAGCACAAGAGGATAACAAGACTAATTAATGATAAACAGCTGACGACAATGAACTAATAACGAGGGTAACCAAGGAGACAAAGGAGTGGCGGGAAAAAACCAAACAAAGAGCATGTGGAAACACAGACACATGTGACAGACAAACATGCAAATAAATAAGAAATCAGGAAGGGGGGCAAACACTTTTTCACAGCACTGTACTTAAATTTCATTATAGCTAGTTAACATCAAACCCTTTCTTTAAAATTCCAAATTCGCAATGTTCTTCAAAATCTGCTCAACTGGGGGAAAAAATGCTTGAATATGCCTATTTTCTCAGTCGAAACCAAGAAAAGCTCGCACACATGTGTAGTGCTGTGATGCACATAAGTTTTAAGAGTAACACTTTACAATAAGGTCTCATTTGTTAGCCTTAACCCTAACAATGACCAATACATTTGTTGCAGTATTCATTAATCTTTGTTAATGTCAGATAATAAAAATCCAGTTGTTCATTGTTTATGTCAGTTCAACAGTACAACATTTGATTACAATAATGTATTAGTAAATGTTTAAATTAACATTAACTGAGATGAATACTGTAAATGCTATAAAAGTGTTGTTCATTCTTTGTTAATGCTAATTAAAGTAGTTAATGAAACCTTATTGTATAGTGTTACCATTTTAAGTCACACAAATGTGCACTTCATAAGACACAAACTGTAAAGAAACATACTGTACTGTTTATTTACATCTTGTGTCTTACAAAGTGATCAGTGCTTTTTTGAAGGTTGACAACTCCTGGTGACTGTCTGCTTTCATTGTTTGGAAAAGAACAGTGAACTGTGAACATTCTTCAAAACGTTTTTTTTTTTTTTTTTTTTTTTGGCTTTACTTTCAGAATTAAAAAAGTAATATGGGTCTGAAATAAAGTGAGATTGAGTAACTGGTGACACTTCATTTTTGGGTGAACTTTTCCTTTAAGCTTACGGTCAGGGTTGTTCTACATGTGTGGAGAAAGTGGGTTCATTACAGACTGAAAAGTGAGCAGTCAGCAGACTGTGGTCTCCAGCAGTGGAAGGTTTTACACTCAAATGACTCACCATGAGACACATAAAGCTCCCACTCTCCCACAAGCTCCAGAGATGGTCCCCGTGCCCTGAGGGAAGCCCGGAGAGAGGGGGTCTCCAGCAAAACTATATGGAAAACCTCTGAATCAGCTTTGCGAGCAAGGTCGTTATATCTGTGGCAAGTTATGGTGGTGGTAAGAATGTGGTTTACCACTGGGGAAAACATCACTTTTTCATCATCAGGAAACTGTTAGTAATTGTTTCCAGAGTCTGATCACGCAATAGCATATTAAAAAAAAAAAAAAAAAAAAACATTTGGAAGAAATGTGTCAATGTGATATGTTTTCTGGCTCAATACAATTTTGTTTGCTACTCAATAAAATACATACATGTAATTGTCTTTTCTACCAACATAGCATTTGTATTCAGTTAAATATTGCACAATTGACCCTTCGCAAACAGTTTGATTGACAGGCTATCTAACCAATCATAATCCCGAATCCGCCAGTTTATCCGACAAAGCAGTCGGGGGAGTTAGTAGATAAATTTTGGTGAACTTGAACTTGAAAAATTGTGTGTACTTTCCTTCTGATGTCCATTCATGTTTATTTGATGCTATAAATGAACTAGAATGAAGAGATGGTTGGTTCACGAGCTACAGCGATCTGTCACGACACATTAAAGAGCCACTATACGGTATTTATTGTTCAAACTTCTTTAAAAATGTGAAAATTCTAAATATGAACGTGTTTCATACGTTGTCAGTGTCCTCTTTACTCCGCAATGTATTTTTCACTGCATGAGGAGATGTGTGGCGTGAGAGCGCATGGCTTGTCTGGCATTGCAACAGTAACTAAAGGGGGCGGGACTTTGCAAAGGGTTAATTGAGCTTCATTTGTGTATTGTCACGTTCAGTTTAGTTTTGTTCATGGACTTTCAGTTTGTTTTCATTTGTCACGTTCTGTCGTTCAGTTTCCCAATACTCGTTTGTCTCCCTGGTTACCGTCATCATTAGTTCATATGTATCAGCTGTTTTCCTTAATCATCCTCACTTGTGTTTGCTTTCCGATCACCGTTATGCTTATTGTGCGTTGCAATTACCTACCTTTCTGCCTGCCTGTTTAGATTTGCAATTAAACTTTGTTGTAATGGCTTTGATTCTTCTGCCTTCACCTGTTTTTTTGCAAGCACTGTGACAGATGATCAGACCAGCCCAAATGGACGTTAGGGCTAAGTTTATCGTCTGGGATCAGGAGAGACCTGATTTATTTTATATTTTTAACAAATTTTAGTTTTTTGGCCAGCAACAGCCCTCTGGACAACGAAACCCTTAAGACCCTCTTCTGGATTTCCACAATCCCATCATCCTTCCAGATACCACCAGACTGAATTGGAGGGAAACTGTCTTGAGGTGTCTGGAGAGCGTTTGGCCCAGATTCAGAACCTGGCCAGACCCAGAGCCCAGCCCATCACCACCCCGACAACACCTAAGCCCCCCACAGACTGGAAGCGTCCGCCTGCCGCTATGAGTGAGCCTATGCCTGAGGACGGGAAGACGGAGCACAACATCGCCACTGACCCGAAGCACCATGGAGAATCTGACCAGGGGTGAGCTGGCGACAGTGAGCAGCCTGGGGATGGAAGCGAAGCTTGCCCACCCTCCCATCACAGAGAGTTCATTTGAGTGTGGTGAGTCTAATTCCATATTATCCCCGGAACCCATCTGATTCTGAATTTTCTTCTCCAGTCCTCTATTTCGCTCTATTTTTGTTGGGTTTTTTTTGCCACTCTCCATCTTCAGACCTCCGCCAAGCCTGCCACCCAGTCATCATCGTCCACCATCAGTACCGCCATGTCACCACATCCTCCTCTCAGTGGCGCGGATACATTGTGGACCTGTTGGGAGCCTACTCCTCCTGGGTGTGATGAGCCCATTGCTCCACAACCAGCCTCACTTCGCTTTGTCCCACCACGACCTGTTGACCTGGATCCTGCACCTATGCTCCTTCCTCCCTCGATATCAACATTGACCATCAACCATTCGGTCTCAGGTGGCTCCCTTGGACCGTCGACTTCACCAGCCTCAGTTGTGGAATTGCGGGCCATCTGCTGCTCCTCCAGCCCTTCGGCTTTGGAAAGCTCCGCCCTCCCTCAGGCTCCAACTCTCGGTCACACCAGCTTGCCCTCTGCTCACCGGATCTCCACTTCCGCCTCGGGGGGTCGTCGCTGCTGCTCCATCGTGGCCGTCTAGGTCATCGGTGTACCATCACTGCCTCGGACTACCATCTGCGTGGTGGGCTCCACATCCCAAGGCTTCATTGAGGACGCGCCTTGCTGAGCGGGGCATTATGTCATGTTCAGTTTAGTTTTGTTCATGAACTTTCAGTTTGTTTTCATTTTTCACATTCCAGCGTTCAGTTTCCGCCACTCGTCTCTCTCCTTGGTTACCGTCATCGTTCGTTCACATGTATCTGCTGTGTTCCTTAAGCACTCTCATTTGTGTTTGCTTTATAAGTCGGTTCCTTCACTATCATTCCCTGTCCGATCAATGTTATGCTTAGTGTGTGTTGCAGATAGCCAGGATTCTCCACAAGCGCTGCATTTGGAAG
This sequence comes from Opsariichthys bidens, assembly GCA_037194245.1. Taxonomy (NCBI): domain Eukaryota; kingdom Metazoa; phylum Chordata; class Actinopteri; order Cypriniformes; family Xenocyprididae; genus Opsariichthys; species Opsariichthys bidens. Next base: position 15,098,370 of record CM074302.1, read on the forward strand.
CTTCGAACATCTTCATCTTGGAAGGAGTCATCGTGATTGATGATCTTGAAAATCTTCCAGATGCCATGTGTCATTTTTTCGGGCTGACATATGCACTGAATATGGAATACCCTCCACAGCTCAAGAACACCTTTGATTTTATTCAGAGAGCGTTTCTTTCTCTTGGACACAAATCTCTGAAACCACAACTACAGTCACTTAAAAACCTGCTGCTCATGTAAGTTGAGGCTGTTTCAGATTGTTTTAAAGGGATAGTTGAAGTTGATAGTCCCTTTAATCTTACTTGCTGCAAAGAAGTTTGTTTAATTAAACTTTTCAACTCTTACCTGTCAAACTTTTGTTAAATGTTTTAAAACATTATAGAATTTTAGAGTAGTGTTATTGCTAAACGTTGCCAAACGTAGTTTTTTTGTTTGTTGTTGTTTTAATTGTAAGCACTGTTACCAGATATAATGTGTACTAAACAATGTTAAACTCAAGTTCAGTTGTTGCTTTGTCTTAACTTATTGTTTTTAGTTTAGCTTACTTGGAATTTTTAAGGCAATCAGTTTCCTAATATTTTCCTAGTAATGTGAACACTAACAGAAAGTTAACTCAAATAATGATTTTAAGTCAACAGTACTTAAGTATACTTGATTAACAAGTTGTTTCTGCAAACTGTGTTAAGTTATGCCAACTAATCATTAATACTCTACTTTACTTGGAAATTTTAAGGCAATCGGTTTCCTCACTTTTTCTAAGTAAAGTCAACTTATTACATTTTACAATGTACCTGTCTGCCTGCCTGTTTGGATTTAGAGTTAAACTTTGTCACATTTGACTTTGATACTTCTGCCTTCGCCTGTTTCCTTGCAAGCACCGTGACATGTATAATTGTGAAAACATTAAGCAAGTTATTAAGGCTGTCAACCCTTTGAGTTTTAATTTTCAGTTTTATGTGTTTGTTCCAAAACAAAGTAAATGCATGATTCAAATTGGCATTCATAAAAAAATATTAAGTTATATTAGTCTTGTGAATAATGCAAGCTAAAGGCCTACGTAGTGTTGTGCAGTTTTCTTGAGTCATTTTTTTAAGTAAGGTATAATAACCTCGAAACTTGATATTTCACTGCTGTCCATGGCAACATACCACCAGTACTTTCAAGTCTTTTGTATCACTCTGTGCTCTCTTTTCAAATCAATGATAGCTGGCATCTTGCAACTCAAAACAGCTACGACAGATTGAAAGAGTATGGTAATTTATGAAATCAAGCTCCAAAAAAAGAAAAAAAGGCACTACAATGGCATTATTTGAGTCATGGTCTGACACTATATTTATGAAAACATTATAAATGTATAAAGCTTAATTTACAGAGGGTATATTACTATAGACACACATCTTCTCACATTAAAAAGAACAAACGTCAAGTTATGTAACTCATTCTGGATCGTTCAATTCATCATACACCCCAACACAAGTTCTGTATGCAACATTAACCAAGTCACTGCGGCATTGCTTTGATAGATGAAAGTAATAACCTCAAAAGCCTTGGTATGATTTTGGATTAGAAGTATGTTGTTGACATCTTTGTGCCATTTTGATGTGTGTTGGCAGGTAAAAATGATGAATGAGGAACTCAAAACAGGTAGCAGAGATTACAGGCCGTTTAATATGAAAGTGTCCCCCTGCAGGGGCGAGACCACCCTCGATAAACCACAGTCTCCATCTAAATTTCAGCACATTAATGAGATTTATGCCCCTGCTTATATTGTAATTACAAAACATACTGCCAAGAGGGTTTAGACTGTCTAACCTAAGACTTCATCCTGTATTTTATGTTATTTATCTAAGTTATAAGCTTTTTTTTAATAATGCTTTTCTGGCAAAAAAACAATCAAACAAAAAGAAAACATTACAACAAACAAACAAACAGACAAAAACTTCAAAATACATAAATGTAGATATATTGAGTATCTTTTAAAAATGTGTCTGAACTTTTTTATGCCTGAATCTTTTTTTTACAATATATGTCAACTAGATTAAATTTGTTCTTAGATTTTAGCATGGTTCTAATCAGATGTTTTTGGATGTAGCAATGCCCTTGTGAAAAAGAACTTTTAAAAAGGGTTCTTGTTAAAAAAAAAATATTATGTTTTATAAGAACACTTTTCATACACTTTATTGCAATTAAAAGAAAATGTATATAGTTTAGATTTGTTAATTGCAGTTAGCTGAACTTCACCGTGCTTTTTCGAATTCATACAGCTTTAATTACATAAATATTCTATTGTTTTTGAAATTTGGCTTCTACCAAATGTACTGACAAGCATTTATGGTAAAATGATGTCAATTCTATTGAAACTTGTATTTCTTATATTTTAATAAATTTGTAAACACACAGTTGGAATGGTGAAGTTGCAATTTACACATTAACACTAACACATTAACTTATAATACTGAATGACAATGTAATAACTGTAATATTGAATAACACACTACGGTTAAAATTGTAATCAAGTACATTATATGTGCTTTAGTATGTTATTTTCAGCACATCAAAATAAGTGTACTTTTTAACCCTGAGAAAAGATTATTAAAACATTATGAATTAAAATGTACTTTAGCAAACTTTTATTTTGATATTTTTACAAAGTGCACTTTTAAGCATCTGAGTAGTAAAAAAACGAGCCCATGAGTATTGGCGAGTGAGATTTGGATGTTGAGCCATATACGGGTATATAAGTCAGGCTCGCACTCACTCATTCAGATTCTTCCGCCGGGTTAATCCTCATTGACCTCCCGCTCCTTATCACGGCAACCCAGCGCGTCATTTGGCGCTCTGGATCAGGAACACATACTGATAGCTGCATCAGAGAGAGGGCTATTGTCCTTTGGAGAGGAAGATGGCGCTGAGCTTCCCGCTTCAGAAGTGTTTGCTCATGCCAAATCGGATTCCCGTGCCTTTCTTCTCAGAAGTTCATGAAGAACTTTGGCAGTATGGAGGCAAATTAGTCAAGTCAAATCATCTTCATTTATATAGCACTTTTCACAATACAGATTGTTTCAAAGCAGTTTCACAGTGATAATGGGAAAATGAATGGTCAATAGGAGATCCAATCTCATCTGGATATGGCCTGGATCTGGCAGACTATGGGGTTCGTGGAGACTCCCCAGGTGGAGTGTGCAATTGCAGTGCTTTTATGCCTGCAAAATTCTGCCACATGGATGAATTGTCCACGGCTCCCGTCCAGCGCCTATGAGATGACAGCAGCTCTGGCTGCTAATCCTCACAGTGCTGCTGGACGCCTAACCCTAACCCTAACCCTACACCTCCACCTTTGGACGTGCAGGCCAGAGGACTCATAATGCACGAGGGTTGATGCAAGAACTGCAACTGACCATGGCCTCCAGGTGATGAAAGTCATGGCCCTCTGCCAGACGATGTTCACCTGGATGGTCTAGGAGCGTCATCTCCGTCTAAACCTTGCAGAGATGCGAAATGTCTACAGAATATACTCTCCTTCTTGCAAGGTGGCGTCACTGTCAAGGACTTTGCCCAGCAGTTCTTGGCAGTCCAGAAGCAGACTGAGGCAGTTAGGCCAAAGTCATGCCCTGGCGGGACATGAGTCTGCTCACTGCCAAGCACGTCCCCCTGCAGCTTCTAAACTCAGCGAAATTGAGGCCCGTCCCCCAGGCTACCAGTAAATCTTCCAAAGAGCCAGCAAGGTGGCCCCCGAGATGGGTGACCCAGAGATGCAGGGGACCACTCTTTTTTAGGAGGTGGTGAATGCACCGCTCCTTCCCCCTGAGGAGGGCCAGGTGGAGAATATTTTGTACTTGAGGTAAGAGTGACAACACAGTCCATGGTAAGCATTGTCCCTTCCATCCCATTGGTATGGAGGACTGTTTGCTTTAGGCTCAAAGGGCTTGTTCACTCAAAATTGAGCGGTGCAAAAAATTTTTCATTTTTGCCAGCAAGTTAATTTACACATTCAAATGCCCCAAAATGTACTAAAGATATATTTAAAAGTTGTGACTACAGTGGTTCAATCTTAATGCTATGAAGCGATGAGAATACTTTTTGTGTGCCAAAAAAACAAAATAACGACAACAATATCTAGTGATGGCCGATTTCAATTTGTTATTTATTTATTTATTTTAAATTTTATTTGATTTTTTTTGCCGCACAAGCGTATTTTCGTCGCTTCATAACATTAAGGATGTATTTAAATATACAATAAGGATCTATTTTAAATATATCTTTAGAACCTTTCTGGGCATTTGAAAGTGTAAATTAGCTTGCTGACAATGCAGGTCTTACAGGTGTGGAACGACAAGAGGATGAGTCATTAATGGCTAAATTTTCATTTTTTCATTCATTTTAAGTGGGGTGCTGGGAAGGTTACAACTGTGTGAGTTGCCAAAAGGGTAAGCTACTGCTTGCCAGCATTTGTCTCCAACACTAACATGGGTCAGTAACTGTGGTGCTTTCCATAGGGACCCCAATACTTTAGTATCGATGTATTGTCAAATGTGACTATACATGACTATAAATGACGATACATGACCCATGATTGACTGAATGGGAATGTCTCAGGTATATGTGGCTGTATATACCTGTATATCTGGACAGGAGTGGCTCAGGATGCAAATCTCACTCACCAATATTCCTTCGGGGAATGAGATGAACTGAGACATTGTAACGCCGGGAGGGTGGGTAGGAAGGCAGGCAGAAGACGAAGGTCACAATCAACAAGCAGGTTTATTCAGGGGGATACACGAAACAGAGAGCGCTGCGCGCAAACAACAACCGACAATGATTAACGGACAGACAGGAACTTAAATACACGGACGAACATGAGACACAGCTGCTGGTGATTGACAAAGTGACAACAGGTGATAACTAATAGGACATCGTGAAGACTAGACTAGACATGATGACACGGACTGTGACAGACATTACCTTTGATTGCATTAATATTATATTATCCGCAAGTGCAGTTGTTGTTTTTTTATTTTAACAAATGTACTTCTAAGATTTGAAATTCACTACACACACACAATTCAGTGCACTTTTTTCACAAGCGATTTCTAGGTTTTTACTTACTGTTTGAAGTCAGAAGTTTCCATCCCCAAATTCAGTTTACTTAGGTTTATGGGGGTAGCTGATATCCTTAACCCTAAGTATGAACAACAGTAATAAGGATGCTTGCCTTAGCAAACACCACTAACCAGCTCCAAACAGTAGTCCAATCTCAAATCAGTTCAGATCAGAGCCTTCACTGACTCTTGCCAAATACAGTGTATAAATCAGATCACTGATGTCATCAGATATGCTTTTAAAGATATCAGGATCATCCCAGATCAACTTCAAAGTGCAGGCGTATGTCAGTAATACAACACACATACTTTATGCCATTACTTCAAACACATGGGTCGTGATAAATTTATGTGGCCATAAAAGAGGATTTGGGGCTTCTCACAAACTGTTTGACATCTGGGCTCAATTTTTGGCGCAGCGTATATAAGAGTGCAGTAGGCCTTTGTTCTTGAGGGGTGTCAGGCAGGGGGTCCGTGCATGCTGCAGGCCTGCAGTTAACGGTCCAAAAGAGGAAAAGGGGCTGCTCTAGAGGTGTAGCTTACAGCAACTTACCCTTTAATCGCTCAATACATTTTAGCAGAGTCTGCTTCTGTTTTGGATGTGTTTTTCCCTCCTTTTTTTCTTTTTCTAGTATAAAAGCTTTATAGTTTATATCCAGTATTTATAACATCTTAAATAAACACCATAAATCTGCTTCATAACACATTAGTAATTGTGCTGTAGGCAGCATACAGCTGTGTATGTGCTAAGGCAAGCATTACTACATGGAAAAATTGCTTTTTTTCACTCAGAATTGCTAGTAAATTTCACAATTAATTATAAAGAAACAACAGCTAACACGTTTAATTAAACTTGAAATTTTGAGGTTACAGCTTTATACCATCGCTCGAATGTACAATTAGTAGTTTGAACTAGGTATTTGAAGCATTAAACTTTTGTGCATAATTATTTTTGGGCTGTGTTTCCTTTACAATAACAACATAACTGCTTAAGTGACATGGTACGGTGCATCGTTGGAGAAATGAACTAGCTAGTCACGACTGTTTTACAAAACTGTAGCTTTCTTGCACATACATTGTTCAAACCAGGGGTGTGTTTCCCATACAATAACGGAACTTGTTGCTTAACCACTGTTGTTTGATGCATCATGGTAGAAACTAACTAGCCAGTCATGACGATTTCCTGAATCCACTGTAACAGATTTCATATTTCAAAGAGAAAGACTATGCTGTCCGAAGATCTCCTGGTAGTATCGGCTGAGAACGTTCATTCCCAAAATTCCCAGTGCATGGGAAAACAAGCGACCAGGAGGATCTCGAACAACCAGCACCCCACACTTCGGCACTAACCTGCCACAAAGTTCGCCATCCAACTCCAAATATCCAATGTAGGGGTGGTTCAACCTATTGGCACCACAAAGCTGCAACCATAGACAAGGCCCAAGATGATCCTGACCCCACGGCTCAGAATTTTGCAAGAAACAACTCTCCACTTTTGTAGAGACCATGGAACCAGTGCCTATAATGCAGGGGAAGCCTCATTTGCATCATTTGCATGATGGCATCAAAGGCGATACAGAATGAGAACCCAGATACTTGAGTCGCCATATACCCCAACCGAGCTGTGGCTCTGCAGCTGGCAGGTGCTAGTTTTCCGACAACTGCTCTGCAAAGGGCTTCCCACCTCCAGCCAGAGGAAGGAATGTTAAAGAAGATGGAAGATGAGAAGGAAGGTTGCTGACATCTTCGACAAATTATGGAATCACCACGAGAAGATTGATTCCACGGATATGGAGAGTGACTCCATGCCCGAGGAGCTTTATTACTCTCTGCAACAGTCTGGAGCCGAGCCACACTTTTAGAGAGCTGATCCAATTGGGTTTGACTGAGAACATCCACATAATTCCCACAATGCTGAAATAATGTTAGTGGGATCTCCCCCTTCAATACTAGGACAATGCGTAATCTCCTCCCGTGCTTCCCCCTCCAAATGGTCAAATAAAAAAAATGTTTGATCAGCAATAGAAAGATTGCGAGCATGCATACACGCCTGTACCTCCTCAGTCCACTCATCAATGCTGATGCCAGTCTGGCGGTTAAATTTTGGACATCGCTCATCACGAGGTACAAACACAAACCTCTCAGCCAGGGTGGCACCTGCACTTATGGGCTGGGACACTGTAGCGGGAGCCTCTGCAACACTAGAAAAAGCATCTGCTAAACATTCTTGAAGCAATTTCTCATTGTCTGCCTTTAACTGTGCTACTAACTCCCTTAATTCTTGCATCTCCCCTTCCATCGCTACACACTACTTACCACTTGTGGAGGGAAATCACCAACGAGAGGAGAATTACTTACAAATAACCTGCACAGCTGCCTTGACTTTAAAAAGAGAGAAAGAGCAGTTGCATTAGCTTCAAACATACAATACACACACACACACACACACACACACACACAAAGACACCCCTTCAAAATACTCCCAGACCCATGTCTCACAATACAAGCTCACCCAAAATATAGTACCCTGCCAACTGCGCCAAATTGTGGCAAGGGCTATTACAAAGGGATTACAAAGATGGGCCAACTTTATTAAAGTGTACAAAAGTTTCAACTGTCACACATTATCTCACACAGGACATAAAAACAACAATAAAAAGAAAGACACTTTACAAAAACAACAACAATATACCAAAAGCAAAAGAGATACAAAAGAAAGTTTAAAGGAGGGAGATGAGATGGCCTGCTGTAGATCTCAATAATGAACCATACACACTCTCTAGTGAGAATCACTCCAAACTATGAAGCATGGCATATATGAGTGTAGAAGGAGTTAGGGACCTAAGTCATATCTAGAGATCAAGGGACTTTTGCATATAAACTGCTTAGACCATACATTTTTTCCTTACACAGTTACATTCTGTTAAAACTTGAAAAAGTAAGACTCATTATCCCTGGGCTAACTGCTAGTTGGTCAGACTAGTTCTTTATGGTCTTAATGTCATGGCTGTGTTTATGCTACTTGCCTTGTGGTTGGATTCTTGTGACTTTGAACACCATAGCATCGAGGTGGCGGAAGTTTTACACAGGTGATTACCACCAACATTTTCTTCAGACCTTAGTTTTAGAAAGCCATTTTCAGGTGCTTGTTAAAATATGACTTGAATTTGTAAGGACATGTATGTAATGTCATTTTAAATCCAGGTGTAGCTCTGGCTCTGTTAGCACTAGTTACAATCTGCCAAATAAACTCACTGTGAATCAACTTGTAACTTTTAAGACCAGATGTACTCTAAGCAGAGGAAACGTGAAGAAGCAAGAATTCAGCTGTACCCATAAACTTGAAAACCTTTGGCAAGCTTCTTTTCATTCCAAAGAAAGCCTCACCCATTAGTTGAAGCATTTGAAACATAAATATGAATGTTGCATTGAACGTTTTTTTAATGCATCCAAATCAGAAGGCACCACATGTAGCAACAGCATGCATTTATCATTGCAAAAATCTTAATATGAGGATGCAATCAGAATAATATTACAATAGAATCAATTCAATCCCTACGCTCCTCTGAAGCTGGTCTTTTAACTGTCCAAACAACACGATTAAAAACTATGGGTGATCGGGCTTTTTCCTCTTTGGCTCCTAAGTTGTGGAATTCCCTGCCCTCTGAGATTAGGAATGCAGAATCCCTCAGTATTTTTAAATCATCCCTCAAAACACATTATTTTAGGATAGCTTTTATGTGATTCATTTGATTACTTTTTATGTTATTATACTGGCTTTTTATTTTTGATTTCACTGTTATGTGTATCTTTTAATTTCATTTTGTTATGTAAAGCGCCTTGAGATGCTACTTTTAAAGGCACTATATAAAATAAAGTTTATTATTATTATTATTATTATTAATAGAATGTTCAAGTCATCCAACAAAGAATATAGATTTTGGTTTATAAAATCAGCTATTCAAATTCAACGTCTGTGATATTACAAGTTCTAAGACATCCTTCCGTGCCCTGTTTGTAGTAAAGCATACAGAATCACTTTCCAGGATCTTCACACTCATTGTGCACTCATCTGTCCTGATAAAACACTCCCTCATTCTCTCTTGTCTGCGGCATCCAGGATTTTCCATTTTTATGGAAAATGCATGAACTCAAATTTTCAGAGCGATTTTTGCAACGACTTTTAATCAACTGGTGTTTTGGTGATAATTTTTAGTGATTTTCACGTATGAATATGTAATTTCTCCTCAAGTTCACACGTCTGAAAAACCCAAAGTGCCAAAAAATACTTTTGTCTTCATTTCAAACAGTTTATCTGTTGGTTTATTACTATCAACTTCATCCAAAATGTAGTTAAATGTTTAAAAAGTGTATTTGTGGTATACAGTATTTCTTAAATTACATTTAGTTAATATAATATAATTTCATACTTCATATTAAAGAACCATTTTATGGATGTAGTGTAGTTCTAGAGCACCTTTGCTTAAAGAGGTGTTGGTTCTTTTTAAATTGCATAACCTTGGAAGGTTTTTCTTTGTGGATTGTAATAACATTGATTGTACTGAATGACGGATTGGCTTCTTATTTTTCTTTTAGATTATATAACAGCGTAATCTGTATCTAGCAATATGTATATTTAAAGAAAATAAGTATAAAGAGAGTATAGTCACACTGCACATGCTGTGCAAGCAAACGGAAAAAAAATAATTTGACATCTTCCTTGTTTTGGCTGTAATTGCACAGTCAATCCTGGATGCCGCAGACAAGAGAGAATGAGGAAGTGTTTTATCAGGACTGATGAGTGCACAATGAGTGTGAAGATCCTGGAAAGTGATTCTGTATGCTCAGTGGCGGTTCCAGACAATTTTTACTAGGGGGGCCAAGGGGGGGCCAGTGTTTAACCAGAGGGGCACATTAAAAATGGTAACAAATTATATTTAAAGATTATTAACTTCTTTACTTTACAATCATATAAACATTTATTACAACATTGTACAACATTTGTACAAGAGTGAGTGCAGGTGCAAAAACGGTAGGTTCATTAATGTTGATGATTATTATCAATGATTTGTAAGGGATCATGTGACACTGAAGACTGGAGTAATGATGATAAATTCAGCTTTGATCACAGGATATAAATTTCACTTTACTAAATATTCACATAAAAAACAGTTATTTTACATTTTAATAATATCTCACAATTTTAGAGCTTTTTTGTATTTATAATAACATAAATGCAGCCTTGGTGAGCAGAAGAGACTTCTTTCAAAAACAACCAAAATAGTACCGTTTCCAAACTTTTGATTGGTAGAGCATATCTGTATGTATTGCATGTATTTAAAAAATGTAGGCCTAGCATTTACTTTAAAAAAAGAAACATTAGATCCATATTGACAATATTGATTTTGTTAACAAAAAAGGACGCTATGTCCTTTCCTCGTTTCAAGATAACTATCGGAAGAAAAAAACGTGCATTACATTTCGTTGCCTAACCATCCCTCTCTACTTAACACGGGCAATAATAACCTGTTGATTACTTTACTCAAATGTATGTTATCGCAATGCAACAGCCAAGACAGATGAAGTTACGTGGTTAACATCACAACATTGTGCAGGAACAACCAGTTACTTACGAGATACGAGTCACTTACGCGGCCGGCGCCGCTCTAATTTACCCGTGTAGAACGTTCCGTCACGTTAGTTCCGCTTTTGGCGCTCGCGTGTAAAATCATAATAAAGTCATAATTCATTTTTTATTTTTATTTTTTGGTCAGCACAGGGGGGGCCACAGGGGTGGCCACAGGGGTGGCCATGGAAATTTCTACAGAGGCACGGGCCTCCCTAGGCCTCCGTGTAGAACCGCCACTGTGTATGCTTTACTACAAACAGGACACGGAAGCATGTTTTGGAGCTTCATAGAAGTTGAACTTGAATAGCTGATTTTATAAATAAAGTTTTCGTTTAGGACCAAAATCTAAATTCTTTGTTGGATGACTTGAACATTCTATTGTAATATTCTGATTGTATCCTCATATTAAGATTTTTGCAATGATAAATGCATGCTGTTGCTACATGTGCTGCCTTCTGATTTGGATGCGTTCAATGCAACATTTTTATTTCCATTTCACATGCTTAAACAAATGGGTGAGGCTTTCTTTGGAATGGAAAGAAGCTTGCCAAAGGTTTACAAGTTTATGGGTACACCTCAATTCTTGCTTCTTCATGTTTCCTCTGCTTAGAATACATCTGGTCTTAAAATTGATAAACCAATATCACACTCGTAGCCGTCTGATATGACTGTATATCAGCATGCTGTGATTACCTATAGCCGAATCACAGCTGTGTCAATATACAGCCATATCGCACGGCTACGAGTGTGATATCTTTTCATGTGACAACACTCAAGAAATGACACTTTGCTATAATGTAAAGAAGTGAGTGTACAGCTTGTATGACACTGTAAATTTTCTGTCCCCTTAAAATAACTCAACACACAGCCATTAATGTCTAAACCGCTGGCCACAAAAGTGAAACCCCTAAGTGAAAATGTCCAAATTGGGCCCAATTAGCCGTATTCTCTCCCTGGGTTCATATGACTCATTAGTGCTACAAGGTCTCAGGTGTGAATGGGGAGCAGGTGTGTTAAATTTGGTGTTATTGCTCTCACTCTCTCATACTGGTGACTGAAAGTTCAACATGGCACCTCATGACAAAGAACTCTCTGAGGATCTGAAAAAAAAAAACAATTGTTGCTCTACATAAAGATGGTGTATCTGTAGGCTATAAGAAGATAGCCAAGAACCTGAAACTGAACTGCAGCACGGTGGCCAAGACCATACAGCGGTTTAACAGGACATGTTCCACTCAGAACAGGCCTCGCAATGGTCGACCAAAGAAGTTGAATGGACGTGCTCAGCGTCATATCCAGATTTTTTTTGAGAAGTAGGCATATGAGGGCTGCCAGCATTGCTGCAGAGGTTGAAGGGGTGGGGGGGTCAGCCAGTCAGTGCTCGGACCATACGCCGCACGCATCAAATTGGTCTGCATGGCCTTTGTCCCAGAAGAAAGCCTCTTCTAAAGATGATGCAAAAGAATGCCCGCAAACAGTTTGCTGAAGATAAGCAGACTAAGGACATGGATTACTGCAACCATGTCCTGTGGTCTGATGAGACCAAGATAAACTTATTTGGTTCGGATGGTGTCATGCGTGTGTGGCGGCAACCAAGTGAGGAGTACAAAGATAAGTGTGTACAAGTGTGGATAGCAAATTTTCACTGTCATACAAGCTGTACACTCACTACTTTATATTGTAGCAAAGTATCATTTCTTGAGTGTTGTCATGTGAAAAGATATAATAAAATATTTACAAAAATGTGAGGGGTGTACTCACTTCTGTGAGAAACTGTGTATATATATACAGCTCTCTCTCTCTCTCTCTCTCTCTTTATATATATATATATATATATATATATATATATATATATATATATACACATATATAAATATAATGCAACATAGACATTTTTATGTTTCTAAATTCTTTCTAGGGCCACTGTACATGTGTTATATAATAAATAATAAACCTGTTTGTAGTCTTCTAAAAGGGTCTTCCCAGTGTTGACCTGCCATTTATTCCTGCTGCTGCTGGGTTTTTGATGTGGCGATTTGTAACAAAGGGGAAAAGAGGAAAACAATTCACAAAACCTATGAAAGAGACACTCTATTCTCCTACACATGAAGGACAATGGTTGCATGACAGGGAACCCAGTAGCGAGTGATTTTGACAGAATAACAGCCAGTGCAATTTCCTCCTACACAATTTTCAGTATTTGAACATTTACACAGGTGGATTTTGCTTTCAGTGAACATACATGAAAAGTAGAACACTCCTTTGGAAATGTGGTCAGATCACAATGGGAGATTTGAATACACATGATTATGTCACAGTCGACCATGTTTGTTTCCCCTCCGTCATGACCATGGGATTTTTTGCACTGATATCAAAAAGTGTTTGTTAACAATGTGCATTTGCATGATTATCATATTTAAGAACTTCAAAGCTCTGTAATATTTGAGCTCAAATGTGAGGTCATCTTAGGGCAGTTTGGGTTTAACAATGTTTATGGTCTATATTTGGTCACACATGATATCAAAGTGTCTTCATATTATCCTGAAAGGTGTTGGGTGACCTGAACAAAATATACCCACAATGACACTTTATCATTCAAATGTCATTAAATGAAACCTTATTTTAATGACAATCGTATTCATTGTATTATTTTAGTGCCACATGTGTTATCCCGTTTGTCTTTCTATTTTACCACCCGCATTGTCAGTACATTTGAAGGTAACGGTGGTAGTTCATTAAGTGAAATAATGTTAATATTCCAATTATAGTTTGTCAAATATACAGACACCAATATACCACCCATAATACCTGAAACACTGAAACAGCACCATATTTTTTATGGTGAATGTCTGGCAAGCACAGCTGTCATTTAAAATTACCGTAAATTTAACAGGTTTTTGGTTTTACAGTGACTTCATTTAAATGAAAATACAAATATATTTAAAAAAAATTGTGCATTTGCATTCAGACTTAGCAAAGATACAACATTAATGAAAAAAGAGACGTAGCTTCAAGGTCTGCAAGTAAGCACTGAAATATAACAAAACATTAAACCGCTAAACCACTCATTTGGACTTGATCCAGTACCAAGAGATTAAGTAATACAATAGATAATACAGTAGATGTTCAAAGAAGTGCGATTTGCAAGCCACCAAACACACGTGCCACACGTGCCTCTGCTTTTCCTCTCTATCTTTCCAATGTTCCTCTGGCTTTCTTTCCATACATTTAAGAGAGTTGTTTTCACCCGTGGAGCCAAATTCGAATTCCCATCTGGTAAGACTGAATCCCAAACCTTTGGCTAATCCTTTGCAACTGATATCCCAGCTTTTATAGTAATGACATAAACAACTATGTTTTTCCATACCATATACACAGTGCTGGTTGGCACGTCCATTTGTCATGTTGACGTGAGTAGGTGTGTACGGGCTTGTGTAAGAGTTGTAGTGAATGTAAATAGCAGGTCTGAGGGCTGGGAAGCAGCTCATTCCAGGAACAACAGTATGGCAACCCTCTGGAGACCGACCTGAACGATTTAACAATATCTGACCGGTGCCTGTAAGAGAGTTTGCTGATGGGAGGCTGTTACTGTAAAGTATATTAGGCAACGTTTCCAACCCGATCTCGAAGGAAAACAAAACCGTATTATGAGGGGTGATTTTGTATGATCTGAATCTAACAAAATATACAGTTTTTAGAAACAAAGTAAGCATGAAGGTCTATACCTAAATATACAGATTGCCGATATAAGCAGATTGTACCAAAATGTATAAATGAGATTTTACAAATCAAATTCACTAAAGCATAATACATAGTCACAAATTGCCATAATTGTCACATGCACACCAGACTCCACCACTTCAAATCTCCAGTCTACTAGTCATCCTCACCTGTCAGTCATTATCTCCCCAATTCACACATAGGTTGCATTCGAAATCTTAGGCAATGGCATTTACCAGGCAATGACTTTCCAGGCAGCACCTCACTAAACAGTTTTCAAACAGACTTCCTAGGCAGCGAGAGGGTTTAATTATCTACGGCAAAATAACGCAAGCTTTGGTGATAACTGAGTGAATATTTCATTACTACACATTAATTTCTTGCTCATAATGACATCAAAAGTGGAAAACAATGGCAAAGAAATGTACAACCACCAACCACAACTTTCAGACACCATCTTTATTTTTATGCTCAACTGTCACTGAATGGAAAGCTCAGGATTGTGGATATCAAACACAGCAAAGGATGCATCTATGCTGCCTTCAAAAATTGATCAGATGAAGGTATCTCATGAGACAGGAAGTAATGATACCTTCCTACTTTGGAATACATCCCTTGAAGGCAGCATTTTTCAGTTTCTGGATGCAATCATAAATAAAGAACTTAAAATAAGATTGTGCTGACATCAATTCAAACACATACAGTGTGGCCTTGTGCAATACTGCAGCTTTAGTGAGACTGGTGTTGATTCAAAACAATTTTCTTGGTTATGCGAATGTTAAAACATCAAAGAAACATATCATTTCATTTACCATTTTGCAAACATTATGGAAACGTTCTTTTTAAATGAAGACCAAAACTGAAACATTCTGATAATTTTTCTGGAAGAATGTTCAGTCATAACTTTGAGAGAATGTTGGCAGAACGTTCTGAGAACATGCCCTGTTAAATGGGGTAGTGTCTAAGATGTCAAGTTGGCCACAGTTCTCTCAGTTGGGGCAGTAGGTGATATGATGGTTGCCAGGGTGGGCAAAGCTCAAGATATGGTGGCCTAAACAGGACACCCTGTAGAACCTGGACTGTCCCTGAAGTAATGTGTTGCTTGTTCTACTGTACCTCAGATATCAATGGAGATCTTACTTATGTTTCATTTTTGAATACTATCAGTTTTGATTTAGAAATATCAATCAATTTTGTTTTAGAAGAGGTTTCTCCTAGTTTCTCCTTCTCACTCTTAAAAATAAAAGTTCTTTTTTGGTATCTGTGGTTGCATAAAGAACCTTTAATATCTATGGGTTATCCTGAATTGTACAAAAAGTACAAAAAAGTACAAGCTCTTTGTTGTGGAAAAGAGTTTTTCTGATGAGTTTTTCTTAAATTTCTTCAAATTAAGAAAAAATGGTTCTTTTAAGGACTCACTGAAAGTGAAATGTGAAAGTGACAAAGAAGTGTCCTGAGACGTTGGGAGGACGTTTGTCTGAAAGAATTTGTTTTTTGTTATCATTGTAAAAACCAGATCATTTTTAATTGTGACCAAGATGAATGGTCTAACGATGAAGCATTAGGGTACTTTTACACGAGAACATCGTACTAAAAACAGAAACGTTTTTCACGTACAGACAACAACACCGGCAAAATAATCTCCGTTCACACAGATCCACTAAAAACGCTGGTGTAAAGCAGGCCGTGGTTTAGGGGCCACTGCAGATGGAGAATGAGTGTGGGAGAGTTGATGGTTAAGGGAATCCTAACAGGTGTTCTCATTTTGCAGTGACTCAAGAGACCTCCTGCTTCCTTTTTGTTTGTTTATAAAGAAGTGTGTTAATAAAAAGACAAATTCTGTTGCACAGCTTCTCTCAGACCCTGCCTCCATCATTTCCAGACCGGGAAGGCAAACATTTTTCCCAACGCTGTATTATGCCTGTCAGGCCAGTCGTTGGTGAGGTCACTTTGAAAACATCATACACATATGCATGATGTCATCATATTCTTTAAAACTCGTTTTCAAAACTTTGCTTTTTCAGTCCCCCAAAAGGCCGTTGTTGTGTAAATGAATGGCCAAAACGCATAAAAGGTTTGCAGTGTTTAATTAGGCAGCTGCCTCAAGAGCCCATCCGGGTCATGCACCTGTTTTCTTTGTTTAGTGAACATATTCTGTCATTGTGAACTTGTCGCCATGCATGCACAGACTGCACACTTATCACACATTTACTGGAATGACATTAACAATGTGAGCATAATAAGGAAGTGCAGAGTTGGGAATGTCTACAGTTTACTTTTGTATTTCTACAATAGATTCCGCTTTGATTGTGTCTCTTAAGAAAGCTTGGAATAAACTGCTTGTTTCACGTGGATTACTTTTACAATTTTTTTATCAACTTTTTGAAACGTTTTGATGGAATGGCCGTTCGGTGGAGCGACAGAAATCTCTCAGAATTTCATTAAAAATATCTTCATTTCTGTTCTGAAGATGGAGGAAAGCCTTAAGGTTTGGAATGACATGAGGATGAGTAATTGATGACAGGTGAACTATGCCTTTAACAGACAACATGCAGTGACCCCCAAAATATTTGAACACTAAACGCCCGATATACTGATGGCGAAGTCCTTTTTTCGTACTTTGCTTTGGGATAAAAATATGAAATGTGCGAGCAGCGGTATACTGTTAGCGAAAATCCTCACGCCGTCCACACTGCAGAGAGCGGCGTTACAACTACATTTTCTACTGTTTTCATGTTTTTTTTAAAGGATATCTGACCTTGAGGGACTGAAAAGAAGAAATGAACCTTAAAAGATTTCCAAGTGAAAGAAGGCGGAGCCTCAAAGAACCACGTGTTTACGTGTCAGAAGGAATTTTTCTGTTCACTTTGTTATTTCAAACTCCTGAAACAAACACAAAACGAAAATCATATTGGCCTGATTTTGTTTGAAATGACGTCACACAATTCATTCTTCGACTTCGCTTGAAGTATATCAGAGACTTGAAGTCACACAAATATATAATTAATTGTATTTTGATTGCAAAACATCAAAATACCATCAGAATTACAAAGAATCAGAATTGACATCTTGATGCTAAACATTTATCTGAACTGGATGTATGAAACCACAGCAAAAGTTCATCACATTATCCAGTTTAAAAGCCACAGTTCTTTTACCTTAATTTTGTTGTCATTTCATTCCTAAAGAAATCTATAAAAAGTTTGAAAAGTGTGCTTGATCATGTTTTTTTAATCATTTGGTTTTAATCATTTGGTTTTAATCATTTTAAAATACAATCTTTGCTGAAAGTATGTTTGTTATATAGTTGTTATGTGTAGTTATGTGAAACAAACAGATACCCTGGCAAGTGTGTGTGTGTGTGTGTGTGTGTGTGTCAACATCCTCTGTTATTGATGTATGAGGCAAACATCAAACACAACTGCAGACTCCTCTCTAAACACACATTTCTTAGCAACAATCTTAATAAATAATTCCAGATCTCTGCGGGCTTACTTTACTTGGCTACAACTACAAGATTTTTACATTAGGGATATTTGTGAGCATTTAAAACAGTAGAAACTACAAGACGAATATTTCAGCAGTGAAAATACTGAAATGTGTTTGATTCAATATGCCATGAAAGCAACTCAGATTATAGTGAAGTAATGTCTTGTACAATTTCTGAATGTGTTGTGACAGCCTTGACAAGCATTCAGTGTTTGTCTCATCAGTTCAGCTTCTTAACCTGTTCCTCATGACAACACAGAGATCGTCACAATGAAAACATTTTTAAAGTCTTTTCTGTTCTATTTTCGATTTGTTTATGTTCCTTCACATGATACTTTGTTAGACTTAAAAGGTCGGTCTGCTCGATGACGTCTTTCAAATGCCCTGTCGCTAAAGATCATATTTCTGTGACGGAATAGAAGCAGGATTAAAGTCATATACAAGCAGCGCTTCAAGCTGAGGACATTCTTTGTTTGCTATATGGAGCCTGGGAAAATAAAGGATGTTTGCAGAGGTAAGGGCCTTACTGTTTGATCAGGTTATAAAAGGCCCATTCAAACTTCCTGTGGAACTTATCAAATATAATATCAGACCCAAAGTTTAAGACACACAGGCAAATCAACAAAGCATAATACTGAGTAAAAATGTGCAGTTTTTACCTTAAAGAGCTGTTTCTTGCTTGTCTGACCCTGATTTTCATTGGTGTTTTCATTTGGCTGTTGATTCAGCTGTAACAAATAATAGTAATGATGATCATTTTATATATATGTGTGTTATTTTAATATCACCACACTATTTACACAAGTGGACATACATTTTCAACAGTGTAAAAAATGTAGAAATAAATAAATAATAAAAAGAGACATCAAAATAAATGAAATAACTAAAAAACATTTTGGATATAAACAATAATATAGATTAGATTAATATGTGAACAACAAAATGTTTACAATAAATAAATGAAATTTGAATAAATAAAATAATGCATTTAACACAGTATTACAGTATTATAACTTCCAAATAATATGTTAAATTGCTATAGTATACAATTTAAATTAGAATATAGCCTTTGGGTTACCTAAAAAAATATTTTCACAGTGCATCTTCAAAATCCTTTTCACCTCAACAGTAAATTCGTCTAATTTTGTCCTAATCAAGGTGTCATATTTTTGCTGCTTGCCTTTGACATGCTTCCTTTTATTTTTCCCTCTGCTTGGCTTATATTTGTATGCTTTTCTGTAAATAGCCTTATTGCACTACACAACTTTCATAGAATTGTGTTCTATGGAACTCAATTGTAATGTCTTGTTTATTCAAATTACAATGGAGAACTTCCAGTTTAGACTGCTTGAAACCACACAGAGCACTGCTGCAGGGTCTGGTAAAAACATATCAGATTTCCAGCAGATGTGTACAAATAATATCGCTTTGCTTCGGTTTCACTTCCTTTTAAATAGCTGAGTTCTCAGTGTATGCAAATTTAAATAGTGTTTAGACATTCTGATCTAAAGAAATAGACAACTAAAGACACATAGGCCTAACTCTTTTAGAACAGCTGATGTGATACTATAACAAATGATAGATTAAAAGCAATGACAAAACTTTTGTGAAACCTTTACAAAACTCTTTTTGATTACCTCTGACAAATCATATGTCGACAATCGACAATTCTGGTTTGTTGTTTACCATAAACTAAACACATGCTCCTACACATCGCACGCCCCTCCTACAACCAATGACCGCCGCGGGTTATTGTGACGTGTGGACGTGGGCGTACACAAACCCTTAGTCCATATACACGATTTAATTATTCATAAAGCTGACCAATTGAGCTGCGTATGTAAATATGGCAGGCTTAAATGTATTTGTAGGCTTATTCCAGGAGGCACAGTGAATGAACGCTAGACTGTGTGAATCAGTTCGTTCGTTCATAGTCAAATATTTGGATTCTGTTGCGTTGATAAAAGAACTTTTCAAATTCACGGCTTAATCTTGAATTGACGTTCTACTCTAAACCGAACTCGTCGGACATCATATAGTCGGGGCATCCAGCTGACGTCCATCGACCACCGGACTGATTTCGCCATGTCCTCCGCGGATGTGTCGGAGCAGAGCCGGCGCTGTTGTGTTTTGTCGTGGGAGCAGGTGCAGCGTCTGGACTCCATCCTGGGAGAGTGTGTCCCGATCCACGGGCGAGGAAACTTCCCTACACTTTCCGTTCAGCCCCGACATATCGTACAGGTAGGCTACTGAATCCGAGCCATTTACTACCTATATAACACTATAGGAAACTGAACTCAGTTTGCTCCAGAAAAAGGAAAGCAGTAAGACATGCGGACAGAATTTCAATTCCAATTTTTTACGTAATTTGGAGCATCCCAGAAGGATCCTAATGGATCCTTTATGACGCAACACAAAATAGTTCGCCTACCAATGGAGATGATATGTTTATCAATTTTAAAATAGTTGAAAATGTCATTTCTATTCCTTGAAAAAACAACATTTGACGTTTTATTGTTGTTTATTCAAAATGGTATTATTTTATAATAGTCTTTAAATTATTATATAAATTATAATATCTATAAATTATTTTTATAGTCTCAGTAAAGGGGTGTTAGATCTTAAAGGTTCAGGATATGTGAAGCAATATGATTAAAGAGAGTGTACTTGATGCTCAAAAGTAGACCTGTTATTGTGTTACAGAAAAGTTCTATTTCCTAAATGGAATTACCATGGCTGCTAAACAGATTTGGAAACGGATAGGGAAGTTATGATGTTTCTGTATTGCAACCGTAAGGATTAGTTCACTTCAGAATTAAAATTTCCTGATTTTTTTACGCACCCCCATGTCATCCAAGATGGTTGTGTCTTCGTTCGAAAAGAAATTGCGGTTTTTGAAGAAAAAAATTCCTCGTTTTTCTCCATATAGTGGACTTGAATGGCTACCAATGGGTTGAAGATTCAAATCGCAGCTTCTGCGTGATCCCAGCTGAGGAATAAAGGTCTTATCTAGTGAAACGCTTAAAAATGATATACTTTTTAACCACAAATGGTCTCTTTGCACTAGAGCTGCGAGATGCGCCACGCATTACATAATCACGTCCGACAGGCGTGACGTAGGCGGAAGTTCCAAGCAAGTGTTTACAAAGCGAATGTGCAAAGACTAAGTCATTCGTCTTAGTCAAAGCCAAAAAAAGGGAACACAGCGATGTCAGACAATTTTGAAGTGAATGAGATGCAGTTTTTTACCCTACCGCGGTACGCGGTACTGTCACCTACCTTTCCGATGTGATTACGTAATGTTTGGCGCATCTTAGAGCAGTGCAAGATGAGCATTTGTGGTTAAAAAGTATAAAATTACATTTATTTTTTTTTTTTTTTAGAAAATGACAGATCTTTCTGCTAGATAAGATCCTTATTCCTGGGGTGGGATCATGTAGAGCCACTTGAAGCTGCATTGAAACTGTAATTTGGCCCTTTAACCTGTTGGTAGCCGTTGAAGTCCACTATATGGAGAAAAATCCTGGAATCTTTTCCTCAACCATTATTTTTTTTTTGACTAGAGAAAGAAATATGTAGACATCTTGGACGACATGGGGGTGAGTAAATTTTCATGAAATTTTAATTCCGAAGTGAACTAATCCTTTAATTCTTGACTTAATATTTGAAAAAGGTTTATTTTTTTTCCAGTTTAAAAAATGATCATGGTTTCTAAACAGATTATTAAACAGAAACAGATTAGGATGCTTCTGTAATACAGATTCCTTCACCAAGTAATGTAGTTTATTATCCAAACTGTAGGCTGTTTATGGTTGTCATGCAATGTTGGAACTTAGAATGTGTGGGAATAGATATGGATGGATTTATTGGCTATTTTATAATGAGCCTAATTCACATAGAGCAGGAAATACTAGATTTATAAAATCGCTATAATTTATATAAATATTTAGCCCACAGGCTCATTGATTGTGTGAAACAACTTGTTAATACATTCAGGAAAGAAATGGATAATTAATTATCCTTGACGATTAAATGCGCTTTTTGTTTATTTGACCTGCGTGGTAGTTTATTTTCAAGTGTACGTTTTTAAGCTTCTCATCTGGATATAAAATTTCAGTGTAATTTGTCAGTTTCACAATGAGGTGCCAAGAAGATTTTTTTCCTGATTATTCTACTGTAATAGATACAGCGTTTGGAGTCAGTCATGACTTTTGCAGCCTTACTGGAAAAGGTTTATGTGGCAGCTTTTCTTCCATGCTGAATTCCAGCAGATATCAGCAGGTGTTTGTGCAATCAAATCTCACAATTTAATCTATTTAACATCCGGAGAAACTCTGATTGTGAACCTGCTGTCTGCTGACTGATGCATGAGACACTCACAAATGTCACCGTAATGTTGAAAAACAAAATGTCATTCATATTATTTATGATAGCTTGTCTTTTTCCATACTCAAAATTTACACTTGCCCATCAGACCAATAACGAACTCATTTCAATGTGGAACAATAAACTGCAAATACACAAATCTTCATTCTGGCTTAAGATTCATTTAGCTTGTTTCATTTACAACCTCACTGCTGCTAGGAAGCCAGGTCACACAATTAACTGTGAAACCAGATATGTAGTATTTTTACCCAGCCGTATTAAATGCCTTATTCAAAATTAGGCCTCCAAATGAAAGTGTTTATTTCTCCACCATCTGGTTGTGTGGTTCTGTATATAATGTGAGAGCCACAGTCAAGTCCACAAGCTTTTAGGATCTCATCTTTAATTAGATTTTTTGATTGTCTTTATTAAGACAAGTATTCACTTTTATTCTCAATAAGGCTAGTATTCCTTTTCGCCTTGCCAAACATTGTCAGTACCAACATTTTATGTCTATTTTAGCATAATGTTTTTATATTCTTGACACTTGGAAGATGCATTTCAAATCAATGCACTACTGTAATATGGACAGTACACATAGAACAGGCATTACAGTTATTTTACAGTTCATGGTGACAACCTACTAGTCTTTCATAGTCCGAATTTGGACTTCACACAAGGTCTGGTTCACATTGCAGTCTAGGCTGGTTAGAGAGGAAGAGATCGTCTGACATTGACTGACATATGAAGCAACCAACCACAGTTTGTCTTGTTTAGTGGTAGGTTTATCTGAAAAAAAAAAAAATGATAACAGACTAACAGATAACAGACTTTAAGAAAAAGCAGTCTCTGAAAATATAAAGCATACATCTGACTGAAAAACGCTCATTACTAGCCATCCAATTACGTCCACAGAATTTCTGTCTATCCAAACGTGATAAGCACAGATTATTTCCCAGACAGAAGACAAACAACATACAGTTCTGCTCGTTAAGCGCCTCAAAATCTCTGAATATCTGTGGAAGATCTGAAGTCCAGTGATTAGTTCATTCTTACAAATGCTCATACCTACCAACACACAGAATCCTTTAAACACGATTTTTTGGTCATGAGCCCTCCAGATGGTTGGTTTTTATTTATTCATTTATTTTTTACATGGCATCAGTATTTGGTGTTGTTGTAAAGCGTGCATCGTTCTTATAACCAAGTGTAGAAAGAACTCTCAGACACAAATCAGCACTATTTCATTTTTCTCAGTGGTATCATTACTGCATTGTTGCTTGGCTTACACTGGCCTGTTTAGCAGACAAAGTTGGCTTGTTTGTGGCACATAAGGTTAAAAGTGGATTAATCCTGTTGGAAACAGTAGACTTGTGGGCCAGAGCTGACACGGCATCCGTGTTGTAAAGAGGAGCCTGGTAAGTCTTTCTATTTGGCCAGAGTGTAAACTAACTCCTCAGGATTACATTTTTTTTTTTTCAATCTGAAAGGATACGTGGACTCTACGTCTAAGCCATTCCCATTGTTCCTGTCTTAGAACAGGTGCTTTTATGAGGATGTCTTAAAGGAATTCATCCCTCCAGCATGTAACGTAAACCTGGTAAAACCAGGGGCTGGAATGGGTTTGAGGTATACATTACACCATACACCCATACCTGCAGGGGGAGCTAATCAACAGAGCCTTTTTAACATTCTTTCAGTGTAAATGTATTTTTTTGTTGTTGTTGAAAATAGTGCAATATTGACCCCCTGACAACTTGCTTTAGGATAGTTCAAGAAATGATGATGTCTTAAAGGGATAGTTCTAGTTCTGTCATCTACATGTTGTTCAAAACATATAAATCTCAAGTGTTCAGCAAAACAAACAAACAAAAAACCTTGATTTTCACTCGGTTTCTCACACAAAGCTATCGTTTGTCTTCAGAAGGCTAACGTGCATGCGTCTTTGACCACTTTTAGGGTGCTTATTTGGAGCTCAACATTACTAGTCTTCAAAAAAAAAAAAAAAAAAGGCATGGTTTGGAATAACATAAGGGTGAGTAAATGACGAGATACTTTAGCGTTCGATTTTTTTATTTGGAAAATCAGATGAACGATTCTTTGGACAAGGCCTTTACTAATGAAGCATAGAACTGGTGTAATGGAAGTTGTATGTGTAACTGCTTAAGAGTTTATCTGAGCTTCATATAACACCTAACATGATCCACATGGCCATCCAATAGCTAGAATTTCAAAGATTCCATTGTGAATTTTTGGAAAAGATTTAAAGATCAGGATAAAACTCTTAATAGTCTAGTCCAGTATACAGTGGATTCACTGACTCATTTCCTGAGCCTGGGCCAGTGTCAGAAACTCGTAAGTGGTTCATTCATTCCTTTGCATTTGGCAGTTCACAGTGAGACCGGCTGCCCAGAGGTCTGGATCCAGGGGGCAATGATGTGCCGTTGGCCTGTTCCCCAGTCTGAACCTGTAAAATGCTGTGTGGAAATTTGCCTTGCGAACATAGGCCTACTACAAATAAAACATGAAACCTATCTTGGCCAGGTTGGGACATGGACATGTGTCACCAAGGCGTTGTCCGCACCAGCGTGTTTGTGGCCTTTTTACAAGCATTCAACACAAGGTCAAAGGAAGTAGTCTTGTAGGTTTTGCCTTTCTTTCTTTTTTTAATTCATGATATTTTGTGCAATACTGTATGTGTCTTCTTTAGAGTTTCAGAGGAGATTTCAATCAGTCCCATCTCTAGGCATTTTCCCTCTTGAGTGAATGCTTCCTTTATCTTGTGTGTGAGTTTTGTGTGATCACGTCCGGAGTCATTTTTATAGAGTTATTGAATTTTGAATTAAGCAAAATGTAAAGAAAATGAGAAAGAAAATAACAATGTTGTTTTTTTTTTTTTTTTAAGAGAAATAAAATTAGGTACAATCAATCAATATGCCTGCCACCATGTGTCTGAAAGTGTTTTGCTTCCTATTTAACTAACTGGTTCTCCATGCTGAAAAAGACCCCCCTCCCCCTCCCCCCATTTCCTCCCAAGGCCATTCGAATGTATAATTCCATTGTGGAAACTGATCTGAAAGTTTCATCTTATGTCCCGACCCCTGTGTCCCAGAAAATCAACATTTGTTCTGGAGCATTGTGACATTTTTCATCTTAAGTACTTTTCCAGTGTTTTACAGTTTGTTTTTTTCACCTGATCATTTTTAGACAAGGTGTCAGAAGTGTGCAGACAAATATCTGGTGATGAAATAAATGTTTGCTATTTAGGTCCTGAAAGGTACAGACACGGCTGGGATTATAACTGCAGACATATAGGTCAACCAATATCATGTGTTGAAATGGGTAGAAAATGTGCAAGCCTACGTTCATAAATCAGACTGAGACAAAGAGGTGGAACAAACACTACATAGCAGAGCACCGTAATGCTTTAGCACCTTAGTAACCGCATAGCAATGCCCTAACAGCCACTTGTATCCCCTTAGAAATCACATAATAATGCTCTGAAAAACCATCCACAACACCCTTAGTATCATGGTGGTGGCTTTTCTTCTCCACTGGATTTGTTTGGAGCTGGTTACTTTTTACACAGTGACATCTCTTCTGGTCTGGCCGGACACTGAGGAAATCCAGAACCTCCACAGAACTAGACTTTCACAAAAACTCAATGTGCCACATCGTTGACTTCCCAGATGTCAAGTATTAACTTCTCCATTTCCTCGTTGTTTTATGATCACTAACATAATAGTCCAATTTTTATTTTTTAAATAAATGGTTCTGTCAAGAAAAAATGTAATAAAGGGTCAGAAAAGCAAGAAAGCTGCCAAGAGATTTTAAACAAATACCAGCAGTGGCTAGTCAACTCCCAGGGCTAATCATGCTTTCGGAAAACCCAATCCCTCTTCAAGAGAAGTTACATCTCACCTGTGTCCAATCTGGTCGAGGTGTGCGTTTCTGAGAACTCTAAGGTTGTGTGAAGAAGCTTCCTAAGATTACTGCACTTAATGAACCTGAGAAAATAAAAGTTGCCATTAGCTATTATGCTAAACTAACTTAATTCCTGTTCCTCTTGAATGTTTTGACTGGTAATGCCTTTAAGGATAATAATTATTATTATTATGATTATTATTTACTTGTGCATTTTGGGTTCCCAATTGCTGTTGTGGCAAATCATTTCGAACTAGGAATTGGGATTGGAAGCCCATCATTAACATTAACAGTAAGTTAATATCACCACCTACATTTTTATTTATTGCATATTTTGGCTTAATTGATTATGCTTTTCAAAACCAGAAGGGAGTCTGAACAATTCAGTGTGCTCATGCTTTCCTTTGGGGTGAACAAAGCCTGGTGTTCTGGTTCTACCAGAAAGACTCGGGAGGTAAATTAACTTGCAATGAAATTTATTAACAATCAGCAAGCAAACATTGTAAGATAAAGTTCTTTGGCGTAGGCCCCGTCCGTAGCTTAGATCCTGAGGGTTGCGGACTCTGCATTTCCTGCCTGAAGATGAAGGCAGGGGCGTAGCCGACCCCCAGGGGGTATGGACAGGGACCATCCTGGTGGTGGTGGGGAGGATGGAGGTTAGGTTTCGCGTCAGCATCTGCGAACTCAGACAGGTGTGATGAGTACCGATCTTATATACTACATGTGTTGGATAATGATTGGTTAGATCTAAATTAGTAGTGACGTAACATTTGAGTCTTCCTGACAGAACTTGCGCTAGAGCTTTCATTTCAGAGATGCACAAAAGTATGCGCAAGTTTGCACCGACTACAAAATGTATCCGCTGAGTGTGAGTGTGAGTCCATGCAAATATAGTCTCGGACCAGATTCAGTCACTATAACACAGTCTTAAAGATCCCATTCTCTTTGATCTGTACTCTTCAATCTCTCTTTGGAATCTGTATGACATTTGTAAAAAAAATAGTTTGCTTTGTCTCTCCTTCATGTGCAGGTGGTGCGGGCTCGTCTAGAGGAGCGAGGTGTAGCGGTGCGCGACGTGAAGCTGAATGGCTCTGCTGCCAGTTATGTGCTCCACCAGGACACTGGCCTGGGCTACAAGGACCTGGACCTAATCTTCGGACTGAGTCTGACCGATGACAAGACCTTCCGCCTGGTGAAGGATGTGGTCCTGGACAGCCTCCTGGAGTTCCTGCCCTCCGGCGTGAGTCGGGACCGCATCACTGCCCTGACCTTAAAGGAAGCGTATGTGCAGAAGCTGGTGAAGGTTTGCAATGACACGGATCGCTGGAGCCTCATCTCACTCTCCAATAACACTGGCAAAAACGTGGAGCTGAA
The DNA here is from genome assembly GCA_037194245.1 of Opsariichthys bidens. Lineage (NCBI taxonomy): Eukaryota > Metazoa > Chordata > Actinopteri > Cypriniformes > Xenocyprididae > Opsariichthys > Opsariichthys bidens. The sequence continues at coordinate 15,125,951 of CM074302.1, forward strand.
GTTTGTGGACTCTCTGCGACGGCAGTTTGAGTTCAGCGTGGACTCATTTCAGATCGGCTTGGACTCGCTGCTGCTTTTCGACCGCTGCTCCGAGACGCCCATGTCCGAGAGTTTCCATCCCACTGTTCTCGGAGAGAGCATGTACGGAGACTTTGAAGAAGCGCTAGGACACCTACACGCCAAAATCATTGCTACGCACAGCCCGGAAGAAATCCGTGGAGGTGGGCTTTTAAAGTACTGCCACTTGCTCGTAAGAGGCTTTCGTCCAGCCTCTGAGGTGCAGATGAAGACGCTCCAGCGCTACATGTGCTCGCGCTTCTTCATCGACTTCCCTGACATCAACGAGCAGCAGAGGAAGCTGGAGGCGTACCTGCAGAACCACTTTAACGGCATGGAGCACAAGCGTTACGATTGCCTCGTGACTCTCCATCACGTGGTGGATGAAAGCACCGTGTGTCTCATGGGCCACGAGCGGAGACAGACACTCGCGCTCATTTCTTCTCTGGCACTACGCGTGCTGGCTGAACAGAACGCAATTCCTGCACTGTCTAATGTTACGTGTTACTACCAACCAGCTCCCTATGTCAGAGACGTCAACTTCAGCAACTACTACGTAGCACACGTGCATTCGCCCATTTCCAACTGTAACAGCTCCTATCAAACATGGCTGCCTTGTAGCTGAGCCAGCTCTGGGGAATATCTGCAGTCTCCAGATGGTCACATTTCCAGAAGTCACATTTCACCTCAATGTCAAGGAAAACAATAACAGAATGTGTATTTTGCGAAAGGAAATTCTAATTTCTCAGCTTTGATTTTCATTACATTCTCACAAGAGCTGTAATACTTTTGATTAATTAATTAATAACAGTAGTATTTTTTTACTTTATTACTGTGAAAATGAAAGTATTTGTTTATTTAAATCAACAACCATTCAAGTACAACTTCAAAAATGACTGATTTTGTGGTGGCAATTTCCAGATATTTGTGAAACATTTATGATGTTTATTTATACTTGGCACGCCACATTCACCAGATAATATATTGTTAGATGCACAATAGTCATAGATGGAACAAAGAACAAACTAAATGCGTAAATCTTGTTTATTTTGCTCTCTTCCCAAATTTTTTTCAGGCTTAGAAAGGGGAATATTTAGTGTGGTGCACTACCTTATTACACATGTATAACTGTGTACTATCTAGCTTTAATAACATGATCACTTAGGATGGGCAATATGACCAAAATGTACAGCAAACCCCAGTAAAACCAATACTTGCCTTTAAGTAAAAAGTTCTCAACTAAACTAGACCTATCTCTGACTTCAGAAAATGCAATTAATAATGGTCCTAAAAATATGAAATGACAACAAAATCTTATTGGTTCTACAGTTGAATAAAACTTTCTTTATGGAAAATATAATCTCCCATTTTTTTCCTTGGGATTTTGGGGTGAAATATGACCCAGCCATGTTTTTGTCCAGTGTCACGAGACTCTTAATCTAATTCTAGCATTAATTTTATTTCGCAAAATTGGACGGAGAGCAGAAGTGAGATATTGTGTCTTTATATGGATGCTACCAATCCACCCTAGTTATGAACTCTGTTGTACTGGAAGACTCGAAATGCTTTTAAATGGCTCCAAGTCCACTCAAAAACATTTGGTGAGGATTTTGTCCAGGGCAGGCGAAACAACAACAACCGTGAACATTGGGTGGAAAATGTCTTAAGCACTTCTCTGCTCTACATTCATTTGTAACCCATTCATGTTTTATAAGTGAAATGTTTTAAAGTTATGGAACGCAGCTTTTGTTGAAGTTATGAAAAACAAAACAAAATCAAGAAAAGCCGTAAAACTGGCAGGATGTGTTCAATTCTGTACATGATTTGCTACTCGATTTGCTTCCTTATTTGAAAAACTGAGGACCAAAGACTTTAGATGTAGCAGTTTAAGTGGAATATTACTTCTTTGATTTCAAGTGCCTAAAAACCAACTACAAACTGAAATGTATGTAAATAAAAATGTTCTTTGTTTTGTTCTCTGGGCTACTGTATTTTCAGGGTCAGGGCATTTCCTTTACAAATCATTACAAATAAACAAAAATAGCTGAATTTGTTTCTAGTCCTCTGCCCTGTGTCTGTAGAAATGCATCTGCACACTGAAGTGGAATGTGTTTAATAGAGGAGTTTGATCTATGTAAAAGTTAATATCACAGGGGAAGAAACACACAGTGCCTGTTCTGTATTTATTTTTTTGTCCACATTTCGCAAGCATAATTAAGTAAATCTCATCAAGAACAAGTAATGTTTAACAGCATTTTTGCATTGACTTAAAAATTAAGAGCGGGTCCAAAAACAACAAACTACTTTTGTTGTTTTATCATAGAATACATAACATTCAGAATGTCTAAATACTTTTATGGGACATGGTGGTTTTAATTTTCTCATTGACTCTCATAGGGCAGGTGGTGCTTGTGTTGCGCTCATTGTTGCTGAAGTCACAGCTGATGAACAGCTGTTAGGAAAGCAGTGAACGTGCTTGCTGAATATGCAGTATAGAAACACCCACAGCACATGTTGTATTTTGTGTATATGCTACAGGCCATTATTCAAGCACTGGCGTCATGTTTTACTGAATAATAATATTATTCAGCGTGACAAACAGGAAAGTGTGCCATGGGCTGAGATTTCAGGTGTGTACAACATGTTTTCATAGATGCATAAATTTGTATTTATGGCTCTAACACTTATGAAAAAAATTGCTCTTAATTGTATTGAATGTGCACTTGTAGTGTACCTCAAATCCTAAAAAATGTTCTACTTGGAGATAATGTAATAAAAGGTCACGTAAAAAGAGTAAACTTTCGTATGTTTCTTAACACACTTAACACTTTTAATTTGACTTTACCAAGTGCACTAAAAAGTTTACTTTAAAGTACATTTTAAATCATGTTTCAATAGTCTTTTGTTGTGTTGACTAACATACTAGAGCAAATTTATAATATTAAGTGTAGTGTGTTATTTTATTTGAAATGTACTAAATTGCAAAATCATTACAAATGTGTAATCACAAATATATTTAAATACACTTCATAGAAGTTTTGATAGAAATGACATTAAAGTATATCTTAGTTGTTTGTCAGTATATTCGGTGATACACTTTAACCATTTAAAAGAAGAGACAATTATGAAATTACATATATGTACTACTTAAGTACGTTAAATACACCTTTAATGTTAGACATGCGCTTAAGTTAGACACTTTATTTTACAGTTACACAGGTTACATGTAGTAAATTAACTATAAATTAACTCTAAACCAAACCCTCATCCTAAACCTAACCCTAACCCTATAGTAAGTAAAATAAAAGTGAAATAAAGTGTAATTGTAACATTGTAAATGTTACAAGTGTAAATGTAACATTACATTCAATTCACACTTAAGTATTTTCTATTACAGTATTCGATAATACAGTAAGTACTCTTTTAAAAAAAAAAAAAGTAAGCTAAAGTGTAAGGAAAGGTAATCACCGCATTCATTGTATTGATGATTTTATTCTGTTCAAAGAAAAACTCACGCAGTGTCTAAATTGCCAAATTAAAGAATCAAATTTCAAGTCAACTTTCTAAACATCAAAGTCTATACTACTCAGGAAAACTATTTAAGAAGAAAGAAAGTGCACCTGGTAACTATAAAAAAAATGACATATCAAACAAAAGTCTTTTGAAGAGTTTTTTTTTTACCCTACTTTTAACTGTTTTTACATGACTTGTGAGAAAAGTCAGAGCTTTCATAAAATTGCTAACTTAATTACAAAGTTTAAAGATGTGAATAGCTTTTTCTCTACCCGGAAACTCTTGATTACGGTAATTCCAAAATGACGCGCACTAGGCACAGAAACCATCTTTATTTATTCATCTATACTGGATTGTTAGGGTTAACAACTTTTCAAACTATAATATTTTCTGCCTTTCAAGCACTGGTGTTTGCTTCAGGAAATCAAGTCTAATTGATTGTGCAATGATCTTGGATCAGTAATACACACACACACACACAAACAGTAAAAAAAAAAAAAAAAAAAAAAAAAATAGCTGCACCACAGTGGTGAAGTCGGGAACTCTGTCCTAGTTTCCTCCATTACAAAAGTTGAGAATGTCATAGAAAAACAAATAATGGGAAATACAGACTGGTGTACTATAGAGAAAATATCTTATTTCTTAAACAAGTTAATGATTTCTGGGCAACAAAGGCCATGTCCCCTCGACTTACTGTAATAGCACAGTGTGAGTTATAGAATATGGAACTGCAATTAAGAGAAGAACACTAAAAATATGGCTAGTGGGGCGCCTTGACCATTCGAGTGTGACAGATCGTTCCCTGTGAAATTAATTTAAGACTCTTTTGGGAAGTATGAATAAAGCTTGCTGTCAAATTGATGTCGGATTCAGACAGCCGTGCATGTGTACCATGAAGCATGGCCTGCTGTGACAAACTTTTGATTAATTTTCAAATGATAGGATTGAAGCTTATTTTGATTCCTCAGTCCAAATATTTCTGCTCAGGAATGTTCATTAGCAGTGGAATCATGATGTAAATCGTGGAACTGGCTGTTTGTGGAAACAAAAAGGGTCCTCAAGGGGGCCATGCTAAGATTCAGGGCCATATGTTTCGCAGTTCAGAATATTGTTTACTTGCTTGCTGCTGTTTTCTGCAAGCAGTGTAGATGAGAGTTGACAGAGTTGCACAGAGGCATCTGGTTAATATCTGTCTGAGGTTAAAAAATCACGCAACATTTGCCATCAGAATTAGACAGCATAGGGTGGTGGCCATCGTATTTCTGTGTTTCTTTTTCCATTTTCCTCTGGTACTGTCTGTACTGGAGACTAATTGGGTCAGAACATGACCCAATTCACAGTTTAAGATCTGACAGGGAAACATGCAAAACACTCTGAGAGTGACAACGTAGCTAAATTGGATGCAAAGCTTTGGCATTGGTACACTGCTTGACAAATTAGACCAGCATAAACAAGAACTGGCCAAAGTTGGTCTCAGCTGGGAAATCCATGTCCTTTCTTAGCTACAGATGCATTGTCTCCATTTTGTAGTTCTGTCTCTGTTGTTCTTCCTGTTTTTCTTCTTTAAACTACTTGTTTGACATTCTTGTAAAAAAAAAAATTCTTGTTGTAAAAAAAAACATTTATAACAAACATGTCTATGCCATTAGACATCACATATCAACAACTGACATGCTGTCACACTAACAAATCATATGTTCACTTTAGGGTGGCATGGACTTGATGGCTTTAGAATAGTGGGACAGTGGGAGTGTGAAATGAACCCTTTCAGCCAAGTTGCATAATTATGGCCATTTCTTTCTTGTGTTGATAAGAGTTTGGAGCAGAACAGAAAAGTCTGATCATTGATCTATATTATAGGGAAGAACTCTCAGCTGTTTCTGCAACCACTTGGGTGGGCAAGTCCAACCATTATTTTATGAATTGTCATTTTTGCAGTCAGAGATTGGCACATGCCTGTGTGTGTGTGTGTGTGTGTGTGTGTGTGTTTAATGGTAAAAAAAAAAAAAAAAAAATGGAATGTGGAGTTTGATGACTTTTCCACACATTCGGTGAGGGAAGACACCTGTAATGACATGCAGAGGAATTCCCAGATGTCTCTCTGTGTGTGTGTGTGTGTGTGTGTGTGTGAGGGAATATTTCTTCCCATGACAACGAGAACCAAACTGTTTCAGCACTCACCCCTCATCCCACTTTAGAGCATTTGAAGTGGTTGTCAGGGTAACGAAGGAAAACAAAATAATAAACAGACTAAACAACACCAAAACTATTCAGTCAAGTGGGTTTATTGTAAAACATACTATGGGATGCTAGGACCTTCTTTCTTTCTTTAAGCATACTTTGATGAGCACCGTACCTGCCATTGTGATTTCTCTTTTTAAGGTCAAAGTTCACAGTTGTCTGTTCAGATTTAGCTTATTGGCATTAACCGAGAAGATAAATGTAAGGCAGTTCTTGTGCTCCTGTTTGAAATTTTGACCTCAGTACCTCTGACTTGCGACTTACAGTCTAGTTCACTTTGGCACTAATTCTGGCTAAGTCAAGTCGTCATCTTTATTTATATAGCGCTTTTTACAATGCAAATTGTGGCAAAGCAGCTTTACATTAATAAGAAAATGGTGTCATTGTCCAGCTTATTCTATATATTATTGATTCATTCCGTTGCAAATATCAGTAGTTATTAGTCTAGTTAATTTACGTAAATCAGCACTGCAGAAAACAGTGACGTAATCGTCCGGCTCAGCTCATGCAGGCATATCAAAACACTGCTGCATATCAAGCAAGTTTCCCCAACTTAAGCAAGCCAAAGGCAACAGCGGCAAGGAACCAAAACTCCAACAAATGGAGAAAAAAACCTCGGGAGAAACCAGGCTTAGTCGGGGGGCCAGTTCTCCTCTGGCCAACAGTGAACACTTGTCCGATACTCAGGCAGAGTTCCAGGTCATTATATCGATTTTGAATCGCACAGTCAACATATCGTCAACTACGACAGGAAGAGATTGGCTGCGTCCAAAAGCTTAGGGTCGTGACACATCATGCCGACAGAGCGTCTATCAGGCTAGTTCTTGTGGTGAGTTCCACACGTCGGCTGTAGTCTGGCTCACGTCAGCAGTTGTTCACCCGATTCAGTGTGCTGAATCAGCGTTATGGTCGTCGGTGCGAGAGATTACTCCCGACTCTTCAGTTTAGTGAGCGAGCTAGTGCATGAGAATAAAAGCAAAAGTGGCAAGCACAGATATCAAGACGGCTCAGATAGAAGGCTATTCTAACTTACATTATCTTACCAGAGCATTGTAACAGGCAAATATTTTCATAACATCATAAGGTGCCTAGAATGAAGAATGTGATGTGATGATCGACATTCAGAATTTGTATATCTGCTGGCCTAATTTGAGTTTCCCTTTTTGAATGACAAATATAGAATACTGATACCTGCTGATATAGACAGTTATAGACACTGGTTCCGTCCAGTCCCTCATCTCCTGCTTTTGGTCACCAGCTCTGCCTTGGAGAGTGGATTCCCTGCCTTCACGTTACTTCACCTTGGCTCCTCGCCTCCTTAGCTTTACCTGGTTCTGTTGTTCTCATGGCTCCACCGGGCTCCCTTGTCCCCTCGGCTTCACCTTGGTAAAACGTCACTCTGCCTCATGCATGGACTTCTGGGGCTTCTTCTGCACTCTCCGTTCCTTCACCCCTATGGCTCAGTTGGCGTCTGCATTCCCTCCGGCTCTGTCCTCCGGTACCCTGGTTGCACCTTGAGTGCTCTCTTTGCTATGGTTCCACCTAGGCATCACTTCAAGTTTGCCTGGGTCTCCAGATGTCGTAGCTCTATTGCTGCAGGTCGGGCCTCTAACTCACACCATCGATTCTGCCACGGGCCTTTGTACCTTTCTGGGCTCAGAGATTCCACCTGCGTCATTACACCACTGCCTCTTCCATGGCTCCTCCCACCATCGGTTCTGCCATAGGGATCTTCAGTCTTGTCTCCTCCACCAGGGAAGTCCTCCTCTCCTCCACTCCCATAAACTTTATCTGTACCTTTATCATTTACGGTGCCAGAAGTCGCCTTCCGGAAGGGAGGAGTTTTGTCACATATTGCCTTAAGTTTTGGTCTCATTATCTGTCAGTATGTTTATTCACCTGTTGTCCTTTTGTCTTGTTTTGCAACAATCAGCCAAATTGGTTGGGTTACACAATTTAAAATGGGGTCCAATTTTACTGCGTGAGATCGTTAGTGGTTAAAAGAATGAGACATTAAACAGATATAAGTTTAAATAAGAATGGTGTATATACAATATTCCTATGAGACTTTAAAACAACACAATAAAACCAGGAAAACCCAGTCTGTTAAAAGCATACAGTCCAAAGCACCATACCATAAAACAGTCCAAGATCCTAGTGTGCTGATAAGTCCCAATGTGAGTGTCCACCAGTCCACAGTAGTGATAATCCAAAGGTCTGTAAAGTTGTGACTGGAGAGTTAAGTCCACAAAATGGAAACTCCACAATCCAGAAAAGGTTTATGACTGTTAGTGATTGATTGTTTGTTTGCCATGCTGCTCTCTTTATACAGATGTAGGTCCCGCTTCTGGCCATATGACTGGTCACCTCCTGGTGTGCAGGAGTTGGGACAGTGGCTTCCAGAGGTTTCTTTCCCTTCATTCGTTTTGCCCACTGTTTATCTCTCCTGTGAAAGCACTTCACAACCTCTTTCTCTAATGCGGCCATAGCCTCTTTCACATATTCCTGCAACTTACTGAATTTTACATTCACAGCCTCTCTCAAAAACACTTAATGATTAACATGAAGTCTTTAAAACAATGTTTTTAAGAGAAAGTACATCGGCGCAAAGCTGTTCACAATCACACTGGTGTAAACAGTGTTCATCATTAAAATTACCAGCAGTATTACCACATTAAGTTTACCACTTTCTCAACACAGTTTTTAAAATCTTAAACTTTCCCCATATGGGCCAACAATATGTAACGCTTGGCCTATGCATGGCAGACTACACAAAGAGTGTTGCTGTTTCTGCCGTTAAAAACTAATCTCAAAATCGTTTCGAATCGATAGTGATACTAGTGGCCATTAAGTGAACTGCAGCCAGCCCCTTATTGCTTGTGCACAGATAGCATACAAAATAATTGAACGTTCTTTAAGGCCCCAATAGAGCCAAGTTGTTTTCCGTTCTTTGCTTAACTAGAAGTTGGAAATACCTTTGCTGTCATATGTTGTTAATGAATATCCCAACGGCATCCATGCTGCTGAGAGTGGTGTTTAGATGAATATGGACGTGCTGCACACTTTCCTTTTGTGACGAGCAGGGCGGGCGAGAGCCGTGAGGGAACGGCGCGAGGCCGGTGACGCGAGAGTTAACGAGCTTCAGGTGCTCGGCGCACCGGTCTCGAGTCCCCACGGAGGAGCTCCGGAAGCATAAAGGAGGAGCGACGACAGTGGAGGACGAGAGAGGACCAGGCCTGGATTTTATGTTGTGTTTTACTTGGTTTGTGTGGGCGGCAGTCGCCGTGAGGAACTGCCGCCCTTATACTTTTCGTTTTATTGTTTGTTTATTTGAATATTAAATACGTTGAATGTTCGCCGGTTCCCGCCTCCTTCTTCCCATATTTACGAACTTTGTTACACTGGTGCCGAAACCCGGGAGGAAGGAGGGACATGCTGTCGAAGAGCCCTCGCTGCTGAGGGGGATCGCGGTGCTGCGGAGATCGGGCAGCGCGGGAGTGAAGACCGCGAGTGGCTGCCCGAAGCGGTGGTGCTGGAGCGTCTGAGCAACGGGTGGGACGGAGAGCTCGCTGCCGCGCCCCTGGGACGAGGTGGGGTGGCGGCCGTCCAAGAGGGAGCGGAGGAGCCGCCGTTCGTCGGGGGCCGAAGCCTGCTGCCTGCCGCCGTAACGGGGAGGAGCCGCCGTCCGCCGTGGGCCGAGGCCTGCTGCCTGCCGCCGGAGCGGGGAGGAGCAGGGAACGGCGGGCTCGCTGCCGGCTGCCCACAAGTGGAGGAGTCATCGCCGGCCGCCAGGGGGCGGAGGAGGATCGGGCCGTCCACCGAGCGTCCAGTGCCATCGCATGGCACCGCGAGGAAGAGCCTCTCGGCGGGCTGAGGACCGAGCGGCAGTGTGTCTGGGAGCCGGACCAAGAATTTTTTTTTTGTTTGTTTTCCTCTCTCCACTCTCTCGTCTTTGTCGCTCCTTGTGCTTCCGTCTCCTTTTCTCTCGTCTCGTCTGTCCGTACCCCCATGCGCTGCGGCCGCCGAGACTGGCCCCCGGGGGGGGGGGGGGTAAGCGCAGTCTCGCGGGTACCCCCCGGCCTGCGAGGGGCGATGGGGGTATGTGACGAGCAGGGCGGGCGAGAGCCGTGAGGGAACGGCGCGAGGCCAGAGACGCGAGAGTTAACGAGCTTCAGGTGCTCGCGCACCGGTCTCAAGTCCCCCCGGAGGGAGCTCCGGAAGCGGAAAGGAGGAGGCGCGACGACAGAGGAGGACGAGAGACCAGGCCCAGGCCTTTTTATGTTGTGTTTTTTTGGTTTGTGTGGGTGGGCAGTCGTCGCCGTGGAACTGCCGCCCCTTATACTTTTCGTTTTATTGTTTGTTTATTTGAATATTAAATACGTTGAATGTTCGCCGGTTCCCGCCTCCTTCTTCCCATATTTATGAACTTTGTTACACCTTTCAATAACAAAATAAACACACAACAAAAATGACAACAGTGAGAAAACAGCTGTAAAGAAAGCATCTGGTCATAGCGATGTGGAAATGTTTGCACCAGCGCTGACATGTCAAAATCATATTGACGGATGAGGCAATAAAAATTACACCTAATAGTTTGATTATAATGTATATTTGACATTCTACTGTATATATCTGGCTATGTGATATGGTTTGAATGAATCCCTTTTCTTTGCATGACACATTACCATTACCATACAGGATTAGCTCTTTTTGCATTATCATGAACATTGTAAGCATTTATTTCTTGTGTCATTGAACGGCCATCCTTCATATAAAAATCAGTCAACAGGCTTTCATAGACAAGCTACTTTAAGACGTTTTGTTACAAGCTGCTCACACACTGGCAATAAAAAAGCAATTGTTATGTGAATAATGTTACATATAGCCCCTTTAAAGGGATAGTTCACCCAAATTGGAAAATTCTGCCATCATTTACTCACCCTCAAATCCTTTCAAAACTGCATGACTCCTTCTGTGGAGCATAAAAGAAGATATTTTGAGAAATGATTTAGGGTTTTTCTTTTTCTTTTTTTTGTCCATGCAAGGAAATCCATTAATAAACAAAAACAAAAGGGTTTAGTTACCAACATTCTTCAAAATTTTTTGTTCAGCTGAAGAAAGTCACACAGGTTTGTAATGACATAAGGGTGAGTATGACAGAATTTTCATTTTTGGGTGAACTACCCCTTTAAGACTAAGACATCAAAGGAAAGGTCAGCACTGGTTTCAAAGCAGCCATAATCACCATGCCCTTCTAAAACATGCAATTTGTATTCAAAAAGTCATAAAATAAATAATTGAAAGACAAATCTGTTAAAAAAAAAAGTATCTATTTACCAATAAACAGAGAGGAACAAGCCTGATGAAGGCAGTCAAAGCTGAGCATGGAAGTGATGTTTCTATGTATTTCCTGTACAGGCTTTTAGAGACACAATCTTAGAATATCAACTATCTTTTAGCATTCAATTCATTTGTCTTCATACTGTGGTATCTCACACCCCATCTTGGATGGTTCTGAGCATATTTAAAGAAATGATCAAATAAATGACCAATTTATAGTATTATTGCCCACACAATGCTTTTCACTGGACTTATTCTTGTGTAGTGGCAGTTCTGATAAACTAAACTCACTCTCCCACTTGACAAAATAGCCTGTTTGTACCTGTTATTTGACCACAATTATGAGTCTTAAAAGCCAGGGTTTTTCCTTTCAGTATTTAGGTTGAGAAAGGCTGTATGAATGTTGGTTTAATATAATTCACTCACATGTTTGCCATTTTGTTTCTACTTGAATACAAGCTTTTCAGAAGCATGACAACCACGCAGATAATCACAACATACTTGTGTACTTGTTTTATCATATTAAATGCAGAATATTTTTGTACATTATAACCAACAAAATTAGTGGTTTAAGATGGCAAAAAATAAAATAAATGCAAATTATACAAAAATACAAAATTCAAATTTAATTTCAAATGGAAAAGCATAACAGCAAAAAGTGGCTAGAGAGGATCTTTCAGACACACTGACAAACACAGCATATCGTACAGCAGTCTTCTCACTCTCACTTGAATCCTAAGCACTTAACAGCATATGTGAAACTGTGTATGTCTGAAGGACGGGGGACCCCTGTCTTCCCCGCATCCTCTGTGCCGCTATCTAAACACTGCCTTTCTGAAAGCTTGTTCTGTTTGTCTCTCTTGGGCCCCATATGCGGCTAATGCCTGCTGAATATTAATAAGGCCTAATCTTTCAGGGGCCCCTGAGCAGAAACTGAAGGAGTGAGAGACTCATGTGTCAAGATCCGCCATGGCTCACATTATCCAGTCAAACTAGTACTGCTTAAGAACCATTTATTTTACTTCTCTTTCTTCCATCTAGCTCATTATTGTTTGATCTCAAACTATTTTGTTATTGAAAGTTATTTTCATCTTTTTTGTTTAATGTTTTTTTTTTTTGATAGTTTTGAAATGATTTCTTTCTTGTTTGACTCTCGCAATTTCATTACGTTTATTATTTGTCATTATGTCATATAATTGCCATTTTGAGTAATAATGGGCACCTTGTAAATTACTGAATGTACAGAAGTTTTCATTTAGTTACAGTATGTACATTTCCTATTATTCACCGTCAAGTCACATTTAATTATATAGAATTTTTAAGAATACATAAAGTCTGCATTTCATGTTTATAAACAAGTAAATATTTTGATTAAAGTGTTTACATGAGTTGCTTTTAGAATATTCCTTTCATGTTCCCGTTTTACATGTTAAAGAACATAGATCGATTAATGGCACATGCCATGACATACCCATGCCACGTTGTCCGATGTTCCCGCCGGCATTTCACATATCAACGCACAACGTTTGTATTCGTTATGGTAACATTATACAGTTTTGGGTGTTTCGTTTTTAATTTTATGAAAGTCTCAAGTGCAGGTAATTATTTGTCACACTATGCATGAAAATAGATTCAGCAACATTACATTCATGCCACTGAGACAAACTCGGAGGTACTGGATGAGAGTTGAGATAAGTTGAGAGTAATTTGATTTGTACCTTCTTGCTTGAAGCTATACTCTTGTCTGCCTTCAAACGGTTGACCACTGCCATTGTTTTTTTTTTTCTGTCGCAAAATGCGGCAAAAACTCCCACACAACGTTAATAGTGGGATTGAAGTGTGTACGTGCCTAGTGCACTTCGATAATGTGACTAAAATAGGAATACTCCACGTGTCTCAATACTTTGAGTATTAGATATAAAAAGAGGTAAACAGAAATTGCTGTTTACATGGTAGTTTCTTAATGAGAGTATTGTCTTAATGTGGTTAAAAGCTTAATATTGTTGTAAATGTAAATGTATCGAACGAACAGAGGAAAACTGAGGACTTAAATACACAAGGAAGATCATCAACAGAACAGGAAACAATTGTGGACTAATCTGAAACCATGACAACTAATCAATGACTCAAACTCAGACAAAACATCGACAATGAAAACTAAGACACCCCCCCCCCACACACACATAACTACAATTAAAGTGAAGCCACTGTCCGAGCAGAGTAATTCCCCAATATATATACATCCTCTCATACTGATAGGATAGATGTGTTGATTGCTGATGACATGTTCATTGGATGGATCATTTGAATGTGCTCATCCTGAACAGTGTTAATGAAACATCATAAGATGCTGAAAGAAAATAAGGATGAAGAGCAGGCAGAAGAATAAAACAAGGAGACAACAACCAGTGAGGAGATGAAGGTGGGAGGAGCCAGGTGGAGATAGAAGGAACCAAAGCAAGGATGGGATGAGTTTCACGGTCAAGTCAAGTCAAGTCAAGTCACCTTTATTTATATTGTGCTGTTTACGATGCAAACTGTTTCAAATCAGCTTTACAGTGATAGTAGGAAACATCATTTTGGCTGTATAGCAGCTATAGTCGGGGGCCGAGATGGAGTCCAGGGCTTGTAGGCGTGAGGTGGAGGTGAGGGATCCACGAGCCAAGGCAGAGCTGATGACTTGGCACAGATGGGTCTGTGCAGCTGAGTGGAACCACAGGAGGAGCGGAGGGCTTGAAGGGAGAAATGGTGTAGATGCACTGTTCCAGCATTAGCAGGCTGTGTCTTTGTTTTTATTTAACACTTAAGTGTTATATATGCAATGTTTTAAAAAAAAAGAATTTGATATATTTTTTTGTATTATTGTGTCTGTTTGAATTGAATGTCAGTAGTACTGCTACACAGTATTGTAGGATAAAATTCTATATAAAAATCATAAAGTCTAATTTATATTTAGCAAAAATGAGTGATGAATTACAATTACAATAATGAATTACATTAGTGTACTGATAACCTGGGTTTTTACTATAATTGCACTGTATTTATACATACTACCTTACTGTAAAACTGAAATATGGTTACAGTCCTTCTGTAATTCTTAATTACAGTAAATTAGGTTATTCAGCAGAATGCCTGCTACATGGTATAAAGTTAAGGAAGATAAGAATCTAATAAAGCAAGAAAGGAAGATGCTTCATAGCATCCCAAGTTAATAAAGATATGTGCTTTAAGGGTCCTGAAAATGTGGGGCAACATATGGCATTAAAGAACTGAAGATTTGTTGGCATGCCGACCAACAGGAAATCTGGATCCCATTCCGTTTTATTGTCACAAACCAACAAGACCATATTGCAGCAGGCATTCCGATGACAGCCAGCTTTAGCTTCAAATATGTGATTGATTGACTACTGTATAAAAGTGTATTCTGTCTGGAATACAAAACTTAGAACAGGCCAATTTTCTGACCAAGCCTTCAAGCCAGCTTTTCTGTATCCCCCTGATTCTGGAATGTTACGCAAGAGAATTATGAAATTGTGATTTACTGGTATAAAGGATTCAGTCATATGACATGCACCCTTCTTCTGGACTTCATCAGGAATGGGCTGAAATGTGATTCTAGCACCCACCAACCCACATTTAGGTGATTCACTCATTCCCATGAAAATATTTCTCATGGGAAAGGTTAGTAGAACACATATTTACTTTTTAGACAAAGACTGTAAGACAAATGACATTTACATTATCATACTTTTTTGTATTTTTTTTTCAACAGCACATGGTAATTCTTTAAATTCTTTAACCCAACAGTGGGGTTCTAAGTGTTAGCAAACAGAAGGAGACAACACAGGAAACTCAAGTGCACTTGTAGTTTATTTGCAGGTAAACAGGAGAAACAAGTGAGTGTTATAAATAAATGGCAGGTTAGGCAGACTTAGCTTCTATGGTCACAGTATTTGTCTCTTTTCCAGGATTGAGGATGTCGAGGTTGAAGAGATGCCGGTGGATCTGGAGAGATGACAGATGATGAATGCTTAAGATGGAACAGAATCTCAACAGGTGAGTAGATCAGGTAGGTATCCAAGTAAGGTGATCAGCAGTGAACAACGAGACCAGACAATGGTGAACTGAAGAGTGACTGCTTAAATGCAGTGGAGCTGATGAAGATCAGTGATGGCAGGTGTGGGTGATCATGAAGTGGAAGCAGCTGCAAGCCAGGGGGGATCATGGGAAATGTAGTGCAAAGGTGATCTGTTAAGAAGTGACTGAATTGGTGACAGATGATGTGATAATACTCCACCCAGGAAAACAGGAAGTTACCTGCAGCATAGAGAGACATGGTGGTGGAGGTAGCTCAAGGGGACCGTTGCAGAGCAGATGACCACCACAGCCGGGCAAACAAGGCTGAAGATCCCCTTGGCAGTGCAGATGAGCTGTGCAGACACCATAGTTGCCTTGGGGCAGACAGGAAATTCAAGGACCTTCTTAGACAGACACTATTGGGAAAACCATCTTGGTCGTATCTGAGAAAACAGGAAATTTAGGAAAGACCTCTGTAGTCGCATATGAACAGACGGAGTACTGGTAAATGACTCTCATGGTCGCATCTTGACAGAGTGAAAATTCAGGAACGACCTCCCGGGTCATCTCTGGGTAAACAGGTAACTTAGTAATGACCTCCGTGGTCGAATCTAGACACACAGAAGACTGAGAAACAACCATCTGGATCACATTTGGACAGATTAAATCGGCCTCCTTGGTCAAGCTCTGTGATGAGGACTGTACTCTGGAGCGGAGTCTTGTTCTGGGGGAATTCTTGTGAATGTAGGTAAATGTAGAGGGAACTCACAGGAACGAGCTAGTTCTGATACTGATTCAGGGTTTAGAGTGGACTCTGATGCAGTCTCTGGGGCTTGAACAGGCTCGCTACAGAACTCTGAGACTGCAGACGACTCATTATTGAATTCCTGGGGGTGGAGCGACTCATGACTGAATTCTAAGAATGGAACCATCATACCGTGCTCAGGGGCTCGAGCCATCACTAGACGAAAGTCAGGAGCTGTAGCCATCACTAGACCATGGTCAGGTGCTGGAGCCCACACTGAGCTCTTTTCATGGGCTGAAACAGACATTGGGCTGTGGTCAGGGGCTGGGCCGGTAGAGGACCGTTTCTTCATCCTCTGCCTCCTCTTTTCAGCAGATTCTGGAGCTGACTCTTGGGTAGGAAAGAACTCTGGAATGGGTTTTGGAAATTCCCTCATGGGAAATGACGGAAGAATTTCTCTCACAGGAACAGACTGGTGAATTTCTCTCACAGGAAAAGACTGGAGAAAAGGACTCACTTGAACAGACTGGTGAATTTGACTTACTGGCTAGGATTATTAACATGAGGACTGAAGATCTTCAAAGCGTTCTCGTCGACCATAATAGATGGGTCCGCTAGCTTTGCTATCAGGTCCATGCCGTTTGAGTGAGCTTCTCTGACTCAAAGGAAGACTGGAGACTCGTTGGCTCACATGAGGAGTGAAGATCCTCCGATGCCAGGATGGATGGAGTGAACTGGCTAGAAAGCAACAGAGTGAAACTGGCATCTTCCTCCATTAGTATATATCAACTTTTCATAAATGACGTGCCTGGTATGAATGCTAATTCCCATGATAAACCTCTGGAATTTTGGAACACCAACTTGTAACACTATATATGTTATATGCTACAGTCACAGTGTAAATAGAATAGAAACACTCATTAGGTGGTTTATTTTCACTTTTAGAACAGTATTTTCATTTTTATTGAAAATAAATGCATTTCTGTAGTGATATGGGAAAATGGAGAAGACCAAGTTCGGCAAAAGATTCAAACCCGTGCTGATCACTGTAAAAGCCAGGACTGTGCTCCAACTTCGCTATTGCTGCACCATTGAAGACATTGGATTTTGAGTTATTATGTTGAAATAACAACTTAGTATAACGAGATATTATCTGGAAATAATGAATTAATGTCTCAATATAATGACTTATGTCGCAATAACGACTTAATATCTCAATATAGCGAATTATGTTGAAATAACAAGTTATTAAGTTTTTTTCCCACCAGGCTTAGGGCTTCCGCACTGTTTCTGTTCCCTGGTTTTGTATGTTGACACAATTTACTTGTGCGTGTGCCAGTTATTCACTAATTAAGTTCACCTGCTACTTATTTAGTTTCCTCATTTACCCCTGTGTATTGAAGAATTGAGAAAATTAATTTGATATAACTTGATAAATTTAGCTGTAACAAATTGGATTTTCTTTTACAAGTTGATATAAGTATTAGAACAAATACTATTAGACCATATTGGGGAATGGCTAATATGTTGTCAGTGTAAACAGAAACCTAGTCTGCATATTATCTTTGAATAAACTTCTGGAACTGAACACAAAGCTTCAGATCGACCATCAATCAGGGATGGCCAAAGCTACAAATATGTCATACATGACTTAAAAGTTGTGTTTGTCAAACCATTTCATAACTTTTTGAATGTTTACTTCACAACCACACTGTTTACCACACTGACTCACAATGATTGATTATGATCATGCGTTCCATCTGTGACTATTCATCACAGTAATAATCAGGATATCTTCACTCATGCTCTTACACAAACTGACTAACTTTTTTTGCTGTTTTCTATCATCTTGAATTCTGTGCTGACATGACAGGAAATGGTAAATTTACAATTGCTCTATAAAGCAATCTTGAAGACATTATTCAAGCATGGAGAGAGATAGATTATGTCTAGGGATTTGATGTAAATCAAGCTTTATTTTCCCCATGCTGCCTCAATAGATAAAGAATATAATAATAACCCAGCTATTCCCCGGCCTATTATTTTTGCACTTGGTTTTGGGATGTTTAACTGATGCTTCAATTACCCTGTTTTTCATTTACTGTAATACTACTTATAAAGCTTTAAATTTAATAAGCCCTGTCATTGATATCATAAGAGCCATCTCATTATCAGTCCTCATCCTCCTCTCTTTTACTAGACAACAACAATAAGCTCAGAGGTCTGCATTTCTTCAGAAGAAATATGAATGAAAACAAAAGAGACAAATTAAACACATAAAGCCAATTTATATCTTATAGCTGACTTATAGACTCATAGCTGACATTGGCATCTTGGCAAATCCATGCTCACATCTTTTCTATTACTAGACACGTAATATGTTTTTTTTTTTTTCTGGAGAAAAATATGAGAAGCTAAATTAAAAGGTAGAGTAGTTCATCCCAAAGTACAGCACATTTCATTTGCTCTTGAGCATCGTCAAATCTGGCATGTCAAGAACACCATTAGTTCCCTTTCAAAGTGGAACTCTTCACTGCAATTTGGATCGACGCTATGGGGAACACCTTCAGCATCACCTGTGTCTGAAGCACATGTAAACACACTCAATTTGATTGATGATCAATGATGATTAGTCATTAGTGTGCTTTACATGTGCTTCAAACACTGGTAGCGAGTTACGTCATTACTAACACAGTTCAACAGAACTTTTGATCATAGTTGGCTAACAATGATTTTTAGAAAAAGCACCCCTGTTTGGTTTCCTTGGTTACTCATTACTTGTTAGTTTGTTTCTATGGTTACCAACTGAGTAGTGCACCTGTGTCTTGTTCAGTTTATCATTATCTTTGGTATATATGCCCTCAGTTTGTTCTGCTCTGTTTGGTATTGTCTTTGTGTTTATTGCCTTAACTGTTATGTTTTTTTCTCTGTATTTGATTACCGTTTTTGTTCCTTTTTTTAAATTAAAGTATTAACTGCAACAAGATTTATCCGCATGGTACACAGTGGTGGACAAAGTAAACAAATCAAGGACTTCAGTAAAAGTACATATACCCTATTAAAATATTACTTCAGTATACGTATTAAATAGTTTGCAATTTTACTTAAGTAAAAGTTCAAAAGTGCTTGATTTTTAATTTACTTAAATTTTACTTTGATCTGACCTGGACGATTACATCACTGTTTTCTCCAGAGCTGATGCAGATGAATTAACTAAATTAATAACTAATTTATTTAAGCTGGACAATGACACCATTTTCTTTAAGAGCTGCTGTGCAGTCAAAAATTATTTGCCAATTTTTACTGTAAAGCTGCTTTGACACAATTTGCATTGTAAAAAGCGCTTTGTAAATAAAGGTGACTTGACTTGATTTGACTGGAGTATTAAAAGTAAAAAGTACTGATTGATGAATGTTTATTTTGCAATTTTATATAGGCTTCTCAATTCTACTCCTCCAAATACATTTGGGGGTGGGGTATAATGTACTAAAGACACAGATGGAGTCTAAATATATTACAGCTCAGTCTGACATCATTATGAATTTTCAAGTAGCCAGCACAAGTCAATACGGAAGGTTATGCAGACACTTAATATGTATTGATCTGCAAGTAAGAAATGTTTTATATTATTACCAAAACTTGTAATTCAAGTATCCAAAACAGTGAAAGCTAGAAAATATACCATATAGGCCAGTATAAACTTTTATGACAACGGGGAAGGTGAATGGGTATTCATTTGCATCATTTTAATGTTATGTTTAGTTTTTAACTAAAACCTACTCCATTCAGATGGTGAAACACAAATGTCCACATTCAAACATTGCATACAGTTTTCCTAAACAGTTCACCATTTTACAGCAGATTTAGTTCACAAATCCTAATATTCGGCATCAGTAACCTACTTTTTACACCATAAGTCACTCACACACTCAAGCTCCTAGGATCTCCCGGAGGATCTCGTGGAATGTAGTGAAGTAAAAGCAAAAGATTCCCAAACTAAAAATGCTTAGATGAAGTACATAATCTTGAAAAAAGTACTCAAGTCTTCTGGTGTGCATGTGTGCATGTTTTGATTGAATGTGCACTTGAATGTGTACTTCAAACTTTAAAAATAAAGCACTCAAAAAATGAACTAAAATACATTTTCATTTAATTGCAAATAATTAGCATGTACTCTTTTTAAAAGTATTCTAAAGTGCACTTTCTTTTTCACAGTGGTATGTTTTTTGGTGAGTTAGAAAACAGATTCATAAACATTGCTCCACAAAAGAGTAAAAAGTCATACGTTTAGAATGTCATGAGGATGACTAAATGATGGCCGAATTCTTTTTTCTAACCCGCAAATAACTATCCCATGAGTATCCATTTGCTTGCCCTTTAATCTCCTGCTGTCTAGGAGAAACAATTAAGACTTTAAAGAGGTCTTTTTCTCATCCACTCGCAACTCAATCAAATATTTTCTCTTCCTGCTGAAGGCCTCCTGTTTATTTTACAGAGTGTATATTTGGTCGTGGTGGACTTGTGCCGTGACACCACGCCGGCTCTTGAGACGTCTGTGTGTTTGGGTTAGTGGTGAGGGAGCAGTGAGCAGGCCTGGTGTGCACTGGACTATAGACTGGGCTACAGACACTGCATCCATTCAGGCCTGGCTACACACAGGATAGAGTCAGGATTGTTTTCCAGCTCTTGTGGCAATGCCAGGAATGCTGAGCACTGGTCTCTGTCAGGGAAAAAAAGAAATTTTGATCCCTTCCCCACTCCAGCCCATTCCTTTCTCTCCCAAGATGCTCTTTTGCTTGTAAGGGAAAGAGTATTGGCATCAGTAGGTATAGGTGCACCAGCATACCTCAGCTTCTTTTTCTCACAGAATTTTACTTAACGGCACACACAAACCGCCAGTATCTCCCGTTCCTGACGCAGCATGCCTGGCACAAACCTGCACATAGGAATGTTCCATGTGAAACAACTTCAGTTCTGGGATCACACCAGAGTCTTCCACAACCCAAACAAATTGCTTGCCAGTGTTTACTTTCCTTACCTGGAGGATACATTGTGAGTGAAATATGTGTTCCCAGCTATGCTGCTTAAAGAAACAAGAAGACTGAAATGCTTCATATGCACTCATTTATTTTCTAAATTATTGCTATTGATTTTTTTATTTTTATTAAGAGCAATAACTTTCAATGAACCAAAATTTATGATTACTAACTTAGGCTCAAATAACTCATTTAAATTCATAACCACGCACAATATTGCATTTAGCTCGATTAAAACATTCATTTTGCAGGCAAATAGCTATAATGACCTTTAAAAATGCCTTGCTGAATGGGCCAATGCTTAGATACTGCAAAAGTGTACAGGTAACAATTCTGGTGGAATTTCTCTGGCATGAAGGTCTATTGCCATTAGTGTAGCACTGCTTGCACAGAAATCACTTTCAATCAAAACAAGTTCATGTGACCAACTTTATCACAAGCAAAACCTGTGTTAATTCATTTTGG
This sequence comes from Opsariichthys bidens, assembly GCA_037194245.1. NCBI lineage: Eukaryota > Metazoa > Chordata > Actinopteri > Cypriniformes > Xenocyprididae > Opsariichthys > Opsariichthys bidens. Next base: position 15,147,425 of record CM074302.1, read on the forward strand.
ATTTAATGGATATTTAAATGTAAAATTTTTCCAAACTTCAGTAAATGAGACCTTTTTATGTTTGGCATGGAATTGGTTGGGTTATACAATTTGAATAAATGACTGAAAGTAATAGATTCTAACAGATACTAGAAGTCTGTGTAGAGTCCTGAATAGTGATGTAATATGGGATCAATTCTGGAGGTTTAAAGACTCCTATGAGACTGATGAGTGCTTTGGTTATGGCAGGAAGAGCAGTTTGGTAGAGTGGCTTGATTTGTTCCCTCATTCACAGCTGTCATTACAGGCAATAACATTTGATGTTTAGTTGAATATATTGTGCTTTGTACAGACCATAAATGATGGAATCCCAGATAGCATGGTGACATTGATACAATGTAGGTTTTGAAAACAAGTTTTGATCCAAACCATTACTCTGGCTGAGATTGAAATTTCAACATTTAAAGTGTGTCGGATCAGCATTGAAATTTTCATAAAAATTTGACAGCACACATGGGTGGAGACAGTAGCCACATTTCCATTACCCTTTAAATTTTACAAATTGAAAGTGTGAATTGAAAATATCGAAATGTTTCAATTTTTCAAAAACTCCCATTTATCTCAAAAGTTTACATTCGTGGCCAAAAGTTTTGAGAATTACATAAATATTGGAAATTGGAAAAGTTGCTGCTTAAGTTTTTATAATAGCAATTTGCATATACTCCAGAATGTTATGAAGAGTGATCAGATGAATTGAATAGTTCTTCTTTGCCATGAAAATGAACTTAATCCCAAAAAAACCTTTCCACTGCATTTCATTGCTGTCATTAAAGGACCTGCTGAGATCATTTCAGTAATCATCTTGTTAACTCAGGTGAGAATGTTGACGAGCACAAGGCTGGAGATCATTATGTCAGGCTGATTGGGTTAGAATGGCAGACTTGACATGTTAAAAGGAGGGTGATGCTTGAAATCATTGTTCTTCCATTGTTAACCATGGTGACCTGCAAAGAAACGCATGCAGCCATCATTGCGTTGCATAAAAATGGCTTCACAGGCAAGGATACTGTGGCTACTAAGATTGCACCTAAATCAACAATTTATAGGATCATCAGCAACTTCAAGGAAAGAGGTTCAGTTCTTGTAAAGAAGGCTTCAGGGCGTCCAAGAAAGTGCAGCAAGTGCCAGGATTGTCTCCTAAAGAGGATTCAGCTGCGGGATCGGAGTGCCACCAGTGCAGAGCTTGCTCAGGAATGGCAGGAGCAGGTGTGAGCGCATCTGCACGCACAGTGAGGCCAAGACTTTTGGAAGATGGCCTGGTGTCAAGAAGGGCAGCAAAGAAGCCACTTCTCTCCAAAAAAAAAACATCAGGGACAGATTGATCTTCTTCCAAAAGTGATAACTAAGTGGCTCGGGGACCAGAACGTTGAAATTTTGGGTCCATGGCCTGGAAACTCCCCAGATCTTAATCCCATTGAGAACTTGTGGTCAGTCCTCAAGAGGCGGGTGGACAAACAAAAACCCACTAATTCTGAAAAACTTCAAGAAGTGATTATGAAAGAATGGGTTGCTATCAGTCAGGATTTGCCCAGAAGTTGATTGAGATCATGCCCAGTCGAATTGCAGAGGTCCTGAAAAAGAACGGCCAACACTGCAAATACTGACTCTTTGCATAAATGTCATGTAATTGTCGATAAAAGCCTTTGAAATGTATGAAGTGCTTGTAATTATATTTCAGTGCATCACAGAAACAACTGAAACAAAGATCTAAAAGCAGTTTAGCAGAAAACTAATATTTATGGAATTCTCAAAACTTTTGGCCACGACTGTACACTCACATGAGGTGGTTTTTCAGGCAAAGAGAAAAAAGAATATTTCATAATAATATTTCTTTATTCTTTAAAGAGGGCACGGTACGTTTGGACAGAAGACGAGTTCTTCATTAAACTCAGAAGACAAAAGTATTACGGGACTGCTGGATTCTAAAAAACAAACAAATGCCTCAATTTGAATTTATCAAGACCTCGAAGCAGACAGTAGGAAGAAACACCTCATACGTGGCAGCTTCCAAGAATATCTTTGCCACAAATGCTTGAATAACACGCCTACTTCTCCTTTGATTAAAAATAATGGCTTATGCAGTGGCTGGGAAATATGTAAATCTACCAACATACCTTGCCATGATTTTGGAATGACTTATCGTGAGAGGAAAAAGAAAATGTTTTAGTCACATAACATCAGTTAATGGAAAATCTGTCATTACAGCTGTCAGCTGTAATGAAAACACGGCTAGGGACGTTGAACTAACAGCGATTTGTAGTTGATGACAATATCATGCAGGCATGTATCCCTGCAGGACACTAGTGGGTGTTTCCCAATCAGTGCACCATTTTGAAACTACGATGTCCATTTTCAACTACTGTAGCCAATTTGCTCTAATCCACTGAGGGCTTTAGGATTTTAGCAACTCTTTTGAAATATGGTTGAAAAACATCTATTGTACTTTGAAAGTGGCCACTTCTCAGTAGTCTAATTGATGCTTGTGTGTTGAATCACCTTTTTTTATTTTATTTGACCTTTATTTAACCAGGAGAGTCCCATTGAGATTAAAAACCTCTTTTTCAAGGGAGTCCTGGCCAAGAGGCAACAACATTTACACAATTTTAAACATACAAAGAAACATTAAAATAACACAGGTTATGAAAAACAATTGCACATTATTGAGGCAGTCTCCATTGCTTTCAGCTTAGTTTTAAAAGCGTTTTAAGGACAAGAGCTCAGTCAGTTTCCAGTCCTTCTGCAATATGTTATATGATATCTTCCAGGACAAAGGCTTTCTTCCCCAACATTTTGGAATTTTAGTATTTCTACAGGCAGCAACTACACCGTGATCACTTAAGTCATTACAGAAGACACCCAGAGAAGAGAACTTATGAGGCACGTTTGTTAAAATCAAATCAATCAAAGTGGACTTTTCTGGACTCTTGAGACTAGGCCTAGCGGACTAACTGGGTAAGAGTAATAGAGTCACAAAACCTTTTAAATTCATCAGATCTTGCATTTAGTCAGTCCTAGTTCAAATCTCCTGCCATAAGTAGTTTGACTGGTAGTGCTGACTGTGGAACCAGGTCGAACCAGCAACCTTCTGTTTACCAGTTCAGTGGTTTAGCTAACTACACCACAAATGTAGCCCACTGAGAGACATTATGGATGGCAAAGAAAGGCGAAGGTGGGCACAGTGGTCAGCTGCTTCATCAAAATAAATCTATTAAATCATTTGAAAAATAATAGTACAATTTATTAATAAATACTAAGTATTTTCATTTTCAATTTTTGTTTCTACTTTCTGGGGATTTGCATTTGACTTCATGCAGTTTGCTTTGTCATAATAAGTGTGGTAACAGTTGCAGTAAGATAACACACTGGTTTTATGAGTCAGTTTAATTCTGATCTAATGGAAAAGCTCAGATTACTGAGCAGCAGAGATCAAAAACCAAAAAATGAAAATTCTGTCATAATTTACTCACCTCTCAATATTTTATTGTAGTATGCCAAAATATTTTACAAAATATTTGGATTGACATGATTAGCCAACCATTATTTGTACTATGCAGGATTTGTCAAGTTAGCAATATGCTAATGTCAAACTTATGTGACTTTAGTCTCCTGTTTGCAGAGCCTTTAAAATCAGTCATTTATAGTTGCACATGTAAGCAGTAGAACTAGGAACTCTGTTAAGTCGCAGAGGCTTATTGAACTCTATTGTTTACTGCTAAATCACATATATTCTATACATAAATATACAAAAATGCAATTTCACTTGCAATGAGGCGACAAGAGAAAATGAATACCCATTCTTTACGCATATAGGCCTACATGTACACTCATCCAGATCCAAAGACAGAAAGAGACTATAATCATGAAGCAAATTAAAGACTCTGAACTGAGGTCATACACGGTCACACCCCCTACTCAAGTAGCAATTTTCATTGTTGCATTTCCTAATCTCTGGACCCACCCAGTATATTCAATACACGCACACACACATACACTCTCTCTGCTGGGGTGAACTGGCAAAGAGAACAGTGAAATGTACTGTTTTATACAAGCTTGGTTTACCGCTGCCATTTCTGTAAGCCCAATTGCCACGTGCAGAGAAATGAAGTCACTAGTTGAGTTTACAGATGATGAGAGCTTTATAGCTTCAGGCTTTTCTCTGGTCTTTAATGTAGAATAAAACAAATGAACCAAAATATGTCATCGATCGCTCTCTCAGAGATTTGTCTTAAACCTTCCTCAATCACTCTCAAGAATTGAGTTTCGAATTGTTCACAAAACAATTAAACTCCTGTGGAACACAAAAGGTATTGTGGTGGGTGTTATTTTCCATGTAGTTAGAATGAATGGGGACATTTTTAACCTTAAAAAGGATGCTAAAATCTATGCAGGTTTGTCAGGTCTATGTTATAAAGAATAGCACAATGTCCAATTAAAACTAACTCAAAACCAGACCAATGCCAAAACTTACAATAGAAATTCATTGGAAGGTACTTCTATACTAGTTTCCCCTTGTGAAAAAGTAGTTCACATACTTTTATTGGTCCCACTTTATATTAGGTGGCTTAACTACTATGTACTTACATCAAACCCAAAATATATACAATGTACTTATTGTGTTCATGTTGTACTGTAAAACACTTTAGCTGCTATTGAGGTGGGATACGGATAAGGTTAGGGACAGGTTTGATGGTATGGGTAGGATTAAGGGTGAGTTAAGGTGTAAGTGATGGGTCAATAGTGTAATTATAAATGTAAATACAGAAAAAAATGACAGATGTAATTACATGAAGGTATTTTTACAATGTAAAAACATGTATGTGCACAATGAGTGCATTGTATCAAATGATTACTTTAAATGTAAGTACATAGCAGTTAAGGCCACCTTATATAAAGTGGGACCAACATTGGCATGCTTTAAAAAGAATACTTATGGTAATAAGTCAGTTATAAAGAATATTATTAAATGTGAATTGACTACTGTTTTCTACTCTAAATTTCATGTTAGTTGCAATTAAATGAAAATGCATTTATATTAAATGCAATTAGTAGAACATTTGTGTAAAACAAGTGTTTGTTTTTAAAAAAAAATATGCTTAAAGTTTACTGCCGAATGTTTTATGGCAAACTAAAATATAATTTAATGAAATTTCTATTGAAAACTTGAGGTCATGTGTTTACATTTATAATTTTGAAGTTGGAATCTGACAGATTTTAAATGTATTAACTTTAATTTTAAGTTTATGGATAAGCTTTTTTTTTTTTTATTAAATCCTATTTAAGTTTTAATCTGCAATTTAATGAAGACATTTCATCTGCATATTCAAGCAGCCAACAAGGTAGGAGGAGGAGGCATCTCATCAAAAAGTTATCTTTTCCTTTCTCACCAGTAATAAGTTTTTAGGTTTTAGGAAAGTAAACTGACCGTGGACCAACAATTATGGGTGTATCCATATACAGTTAAGTATACACACATCATGCCCATGACTAGGAGAATAGGCTTTCCTGTACTATACCTTTAGGCCTGTTAGTTGCTCAAAAACCCTAAAAATCTAATGTGTGTAATATGCCAAACCTTCAAATAGTAGTATAAAAATATCAACCTTTGATAATATCATTTACAATTGGTTGAATTTAACAGGAATACCACTGACTTGGCAACCCTAATTCTAAATCTTCTGAAGTCATACCATAACTTTGTGTGCCAAACAAACCAATTTTTTTTGTTGTTATTGACCAGTATTCTTACCTTGTGTGAGCTGTTCTTTGATCGGAGCAGTGAGTCAGTGAACTCAATGACTGAAGTCTGTTTTAGTCTGATTCATAAATAAATCAGTTACACTGGTGAATCAATTCATGGACGGAACTCAAAAAAACTCAAAGGAATAATTTAAGTTCACTATTTCTCCCATGAACTCTTACAGTGTTTTAGAAATGATCGTTCACACCTTAGATTTGAAAAAGACTTTAGACACATATGTGGAAAAGTGTAGAGGGTGGGAAGAGAAGAGAAATATCAAACAAAAAAGACCTACAACACACTCTTTATACACACAAATGAATATTAAAACACAAGCAGAGAAAAAAAACACCTTGGCACCTTGATGCATTTTAAACCAAATGACAACAAACTCTTGACAACAAAATCTTATTAAACAATAAAAAATATGTGTGCATACATGGCACTGGTTCATGTTTGGAGTACTGAGTATATGAAATATGTCTTTAAAGGTGCAGCAAGCAATCTCTGAGAAACACTGTTTATATTTGAAATCGAATTATTGATTTCACCCAAATGAGCTAGGCCTCCTGTCTCTCTCATTAAAGTCATTATGATAAGACCTCCGTCCTCTGAGCTCAGCCAGTGGCAAGTTGCTAGGTTCTCTGTGAGCCTCCTTGGCCACTGCTCTTGAACTAGAGCGTTGCTAGACCTCCTCTTGCTATGAGAGTCTTTCTATTAGAGGCCTCCTCTGACCTGAGCTCAACCCATTATTGTGTCAAGTTGCTGGCCCTGTTATGTAGCCTCCTTGACAGGCACTGGATGTAGTGTATTCATAGTGTAGCCATAGGTTAAGTGTTTAGGGTCTCTGTGAACCTCCTTGGCTACTGGAGAGTTATCTAACTGAGGCCTCTGCTACCCAGAGCTCTGACAGGACAGCATTTTCAAGTTGCTACTCTTCAGGGCTGTCAGAACAGAAGTTCTGATTGTAGGCTGTCTGTGAGCCTCATTGGACACTTGCCCGAATAAGAGTATATACTTCTCTTTTAGAATCATTCTGTAGAGGCCTTCGTTCTTGAGAAGCTCCGGTCTATGACGATATATCCTTCAAGATACCAAGCTCTTGAGATTCCCTGTAAGGGGCATTTGTAAGGGTTCTGGCCACAGGGAATTAATCGCAATGCTGGTGTGCACCTTAGGGATAGGGACTCCTTCGAGTCTTTTACTTATGTCAGCCAATAAGGAACTCTTCCCTTCAGCATAGTGGTATGGGTATTTCATTCCCCATATCACCCTCTAGGGGATGATTCCCATTCAAAAGGCAATGTCTCAGGTTACGAATGTAACCATGATTCCCTGAGAAAGGGACTGCGTCCCTTTGCCATGCTTCAGCTATTCCTGGACTTCAAACAAGAATTGGAATGATATATTTCACAGGTTCCCTTATATATTCGCTATCACACCAGTAGCGATTCCCTATAGTGCCCTCTTGGGAAACATGGTTAAATGTGTAACCTGAGACATTTTCCCACTTATTTCAAAACTGAAAAATATTTTGTAAGCCACAAAAAAAAAAAAAAATAGCTATCGTTTCTTTTTTTCCAAGTTATCTGAAATACTATCTAACCTATTAACTTTTTCTCATTCAGCACAATGAATGTGAATGCAAAGTTGATGTGTTTTGACATACACACATCATTTCGGTTACGTTTGTGATGTTCATGGGTTAATTTCACCCACATTGTACAGACGTAAAATAATAAGATTTGATGATATTTTGGTTATATTTTGTTACATAGCTGATTCCCACTTATTTTTGAAAACTGAAAAAAATTTTGTCAGCCAAAAATGCTATAAAAAAAAAATCCTATAAGTTCTGTGAGAGCATAAATTTATCTGAAATACTATCTGACCTATGTTGTTTTATTGAACTTTTGTGACTTTTTCTCATTTCGGGTCATGAACATGCATGCAAAGTTTCAACAAACTGACGTTTTGTGAAATGTACATATACAAATTTTATACGATCATACTGTTCGTGGCTCAATTTAATCCATATAGGCAGCTATCCAAAAGCAACTGTACAGACCCAAAATAAAAAATAAACAGTTCTTTGTTTTATGTCAGCGCTCTTAAACTCTAGGTCTTGAAGCACCAGTGTCTTGCTGAGTTTAACAACTTTTTATTTTCAGTTTGTGAAAATAAAAAGTTTTATTTTTCCTGTTAACTGCCTGTCCCACTTTTCGAGTACAGACATGAAAATTACTTTCCCAACTTAAATTGTTAAAAATATATTTTTATAAAACATGTTCAACTCAAAAATTTCAAGAATATCAAAGCTGAGTATCTGAACAAGTTATGTGCCGAATTTTAGGTTGATATCTCAAAAAATAACTTTTAGTAAAATTATTTGACTGCAGCACCAAACTTTTCCAGAAGATAACATCCAGGCTCCACTGGTGACCATATAAGGACTCGAATTCCATATGTGATTTGATTGATCTGAACCATATATTTCCATAATTTTCAAAATACTTATGAAGTAGACATCCTATTCAGAAGAAGTTTGAGCAGTAATGTTAATATTTGATTTGAATTATAGCTCTAAAACCTACATGAAAAACATATGGAAAGAACCAAAGTTAAATGCATTATAGTTTGGCACCGCATTATTATGCAAGTGACATATCAGTAGGATTACAGTAGGATAAAGAAAGTGTTTATTTATTTTATTTCTCCATATCATTTTAGATAACTGGTATCAATTTCAGACAGGTTTGTTCAATAGTTTTCTAGGTCTACTTAGATAAAAGGTTTTTCTTGTCACAACATTTGCGGGTTTGTTGTTATGGTAATTCATTTGACTTGGTTTTTGTGTTCAGGTGTGTGTTTCTCATCTCTCCTGTTTAAGTTCAGCTGTGTGTTTTTCGGGTCTCGTCAATGAGTATGTTGTGTGGAATGTCATTGGATTTATCTTGTGGATTATTAAAGACTGTTAAATGTAAAAATAATTACACAGTAACCAAACCAAAATAATTTTATATGAAACATCTGAGACAAAGTTGATTCTTAAATGAAATGAAATTCAACTGAACAAATGCCTAAGAATACTGCAGAAGAAGGAGAGTTTAGCCAGGGTGGTGGCTCTTTATTTTCATGACGTTTTTGGAGGAAAAAGAGGCCCAACTGTTTTTAGCACAGTGGCTTAGTGGGGTCAATGGGTTTGTGTAGCCTAAAAAAGAAAGAGAGTGAAATATCGGACATTAACATCACAAAAAGCATATTTGCCCTTTTATTCTCACAGTCGCTGCTCAATTCCTTTCATTTCACACACTATACCACAATGTGTATGTGTAGGTAATGTCTGTCCAGATGTTTTGCACACTCTCACTGTTTGTTAGAGACCACACACTGAGATTACACAAGAAAGGAAAGAGAACTGAACAGACTAAACGGCAAGATGATTGTGAACACCACATTAAACAGCTTGCTCTAGTCCAGTAGCTTGTAGACTGCTCAAACATCCTGTGGTGTGTTAAAACTGACAAAGAGGAGACCAGCTGAACTCCTAATAAGTAGGCAAACTGAGGATTTCTCCTATTGTTTGCACCACAACTAGCACATGTTAATAAAATAAATAAGATTAGAGCTTTACGTACCTAAATTAAGGGCTGAACTTTAAAAGATGAGTAGTTTTGCATAGAATTGCAAAAGGTTTGGTCCACAACCTTTGTGTTTATACTGAACCCTTGTGCACTTTTTGAATTCTGGCTACAGCCTCAAATTGATCCTAATTGGATTCAAAACATTTCCCCAAAAATCACACAATGAAAACAACAACAACAAAAACAAACATACAATCAGGTACTGATAATTAATTTTTAAAAAATTACTTTTAATACTTTTCACAATTTACAAATAATACATTTATGAATTTATGATTTTAAATACTGCCACTCCCCCACACCTGTGAGATGTTTGCGATCACACACTGTAATATCTTAGTCTAAACCTAAAGTAATCTTGACAAATCATACTGCATTCCAAATTATTATGCAAGTGAAGTAGGATTTAAGTACTGTAAACATTCAGAAAATGTACGTTTTTTTTTTATTTCTCCATATCTTTTTAGATAACTGGTATCAATCACAGACAGGTTTGTTAAATAGTTTGTGAGGTCTACTTAGATAAACGTAAACCCTATTTAAGTTGTTCCACATTATTAAGCAAGTCACAGTTTTCATGCAAAATAGGAAGTTTGAAAATGTATTTCTACATCCACTGTAAATGTTTCTCTTTGTGAGCTTTGGTTAGCGGTGGCTGAAATGCAACTTTGTGCACAACTGCCAGCCTTCTTCACGGAGAGGTTCTTGACAACAGAGACACCAGAAGCTTCAAACATCTGTTTGCTGCTCAACAGTGGCTTTTATAGCAGAAACTTTCCTTAATAAGCCATTGCAATGCAGTTCTTAAGTACGGGAAGAAGGAGGCGGGCCAACATTCAAAGTAACTTTAATCAAACAAATAAACAAACAATAAAACGAAAGTAAGAAAATGGCAGCAGTTCCTCACGGCGACTGCCGCCCACACAAACAAAATAAAACACAACATAAAGTCCAGGTCTGGTCCTCTCTCGTTCTTCACTGTTGTCGCTCCTCTTTTATGCTTCCGGAGCTCCTCCGTGAGAGATACGAGACCGGTGCAGCGCGCAGCTGATGCTCATTATCTCTCGCGTTACCGGCCTCACGCCGTTCCCTCACGGCTCTCGCCCGCCCTGCTCGTCACAGCCATTATATGACCAAGTTCTCTTGTGCTGTAAACTACACACAACTCTTATGATAGTTCGATTAGCTGTTTTCATGTCTTTTGCATAACATATTACCATTTCATGCTTTTCATCTTCGGAAATTTCTTTCTTCCTCTCCATATTTCATGAGAACTGAGACAACTCCCTGGACAACTGTACTCATGTGGTGGTGTTGAGGCCAACACGAATGAACGTGCAAAGGCAGTCGTCTGAACGGGTCTGATGGGCCAAATCCAAGAATTCCTCCAGGGTCCTCGAGGGAGCATTCTCCCTGCTCAAAGCATATTAGCTTCACAGCAGAGAAGTCCTCGATAAACAAAGGAAAAAAAATGAAATAAAACAAGAAGGAGATGGGAAAAAAAACATGACGAATCGTCAGGAGTTGGGTCTTCCATCCTGGTTTGTGAGGTGAGACAAAATGCACAAAGAAGATGATGAAGGTTAAAATGAGAATTTGTAAATTTACTTTTACAACTGCAATTTCCAAAAGGTGGGCAAAAATCTTACTCTAAACTATTTCAAATTAGATATCAAATAGAAATCTGAGTCTTTTATAAAGTGAATTTAAAAATAAAAAGCGGATTTTGTATAAAAACCAATTTATTTTTAATTTATATAAATGTAAAAAATATCATAAATCCTCCAAATATGCACAAATATGGAGTAAAAGCTCTAATTATCTGAGTAAAATTACATTTGTTTGAAAAAATTATTATTTTGTTCCAAAATTCTCTGAGGACCCCAAGCAGCACGAGTGTCCACCCCAAATGAACAGCACACAAACATTAAATGCGGAGTATTGTGCATGTACTTATAGGGTAAGGATTAGGGTTTAATTTACAGTTAGTTTCATGTAATTATGCATAGTTTTAGTTATTACTACAGTAACTACTTGTAACAAGGACACAAGGACACTTTTTTTGGGAACGTTGGCAGGAAACTTGAGCAAAACTCTAGAACTCTAGAAACAATGCTTTAACATTGACTGAAGGAACACAGAACTTAAGGAAATAATGACTCTGCGTTTTTTTGGCAACTGGAACTGTTGCTGCACTAACCAACCCAAACATAGTAACATTGTAGTTCATTGACTTTCCTACTGACCTTCAAACTTTACGCCACAAAGCTTTTATGAGAATTGCAGGCTTCCCCGGAGTTGTTGGAGCCATCGATGGCACTTACGTTCGCATAATTTCTCAAACTGTAAATGAGGAGGGATACGTCAATATAAAAGGATTTCACAGCATCAATGTTCAAGTTGTGTTTGATGCTGCTATCAAGATCCTGGATCTTGTACCAAAATGGCCAGGGTCAACACATTGTCAGACATAGACAGGGAGAGGTGGTAAGTTTACAGTCTTTTATTTGCAAAGAAAAAAACAAAAAACAGGATAACAGGAGAACGACTTAGGTGACTTAGCTGCTGAAATTGACGTGCAGTATTCTGTGTTACAGCTGTCTGGAGTGCAGACGATGACTGGCGAAAACCCACAGGTGCTGAAGATGACGAACAGACATACGTAGATCACGGGACTGGACGGGCAGGAAGCAGGTAAGTAGTCTGAGGTGAATCTGTAGTGTCATGTACGAGTGTTAGACGAGACCACACACTGAACTGGCTGTGAGGTGTGTATTTATGGTGAGTGCTGGTGATGAGGAACAGGTGCAGATAGAACTCGGGTGATGAACGTGTGGGTGGATCTGGTGCTGATGAGGTGATGGGTGTGGTGACGGACTCTTGTGACACACATGATTCTCGGGTTCTTTCTGAGAGTGGCCTCACTGGGTTATTTGAACAAAATTATGTTTACCCCGGATGTCATCTGGTGGGTGACTCAGGATACCCTTTGATTGATTTGCTTTTTACCCCTTACAGAAGACCACAAGGTGAACAACAGCTCAAAGACGAAACTTCAGGCAATACGCCAGTTTTGGTCAATAAGTGAATTCTTGATTTTTTTCTTGTAACATGTTTTGCCTTGAAGAGCACATAAAACAACAAGAGCTGTGGTGGAGAGAGGAATTGGACAGCTGAAAAGGAGATTCCATGTCCTTCATGGAGAGATTAGACAGTCCCATGAGCGTGTTAGTCGCATTATTATGGCAGTTGACTGAAGTATATTTATTCTTATTTCGACTCGATGTCATCTTCAGAGGCTACACTCTGTGCAAACCCTGTGTCCTCATCCTGAGATTTGCAATGCGGCACGTCAGATGGCCCGGCTCCAGCGTCATAGGCACTACATTCACATGCACATATTTAAGTCTGTTCTGTTTCCCTGGTTATTTGTGAAGTCTTGTTGAAACTGTAACATTTTTGAGCGCTACCCTTGCCTTGTTTTGCCTGTTTTCAATTCCTGCCTGTGTCATCGTCCTGTTGTTTATCTGCCTGCCTTTTGACCTTAGCCTGGAATATTGACTACGAGTTTGCCTTTCCCCTGTTGATCCTGTATTGAGTTGACCATTGCCTGTATGACTATGTTTTGGAATTAAAACTGCACTTGGATCTCATTCGCTGACTCGCTCATCATCAGCTTAAAATCAATTGTACCTGAGGCACGCATGCTTTCCTTGTATGCCGCAATCCCTTGGCGAGATGTTACCAATACATTGTACCACCTTTTCTCAGTCTTCAGCAGACCGGCTTGTCTGAGGAAATGCTGCATTTGTAGTCATGGCAATTCTTTACTTCAGTTTGACTGAATTTTCCTTGAACGATATCCTTTCATTTAAGTGCTTATGGCACTAGAAGAATACGTTCTTCCTTGGACCAGTTTGGTTTTCTTTTTGATGCCATTTTTAAGAGTTTGGATTATTGGTCTTTCTTTTATATACAGCTGAGAGTGCAATTTGAGGTGATGTGATTAGTCAGCTTAATTACATAAATAGAATGCATTTGTGAATTTAATTAATCTGTAAACCTATTAATAAAATTGTTGCTGTGACTTCACCTTTGCAGACTCCCTATTGGCTGAGTCAGAGACTGAGGGTGGCCATTTTGTGTTGAAATCGTTGTAGTCCTTAATTCACAACACTTCAGTCAGCTACAAAAATCAGTCTTGGACTTTACTGAAAGTTGCTTTTAGCCTCTTCATAAAACTCTAACTCTTAGATAATTCCTAGTTGTAACTAAGATTTTTTATTTTTTTTTTTCCCCAAGATTTTAAGTTTCATACATATGGGCCATGGTTGCTTTTTTTTTTTTTTTTTTTTTTTTTTTTTTTTACTACATATGGACTCTTATTTTGATATTCTGCTCTATTTAGTTTTGGTTTCCTGGGTTACTGATTATGTATTTGCTTGATTCTATGATTTGATTTTATGATTTGCACCCGTTTTTCATTATGTTTGTCTTGTATTTATACTCTGCTTTGTTTGGTCCCTTTGTCGGGTTCATGTTTATGATTTAATTTGGTAAGCAATTAGCCTTGCAATCCCTCAAGGGTATTTTAAAATAAAGTCTAGTTTATTCTGCTTTGTGTGTGTGCTTACGACAATATTACAGAAGAACCAACTTTAAAAGGGACTTATTATGCCCATTTTTACAAAATGTAATTTAAGTCTCTGGTGTATCTAGAATGTGTCTGTGAAGGTTCAGGTTAAAATACCTCACAGATCATTTGTAAATTCATGTTGTAAGTACCCATTTCTGACTGCAGTCAAGAAAAAGCTGTTTTCGTGCATCTGCCTTTAAATGCAAATGAGCTGCTGTGGATCGTTTTCTGTGCCGACTTATCAGAAGCACACAGACAGCTGGCTGTCAGACTTCAAGTCTCATAAGTCACTTCTCTTTCACATTTTTTGTTGTGTTTAAACTGTTGTCACTTGTGAAAACAAAACGGAGGTGCTGTGAGTGGAAACGGGCAGATTAAGAGGCAGTGTTATTATAATAAGATCCGCTTTTGACGTCATAAGGGGAACGAAAAATGGGCGGCTTGTTTTTTCACATGCTTGCAGAGAAAGGCTTACCAAAACAAAGTTACTGGGTTGTCAATTTTCACATTTTCTGTGTTGGTAGATGCATCCGGGACCTAATCATAGCACTTAAACATGGAAAAAGTCAGATTTTCATGATATGTCCTATGTTTATATAAGAACAAACTTAGCAGTGCATCTCCTACTCCTTGTGTGGCGGATTTTAGTGGAGGATTGTGGGTGGATGCTCCTGCACAGAGGTTCCTCTCTCACCATTTGGCTCTCAAGGGATTAGGAGGCACTCGTGGATCTGATGCATTCATGGTAGGAAGCTCTATTATGGCTTGATTTTTAACAGCATTCGCTGTGCTTGACTCTCTCTCTCTCTCTCTCGAATGATGAGAGTCTAGCATTTGCACCTCACAAGTTCAGGTCCCACCTTGCCATGTGCACTTTGCTAACAGGGACAGGGATGAGACAACACTTGTTTACTGTTGCCCACTTGTTGATTTGATTGCTTATATTTTACCAATTGCACAGAGACATTTAAAATAAGAAAGGGGAAAAACACAAGATACTCAGGTCAGGGGAAAAAAAGAGCGAGTAGAAGATGGGTACTAAAGAGGGGGTAAGACATTTGTGCAAGGCGGTTTTACATATACCTGGTAAAGTGCATTCCTCCTTGATATTTTGCGCTATATAACTCGAATGACTGAATGGAGTCTTGTATGGATCCCGGAGGAGTACAAGTAGGGAGTGAGTGCTCTCCCCTAATTATTTTAGGGTATTTAAGTAGGGCTGCTGCTCCCCTGAAGTTTACCTAGGGGTTGTGTTTGATACTGAGAATCTTTGGCAACTATATTCGTAATTGCATCTCTTTGGTTCCCCATAGCGTCAATCAGGTGTTTTTACACGTTACAGGTGCCCTTTTATACTATCGGGTTCTCTACATGTGACAACATTGACTGCCGTCAGTCAATTAATTGCTGTGTTTCTCATATGTGTTTCAGACACCAGTCATGATGAGGATGTTTCCCATAGCGTTAATCCAAGACGCAGTGTTTTGTTCCTGTTCTCATGGAACCAGGATTACAGTTGTGACCCGAGACATTATGTGCTCTGTTTTTTTTTAGATTGATTGTAATTTTGTTTGGACAGCAGCTGATTAATGATTCTACATGAATTATGATTTTATAAAGAGCTATGAATATAGGGAGTGATTTACAGTGCTAACAGCAGAGGTGCTGCCAACACTTCTCTGGGGGTTTCAATGGGTTGCACTGGGAAACCAAAGATGAATGGTCTGTTGCTCAGGGGTAATAAGCTCTTGTTAAATTTATTGTTGGGTCATAAGTGCCACTTTGAACATGAGAAGACAGATGAAGGTCTATGAAAATGGTTTAAGAGGTAAATAAGAGGCTTTTCACCTGTAATAAAGCTATTAAACTGTTGAGCCACTGGTTTAAATTAAAACATGCTGAATCATTTCTACTTTCATTAGTCACAACAGTGAAGCAACCAATAACACTGCTAAAGTTTTATTTTTCACTTAGATAAATTAACATGAATGTGTGCACTCTAAAAAAAAAAATGTTGGCTCAATAAATAATGCAACAGTTTTCTTTCTTTCTTTCTCTTTCTTTTTAGTTATGACTTCAAATGGAGTTATATTCAACCAACAAACTATATTGAGTAAGAAGAACTTTTACTATTTTAGCCTTGGAAACAATTAATCTTTTCTATTTCAGTTAAAACCCACAGCTATCATAGCACATGGTAAAACTTATTTAGTTTGAATATTTAATGAACAAGTATGACTATTTATTTAGCTTGGCAATTGTGGTTACTATGAATGGTATTATCTCTTATCTAGAGCATGTGTATCAGATGATCTACATTGACCAGCATAAAGTTTACAGTCCAAGATTGGCTTAAGGCAAAATTTTATAATGCTACAGACAAACAAATTAACTTACATAGGTCAAAGACAACAATGGGTTTTCAAGCATCAAAACAATAAGTGTAATACAGCTTGGAATTGGTGTTGTTTCTTTTTTTTCTGAGTATAAATATCAATACAAATATATAAATATCATACATTTTTACCATGATTTACAGAAGACAACCACTAAAAAGTCATTCAGTGTAACATTCTTGTCAGGGACATTTACAACAAAAAATATATTTATGCATATTAGAGACTAATTACTTTTACCCCAAATGCTAATTACTTATTAATTTACATTTTTAAACTTTGCCTCTATCCTAGGTTTTGCCCATTTGTCAGCAAGAATTTGTTTTACTCATTTAAAATGCAATAAAATTTAGTATGGTCACTAATTGTATTATATATTTTAATACGTACAGGTCAGAATAAGTCAGTTTTACAGAAATATAAGTGTTACTCTAAATTACAATGAAACATTATTTTACCCATTTTGACGTTTTATTCTCCCCAAATTTATTTGAAACATTTTAGTAGAAATAATTTAATAGACATTTAATAGAATAGACATTTTACTTGCACTTAATCTGCTTTCTATATATATATTAAATTACTTTTGTAATTTCTATTGATGAGATAGATGAGAAATGTCTGTGACCCACCTATTATCTCCTAAAATTCTCCAAGCAGTCTGCATAAATGCAGTTCCTTGAGGTTTGCCAAAAAGCATGTATACTTAGGGTTATAAAAGTAACTGTATTCATAGAAAATCATCTATACAAACTAATAAATCATTCATATCCTAACATTGGAAATGTTATAATGAGTAAAACAAAACAGTTTAAAATATGCACTTCATCCAGAGTAAACGTAAGAATGAAAATAAACAGCTGTTGGAGTAATTTTTGTGGCTGCCAGGTTGTGATTCATTCTGCAATGTTTTGAAGAGGTGGAACATAGATTAGAGATAGCCTTCAATGTAACACACACACACACACACATACTGTATGAAGAGAGACAGCAGAACAAAAATCTATTTTCATAAATGATCACAGATCACTGTAATCAGAACAGGACACACGGCTCACGACGAAACTTTACTGCTGGTTTAGTGTTATTCTTTTGGTCAGTTTGACAGCACACATCTCTTTTTCCTCTTTCTCTCTTTTACCCTGCTGGCACGCAAACACATCATAAAGTGAAGTGAAGTGTTGGTTTTGATCACGCCTGTAATGAGAATGTTCTCAAAGCACACTGATATTATGGTGCATGTCTCAAGGTTTAAATGTGGACTATGAACAGCCTCTGTGTGTCATTGTGATCTTCAACACTGTGGAACTGTTGACATGTCAGGAAAATTGTGGACTGTGTTCAGTCTTTGAGAAGTTGCAATTCAGTATTATACAGTGTCTTAACCCAGCAGAATACACATTTGTTACTTGTTTAGTTAATTGTTGGTGACAAAAATCGTGACCTTTTAACATAAAAAGTATAACTCATAGAAAAAAAAAAAGTCTATTTGAAACAAGTATACATCATATATCGTATATATACAGCAAGCGCTCTGTGTGAAATTGTCCCTGTCTATTAATTGTTTGTTTGTCTCAAACATTTTATATGTATATAATGGCAAGCAAACAGCAATTTGGATTGTGTGTTCCTCCCTGCCCTCGCTACATTACAAGAGGGGATATGCACGATTTATGTGTTGTTTGTTTGGGAGCAGAGCATGCACGTCAGCTCTAGTAAAGGGGACTGACAGTGTTCATTCATACATTTCCAGACATGTAAAGAAATGCATTTTCAGGTGTTTTAGCTCCACTCCTGTTGGCTTTTTTCTCAAAAAAAGTCTTATGCATTAAGATTCAATGGCTTTGGATCTCACGTTTACAGAGGCAACGCATAGATTACGGGTCTGCAATAAAGATCTTGTGGCTCGGGTCTTGTGTTTGCCCTGGCAGCGCATAGATTATGGGTCTGCAAAAATGAATCTATTGGCCGAACATCGCCACCACGTGGTGGAGGTCCTGAAACATCTGAGGGAGTTCCATCTATTACTCAAAGCTGAAAAGTGTTCCTTACACCAACCCCAGTGCAGTTCCTTTGATATAACATCAGCAGCAGTGGCACCCAAATGGCCGAGCAGAAGGTGGAGGAACTGGTCGGTTCCCTTCATCATCAAGGAACTTCAGCGTTTCCTCAGTTTCTCCAACTTCTATCGAAGATTCATCCAGAATTACAGCTCCATTGCATATTCTCTCACCAGTCTTCTGATAAACAAGCCAAGTCTCTGTCCTGGTCACCATCTGACCATCACCATCACCAAGCCTTCCAGAAACTTAAAGAGGCATTCACCAGTGCACCGCTCCTTGTCAACCCTGACCCCTAGAGACCCTTCACAGTCGAGGTCGATGCCTCTACCACCGCTGTGGGAGCAGGGGACACTGACCAGACTTCACCCATGTGTCTTCTTATCCCGTAAGCTCTGCCTGGGAGAAAGGAACTATGACATCAGCAACAGAGAACTCCTCACCATCAAGCTAGTCCTCGAGGAGAGGAGGCATTGGTTGGAGGGTGACTGGTTTTCCAAGTCCTGATGACTTATTCCCCTCAAGGAAGTCCCTACAGCCATGGAAACTGCTGAACTCATGTTCAAGCACATATTCCGTTACTATGAAATCCCTGAAGACATTGTGTCAGATCGCGGACCCCAGTTCATCTCAAGAGAATGGAAAGCCTTCTTCTCCCTCCCAGGTGTGACCTTCTCTCCTCTAGATACCATCCTCAGTTGATCCGGCAGATAGAGAGAAAGATCCAAGAGATCAGTCGCTTCCTACGAACCTTCTGCCATGGCCACCAGAACTCTTGGAACCAGTTTCTGGGCTAGGCCGAGTACGCACAGAATTCCCTACGCCAACCACTAGACTCACTCCCTTTCAGTGCATACTTGGATACCATCCCCCTCTCTTCCCTCGATCTGGAGATCCGTCAGACGTCCCATTGGTCGACCACAGGTTCCGAGAGAGGGGGAGGGTCTGGGACGCAACCCACCATCTGCTTCAGCGGGCTCTACTTAAGCGCAGAATGGCAGCCGACCTGAGATGCTCTACAGATCCAGCTTACCAACCAGGTCAAAAGGTTTGGCTATCAACCAGGGACATCAGCTTACCTTGCTAGAAGCACAGTCCCAGATACATTGACCCCTTCACCATCAAGAAGCGATCTGCCCCTCATGGAAGAGGCCATGGGAGGGTAGGTACTCTCACGGATCAGCCAGGTTCCCTCACCAGTCAATCACAATGTACCCCATCTCCTGAGTTCTGATCACATACACCTGACGGTCATCATCGCACCACTACTTAAGCACACACCTCACCTCACTCCAGTAACTCGTTTTACGTTAAGGACTTCTCCCTCGTTTCTCTTATGATATCTCCAAGTGACCTTCTCCTACGACTCCAGGCTCTTCCTCCTACGTAACTTCAGCATGTTATCCTCGTCTTCGTGCTCCAATGTCTTCGTGTGATTACTTACCTCCGGTTGAGTGCGTTTGCATCCCCTTGTCATCCATCCATCCATCCACTGTCTCGATCCTCTCCTGTAAGACTGTGTCAATATATTCATCATCTTCCATCAAGCTTTGCTATCTGATTACTTACCTGAACCCTGTGCCAACCTCTGCTGTTGTGAATAAACCTTCCCGTCTTTATCACGTCTGTGTTCCGAGTGTGCTTCCGGAACAATAATATCATTGACTCAACATTATGAAATTATGTTGGTTCAATATCATGTTTGCACCCGCATTTAATGAGTAAACAATGGTGACAAAAAAAGTCAATGGTAATGTGTAACCCGCTACACGTGATGCTAATTTTCGTGTTCCGCTATCAATGGACCAGCGATTCAAAAGATCAGGTTCGATTTGGAAGAGAGATGGTGCACAGCAGTGAGCACTCGGACACAGTGTGAGGTAAGAATCAGGAAACTGTATTTTAACTGAAAAAATAAAATAAAATTACATTCCTTGAAAATTTAACAAGAGTTCAGAACGTTCCGGGAAACACTGAAAACGATGTCAGTTCCAGATATCCAAGAAAGATGAAATCCACAGTCTATGGAAAGTGATGGGAAATTCCACTCTTACCATTCACAAATGAACAATTTCAGTTTCTGTGCTCTTTCAAAACAGGAAGTTCAAAGGATCCACTCAAGGGGCAGCTCGCCAGTTCAACTCCGCCGTTATGCACAACGAAAGGGGTTGAATAATCCACGATCCAGAACAATTTATGCTTCAATTGATTTCAATCCACCGCAGACCTATCCAGCATAACATCACGTGGAACATTTGCAAGGGAAAGAAACGGAAAAAAAAAAACCTGGCCTTGAAAACAAGGCCACAAGAACAATTAGCACTTTGTATTAACAATTCCATTTAGTTTAAACAATTTCCAATAACCCACATCAACCAACATCCAACTGTATAACTTGTGCAATTAGTTGTATACTTGCTTAATACATACTATACATTATTACACAGGCATGTTAAATGTTATCTCACAGAAAACACTTTTTTCACTTTCACACTTGTATTCCCATTTATATTACATCAAATAAATGCCCATTTACTGAAACTAATAGAACAGTTAACTATATTAAACTAAATGCGTATTAATTAATATCGTATAAACTCACCAAGGAACTCATTCACATACATGCAGGTCTGAAGGACAGGAAATTCCAGACGACACGTTTGAAGATGTCATTCAGATGCTATTTGCTTCTCTTAACCCTTTGTGAAGATATGGGCACCATGTGTTACATATCATTAGCATATTGCTAAAGCTAAGATCGTATCAACATATTAGACATACGAGAGCACTGACATCGCTTGTAGCGCTACACAAGTATTTAAATATATATATATTACATTTTCTCTGGACTCAAAGATAAATACGTGTCTGACCGTTGGAATGAACCAAAAAAAAAAAAAAAAAAAAATTATGGTGATTTTATTTCTGTTAGACCTTTGCCTACATTGACGCTGATGCATTAAAGAGGAGGAGTCCCCTGTTCCAAGATGGCGCTATTGACGCATTCGTTCCAATGAACTGCCGTAGCCAGGCAACGTCTAGTGTATATGTCTATGCATACTGCTCTGACAAGCTGTGCATTAAAAAATCACAGCCTTTGCCCTAATATGAAGATTATGAAAGGCTCTGCAGCAGACAGAGCAAACTCAAACACACACACACACACACACAACAAATATGGCCGAATCATTTAGCAAGAAAGTTCCTTACAACAGGAAAAGCGACATATGGAAAGATGTAACAAACGCTGTCACCAATGGACCCTTCGCAAACAGTTTGATTGACAGGCGATCTAACAAATCATAACTCTGAATCCGCCATCTTATCCGACAACTTGCATCTGTCACAAATAAACCTTAAATTGAATCTGCCTGCTGTCAAATCCTGTTATTTCATTTGGTTCTAAAAGAAATTGTTTGGCTTCAAGGTTTTGGGCTCATGGTAATTTGAATAGATATCAGTGTCTGAATAACTATATTCCATTAATAGATCAGTGTGCTAAGAGTAACAGAGTCTTTTCACATAAACTGAGATGATTAAGCAAGAGACTTGTGACAAAAATTGAGGACATTATAGCCTTAATAAATTATAGTACTTCGAATACTTAAGTACATTCAAAGGCAAATTCTTTTGTACTTTTACTCAAGTAAAATTTAAAAGGGAGTACTTTTAATTTTACTGGAGTAATATTTTACCTAGTGTATCTCTACTTTAACTCAAATACTTGTTTCGTGTACTACGCCCTATATAGTGATTGGGACACTATGCTGTCAAAAAAGCATCGTCCTTCGGATGAGACATTAAACCAAGGTCCTCCCAGGATGTCTTTCAAAAAGAGTAGGGCTGTAGCCATGGTCAAATTGCTCATTGGCCTCTGTCCATCATGGCCTCCTAATCATCCCCATATACTGATTGGCTTCATCATTCTGTCTCCTCTCCACCAATAAGCTGGTGTGTGGTGAGCGTTCTGGCGCAATATGGCTGCCGTCACATCATCGATGTGGATGCTGCACATTGGTGGTGGTTGAGTAAATTCCCCCTTCCATATGTAAAGTGCTTTGAGTACCCAGAAAAGTGCTAAATAAATGTAAGAAATTATTATTATTATTATTAATAATAATAATAATATCGAGAGATGGGCGGTTTCAAAATACTGCTTCATGAAGCTTCGAAGCTTTACAAATCTTTTGTTTCAAATCAGTCGTTCGAAGCCTGCATCAAACTGCCAAATTTTGATGTGGAACGATATAAGGGTGAGTAATAAATGACAGAATTTTGGGAATTTTCATTTCATTTTTTCCCTTTTACTTTTTTAAAGAATTTACTTTTTAAAGTACACAAAGGGAAATCATATGGGATTTGGAAGTTTTGTCTATTTAGGTATAATGATTAAACTATTGTGCTATTTCTACCAGAAAGACTTGGGAGGCAAGATAACGTGACAATGATATTTATTAACGATCAGCGAGCAAAAAATGGTAAGATAAAATTCTTTGGCATAGCCCCGTCCGTAGCTCCTGGACTCTGCATTTCTGCCTAAAGATGAAGGCAGGGGCATAGCCGACCCCTCGGAGGTATGGACAGGTACTATCCTGGTGGTGGTGGGGAGGATGGAGGCTAAGGTTGACGTCAGCATCTGCGAACTCAGACTTGTGTAAGTACGGATCTTATATACGCAGAGTGCTGGATAATGATTGGTTAGAACTAAACTAATAGTGATGTAACATTTGAGTCTTCCTGGCACAGCTTTCATTTCGCTGCCTTTTATTTTCTATACTTAAAATATTATTAAACATTTTATTTGACATGGACATCATGGTTACATTGGACAAACCATATGCACTTAAGTGTTTTAGCATAAATAAATGTAGTTATAAATATTTCTAATAATTGTTAGATTATTTAATATTAATTATCAATTCAATTTAATAATTAAATTGACATTTAATGGGAGCCTCAAACTGTCACGTTTAGTTCCATTGTGTTTCAATATGTATGGACTTTCAGTTTGTTGTCATTGATTACATGTGTTCCTTCAGTATGTCACCATGGACACTAATCATTATCATCATCAGCTGTTTGTCACTTCTATGTGACTATTTAAGGTGTTCCCTGTCCTGCACTCTTTGTCCGGTCACTGTAGTACCCGAACTGTAAACATTTGTAAAGTATCTTCTGCCTTTGTCTGCCTTCCTGCAAGCATTGCTACGAAAACATTGTGTATGAGCAGTTTATTTCATACAAATGTGTTGATATCTAAAGTACACAGATGAAAATAACTGTATTGAGACACTCAACAGGTTGCAATAAGAAACATAAGCAATACATTCTTATGTATTGTGAAACAAAAAGTAGATATATGTTTGTTGACGAAAACACGTTGTTCAATATTTAAAATATCTCTCTATATCATGTTTACATATGAACAAATCTTTACCAGTAGACGGATTTTCAGTACTGGCTATGAGGGCTCATTAGTCATTTCAGGCCAGCAACAAAGGAAATATTTGTTGAATTTGGCAACTTGCTCCAGGATGCTTAATACTAGAACTTTGCCTTCTTGTGCTCCATGGTGGAAAGAAAAAGGTGGACAATGAAATGCAGTGTTATAAACCATGCATCTGGTGATTGATTCAGTCTGAATTATTCCCTATAAAATAATGATTTGATACTTTCATTCAAAGGTTGGCATCATCATTGAGACTACATTTCAAGCAGAATTAGGTCTCTTTTAGACTCTTTCATTATTTTTGCATTTATATAAGAATCAAGTCAAGTCACCTTTACTTATATAATGCTTTTTACAATGCAAATTGTCAAAGCAGCTTTACACAGTTACAGGTCATTAGTCGGATTTTGGACCGCAACTGTCAAAATATTTAATCCAGTTCCATCTAGTTGAAGATCGTTTTCATCACGCCGGTATGGGTCAGTTTGTTGGGGATCTGTGCCACTCGCTGTCGTGTTGGTAAGGCCTTCACAAGGGACGCAGTCTCTGCTGACACTTCAGGGTTGTGAAGGTTCTCCATCTGACCTGGATACGGCCCGGATCCAGCTAATTACGGTAAATGGTAAATCTCGGGATAAGCAGAGAGACTAAAATTAGTGTAGACGCCATTCTTCTTCTGATGTAATGAGTACATCTGGTGTTATAGGAAGTATAGATCAGCTGACCTGATCTATGCAGCCTAACAATCCTTTAACGGATATGAAGACATAAATTGATAATGTGTCATGTGTATGCCAGGTTAAAGAGAAAAAAAAAAGCGTTTTTAGTCTAGATTTAAACTGACAAGAGTGTGTCTGCTTCCTGAACAATGCTAGGAAGATTGTTCCAGAGTTTAGGTGCCAAATAAGAAGAGGATCTACTGCCTGTAGTTGACTTTGATATTCTAGGTATTAACAACTGGACAGAATTCTGAGATCGTAATAGACGCAAAGGGAGCTAAACCATTTAGTGCTTTGTAAGTAATTAGCAAGATTTTAAAATCTATACGATGTTTAATAGGGAGCCAGTGCAGTTTTGACAGAACCGGGCTAATATGTTCATACTTCCTGGTTCTAGTAAAGACACTAGCAGCTGCGTTTTGGACCAGCTGTAGTTTGTTTATTAAGTCAGCAGGGCAACCACCCAGTAGAGCATTACAGTAATCTAGTCTTGAGGTCATGAACACATGAACAAACTATTCCGCATTTGTCATTGAGAGAATATGTCGTAGTTTAGATATATTTTTAAGATGGAAGAATGCGGTTTTACATATGCTAGAAATGTGGCTTTCAAATGAAAGATTGGTATCAAAGAGCACACCCAGGTTCCTAACTGACGAAGACGACTTAACAAAGCAGCCATCAAATGTTAGACTGTATTCTAGGTTATTATGTGCATTAGTTTTTGGTCCAATAATTAGTATCTCTGTTTTTTCTGAATTTAGTAGTAGAAAATTACTAGTCATCCAATTTTTTATATCAGCTACGCATTCCGTTAATTTTGAGAATTGGTAAGTTTCGTCAGGGCCCGAAGACATATAGAGCTGAGTATCATCATTATCATTATCATCTGTGAAAACTAATATTATTCCACTAATGCCAACATAATTTTCAAGTCTATTCAAAAGAATATTGTGGTAGATAGTGTCAAAAGCAGCACTGAGGTCTAGTAACACTTTTATCCAAAGCGACTTACAAGCGGAGCAATTAGGGGTCAGGTGTCTTGCTCAAGGGCACTTTAGTCATGGTATTAAAGGTGGAGAGAGTGCTGTTCATTCACAATCCCAACCTTCAATTCCTGTCAGCATGGGAATTGAACCAGCAACCTTCAGGTTCCAAGCCCAACTCCCTCACCATTAGGCCAGCAAATCCAGACTGGAAACATGGACTGGAAATCCTCACAGATACCAGATTCTTTTCAAGTAGGAATGCAGTTGCGATGAAATTGCCTTTTCTAGTATTTTTGACAGAAAAGGTAGATTGGAGATCGGCCTGTAATTGACTAATTCTCTAGGATCAAGTTGTAGTCATCAAGCTATAGTATAAGTTAAGTTATAGCAAGTTATAGTAAACATTCTTTAAAAAAAAAAAAGAAAGTTAAACAGCAAACAGTGTTGTGCTATCATGATTTCCCAGTTATGGGTGTTTATATTTATCTACTGACCTTCAACCCCAAAACTTCCGAATGTAACTGGTTAAATGGCCATTGTGCAAAACACGTTTTGAAAAAGAATTCTTTATAATAGCTGATTTAAAGTGTCATTGTTTACTGAGTTATTCAAATTGTAAGTGTATGAATTAGACGTTTATACCTATTTGGTGACACTTTATTATGACTGGTTTTTAATAAAATGTTAATATAAACATTCATATTATATGTAATATTTAAAATAATATATTTGTGACTGCTTGTCAGTAAGTGTTGTACAGTGTTGTTTACTGTGTCTTTAATCTAAAACTGTAATGGAACTCAAACTTTGCTTTGTCATTGCAGAGAAAGTAATATTTTAGCACACTTATAGACAGTAGTTTTGTAAAGAATGTTAATATTGTGCCATCAGGAATCTGCTTTGTCTCTCCATATTCATGCATTTGTCTACATTTGTGTTTCCATGAGGCCTTAATATAGCGCTTGCCACTGTAACATGGTGTTTGTCCGTCTGGTCACCTCCTCCTTTTTGTCTGCATCTCTGGTTCATTTAAGTCCACCACCCAAATGCAGAACTTACATTATTTGTTGCATCCGACCAATAACACACACACACGCACGCACGCACGCACGCACGCACGCACGCACACACACACACACACACACACACTCACTCACTCACTCTCTCTCTCTCTCTCTCTCTCTCTCACTCTCTCTCTCTCATTTTCTAATTTTCCTCCCACACAGTTAACCACAGCTCACAGTGAGGGTGGAACCTGCAAGGTACCCAATAGAAGTAGAGCTGAGAGGTTTAATGAGAAAAACAGGTGGGAGCTTTGAGAAAATCACAGTGGCCTTGCATTAAATATGACTAGGGAGGCCAAACAATAGTGGCTTTGTGTCTTTATCTAATTCCTCCTACTCTCCTTTTCTCCTCAGGGTTTTTAATCCAAAATCTCCCCAAGACTCCACATGAAATAACGGTGGACATCAGAGCTGGAATGGTTACCTCCATTGCATCATTGGATTGCAGGTTGAGTCAAATCAAAGGAGTGCTGACAGATCCACTTATTACACTAACATTAAAGGAAAGTTCACCCAAAAATGATAAGCTGAAAAATCATTCTCTTGTCATTTACTCACCCCTCATGTTTCCAAACCTGTCCCACATGAAACACAATTTTTGGAAAATACCAAATTCTGTTCCTTGTAATGAAAGTAAAAGTTACTCCACCATAAAACCTTAAAAGTATTGTGAAAGTAGCTCATATGGCTCGTGCTCTAAATTCTAACTTGTCTAAAGCCTTATGATAGCTTTGTGCAGAAAAAATACTGAAATTTAATGTCACTATTCTCTGAAATTCTTCTCAATTATGGAATAATTTACAGCAGCCATCAATACAATCAAATGTCATTAACATTTTTTTTTAATGTAATTCAGAGGTTTGGTGAGGTGAGGTGCAACAAGGTGAGATCAGAAATGAGCAAGACAAAATCATACTGAATGAGACTGAAAATCTGTCTTAATCTTTACCAGTGGGATTTTGTGGGAGGGAGCAGGACAAAACATAAAAGTTGCAGGTGGGAGCAGGAAGATGTATAACTTATTTTTAGCAGGAGTGGGACAGAATCCTACGGAAGTCGGACAAACAAATCAATCCCGCGCAGACTTTTACTGCCTTGCTTCCGCCTAAACCAAGGTATATACACAGGTGCTGGTCATATAATTAGAATATTCTTCAAAAAGTTGATTTATTTCACTAATTCCATTCAAAAAGTGAAATTGTATATAATATTCATTCATTACACACAGACTGATATATTTCAAATGCTTATTTATTTTACTTTTGATGATTATAACTTACAACTAAGGAAAATCCCAAATTCAGAAAAGAAAAATTAGAATGTTACTTAAGAAATATTAGAATATTAGAATATTACTTAAGACCAATACAAAGGATTTTTAGAAATCTTGGCCAACTGAAAAGTATGAACATGAAAAGTATGAGCATGTACAGCACTCAATACTTAGTTGGGGCTCCTTTTGCCTAAATTACTGCAGCAATGCAGCGTGACATGGAGTCGATCAGTCTGTGGCACTGCTCAGGTGTTATGAGAGCCCAGGTTGCTCTGATAGTGGCCTTCAGCTCTTCTGCATTGTTGGGTCTGGCATATCACATCCTCCTCTTCACAATACCCCATAGATTTTCTATGGGCTTAAGGTCAGCCGAGTTTGCTGGCCAATTAAGAACAGGGATACCATGGTCCTTAAACCAGGTACTGGTAGCTTTGGCACTGTGTGCAGGTGCCAAGTCCCGTTGGAAAACGAAATCTGCATCTCCATAAAGTTGTTCAGCAGCAGGAAGCATGCCATGAAGTGCTGTAAAACTTCCTGGTATATGGCTGCGTTGGCCTTGGACCTCAGAAAACACAGTGGACCAACACCAGAAGATGACATGGCACCCCAAACTATCACCGACTGTGGAAACTTTACACTGGACCAACGTGGATTGTGTGTCTCTCCTATCTTCCTCCAGATTCTGGGACCCTGATTTCCAAAGGAAATGCAAAATTTACTTTCATCAGAGAACATAACTTCGGACCACTCAGCAGTAGTCCAGTCCCTTTTGTCTTTAGCCCAGGCGAGACGCTTCTGATGCTGCCTGTTGTTCAAGAGTGGCTTGACACAAGGAATGCGACAGCTGAAACCCATGTCTTGCATACGTCTGTGTGTAGTGGTTCTTGAAGCACTGACTCCAGCTGCAGTCCACTCTTTGTGAATCTCCCCCACATTTTTGGGTTTTGTTTCACAATCCTCTCCAGGGTGCGGTTATCCCTATTGCTTGTAAACTTTTTTCTACCACATCTTTTCCTTCCCTTCACCTCTCTATTAATGTGCTTGGACACAGCTCTGTGAACAGCCAGCCTCTTTTGCAATGACCTTTTGTCTCTTGCCCTCCTTGTGCAAGGTGTCAATGGTCGTCTTTTGGACAACTGTCAAGTCAGCAGTCTTCCCCATGATTGAGTAGCCTACAAAACTAGACTGAGAGACCATTTAAAGGCCTTTGCAGGTGTTTTGAGTTAATTAGCTGATTAGGGTGTGGCACCAGGTGTCTTCAATATTGAACCTTATCACAATATTCTAATTTTCTGAGATACTGAATTTGGGATTTTCCTTAGTTGTAAGTTATAATCATCAAAAGTAAAATAAATAAGCATTTGAAATATATCAGTCTGTGTGTAATGAATGAATATAATATAGAAGTTTCACTTTTTGAATGGAATTAGTGAAATAAATCAACTTTTTGATGATATTCTGATTATATGACCAGCACCTGTAACTAGCTCAAGTTAATTTTGAAATTAAGATTAGTCTACATTTCATTTTTCATCATTTAGCAGACACTTTTATCCAAAGCGACTTACAAGGGGAGCAATTAGGGTTCAGGTGACTTGCTCAAGGACACTTTAGTCATGGTATTGAAGGTGGAGAGAGTGTTGTTTATTCACAATCCCCACTTTCAATTCCTGCCGGCATGGGAATCGAACCAGCAACCTTCTGATTACAAGCCCAACTCCCTCACCACTAGGCCACGACTACCCCATTTACATTTACATTTAGTCATTTAGCAGATGCTTTTATCCAAAGCGACTTACAAGTGAGGAAAACAAACAAGCGATTCTTCATGAATTGGCAAATAACACAGGAAGTGCTCACAATACAAGTTTCTTACATTGCTCAGTACCATAAGCTAGAGTAGGAAGGGAAAAAGGGAAGGAAAGGGTTTTTTTTTTATGAGGGGATCAAGTGTTCACGGAAGAGATGAGTTTTCAGCTGTCTTTTGAATATTGCCAGGGATTCTGCGTTCCTGATGAAAGTAGGGAGATCATTCCACCAGCAGGGAGCAGCGAAGGAGAATGTTCTGGAGAGTGATTTTGTGCCTCTCTGTGACGGTACCACAAGCCTTCGTTCCTTTAGTGATTGCAGTCTTCTGGTGGGGACGTAGCGTTGTAGCAGTGTGTGGAGGTAGGAAGGTGCAGAGCCTGTGGTGGATCTGTAAGCAAGCATCAGCGCCTTGAACTTGATGCGAGCAGCGAGGGGTAGCCAGTGCAAAGAGATGAAGAGGGGCGTGATGTGGGCTCTCTTGGGCTCGTTGAAGACAAGACGTGCAGCAGCGTTCTGGATCATTTGAAGAGGTTTGATTGCACTTGACGTCAGACCATCCAGAAGAGCATTGCAGTAATCAAGCCTTGAAATGACCAGGCCCTGGACGAGCAGTTGTGTTGCTCAGTCAGGAAGGGCCGAATTTTCCTGATGTTGTGAAGTGCAAATCTGCATGACCGCGCCGTCTTTGAGATGTGATCTCTTTGAGACGTGTACATACTTCTCTTACGGTCCCCTTGAGCTTCAGGTTCTCCCCAGGAGACAGGAATTATGGGAGCCCTGTGAGACCCCTTCATATGAAACACTTCTTTGCCTCCAAGTCCCATGCTCATTAAAACAACTCAGCCCCCGTTTCCTGCTGAGGTCAGACTTCATGTCTTTAAATCTTATAGGTTTTTTTTTTTTTTTTTTTTTTGCTGGTGCTCATTGGGGGTGGTTAGATGGAAAAGTAGGGTAACTGATATAGATCCTACCGTATGTGCCCTCTTTGCAAAGACCCTGCATTCAGAAAGGGGCCTCTAAGTTTGGGAGGATAAAGGTAAGCAATTAAGGAGAACAGCAGAACAGATAGGAACATATTTTGACTGTGATGGTGTTTATAGAGTCAATGTGCATATCACACAAGTGATAAGTAAACCAATTCTCAGCTTTGTGCAATGTTTTATATTATTATATTATTAAGTATTGATGGAACTGGTAACTATTAACTATTAATCGCATAACTTTTTATTTAGATTTTGTCTTTCCCCCTCTTTTTTGACAAACAACAGCTAAATAACCATTGTGTTTGGCCACTTTGACAAGTTATTAATCATTCTTTCAAACCGAATAATTATATTACCTGGCACAAAGCCTTTATTATGCTTATAATCCACTCTATACAGCATTTTCAAAACTTCAATTTAGATAAGGGTTATGAAATGTTTGGTGTGGCTGATTGATATGTGCAGTGTATATCTTAGGTGAAGCCTAATACAATAACATTAAACAACCAGACTTTCACATTTTATGAATCAAATATGAATGGTGGTTGTCTGGTCCATGCAAAACCCACCATCATGACACCAGGGTTTTTCTATAGGTTCTAAGGATGTATTGTCCTGTTCCTGGACGACCAGTGTCCTAGGACTGGAGCAAACTCAAGATTTTTGTACAGGATATTGACCCTCTGGAACAGGAGTGTCCAATCCTGTTCCTGGATATTTACCTACCTGCACACTTCAGGATGAAAACCCTTGTAATATATTGAATTTGGCATTTATCCACTGATTCTGTCAAATTGTCACACTTGGTGCAGGTCAGTAAGAACAAAATCAAATATTCCTAATTCAGAAACAAATGGAATATTATACTGAACCAAACACACACACACACACAGACAGGAACAATAAAACCCAGGAACTTATATACTAGTCAAGTCAAGTCACCTTTATATAGCGTTTAATACAATACAGATTCAAAGCAGCTTTATAGTGTTAATAGAAAAAGTATGTATTTCGGCAGATATTCAACTAAAGTCAGATCAGTGTTTTTCATTGTCTCATACAACAGCGTCAGTACAGTCAGATCAATAATATTGTTGAATATTAAGTGTCACCAACTAAGCAGGGATGGGGTCAATTCTTCTCTGGCCTTCTCTGGTGATTTTCAGTTTTGGGCAGTAGCGTCACTACAAGTAGTAACATTACTAATTTAACTATTTCTCAATAGAGTGGTGGTAGCTTTGTTGTTTTCTAAATCAAATAGCTTTTCAGTAGTGAAGCTCTTTTGTTGATAAAGTAGTGCGGTATCGTTCACACAAGCTATGTTTTCCCAAGCATTTCTGAAGCTCAAGCTCAAATCGGAAATACTACTGGTAACTACTTCTTCGTGTTTTATGGTGGTTGGGTTTGATACTATGGTTCGAGCTGAGTTGAATTTTAAATTAAGCTGCAGTTCCTGCAAACATGCTCCTGCTTGAACATGCGAAATGGAATTTGTTACTCACATGCTTGTACGCGCCCTGAAACCTGTGTCTCATACAGCGCACAAATACTAAGTTGAACTTTCATGCATTCATGTGCTTAACAGACAAATTCACACAAAATTATGTCAAAAATCCTGTCTCGGTGGGACAATAGTTCCTGTCAGTCAGTTATGTCTTCATTGAGAAGGAAAATGCATGGTGTGTGTGTGGTTTTGATCTTAAAGTGACAGCATCCTAATAATCCTGCGGCTGTGCTGTTTTTATGTTAACCAAATGATGTTTTATTAACAAAGTTTGGGAGGAACACATTCAAATGATCTTACTAGTCATCACATCACTCAAACCAGCTCTCATTAATCAGCAATCAACATGTCTGCCCAATCAGCATGAGTGGAGACCTATATATATTGACGCAGTCGACTCACCTATGCTTTTGGACAGTTTCAGCATCCCTCCACCACCCTGTCTCCTCACACTTGCCTGGTTACTTCCTAAACCAGAATACGGGGGGAGTACTCTGGGCTCGGGCCAAATTATACTAATTACTCTATCTGATTAATTGTAAGTGTGAACTCGTGAAAACAACAAATGGGGGAAAAATAAAAATCACTCACTGCGCTTGAATTTTAAAAAGGATATGAAGACTATGCACTGTTATTTACTAGTCTACTTTATTAAATTGCTGTACCTAAAAACTTGGCCAATCTGCTTTGAATGTAAACTAAACAAGCCAATGCACATTGGCATGCAATAATTACGTTCAGCTGCTCTGCCTCACAGCACGGGTATAAATGAGCTGCAGGTGCAAGCACATATCAGCTTTTCGCTTTGGAGCCAAGCAGTTCAACTGTTTTCTTCGCCTCTGCATTTGTGTTGGTGTTATAGCACTTCAGTGGTGGTCACAATCTCCAGAACACTTCAGAAAAAAACATCTACTGAGTGAGGGCACCCTTAATGAGTTGCTGTTCATTCAGCTGAAGTTGCGTCTACAATGAAAGTGAGAGCACACTGCAGGCTGCGCTAAATTCCTGTCAGTGTTGCTGTGCCATTTTCCTCTGTGTGCTTCAGCACTAAAAGAGAGTGTTTATCCCTAGAAGAGCTTGCACTGGTCTGAGTTTGCACCTTTTTAAAGATGACATTCAACCCGTGTGTTTCTGGATGCGGACGTTTCCTGTCCTCATTGATGGCCAAGATCACTGCCTCACATGCCTGGGCATGAGCATGCTGAGAGTGTGTTCGTGGGTGGTTCATGTTTTCGCATGAGAACATAACCATGTCGACACGTTGGTCGGGAAGCATGAGTCCCATCTGCTATTGGCCAGTCACTGCTTGTGTGTAAAAGCACAGCCACAGGTCTGCTCGACACTCTGGGAGACATTCGAGAAGACCACTTGGCAACACTCGAGGAGATCAGCGAGGGCTTATCCGCCTGGCAAAACTCAGACGGACATCTCGCTCCTTTGCGTGTCATGTGCCATTGAGCTACTGGGCTGCAGTGCGGGTTGTCAGAGCAACAGCTGTTATGCTCTGGAAATGAGGATGACACTGTGCTTTCCACTGTAGTGGTGTATGCTTATACCACCTCAGATTTAGAGTTAAGATTCAGCCAAAATCTGCATAAGAGTTTTCTCCTCTTTCACTACCCTTGATGGTGGGGTGGTTGTGAAAAAACAGGCCACCTTCCATCCTGTATGGAGCTGGATTTGGTCGAACAGACAGCATGCCTCACAGCTTCAATTTGTTCAAAGATTGGACAGTGGCATATGGGCATAAGACGGCCGCAGCGGCAGAAACACCACTCGGTCTGCTTCATATGAGACCACTTCAGCACTGGCTTCATGGCTTAGTCCTGAGATGGGTGTGGCAACACGGCACTCGATGGGTGAAAAATCACACCGGCCTGCCATCAATCCTTCAGCCTGTGGTCAGACCCTTTGTTTCTTTAGGCAGGAGTGCCCCTAGAACAGTTGTCCAGGCATGCTGTGGTATCCACGGATACCTCTACGTGGCTTGTACGTGGCTGGGGTGCAATGTACAACGGGCATTCCGTGTCAGGGGTTTGGACGGGTCCCCAGCTGCATTGGCACATCAACTACCTCAAGTTTCTAGTAGTACATCTTGCTCTGGGCTGCCTCAAAAGGCCGCTACAGGGCAATTACATACTGGTCCATACTGACAGCGCTGCAACTATTGCGTACATCAACCATCAAGACCTGTATGCCTTTCCAGAAATCCCTCACTGCCAGTTGTTTTATTCCCTGACTGAAAAAACACTTGGCACAGATACACTGGCACTTAGCAGGCCCCAGGGCCTATGCAATATGCGTTTCCCCCAGTGTGCCCTACTTTTCGGAGATGGGCATCCTTTGGACCCTGCGTCCAGTCCTCTAGAAACTCCATGTCTGGTCCCTGGACGGGATGCAGAGGTTCCTAGGTGACTTACCCCAAGAGGTACTTAACACCATCACATGTACACCATGTACAAGACATGCTTATGCCTTGATGTGGAACCTGTTTGTTGAGTTGTGTCCTCCAGTGTTATCAAAGTTCACTGAGTTGGCAAGGATCGTCTTCTCTGCATAAGGGGCATCATCTATGGTGTTTTCATCTCGGTTTGCGTATGTAACTCTTGATCACTGAATGAGGGAATGGAGACATCTCGTCACCATTGCAGCTGTGCCACCACTGGGGTGCCCAGGTCACCTGCTCGGGTCCTCAGTGAAAACCTGATATGCGCTTGCACCTGCTGCTCATTTATATCCACACTGCGAGGCAGAGCAGCTGTTTAGTTTACACTCAAAATAGATAGGCCTTTCTAGCAAGATCCCAATTCGTTGGTCCTCCGACGAGACGTCTCCATTCCCTCCTTCAGGGAATGAGGGTTACATACATAACTGAGACGTAATTTGTATCTTTGTTACCTTGCATTTATATGTGATATTGCTTGTAATATGTTTATTATTGACTGTTTACTTGTCTTTAAAAATGTAGGCTATTAAAATTTTATTAAACTAAGTTTTAGTATTGTGATTTTTCACTAGAAGGCCTATCTAAAATATTGCTGTCATAACTGCCTGTTTTTAAGTCACCAGCCATTGGCAGGTGCAGCAAAAAGTTAGTTTTAGGCCATATGCCCAAGTCTAAACTGAGCATACCCATGCAAACACGGGTGCGTACGCATACACATACGTACACATATATACATACAGATGAACATACACTCTCAACACCTATTTTTTTTATTATGTGGATCAAATGTTTTTTGTTTGTTTGTTTTTGTTGCCAAATTTGTCTGGAACAGTTGTTGGTTAAACAACTGAACTGAAAAATTATGCCTGCCTATCTGTTTGACAGGTTTTATTGATCAATGAGATATTAAAACATAACTGAGACAGAGTAAACTGCTTTTACCATTTTGCTGTAGCTTGGCTTGCAACATGAGGGTAGCTTCAGTGTTGTGAAGCTTCATTTAATGTAGAGTAGTATCTAGGTTAGCTCATTACATTTTAGCTCAACACTGGTGAGATTATGATTCAGCCTGCATCACAAGTCAGAATTCAGATCGGGATCTGAAGTATTCAAATATTCATCCATTCTCTTTTGCTCGAAGATTGAATGGCCAAAGGGGTCTGTGTAGAAGACCTATCTGGTTCTTGTGGTCTTTGCTGAGGATCTGTGCTGATGGCTGTCATGTCAATGAGGCCCTCACGGGATTGTCTAGTTGTCATGAGCCTTATTCGGACAGGATTAGCTTCACAAGGGTAGATGGAGTAATATAATTTTACCACAGGACATCTGTAATGTTAATGGCCAATTTGTACAGGATAAGAAATCTCAGGAAAATTACCAGAAGTAGAAGGGGTAACTCGATTTACGCACAACCGTCACCTACCTGATGCCATGTGGGTATTACGTTGCCACCTGATATCATGTGTGCAAACAAATTTACACATGTATTGTGTACACATGTATAGTACAGTTTGGCCCTGTCAAACGATTGATAAATTAAATTAATTTAATTCTGATTGATTATAGTAAGTCTAGCTGCTCCATTTTGTACCAGCTAAAGTTTGTTTCTTAAGCAAGCAGGGCAACCACAAAGTAGAGCAGTACAATAATGTAACCTTGAGGTCATGAACACATTATCTAACTTTTCTGCATTTGTCATTGAGATCATGTAATGTTATTTAGATATATTTTTAAGATGAAAAAATGTGGTTTTGCAGATGCTAGAAATGTGGTGTTCAAATGAAAGTTTGGTACCAAAGAGCACACCCAGTTTACTAACAGATGACAAAGACTTGACAGGGCATCCATTAAGTGTTAGATAGTATTCTAGGTTATTACGTGTGGAGGTGTTAGGTCTAATAATTAAATTGTTTTTAATTAGTTGTAGGAAATTGTATCACCAGGCCGTGAAGAAATATAGATCTGACTATAATCAGCATAACAGTGAAAACTAACGCCATACTTCTTCTAGATATCTCCCATGGGTAGCATGTACAGCATGAAAAGCAATGGTCCTAGTACTGAGCCTTGCGGTACTCCATATTGAATTTGTGATCAATATAACACCTCTTCATTTACTGTTACAAATTGGTAACAGTCAGATAAGTATGATTTGAACCATGCCAACCATATCCATATCACAAGAATATCTATGGCAAGAACTCTTTTCAGTTGCTGCATTCTTTTCCTCCTGATTAGTTTCTTGTTTACTTTGTATTCTGCTGTAATAGTATATAAAAAAGACAACAGGCACTCTGCATTTGTGGTCTGTTTTCCTGATTTAATTTAAGATATATTTCAAGAATAATTCACTGGAATGCACTAAGCATCTCTCGTTGTCTTTCTCGTTGTCTCTCGTTGACGGTTAAACCTACACCACGGCTTCCCACTGTGTGCTTCAGCACTAAAAACAAACAGTTAGTTTTCCTTTCTAAAAGAGCATTGCGGATGGACTCTGTGTCTTTTTCAAGATGTCATTCCGTCCGTGGGTTACTGGATGCGGTCGTTCCCTGACCCCAGCTGATGGTCACAATCGCTGCATCACATACCAGGGCGTTCAGCATGCTGAGGCAGCTTTTGTGGATAGTTCATGTCTCGACTCGCCTACCTTGGTTCTAAAGGCGGAGTCCCCTCCCCTATGCCTCGTTCGGCTGTTTTTTCTGAATCTCACCAGGAGAGCGGCAGTTCGGCATGTAGGCAGGGTGACCTGAGGATCATAGTCAAGGCTTCGCTGCTGAGAGCATATCCATGACCCCTAACCACACTTCAGCCTCTGATGCTGCTAGAGGATCGTGCTGGTCCCTCTCATGTGTGACCAGCCGTTTCTGTTGGTGCACCAGCTGATGACCAGATGTCAACAGCGGCATCGGAAGGTGAGCAGGAGTCCTCTGAGGATGAAGACTCGGCTGCGTTGCCTCCTTCTCAGAGAGTAGCATTGCCCGAGTCTGATACAGAGTTGACGGCTGCGCTTTTTCCGGGCCACCGAGAAGGTCAGGCTCGCCATTTTTTTTCAACCAGGTGTCATCTTTCCTCACACAGAACAACCAATTGGACATAAATCAATCTGCATTGAAGAGCGGCCATTCAACCGAAACTGCACTACTGTTGGTCACGGAATCCTTGCGGATTGCAAAGGGTGATTCCAAATCATCTGTTCCCATTCTGCTGGATCTATCTACTGCCTTTGACACTGTGAATCATCAAATTTTTCTGTCCACTCTCTCATCACTTGGCATCTCAAGTACTGCACTTCAGTGGTTTGAGTCCTATCTCACAGGTAGGTCTTTCAGAGTCGCCTGGGGAGGGAAGATATCCAAAGCTCATCAACTGATCACGGCAGTTCCTCAGGGTTCAGTTCTTGGTCCCATCCTATTCTCCATTTATAGTACATCACTGGGTCCCATCATACAGGCACATGGTTTCTCCTACCATTGCTATGCCTATGACACACAGTTCTACCTTTCATTCCAACCAGATGATTCCACAGTAGCTGCACAGATCTCAAGCTGTCTGGCGATTATCTCGACGTGGATGGAAGAACATCACTTGCAGCTCAACCTGGCAAAGACTGAGCTTCACGTCATCCCTGCTAATTCTTCTCTACAACACGACTTCAACATCCAGCTAAGTGCATTAGCAATTACCCCATCAAATTTGGCCATAAGTCTTGGGAGTTATCTTTGACCTTCAAAGACCACATTTCAAAGACAGCTCAGTCATGCAGATTTGCACTATACAACATCAGGAAAATCAGGCCCTTTCTAACTAAGCATGCAACACAACATCTCGTCCAGGCCCTCTCTTCATCTCTCTGCACTGCCTACCACGGGCTTCTCGCATCAAGTTCAAGGCGTTGACGCTTGTTTACAGATCTATCATAGGCTCCGCACCCTGCTACTTCCACTCACTGTTATAAGTCTCTATGATCTCGAGAGGTATGATCTACCTTCATCAGGAATCCCTGGCAATATTCAAAACACAGCTGAAAACTCATCTCTTTCACGAATACTTAGCCACATCTTTAAAAAAATCTATACTTTCTTATCCCTCCCTATTCTAGCTTAGACCACTCTAAGCAATGTCTGAAACTTGTGTTGTGAGCACTTCCTGTTGCTATTTGCCTCTTCATGATGAATCGCTTGTTTGTTTTCCTCACTTGTAAGTCACTTTGCATAAAAGCGTCTGCAAAAGGAATGAATGTAAATGTAAATGCTTGGAATCCCTCACCGTGTCCCAAATCTTCTTGGTTGGGTGATTGGTTTCTCGGGGTGGCCCGCACTGCTTCTCAGCGCTCTGCCCCAAGGGGTAAGCCGGAATCCCCCCAGTTGAGAGTGCCGTCGCGATGCAGCGGTGTTCGACGGCCACCATCCTGGGCCTGCAAGTTTTACTCCAACCTAACAGAGAAGGTTTACAGAGCCTATGGACAGGCCACCTCTGCCATGCTTCACGTTGACCAGGCCAAAGCACTCATGGACATGCCCCTCGATGACCAACCGCTCATGGAGGAGCTGTGCACTGCCACTGACCGCGGCCTGTGGGCGACTAAGGTGACAGCACACTCTGTTGAGCAAGTAATGTGAAATCCATCTGTGAAGTTTGAATATGCATCTCTAATTCTGAAATCTTCTCTGTAAGCTTGACTATTTCCCTGCATTTATCAGTAAATACACAGGTGCACAAAATGAGGGAACTAATGAGGGAACACCATGGTACCTAACCCATGGTAAACAAGGATCCATCCACCCATTAAGTGAAGTTGATGCACTCTTCTAATGTCCAGCAGCTAATGTTTTAGGCCCTGATCTAAAACTGTCCATCAGGGTGAGGTCATCACAGTTAACGTGGTGGCAGATGTGAATAAATTATATTATAGCCCCCTTTGTCCATACACACTTAAAATAAAACAACAATAAATAGTTTTTAAACAATAGTTGAGTTATTTATTTATTTATTTTTTTAAAGCCACCCAAACATTTAATGCAACCAAGGATTGGGTTTGACCCAATTATCAAAATGACCAAAAATGGGTATTTTTTTTTTTTAACTCCACATGTTTTTAGAGTGTAAAATGACGTTTTCTCGTGATATTGAGTTTGGTGTTTTGACATGGTTACATGGTTACTTTTATATTGTCCTTTTTGTGTGAGTGAGGTAATAAGTTATCGAAACTTTAATCTGCTTTCCATGGCATCTCTTGCCTCCTTTCTGAAGAACTCAAGTAAATATCTCAGCACTGTTCTGTACTGTCCTCCAGCACACATCAATGCAAATTATTTAACCTATTTTTACCTCAACATTAATGTTATATAGTATATATTTCAGTTGAAATTCATATCAAGGTTTGGTTTATGAACAAGGCAATTTTTCAAACAGCTAAGAGTGCGTTTAGTCTTCCTAATTTGTACAAATAACATTTTTCTAGTCCACATATCACTTGACTTTAATTCTAATTACTGCATTGATTTCACATCACAATACATCTACGGCAGATGTTACTTATGTTGAGATCACACCAATTTTCCACAGTACCAAATATCGCTGTAATGTAAAGCTTTGCTCTGATTGATCGAAAGTTTTTAAACAAAGAATTTAAACTGTTTTGAAATAAAAAAACAAAACCTGGCTAAAACAACATACATTTGCTGTTTATTGCTCATGTTACTTTTCCCCACTGGTCTGTTTTGTCTCACATTAGTTCATAAATGCTCGCTTTTTGT
This sequence comes from Opsariichthys bidens, assembly GCA_037194245.1. Lineage (NCBI taxonomy): Eukaryota > Metazoa > Chordata > Actinopteri > Cypriniformes > Xenocyprididae > Opsariichthys > Opsariichthys bidens. The sequence goes on from CM074302.1 coordinate 15,187,929, forward strand.
TTTTATTTTGGAAACTGATGAATGTTTACATTCGTTTTTTGATTGAGGCTGTCTGTCTGGAAATTTCCCTCGGCGCAGAGGTGCTTTTCCACTGTATTAGTCTGTGGTGCATTGATCACATGCCCAAAAGCTCTTCTTTGGTTACCGTTGACTAGTCTGTGAGCTCTGCGAATGGTCTTTATGGTGACATGCCTCCACATGTGCTCATTAGCTCAGGGTCTCTGGAATTCATCACAACGCATCCACCTCAACAGCACACTTACTTTCCAGGGAAATTGTCCAGTCCTAATGGTTCACACATGCGCCTTGTTAAATTGAGAAGCTGAAAGAGAGGGGAAATTATACTTGGACTGGCCACCTTCTCTGTTATTCTTTCTGAGGTCCCCGCTAGACAACAGACTCCACCCATGTCCATTGTCATTTATTGCTTGTGTGTCCTTGTCTCTTTGCTTGGCTAGACTTTGGCTGTGGGCTGGATAATTTATGAAATATCACTCTGAATTATACATAAATATGTGCTTTTAAAAAAAGCATCTTATCATATTTGAGACCACAATCTCAAAATAGAATTAGGGTCAGACAGCACAGGGATAACTCAGAAATGTCTCACAAAACATCTTGCTGGCTTGCAGCCATTTGCTAAAAGTAATCAGACCCTTTGCTCAGTATTTAGTAGAAGCACCCTTTTGATCTAATACAGCCATGAGTCTTTTTGGGAAAGATGCATCGAGTCTTCTCCCCCGATAGCTCAGTTTGGCTGGACGGCCAGCTCTAGGAAGGGTTCTGGTCGTCTCAAACGTCTTCCATTTAAGGATTGTGGAGGCCACTGTGCTCTTAGAAACCTTGAGTGCAGCAGAATTTTTTTTATAACCTTAGCCAGATCTGTGTCTTGCCACAATTCTTACCTCATGATTCTCATTTGCTCTGACATGCACTGTGAGCTGTAAGGTCTTATATAGACAGGTGTGTGGCTTTCCTAAGCAAGTCCAATCAGTATAATCAAACACAGCTGGACTCAAATGTAGGTGTAGAACCATCTCAAAGATGATCAGAAGAAATGGACAGCACCTGAGTTAAATATATGAGTGTCACAGCAAAGGACCATGTGATATTTCAGTTTTTCTTTTTTAATAAATCTGCAAAAATGTCAACAATGCTGTGTTTATCTGTCAATATGTGCTGCTGTGTGTACATTAATGAGGAAAAAAATGAACTTAAAGCATTGAAAATATATAAAATATAATAACAAAGAGTGAAAATTTAAGGGGGTCTGAATACTTTCTGTGCCCACTGTAACTGTCTTTAATACATAACATGCCCACAAACAAACATAGCACATCATGGCAGTTGTAAACAAGACTACATAATTCATGTCCAGACTGAGACCAGAAAAGAGCTGTGTGAAAGACAAAACCAAGTTCTCGTGCTAACCGAAAATATGGTCTTGGACTCGGATACGAAACAGAGACTGGTCTGAAATACTACAACACTGCTATCAGTTTCCACGGCCACAGCTGCCATCATTCATGCTTAACATAGCTTGAATACATAGTCTGAATCATCTGCATGAGTATAGTTAATGTCCATTCCCACCAAGAATGTTACCTATAAATATAACAATAACTATAGTAGCATCCAGACATTTACACTGCAGAATAAGAAAATGCAGTTATGATGTCTGCCACTTCAAATGGTTTGCTGTCAATGTTTCAAATGTTTCAATGTTTCAAATGTCAAATGGATTCTGGTTTGCTGTCAATGTTTTTATTGTTCATTTGCTCAAAAAAAAAAAAAAAGCATTCTGAAAGTGATTCTATCGATATTGTTTCTCAGTGTCGTTATTCTTATAGTTGTGGTGTGGACTCTTATATTCTTTTAAATTTATTAGAACAATTTAAAAGCTATATATTGTTATCCTTGTAGTTCTCATACCTGCTGTGAATGGGCCTTTTGTGTTATTACTGATGAATAATTGTTATCACATACTGTATATTGTATTACTGAATTACAGGTCTCCAGAATCACCATACTTAATCTCCCATCAAAGAAATGATCTTACAGTATTATCTACAAAAAAATCAAGGCATTCACTGGAACTTGCATTCTGTTCCTGTCGTTCTAGTTTTTTTTAAGCAACCTATACGCTGATACTCTCTCAAGGCCAATTTTGTGAAGAACATTGTGTCAATTATGCCCCTATTCCATTGTCAGCTTGCCTTCGTATTATTTTGCAATAGACAGGTTCTGCAGATGTTTTCTAAGCAGAAGCTGTCATCTGTTTGACCTTGCTATAAAATGACATCGGAACAGTCTGGCCTGTAAATTTGAGAAATATAGAATTCTTTTACATTCACGTCAGATAATTTGAACCTTCCAGCCAACCATTCATACAAATAAAAATCCTTTTTCATTGCTACAGTTGAATGTATCAGTGAAGTCTGCAAACTCTCTTATGGTTTATCATAAATGATAAATTGCTTAATTCCTGGAACAAATTATGATGCACGTTAACCTCCTGACCCTATCCTGTTTCTTTTATTGCGTTTTAAATACCTCAACTCAAGTTATAATCATATTCTCATTCCACAAACCTTGCCAATTGCATCCATACTGTCAACTTAGTTTACTTTTTTCTTCACAATGCCTTATATTATATCAACATGGAAACCTTAAAAATGGATGTCCAAACAAAATTTGGACAGGAGCATGGTAATGTAAATCATAATCAATCAGTCATTTATAAACAGCTGCTTAGAACACAACAATTCTTCCAGTATACACTAGGAAGTCTGTTATCTGTCTCTGTCACTGTTGAGTGGCTGAAGAGAAGCGCACGATGAAGAAGAATTCAATCCAAATAGTATTTAATCCAAAAAGCATGACGGGAACATTCAGGGAAACAGAATAGCAACACTCTAAGACTGACATTAAACAATTCAGAACAAAGATTAGACTGAAAGTAAGGGCTTATATACAAGGCAAACCATGATGCAAACGAGATAATTAATGAGGTTATTGACAAGGCACAAGTGAATGGGGGTATATAATGAGCAGAAGGTGGATTGCATCTTTAGCGTTTTGGTTTGGAGCTGAGCGGTTCGTTTTGTTCCTGTCTCTTATCTGCAAGCAGCATTTTCTAAAAAGAGCTAATTCTTCAAGGAAGAAGCTTTCTCTTCATTGGTGTTTTTGCATGATGCACCTATGGCGGTGATCGAGTCCTCTTGTTTGTGTGTGTGTGCCTTCGGTGAGCGCTAAAAGGCTGTTCTTACACTGTTAAAAAATTACAGTAAATTTTACAGTATAATACTGGCAGCAGGGTTGCCAGCCAGTTACTGTAAAATTTACAGTAGTGTTACTGTAATTTAATTTACAGAATTTCTCTGTATTCTCTGATTACAGTAAATAACTGTATTTTTTTTTAAATTACAACGGGTCAATTTACTGCAATATTCTGTAAATTTGAGTAAAACCAACATGTGACCCCAGAATGCATTGCCGTTTACAGCAATATGCTGTATTATTAAAAAACAGCCAGCGGCTGTAAAATAATGCTGTAATTTTTACAGTAAATCATTACAGTGCTCTGTTAAAAAATTACTGTAAATTTTACAGTATAATACTGGCAGCAGGGTTGCCAGCCAGTTACTGTAAAATTTACAGTAGTGTTACTGTAATTTAATTTACAGAATTTCTCTGTATTCTCTGATTACAGTAAATAACTGTATTTTTTTTTAAATTACAACGGGTCAATTTACTGCAATATTCTGTAAATTTGAGTAAAACCAACATGTGACCCCAGAATGCATTGCCGTTTACAGCAATATGCTGTATTATTAAAAAACAGCCAGTGGCTGTAAAATAATGCTGTAATTTTTTACAGTAAATCATTACAGTGCACTGTTAAAAAATTACAGTAAATTTTACAGTATAATACTGGCAGCAGGGTTGCCAGCCAGTTACTGTAAAATTTACAGTAGTGTTACTGTAATTTAATTTACAGAATTTCTCTGTATTCTCTGATTACAGTAAATAACTGTATTTTTTTTTAAATTACAAAGGGTCAATTTACTGCAATATTCTGTAAATTTGAGTAAAACCAACATGTGACCCCAGAATGCATTGCCGTTTACAGCAATATGCTGTATTATTAAAAAACAGCCAGTGGCTGTAAAATAATGCTGTAATTTTTTACAGTAAATCATTACAGTGCACTGTTAAAAAATTACAGTAAATTTTACAGTATAATACTGGCAGCAGGGTTGCCAGCCAGTTACTGTAAAATTTACAGTAGTGTTACTGTAATTTAATTTACAGAATTTCTCTGTATTCTCTGATTACAGTAAATAACTGTATTTTTTTTTAAATTACAAAGGGTCAATTTACTGCAATATTCTGTAAATTTGAGTAAAACCAACATGTGACCCCAGAATGCATTGCCGTTTACAGCAATATGCTGTATTATTAAAAAACAGCCAGCGGCTGTAAAATAATGCTGTAATTTTTACAGTAAATCATTACAGTGCTCTGTTAAAAAATTACTGTAAATTTTACAGTATAATACTGGCAGCAGGGTTGCCAGCCAGTTACTGTAAAATTTACAGTAGTGTTACTGTAATTTAATTTACAGAATTTCTCTGTATTCTCTGATTACAGTAAATAACTGTATTTTTTTTAAATTACAAAGGGTCAATTTACTGCAATATTCTGTAAATTTGAGTCAAACCAACATGTGACCCCAGAATGCATTGCCGTTTACAGCAATATGCTGTATTATTAAAAAACAGCCAGCGGCTGTTAAATAATGCTGTAATTTTTTACAGTAATTCATTACAGTGTACAGCCGTTGATGGTGCGCGTTTTTAGAGTGCTAAAAAGCTGTTATTACAGCTGGTAAGAGCTGTGCCTTCAGCGTTCTCTGACAGTGTTGCCGCGGCCTTTTCCCCTGTGTGCTTCAGCACCAAGAGAGAGCGAGTGTCCTGAAAGAGCTAACATGGGTATGAGCTGTGTCTTCTAAAGATGGCATTCCACCTATGTGTTTCTGGATACGGCTGTTTCCTGTCCTCACTGATGGTCATGACCACTGTTTCACATATCTGGGCATAACGTGCTGAGACTATGTTCGTAGGTGGTTCATGCTTTCACATGAGAACATGACCATGTCGACTCGCCGGGAAGCTTGAGTCCCCTCTGTGTGCCAACCACTGCTTGATATGAAACACATGGAGAAATCTATCTCTCTCTCTCTCTACAGTACTTCAGCCTTTCTGGCCATAGTTCTAGAGCTATTGTCAAAGTTTGTCTTGACAAAAAAATATACAGTATAACTGTATATTATTCCTGACTGTATGACAGTGGGGCATTATCCAAGTGCTGCAAAGGTGTGTTTTAGTCCCCCTACTATTTTCAATATAAATGCTACCCCTTGGTAATATTACAGTTTTTTTCTCAATCGCTTTGGCTCTATTATCAAATTAAACTTTTATTCTTTTATAAAGTTCAGGTCTCTGAACAATTAGTTCAACGTACGTTGGACAGACTGACAAATAGGAATCTCGCTAGAGCGGCCAATGTACTTTGAGTGATACTAAAATGAGCCAATACACATTGGAATGCAGTTATTTGCAGCAACTACTTTGCCCTGATCTGCATGGGTACTGGGTAACTCTTGTTTAGATGCCATATTAGGAGGATCACGCTGCCTTTCTACTAGTGAATTTAAGGCAGTATTTGGATTTTGTGATTATGAAAAATGTCACCATTGTAGGTCAAACACACAGCAATGTTATCATTTTATTTAGTGATAGGCAGTGGGTGTAATTAAGTGATATTATTAATAGATTTGCTATCTACCATCTTCATGTCACCTTCTCAACTAGGTGTTTTACACATAGAAAATGTGAAAAAAAAACTTTACATTGCCCAATTTTGTTCCTGAATGATGAGTTACTATGGCTCGATGCGGTGGCCGAGAGAGCTCAACGCGCTGCAAATAAGAAAACGCATGCAAATAAAAAGAAAACGTGATCATCAGTTTGACAACACGTGTGCTGCAAATACTCACAACACAAGCAAACATAAAAACGCGCTGCAAATACAAAAACGCGCTGCAAATAGCACAAACCACAACGGAAATGTTTCAAGGGGGACCCCAAAAAGTGACGGACCCTACTAGGACTTGCTTATTAGCGGTATCCAAAACCAGTTCAACTCACCCTTCACTTATTCACTAATCCCTATATAGTGTATGGCTTTTGAGTGCACAATATGTTCACAATCATTAAATACTATAAAAACCGCAAACAAAAATAAACAAGTGTACATTATTTCATGTATTTATTATTTCTAATAAAGTGTTTCTTAGTTTGCTAGAAGCTCACGCTCACTGATGACTCGGTTGTCGAGCGCCTCTGGCGGCCGTTAGGATTATGTCACATTAGTATGCTACAGATGATTAACGAATATTTTTAAATCATCCACTAAATTATTATCTCAAAGTTTTATGAGTTAACAACAATGCCACATATTAAATGTAACCCAGGCTCAAAAATCTTTGTTGCCTAAGTTAGTTTAGATATAGTCAAGCAAATAGCTAGACAATGCTAGAGGAGACAATAAGAAATAAATAAATATTAAATCTAATATAAATATAAGATAATGAGTAAATAATTGAAATAAAAGCTTTAATTGGCTCTTAGATTCCACATTGCGCATGTGAACAGCCAATCGGGTCTAAGTAGGTCAAGATAACTCCGCCCTGAGATATATATCGCAGACTAACAGAATAGTCGAGAACAGATCAAATGAGAAACTGATTCAGACGAGACGAGAGTGTGAACAGAACGGAAAGGAACAGAGTGTGAAGAAATCGCGAATTAGAAGCTGCGTAGACCTCGATGTAGTTCATTTCGAGAAATAACGCATTATTGAGGACGAGCTTTGTATAGTGGTGGGCAGAGCGAGGCTTCATGGAACACTGAAACAGTTGAAGCAAATGTGCCTTATTGTGTCGAGGCTTCGAAACTATACCGACACCGTCTCCACGGTGACACCTAGTGGTCAATTACACATGTTATCTGAAACAATTTTGACAATAAAACATTTAAAAAAATAAAAATGTTGTGTTTTTGTTAATGTGGTGCATTTTTAACATCCTCACTATATAACTATAATACATAATAATAATAACTAGGTTATTTTGGTCAAGAAAAATGGAAATGAATAAAACAAATGAATCCACAATGGTCTCATTTTTTTTTTATTTTTTTTTTTTTTTTACAGATTTTTATTAAAAAAAATATGAATTGCTTTCTCCTCTCACAAAAACCCACGAGGTGAAGGTGCATTAACTCCTCTTTTAAACTTTGTGGGAGTTGAGACAGTTGTGTGATTGTGTGGTTTGTTCCCGCCCCTGTCAATCAAACGCAGACTCGGCGAAAATGCCACCTGTCGAAACGCGCAGAAGCTTCGTTTAGCCATAGTCACGTGACATGGTTGTTTCGAAACATCTACGCTTCGGGATCTCGACACTGTGTCGAAACTTTAGTTTCGCGTCAGCCATCCCTAGCTTTGTAAGTCTTATAGATATCTTATAAAGAAATTACTTATTTCCATTGCGTAATCCTGTGATACGTCGTCGCGTGGATTCCCGTGGACTAGGCCGCACTGCGTCATCTGTGACAAACCTGGAAAAGAACAAAAAGAAATATTGTTAACATACAAGGGAATCGGTGAGTTAAAGGAAATTGTATGTTTGTTTATCAAATATATTGAAAATAACGATTTAATGGTGTGTTAATGTAATTGAAGAAAGAAAATGTTCTATGAATGTATACGTTGTTATAGAGAATGACGTATAGAATGTGTAAGTTATTGAATGAATGTATATGTTGATTTATCGAGAATTTAGTTCTGTGTGTATGCACAGGCCATTTTTTTTTGTTGTTGTTGTTGATATTAGAGTCTGGATCTCTTCACTTCGTGAAGATGAAGAGCCAACCGTAACGGAACATCTGTCCTTTGTAACGCGCACGGTGCGAGTGCAAAAGGGATACACTGCTATGAATTAGGACCAGCGACCAGAAGATCAGATTCGCTCAAGAGACCTTGTTAGCAACGAGAGAGAAGGAAATGACAACAAAAATGGCTGATTTGAAATGGGTAAGATATAATAAAAGAATGTAACAACTCAATAAAACAGAACGAAATCAAGTTAAAGTTTCAATACATCTTCATAACACAAGGAATAGGCAAAGGAATGATGAAGAATAAAATAAGAAAAATATATAAGTGTACTCTCTCTCTTATAACCCTAATATGTTTAAATTTCCTATTTTATTTTAGAACTTTGTTTCCTACTTGTTTGACTTATTTAGTTTCAGCTAATAAAGCTAATTTTATAGAATTTAGTTTCATCTAATTACTAATTTTATTTCTAATTGACTTAATGCAGAAATAAAATCTTGAATTCTTCTTTGAAATCTTGAATACAAATTCTTCCAATTAACACTTTGAAAGTATTCTTTCACTTTTGTTCCTTCAGAAAACACAGAAATAAAATAATAAACCTAAATAGTCAAGGAAACAAAATATTAATGAAATATGACAATAGGAAGTGACAGTAGGAAAAAAAAAATAAAATCACAATAGTTCAAACTTGATGCTCGCAATGGCAGTTTCAATGCAGATTAGAAATTAAAACCAAATCTCAGTTCCAAGTAGATGCTGGCCACGCGAGATCCTTCTTCCGCAATTAACTTCGGGCAACAAGTTCAGTCAGGAAAGAAAAGAGAGGAGAACGTGTGCACCGTCCTACCGCTCCGTTGGTTTGCTGATTTTTCAAGCTCGATCCTTGGGCATTGGCTCGCCAGTCCCGCTCGCAACTGTTTTTTTTTTTTTTTTTTATGCGACACGAGGACAGTTCTCGTTCAATGTTTTCTTCAAAAATCGTCCACCGTCCAGAGATGTGCAGCGTCCAACTTGGGGAATGATAAAGAACAGAGATGGAGAGAGAAAGGGGAAAAAAAAACAAAAGAAAGAGGGAAAAGAAAAGACCCAACCAAGAGAACTCAAGTTTAACGTCCAATCTATGATGATTGACCGTAGATGTTCAATCCAGATCTTAATCTCAAGGTTTGTTGTTCCTTTTTGGTACAACTTATTTTACCCGTTCTAATTCTATTTTTTTTCCCTTCTTTTCCAGGATCGCACCAAGATCACATCTGAATCGCTGCTTCTCTCTTTCGCAAAAATGAGTGTCTAATCATCTCTGCTGCGCAACTCCGCTCATAGGGCGGGGCTAATCGTTCACCACACGGGTGAAGTCGTCTAATTGGACCAATCTTCAACTTGTTTGATTTTAAAACTATTTTAAACAAATTGTTTTTCTATTTATTTTCACATTTTCCTATTTTCTATCTAAAACGTTATCCAAATAAAGTTCTGATTCACATATTTATGTGTATTGCAATTATTAATTTTTTTTTTCCTATTTTACATCCACTGGATTTTTAGTAACCTGGGTTACACCTTCATCTTTACGGATGTCGGTACCTTTTTCACTTTCTACAAATTCCATCAGTTTTGGAGGTTTGAAACACTTGACACTTTGATTTTTTCTCTTTTTGAACATTGGACTATTGGTTTAAAAGAACTGAGAACTTTGAAACGCAATTTGTAATTGTTCAAATTTACAATTTGTTGAACTGTGAATCTAAGAGTTTATTTTGCTGAACTGATTACCCATTCATACAAATCCTGTTTTGTAAAAAAAAAAGTGTTTCCAGTGGATTTTGTAGATTGATTTGTAATTCATTCTTGCAATAATTCATAAAGCCTAAAGCTCAAATTCCATAGCAAGGGTTACATAAAACACTTTTTTGTTAGTGAAACACATTGCATTGAGTTAATGCCTACATAATATATTTAAATTTTTTTAGTTTGTGCTGTTGTCAAGTCACTTTTTGAGGTCCCCCTTGAGACATTTTCGTTGTGGTTTGTGCTATTTGCAACGCATTTTTGTATTTGCTTATGTTGTGAGGATTTGCAGCACATGTGTTGTCAAACTGATGATCATGTTTTATTTTTATTTGCATGCGTTTTTTTTTTTTATTTGCATGCATTTTCTTATTTGCAGCAAGTTGAGCTCTCTCGGTCACCGCATCGAGCCATAGTAACTCATCATTCAGGGACAAAATTGCAATGTAAAGTTTTTTTCACATTTTCTATGTGTAAAACACCTGGTTGAGAAGGTGACATGAAGATGGTAGATGGTGAATCTATTAATAATATCACTTAATTACACCCACTGCCTATCACTAAATAAAATGATAACATTGCTGTGTGTTTTTGAAAGTTCTGTATTTTGATCAGGTTTAATAATTAACATATGTAATAATTATGTATGACTCTCACTCGGCTTCTGAAATAGCATAACTTACATGCAGCCATTGCAAAACTTTTCACAAGCTTCTAGGGATTTGATTTTGGTTGTCATTTGCTGAAATAAATATAAAAAAACCTATTATATATAACATTTTTCAGTGTCTGTCCACTGAATGTGTATCCACAATTTCTGATTCCCCTCTGTGAACATGGGAAAGGGAATATTTACAATGATAACAATAAAAATGCAGTTACATTTAAAAGTTTCCAACAAAGAAATGGATTGACATCTTTCAGATTTTTCAACACATTTTTATTTGGATATTTCTAGCGTATGACAGCTGAAGCTGCAGTGTGCACCCAGTGTGTGAATGGAATTCTGCAAAACTTTTTTGTAACTGTTGAAAAAGTGAAAAGTGAAATTCAATGCAAAGTGAATTCAATTTATGCAGGGATGAACTGTGGATTATATGTGTATACTTATTCGTAGCTACCATTTTGAGGGACTAGGAGGATAGTTAATGTTTCAAGCAAATATTTCATCTTTATAAGCTGTGTTGTATTGTTAGTGATTTTGCTTCTGTTTTGTATGTCGATGGTACTGTTTCTTAAACAGGACTGGTCTTTTTCTTTGAGACTTCTGAAAATTCAAGATGGTGAGCCACCCAACTAACTACTGAGAACAGACTGTTATACACCAGCCACCTTCAAAGGAAAGCAGCTTTGCCGGGGTATCCTCCATCCTGGTAAGATTGTAAAGACTGTTACATTTTATTTTTTGCAGACAACAGTTGGACTGAGTTGATTACTGAGGACTGACGGTAACCAGTATTACGAATGGTACAGAATTGTTAAACCAGCTTTGAGAATATCGCAACTTGAATGTTGAGTTTTGGTCATGCATTCTTTTGTGTTAACAACAAACAAAGTTATCTTGAAGCAATTTAAGTATTACTGCTTAGAAAAAAAAAACATTGGAAAAACCAAACTCAAATTGATTAAGGAGAGCAAACATAATAAAACTTTATTAGATCTGAACTAAATAGAATAAAGCAACTAGATGAACGAAACTAGTTGAATTATCACAGATAGAAGAAAACTTATAGGAAAGGAGGTAAACAATCATTTCATTTCATATATATAGAGCCTCGACAAATAGTATAAATATGTATTTCTTTTTGTTCAAAGTGACATTTTACAATTGCTCATTTCAATATAAGCTGGCAGTTCAAACGTATTTGTTGGTCTGTGCAAGTTTCATTACTGCTCCTCTGAACCTAGACACTGGCCCAGCATACCTGTAACACGGAGACAGCGAAATGAGATCAGCTTTATTAAAGATGTGGTCAAAACATTCAAAGATCAAAACAGTGTCAAACAGGTTCGGAGGAGAATTGGCAGAATCTAAGTCAATGTCCAGGCAAACAGATCGAGGCAGGCGGCAGGCAAACAATAATCCATAAATCAAAAACAGTAAATCCAAGGGGCAGGCAGCGAATGTTCAGGAAACAGAAAAACAGGCAAAAACAAGACCATGAAAACAGACACGGGAATAAACGCTCAGAAATGACAGGGTAACCAAATCAAGACTTTGCGGGGAGTGTTGTGTGAATGGTGTTTATACATGGTGTGGGTGATGAGGTGCAGCTGGTGAGGTAATCAGTGAATGGGTACAGGGCTTATGGGAAATGTAGTTTGTGTGAGTCAATGAATGAGAGTGTGAGTGAGTGAGTGAAGAGTAGTCAATGGTGAAGTGCCCTCTAGTGGTGATCACTGGCACTTCAGCTGAAAATCGTGACAATACCTTAACCTGAGGGTGACATGAGTGTTACAGACTATTAGCAATGTCTATGCTAATGCCAGTGAAATGTAATATCTTACTTGTTAATTAAGTATACATGTTAAACAAGTTGCATGTAGCCTGTGCTATGATAGCTGTAGATTTTAACTGAAATAGATAAGATTAATTGCTTCCAGGGCTACAAATCAAGTAGTTGGATTGACTTAAATTTCTTTAAAAAAGTTCTTAAAAGTTTGTGTTTGTTACAGATTAAATTCCTCCAACTTAATCTAGTTTGTTGGTTGAAAATAATTTGAGTTGTCATAACACAAAACAAAACAAAATCTTCTTTAGCATGGTGGCATAAGAACTTAACTGAGTACTTCTTAAGAAACAATTAAATGGACCTCTAGTGGTGGTCCAACCTAGTGGTGCTGTGGTTAGATTTGGTAAATGCATATGGTTCAATTCTCCACAAAGTTGTCTAGAGAGCTCTGCAGAGACACCATGTTCCTCAAGGCATCAAAAAGCTCATCATGGACTACTAAAAAGAGTTCCACTTGAGAGTTTCAACAGGGCCAATAACATCTAACTGGTGCAGGTTGGAGGTTGGCATCATCACAGGCTGTCACCCTATTTAGCCTGGCAATGATCATGTAGGTCAAATCTGCAGAGCCAGAGGGTCAAGGCCCAAAACCAAAACTGCCAACCACTCATACATGGACGACTTGAAGATTACAACAAAGTCAGTACCAGGTGCTAGGTGGATACTGAAGGGGCAGGAGAGGCTGATGGGGTGTGCAAGGATGTCCCCCAAGCAAGCAAAGTTAAGGACTGTAGTGCTAAAGAAGGGGAGAGTCTCCAAAAAAATTTGATTCTTAGTAGAAAACATCTAAATCCCAACCATCACAGAGAACGCTGTTAAAAGTCTCAGGAAGATATTTGGTGTGACACTCAAAGACAAAGCTGCAATAAGATACACTTGTGGGGAGTGTGAGCAATGCTTGCAGAAAGTTGACAGGAGTGATATATCAGCTTATCCAAGGTGAAATCAGGGAGAAAGAGAGGTTGGACATAGCAGTAGTGTTGAGACAGCAAGGCACCTGGACATCATGTGGAATAATCTCTGGAAAATGGATTCACAGTGCATTAAATTCCTTATAATGTCTATGATGTCCTCCCAAGTACATCCAATTTGTACCACTGGGGCCTTGAAGATCAATCAATGTGCTCCCTCTGTGAGAGAACTGGTACACTTGAACATATCCTGAGTTGCTGCAGTAGAGCTCTAGCCGACGGTCGTTATTGGTGGAGTCATCACTAGGTCCTCAGGACAATAGCAGAAACCATCAGCAAATCTCTTAACATCTGCCGAAGTAGAGAATCGAGCATTCACCATTCACTTTGTCAAAGAGGGAGAACGTCTCGGTTACATAGGTAACCCTCGTTCCCCGAAGGAGGGAACGGAGACGTACGTCGGATGACCGATGAATAGGAATCTCACTAGAGAGGCCAATCTACTTCTTCTCTGTGTGTAACTAAAACGAGCCAATGCACATTGGCATGCAATCATATGCAACAGCTGCTCACCTTGCAGCGCGGGTATATAATGACAGCAGGTGTGTTCCATCTTTAGGTTTTCGCTGAGGAGCCGAACCAGATAGGCGGCAGCATCAGCGGGGTACAGCAACTGTGACGACGAGACGTACGTCTCTGTTCCCTCTTTCAGGGAACGAGGGTTACCTATGTAACTGAGACGTTCCCATTCAGTCGGTCACTTCGACGTACGTCGGATGACCGACAAATAGGAATCCCTACCAAAGCGCCACAGGAGCTGCCCTCTTCCAGCGCTCTGTTGTATGCCACCTGAACCCCCTTGCCTGAGGACGGTGGGACAGGGCTAACACAGAGAGTGTCAATCACTGCTGTTCCCAAACCCATTCAGTGAGACTATTGGATAACACTGGGAAAGCGTACCGTTCATGTAAAAGGGACGCTGCGGAAGCCACATCCTTCCCCGAAGCAGTTATGTGGAAGAATAATGGACTAACCGTGGGGTTGTCATATGGAAGAACTGGGGTGACTCCACTCGATGAGAGGTGGGTTCTCCCAGAGGGAAAGACACGGGCTTCGATTAGGAGCAACCGTGGAACCAGACATATGGGATCCCCGTAGGGTCACCCATATGGAACCCAGCCTAAATCTGGTTCTCAAGGATGCAGCGGAATATAGGCCTGGCGCCAGACGCTCCGCCACGTCGGCTGCCGAAGGGAGATCGGAGGACTCAACAGGGTCTGCCTTGTAGGGACTCTCTGGAGAATATCTCACTACTAGTGCAGCAAGCCGACACTAAGCCGGGGCCTCTCCGTGCCTCTGACCTGAGGTGAGAACACGGGAGGAGACCGGCTCAACACGAAGGCTATAGAACCTAGCGAACGTGTTAGGTGTCGCCCAGCCCGCAGCTCTACAGATGTCTGTTAGCGAGGCGCCATGAGCTAGCGCCCAGGAGGATGCAACACCTCTCGTGGAGTGTGCATGCAACCTGAGCGGGCAGGGCACGCCCTGAGCTTGGTAAGCCAGGGCGATGGCATCCACTATCCAGTGGGCCATCCTCTGCTTGGAGACAGCCTTTCCCTTCTGCTGGCCTCCATAATAGACAAAGAGCTGGTCTGAGGTCATGAAGCTTTGAGTTCTGTCTACGTACAGTCGCAAAGCGTGAACTGGACAGAGCAAAGCCAGGGCTGTGTCTACCTCCTCCGAGGGCAGCGCTTGCAGGCTCACTACCTGGTCCCTGAAGGGAGTGGTAGGAACCTTGGGCACATAGCCAGGCCGAGGTCTCATTACCATGTGGCTGTCACCCGGCCCGAACTCTAGGCACGAAGGTACCTCGGAGTGTAAGTCACCTAGAACCTCCGCGTCCCGTCCAGGGACCAGACATGGCGTTTCCAGAGGTCTGGACGCGGGTGCCAGAGGGTGCCTCGTCTCTGAGAAAGAAGGACCTTCCTCAGAGGAATGGGCCAGGGAGGGTCTGTCGCGAGGAGTGAGAGTTCCGGGAACCAGGTCCGGTTGGACCAATAGGGCGCAACTAACATGACCCTGTCCTCATCCTCCCTGACTTTGCACAGGGTCTGTGCAAGTAGGCTCACTGTGGGAAACGCATATTTGCGGAGGCCCCGGGGCCAGCTCTGCGCCAGTGCGTCTGTCGCCAGTGCTGAAGCAGTCTCATATGAAGCAGATCGAGCGGCGTTACTGCCCCTCCGGCCACCATATGCCCCAGGAGCCTCTGAAAGAATTTCAGTGGGACCGCCGTCCTGCCGTTGAACGTATTCAGGCAGTTCAACACCGACTGAGCACGTTCCTCTGTGAGGCGTGCCGTCTGTTCGACCGAGTCCAACTCCATACCGAGAAAAGAGATCCTCTGCAAGGTGACGAGTTTGCTCTTTTCCCAGTTGACCTGAAGACCCAGCTGGCTGAGGTGTCTGAGCACCAAATCCCTGTGTTCACACAACTGACTCTGCGACTGAGCCAAAATGAGCCAGTCGTCTAGATAGTTGAGGATGTGAACACCCTGTTCTCTCATGGGAACAAGGGCTCCCTCCACGACCTTCGTGAAGTTGCGGGGAGACAGGGCCAGCCCGAAGGGTAAGACTCTGTACTGATATGCTCGACCTTTGAACGCAAATCGCAGGAATGGCCTGTGTCACGGAAGGATCGAGACATGAAAGTACGCGTCCTTCAGGTCGATCGCTGCAAACCAGTCTCGGGGACGGACGGATGCACTCGAAAATGCGTTTGTGCGTCAGCATTTTGAACGGTAGCTTGTGAAGGCTCCGATTCAAAACTCGCAGGTCCAAGATCGGTCGTAACCCACCGCTTTTCTTGGGTACAATGAAGTAGGGGCTGTAGAACCCCGACTTCATATCGGCTGGAGGGACCGGCTCTATTGCGTCCTTCGCCAGTAGGACCGAAGTCGCCGCACGCAAGACAGGAGCAACGGCAGCTTTCACTAAAGTGAAGTGGATGCCCCTGAACCTGGGGGGACACCGGGCGAACTGAATCGCATAGCCGAGCCTGATGGTTCGGATGAGCCAGCGAGATGGACTGGGGAGCACTAACCAGGACCAAAGGGACCGTAGGCGTACCCGCCGTGGGGCAGCGAGGTGGAACGCAGGGGCGCAGCCTGGGAGGCTCTCTTTGTGAGGCGGTGCTGTCCGCTGGCGACAGAAGAGGAGGATGAGAGTGGTGAGGTTCTAGCCCTCTCACTACTCTCCGAGTCCTCTTCAGACCCGGAAATGAAGGAAACTGCTCTTTTATTGAAAATTTGGGTACCACCGGCCGTTGAGCCAGTGGCGGAACATAAAACAAACACAAAACAGGATTCTCCACCCGGCCCTCCTCCAGGGGAAGGAGTGGTGCGGTCACCCTCTCCTGCAGAGCAGTCCCATCCATCTCCAGGTTGCCTGTCCTAGGGCCTCTTGCTCTTGGCTTTGCCGCCCTTCTTGGCGGGGGCCTGGACAGGCTGGGCACCCCGACCGGCTCCACGGCGCTGCTTGAACGCCGGCTGCTGCTGTTGGGGAGCGGGGGGCGGCCGCGGGGGAGCGCCCTCGGCGACGAGCAGCCTGAGGCGCTGCGGGCGGTGGAGGTGCAGCAGCTGACCACCTCGGCAGGATGTGCTTGATGGCCTCAGACTGCTTCTGTACAGCCGAGAACTGTTGGCCGAAGTTCTCGACCGTGTCGCCAAAGAGGCCGGCCTGGGACACAGGGGCATTAATAAACCTGACCTTGTCGGTGTCCCTCATGTCAGCCAGGCACAGCCAGAGATGGCATTCCTGGACCACCAACATGGACAAACTTGTGGATAGTGACCACCCTCATGCAGGTCCTTCAGTGCCTTGGCCTGATGGACCTGCAACAACGCCATAGCGTGTAAGGCGGAAGCGGCTTCCCCGCAGGCCTGGTAAGCCTTGCCGGACAGGTCCAACGAGTGCTTCCAGGCCTGGGAAGGGAGAGACGGCTCCCCCCGCCAAGTGGAGTTAGGGCACAGTTGCATGGCAACGGCTCGCTCCACAGGGGGTATGCACGAATATCCCTTAACCGTACCGCCATCAAGGGTGGTGAGGGAGGAGGTCACACTGGCACGGCTTCGGGCAGTAAAAGGTGCCTTCCACGTGCCAGTGATCTCTTCATGCCCCTCCGGGAAGAAAGGGACCGGGGTGTATGATATTCGAAAGATCTGAAACACCCTGTGACCCCAGGTATAATCACTGATGATGTGCTCTAATGTAGCATCATTAAGATGTTTCTGTAAGTAGGATGCAAACTATTGTACTTGTAAGACTTGACTTTCCTGCTAAGACAAAATCTGAGATAAAACACCCTGCAATAAAGCAAAGAAGCTCAGAAGATCTCAAAAAATCTCAAAGAAATAGCTTAGGACAACACCTTGCCCAAACTCTCATCACTCATCTATGCACTCCCCCCCCCCCCCCCCCCCCCGCCCTCTCCCTTTGCCCTCTCCTTTCTTTCCCCCTGACTCAAGTCATTGAAAATTCTCTAAGAATGCATTTGTACTATGTATGATGTATCTTGGTAATCTTCATATTTGATATCATTTTCATTGTCTCATTGTATTATGAAAAAGATTGAAAACTGTTTTCCTGAATTCAGTTCTCCTTTTGGGTGGTGTCTCTTATAACCCTCTCTTCTCCCCCAAAACCAGGTGTCGGTGTAGTAAATATTTACAATCTTTATATTCTGGTTCTGAGCAGCCATTGGAGCAGCCAAAGTACAGAGAAGTCACTGGGGAAAATCTATAGCCAGAAAGCCCCATGCAGGCATGGGTGAGTGTCTTAAAAACACTGTGCGTGTATACATTTCTTAGTCTTAGAGTCCTCTTTGAGCAATTCATTTTATGTATTTATTATTTCTGAATTGGTTTCTAATTGTTTAATTGTGTAACTGTCATGATACATTTTCACCTGACAATAAATGTTATTCTTGATTTATTCTGTATTATTCTTAAATTATTATGTCTAGCAGATGAAAGTGGAGTCTGGTATTACCGCAAATCTGTGTTCCGGATAGATCATACGGAAGGCTCAATGAATGGAGCAAGGGGTATTTGAGACCTTTTCGATTACAACTTTCGCTGCCTTAGTAAGTAGCTGTAAAAGTAAAAACTATGCTTTTTGTTATAAGTAAGCAGAGCGCGACCGACTTAAAGGTAGATATTTATCCTGCATCTTCTGTCTAAGACCAGAACTGCAGAGTTTCTGTTTGTGAGAAGCACACAATCCGCAGATGTGACTTCTCTATGTGATAACGGGTCCCTAATGAGTGAATAATTGAGAGTATACCCAGAATAATCAAATACCTGAATTAATACATAGTAGTTAACAATACTATTAACAGTAGTTATAATGATTAATTCCTAATTAAATTAAAATTTAAACTGAATTCTAAAAATTAAGTGAACTTCACACAATTTTTTTTAGCCAAGACATTATTTTTTTAGAGTGGATTGCCTGAAATGTTATGAATACCTCTGTAAGCCCATCCCGAGGTAACTAAAGATTATCCCAGCTCCAGTTTGGATCCAGCCTCTTACAAAGATTTCAGATGATCCAGCACCTGCGAAGAGATGATACTAACCCATGCGAGGACTTCAGATGACTCCAAATCTGAATCAACATGCACAACTGCCAACTTTTCTATATATTGTAATCATAACAATTACAACTTGTAATAATTGCTTTTAATGAGCTCATCATTTCTTCCTAAATGAATACATGATGTTAGCTAACTACAAGATTTGTATTATCTTAGAACTGTACACATTTCTAACATATGGACAATGCTTTGACATGGTCACCTCTGATAACAGATTACTCTAAATTGTAATGTCGAAACCTGGATTTTCTGATAGTGGTGCTATGAAATAATATGCATTGTGAAAAGCACCATACAAATAAATATGAACTAAATTCTCCTGTGCACCTTCATTTATACAATAATTTACAATGACATTGCTAATAATTAACAATTTAAAAAAATTATCAATTGACTGGTAAAGCAAAGTAACTATGGACCACTAAGGCTACATACAGGATTTGCAAAAAGTCAGTCTCTTTTACTGACCTCAGGTAAACCGAGGCACCATCAATTTAATAGGAAAGCTTAGAAGGGAAGGAAAACAAGTAAAAGGAAGATAAATTGATTAGAAGCACATGGGCCACGTGCTCATATTTTACCCACTGCGTGAAGCTGAGACACATGGGACCTCTTTATGACCCATTACTGTAATTTGTTCCGTCACCCTCTGCCAGCGTTTAATCCCTGTCTTAAAGAGGGCTGCTGTTGCCTGGCAACAGCCATTGCCACGGTCACACTTGCATCCGTATCTCAGCAGACTGCTGAAGTGGATGAAATGTTTGCAGACGTGTCGGAGGATGACACCTGTGACTTAACGCTCTGTCAGAGACAAAACAGGAGTCATTAGCCAGCATATCATGTGAACACTGCTGCAAAAAGACAAAGAGTGGATATTTTAAAAGTACCTTCAGCTCAATATTTGAT
The DNA here is from genome assembly GCA_037194245.1 of Opsariichthys bidens. Taxonomy (NCBI): domain Eukaryota; kingdom Metazoa; phylum Chordata; class Actinopteri; order Cypriniformes; family Xenocyprididae; genus Opsariichthys; species Opsariichthys bidens. The sequence continues at coordinate 15,207,664 of CM074302.1, forward strand.
TTATTTTTTAACATTTATCCTAGGGAAGTAAGGCATGGGCAAAGTTTAGATTTTATTTAATTTGTCGTGATTTTAATTGAATCAGACACATGCACCAAGGGATGCTGAAGTGGAATTCGAATCTGAAGGACTGATAAAATTTCAAACAGGATTATTAATATCATATAATCCTTCTAGGAATACATGTTGTGTGTATGACATAACATATTGTTCATATTTATAACAGGTTTATGGGTTGTTTATGATGAAAAATTAAAGATTTTAGTAAAATAAGAATTTAATCAGTTTAGATAAATAACTATTTAACTAAATAAAGACCTTTTATGCAGTCATGACGTGGATCGTTGCCTTGAAGGAAAGTATCCGAGTGGCAACAACCCCTGTGGTGTAGACAGACACCTCAGCTTTTGTGGATGTGCTTGCATTTTCCCAAAGTTTTTGCAGATCCCATAATTTAACGTTCCATTCTCATAAACACAACCGTGATCATCAAAGGCTTTCTCCTTAAGAAATTCTCCAGAAATCACAGCCATTTGCCCAAGGCATTTCATAATTTGCTATTTTGACATAAATCTGAGATGAATAGGAAGAATCAAACTCCACAGGCAGACATTTATGCAGCAATGGGACCTTAATTTTCCCAACTTAAGATATAAAACATGCTTTTAGAATATATTTAACCTTTACAAACATTAACAATTTTTAATTAGTTATTTAATGATTTATTAATGGTGTCAGTAAAACATGACTATTACTGACTGATTTACTATTTATTGTTTACTTAAACAAAAGCTTGAATTTGATGTTTTTTGGATTAGAAGATATGCCTATTCCGTAGAAACAACAACAACAATAATAATATGAATATGAATTAATACTTCTTTATGTTCTCCCTCAATAGTTTTGTACAATAGTTGATGCATTGCCTTTACTTGATTACCATGTGTGTAAAAAACACAAAGTAGTTACTTATTAGTCTGATCTATTGTGATGTAACATATTTGTGACCTGGATATCACTTGTGGCCCTAAAAACAAGAGCTAACGCAATCTACTAATTCAGCTCAGCTAACTGTGTCTGGTGATGTCTTAATCTTAAAACTCAGATAAACTTTTGTTGCATTATTATCAGTATGACTTGTCATTACTTACCAATCAATCGCAGTTTCTCATTTTAAAAGTCATATCATATTATTAATCCGTTTCCTCCATTTCATTTCATATTTTATATCAAAGAAAGCTGCTTATATTGGAAATGATCTAATAGTAGTCTGGAACAACACGTAAATGATATTACAGGACGAAAGCCAGTCGATTCAAATTCAAGCTTTCAAAAAATCTGTGGAATTTCTGCTGGGATCTGACTCAATAAGGACAAGAGAACACCATAAATGTAGTCCATATGACTTGTACATTTTATTCTAAACTTCTTGAAGCCTTAGTAGATCTGTTTGAAGAACTAAAGGAAATATGTTAAATAGACTGAAAGTATACTGTAGAATATAGACTGTTACCCTGTAACCCTTTCACACATGAGTTTAAAATATTCTGGCTTAGAACATTTCTCTTAATTGTTTCCACGGTATCACACCATGCTTGTCAAGTGACAAACCTCAGCCACAATAACATTATAAGACAGATGTATAGCTTTTATTTAGTTTTTCCTTTTTTATTCAAAATATTCACAAATTTGCTTACCATTTCATCAGCTATCTGATATTCCAATTCTGCAAGTGAGTGTGTTTTGCCATTTAAAACCATTCAAAAATGATCTATAATGTGAGATGGACACCACCATGTTTGTTTTGTGCCTCAGTTCAGAGTGTCCTGTCAGTCGGATTTACAGCACATGAATTCATTCAAGTGGCCAGTGAACTACGAGAAGAATAGAGAGAACGTTATAGTTACTTACACAATGTATATTTAATGTGAATAAAATGTCAGCAAATTATATTTGAATGGATTGTTATACCCTATTGGAAAAAGCTTACAAAAGAGTGAATTTGTGTGTATTCCTTATGTGTGTATATGTATGTCAAGGTTTGCTGTCAAATAAGCTTGATTTTGAACCTAAAGAGCTCGTTATTTTGAGTTATTCAATGGTCTTCTTTGCTGAAAACAATGATGTTTGATTTTAATCATTGTAATTTACTCCTGAAATTGTGTACTTTACTGCTGGAAATGTGAAAAACAGCCAAGACAAGAGGAACCCACAAAATCTGGCACCAACGGATTTCAGATATACACCAAGATATGATCCCAAGGTGAATACGCAGAGAAGAAAGATCAAAGCAAAGTAGTGGCTAGTGGACACCAAAAAAGCAGAGATCAAAGCCAATGTCATCAGGCATATCCAACAACAAATGCAATAGCCAGAGAACGCTAATACTGTGGGTAAAAAACAGCGCAGAAGTTCTCTGGAGGAGTAACTTGCAGAACAGCCACAGGAACAGCGGAAAACTGCTGAAGCTGATCCCAACTCAGGTTATTTGAGAGTCCAAGAGATAGAAGCCAGGATCCGAGTGAATCTGCTTCAGCTAGAGAGTATCACCATCAAGGACAGGAGGAGACTCAAGAGTGAAAAGAGGAGCTGGATCAGAACATCTATGTGGCAAACCTTGCCACAGCTAACATCGTGAGGGAGAATCCTTTGAACATCACCAAGATCAACACATTTGAGTATGCAGCAGCCGCAGTCTTTGCTCCCAAGAAGGCAAGACGAGAACCGCTGTGGAAGAGAAGGCTTCAGCAGAAGGTGAACCAATACTGCAAGACCCTCTCCATCTTCAGTTAGCTCAAGCTTGGAGTCGCCAGCAGGCATGTCCATAAGCAAATCAATCGCACACTTAGGATGGCGCGAATGGACTACAGCAAACTCAAGTTCATCCAGGACATCAAGATGAAGCTGAAGCCGAAAACCCAGAGGTTGCAAGAGAACAAAAAATCTCAACAACAGTTCTACCAGAACAAGCTGTTCAGAGATGATACCAAGAACTTCTACTATCTTCTGAACAAACAGGATGACGGCATCCCTAAACCACCTGCGCAATCAGCTGTTAAGACATTCTGGTGCTGCATCTTCAAGGACAATGTCAAACACAATGCTGAGGCATCTTGGATCAAGGATGAGGAGATAGCAAACCAGAAAGTAACACAGCAAGCCTGGGCCGAGCTTACCCTCACCGAGATACCCTCACTGAATTAAATGATAGGCGGCTACACATCTTAACATAGGATGTAAGGTAACACTGAAACTGTGATGATAAAAATGGCATCTTAAAGAATACTATACAGTGACAAAATTAGTTTTAATAAGCAATAACTTTAGAATCACCCTGAAACTGAGTCATGCCGTTTGAACGTAACGATAACAGATACACTTTCAAGCAAATTAATCATATTCAAACATTTAACATTAGTTAAGTTAATTACTATACCATACTATCTACTATACTATACTATCTCTCCGTCCTAAACTAACAAAGTATGTCACACCCCATCAGTTATATTTGGTTCTGTACTGCCAACTTTTGGCACATTTGTGTTACTTAGAGAAGATTAAGTCATGATAATGAGAAATCAACTTTTGTTATCTTGAGACAATTAAAGAAAATTTAATCATGATCACGAGAAAACAAGAAATAAAAATAATTATAATCCATGGCCTCTTAGGGTTAGTTAGATAATATTAATAAGATAGATAATATTTTTTAAAAGTTCACTTCAGGTTCTTTCGTTAGTCAAGTTTCATACTGCAGAGAATGAAAGAGCGCAAAAGAAAAGTTTTTTGAAAATCTCTGGTGGAGATCTCACAGATGCTGAAACTTTGCCACTTACACAATGAAATATGAGCCCGCTTTATCTTTCACATTGGTCTGCGAGTCCACGGTCTGTCTGTCATTACTGTTTTTGGCAGGCGTTTTCCTCAGACAGGCTGAAAATCAAACGAATCACACTGGCCAACCAGCGTAACCCACAAAGACATGCTCACGGCCTTGGTCTCATCTTTACGATCCTAGCAGTACAAAACCCATCTGAAAGATATTAACAGAGGGAAACCTGGTTTTGGTTACCTAAATTATTGTATTCTAAATGAGCATGTCACTTTACATTTTAACAAAATATTAAGAGTATACCAATCAAAACAACAGGAGCAAAACCAAAAAGTTTAAAACATGGAATACAAAGTAACTGTGCTGATAAGCTTCAAATGAAAAGCTGGCCTGTAGCTTCCAAGATCACTAAAAGCAATCAAGCGAAAATGTACCGGTAGTTTAAATTTATTTTAAACTCAATTAGCTGAATTCAAGAGCTCTTTTTGAGTCACTTTAGTTGGACTTAAATACAGCGTTCTATGTAATTGCATGCTTACATATATTGTCTTTGAAATAAGTTCAAAAGTGTACTACTGAATATATCGGTATTGGCGATATCCGTAATATTTCAAACAAATAATTGACGTATACGGAGCCCCGCACATGACAGGCAAGAAAAAAAAATTTAAATGTGCAAACGATTTACTAAATCCTGTGCACGATTTACTATTTAGGTCCCTCAAATTATAAATCATGCGCATGCGCAGGTTTTAGTAAATTGAGGGAATGAATAAGTAAACCGTGCGTATGATTTAGTCTAATATTTTATTCTTGCATGTCATGTCCAGGGCTCCGTATGTTAATGTATGTCCGTATGTATGTTAATATGGCACGTAATTATCCAGCGCCAGTCTCTGGTTAACATCCCAAAGTATAGGAGGTGGTATTGCACCTTTAATGCTAGTTGCCATCAGTCATAAAACACAAGCAGTCATGGTGCACAGCTATTGCCGCTTAAAAGCATGTCGTTGGATATGACAATAATATTTACATGGTAAACTAAAATGTTATTTCTGTTGAAACTTTCATGTATTTAATTATGTATTGTTATTATTAAATTTTTATTTGACACACATGCTAAATTTCAACACCAGTCCCGGGAGGCTTTTCAGGGAGCAATGCTGATATTAAAATAATAATACCAGTGTTAACAATGAAAGTATTTTTCATTTCATTTTTGTAATTACACATTTTAATTTTAAAGTTCCAATTTAGTACAAATACTGCGCAGTTTGACTAACCAGATGACAGGGGTATTTAAGCACCGCCCACACATGCAAATGAAATAGCAAAGCCATAAACCATGTGTAAATCACAAACGAAAAATGAGAGTTTTCAGTTCGTTAAACTAAATTAATTTCATTTCTCGTTATTCTATTCCAAATAGGAAAGTAAATTATCAAAACATACACAGACCATTCAAGTTTCATTCAATATATTCAGACTTTCGTTCCATATATTCAAATTTTCATTCCATATATTCAGAATTTCATTCCATATAATCAAGTTTCATTCAAATGTTTATAATTGAATAATTATAAATAATTGAATTTACAGTGGTTCTCCCAACATTTGGCTGTACCATTGTGAGGCCGTGATTGACAACATGATCCACAATTGTAGCTCTGATTTCATTAGGGATTCTCCTATGTATTTGGTCTCTTCTTCCTCTTCCCCTGTTTTGTCCCCTTCCCCTACCTCTTCCCCTCCCTCTTCCTCTTCCTCCTCCTCCCCACAGCCTCACCCTCACCCCTCTTCCACGAGGCTGACCTTCCATTTCTGTGTCAAGTCAAGTCAAGTCATCTTTATTTATATAGCGCTTTTTACAATGCAAATTGTGGCAAAGCAGCTTTACATTAATAAGAAAATGGTGTCATTGTGCAGCTTATTCTATATATTATTGATTCATTCCGTTGCAAATATCAATAGTTATTAGTCTAGTTAATTTAGGTATATCAGCACTGCAGAAAACAGTGACGTAATCGTCCAGCTCAGCTCAGTTTGTATACAACGGCGCCAATGCAGGCATATCAAAAACACTGCTGAACATCAAGCAAGTGTCCCCAACTTAAGCAAGCCAAAGGCAACAGCGGCAAGGAACCAAAACTCCAACAAATGGAGAAAAAAACCTCGGGAGAAACCAGGCTTAGTCGGGGGGCCAGTTCTCCTCTGGCCTACAGTGAACACTTGTCCGATACTCAGGCAGAGTTACGGGTCTTTAAACCGATTTGGAATCGCAACAGTCAAAATATTTAATCTAGTTCCATCTAGTTTAAGATCTTTTGATCACGCCGGTATGGGACGGTTTGTTGGGATATGTGCCACTGGCTGATGAGTCAAGTCAAGTCAAGTCAAGTCATCTTTATTTATATAGCGCTTTTTACAATGCAAATTGTGGCAAAGCAGCTTTACATTAATAAGAAAATGGTGTCATTGTGCAGCTTATTCTATATATTATTGATTCATTCCGTTGCAAATATCAGTAGTTTTTAGTCTAGTTAATTTAGGTATATCAGCACTGCAGAAAACAGTGACGTAATCGTCCGGCTCAGCTCAGTTCACATACAACGGCGCCAATGCAGGCATATCAAAAACACTGCTGAACATCAAGCAAGTGTCCCCAACTTAAGCAAGCCAAAGGCAACAGCGGCAAGGAACCAAAACTCCAACAAATGGAGAAAAAAACCTCGGGAGAAACCAGGCTTAGTCGGGGGGCCAGTTCTCCTCTGGCCTACAGTGAACACTTGTCCGATACTCAGGCAGAGTTACGGGTCTTTAAACCGATTTGGAATCGCAACAGTCAAAATATTTAATCTAGTTCCATCTTGTTTAAGATCTTTTGATCACGCCGGTATGGGATGGTTTGTTGGGATATGTGCCACTGGCTGATGAGTCAAGTCAAGTCAAGTCAAGTCATCTTTATTTATATAGCGCTTTTTACAATGCAAATTGTGGCAAAGCAGCTTTACATTAATAAGAAAATGGGGTCATTGTGCAGCTTATTCTATATATTATTGATTCTTTCCGTTGCAAATATCAATAGTTATTAGTCTAGTTAATTTAGGTATATCAGCACTGCAGAAAACAGTGACGTAATCGTCCGGCTCGGCTCAGTTCACATACAACGGCGCCAATGCAGGCATATCAAAAACACTGCTGATTATCAAGCAAGTGTCCCCAACTTAAGCAAGCCAAAGGCAACAGCGGCAAGGAACCAAAACTCCAACAAATGGAGAAAAAAACCTCGGGAGAAACCAGGCTTAGTCGGGGGGCCAGTTCTCCTCTGGCCAACAGTGAACACTTGTCCGATACTCAGGCAGAGTTACGGGTCATTAAACCGATTTGGAATCGCAACAGTCAAAATATTTAATCTAGTTCCATCTAGTTTAAGATCTTTTTGATCACGCCGGTATGGGACGGTTTGTTGGGATATGTGCCACTGGCTGATGAGTCGGTAAGGTCTTAACAAAGGATGGGCTAGTTAACACAGTCTCCGCCGACACCACAGGCCACATTGCTAATGCCATGCTTCCTAATGACATCTCCCAAGGGTAACATGTACAGAGTGAAAAGCAACGGTCCTAGAACTGAACCTTGTGGTACTCCATATTTAACTTGTGATTGAAATGACATCTCTTCGTTTACTACTACAAACTGATAACGGTCAGATAAGTATGATTTGAACCATGCCAATGCAATTCCACTAATTCCAACATAATTTTCTAGTCTATTCAAAAGAATATTGTGGTCGATAGTGTCAAAAGCAGCGCTGAGGTCTATTAACACTAATAGAGAGATACAAGCATGATCTAATGATAAGAGCAAATCATTTGTAACTAAGTCGGTAAGGTCTTAACAAAGGATGAGCTAGTTAACACAGTCTCCGCTGACACCACAGGGCCACATTGCTGCCGCACACAGGCACAGGTTCCCCGTCCGATCCGGACACGGCCCAGATCCAGCCAATCACGTTAATTGGTAAACCTCGGGATAAGCAGAGAGACAAAAAATTAGCGTAGACGCCATTCTTCTTCTGATGTACCGAGTACATCTGGTGTTATAGGAAGTGTTCCCGGTTCCGGCTGACCTGATCTATGCAGCCTAACAATCCTTTAACGGATATGAAGACAAAAGTTTATAGTGCGTCATGTGTATGCCAGGTTAAATAGATGCGTTTTTAGTCTAGATTTAAACTGACAGAGTGTGTCTGCTTCCCGAACAATGCTAGGAAGATTGTTCCAGAGTTTAGGTGCCAAATAGGAAAAGGATCTACCGCCTGCGGTTGATTTTGAAATTCTAGGTATTAACAACTGGCCAGAATTCTGAGATCGTAATAAACGCGAAGGACTATATTGCATTAAGAGCTCACTCAGGTACTGGGGAGCTAAGCCATTTAGTGCTTTGTAAGTAATTAGCAAGATTTTAAAATCTATACGATGTTTAATAGGGAGCCAGTGCAGTTTTGACAAAACCAGGCTAATATGTTCATATTTCCTGGTTCTAGTAAGGACTCTTGCTGCTGCGTTTTGGACCAGCTGTAATTTGTTTATCACGCGAGCAGGGCAACCACCCAATAGAGCGTTACAGTAATCTAGTCTCGAGGTCATAAACGCATGAACTAGCTGTTCCGCATTTGTCATTGAGAGCATATGTCGCAATTTAGATATATTTTTAAGATGGAAGAATGCGGTTTTACATATGCTAGAAATGTGGCTTTCAAATGAAAGATTGGTATCAAAGAGCACACCCAGGTTCCTAACTGACGAAGACGACTTAACAGAGCAGCCATCAAGTGTTAAGCAGTATTCTAGGTTTTTATGTGCTGAAGTTTTTGGTCCAATAATTAGAATCTCTGTTTTTTCTGAATTTAGTAGTAGGAAATTACTAGTCATCCAATTTTTTATATCAGCTACGCATTCTGTTAATTTTGAGAATTGGTAGGTTTCGTCAGGGCGCGAGGAAATATAGAGCTGAGTATCATCAGCGTAACAGTGAAAGCTAATGCCATGCTTCCTAATGACATCTCCCAAGGGTAGCATGTACAGAGTGAAAAGCAACGGTCCTAGAACTGAGCCTTGTGGTACTCCATATTTAACTTGTGATCGAAATGACATCTCTTCGTTTACTACTACAAACTGATAACGGTCAGATAAGTATGATTTGAAGCATGCCAATGCAATTCCACTAATTCCAGCATAATTTTCTAGTCTATTCAAAAGAATATTGTGGTCGATAGTGTCAAAAGCAGCGCTGAGGTCTAGTAACACTAATAGAGAGATACAACCATGATCTAATGATAAGAGCAAATCATTTGTAACTCTAATGAGAGCAGTCTCAGTACTATGGTACGGTCTAAATCCTGACTGGAAATCCTCACAGATACCATTTCTTTCCAAGTAGGAACTAAGCTGAGATGATACTGCCTTTTCTAGTATTTTTGACAGAAAAGGTAGATTGGAAATCTACCAAATCTTGTGTCACAGTATTTGTACACACAATGTCCTGCTTGGTTCATATATGCTTGTATAGTGGGGGTTTAAGGGATTCAGCTCTGACAGTGATTGTAGAGAAGTGGCTTATCATTTACCTGAGAGAATTTTTTCAATTTAGGAGACCTTTTCAGGGAAAAAAAAAAAAGATTTAAAAAAATGTGTAAAATTTGCTTGACAGATTTTGACAACTAGTTCAACATTTTTGTATGTAATTATTCAAGCAATGAAATGAGGACTATTAGTTTTATATGGAATGACTATTCAACATTCACAAGTATAATTAATTTTGACTGACATGACATAAGCAAATGATAATGTTATAAAACAGCAGAGAGTTTTATGAAAGCAATAGATGCATGTCCAAAAGTATTTGCAATTTGTTGGAAGGAATGAGAAACTATGACGTGCACAACTGACTAAATGTTGTGGAGGTTGAACTAACTGTTGTGCAAATGTAAAATAGTGATAGTAAAATGCTCCAAAGCAACTGAGAAAAACTGCAACACTACATTTAAAATTATAATCAAGTATACATCAAGTATGCATGCACTTTATAATATTAGTTAACATGAGTAAATTAGTGTACTTCTTTAAAGCACAACAAAAGATTAAAACAAAATTACATGATACTCAAGAACTGTCCATAAAATGATAGTTGATGAGATCCAAAGATATTGGATATTAAAGCAAGAGGAATTTCTATTATCAAACAGATTGTGCAACAAATTTTTGCAATTTGGGGGTTGGAAAGATTTTTTAGCTTGACAAGGCTGTATTTATTTGATTAAAAACACCTCGAAGCACTAATATTGTGATTTTTTTTTTTTATTAAAATGTGTGTGTATATATATATACACACACAGTGAGTACGGAAAGTATTCAGACCCCTTAAATTTTCCCTCTTTGTTATATTGCAGACATTTGCTAAAATAATTTAAGTTCATTTTTTTTCCTCATTAACATACACACAGCACCTCATATTGACAGAAAATTACAGAATTCTTGACATTTTTTGCAGATTTATTGAAAAAGAAAAACTGAAATATCACATGGTCCTAAGTATTCTATTCAGACCCTTTGCTCAATATTTAGTAGAAGCACCCTTTTGTTCCAATACAGCCATGAGTCTTTTTGGGAAAGATGGAAAAAGTTTTACACGGATTTGGGGATCCTCTGTTATGGCTCCTTGCAGATCCTCTCCAGTTCTGTCAGGTTGGATGGTGAACATTGGTGGACAGCCATTTTTAGGTCTCTCCAGAGATGCTCAGTTGGGTTTAAGTCAGGGCCCTGGCTGGGCCGTTCAAGAACAGACACAGAGTTGTTGTGAAGCCACTCCTTCGTTATTTTAGCTGTGTGCTTAGGGTCATTGTCTTGTCTGAGGTCCCGAGAAGTCTGGAGAAGGTTTTCGTCCAGGATATCCCTGCACTTGGCCGCATTCATCTTTTCCTCGATTGCAGCCAGTCGTCCTGTCCCTGTAGCTGAAAAACAACCTCACAGCATGATGCTGCCATCACCATGCTTCACTGTTGGGACTGTATTGGACAGGTTATGAGCAGTGCCTGGTTTTCTCCACACATACCACTTAGAATTAAAGCCAAAAAGTTATATCTTGGTCTCATCAGACCAGAGAATCTGGAGGGCTACAATGATGGTTTAAGTTCTACAACTTTCTCCCATCTTCCAACTGCATCTCTGGAGCTCAGCATCAGTGATATTTGGGTTCTTCTTTACCTCTCTCACCAAGGCTCTTCTTCCCCGATAGCTCAGTTTGGCCGGACGGCCAGCTCTGGGAAGGGTTCTAGTTGTCCCAAAGGTATTCCATTTAAGGATTATGGAGGCCACTGTGCTCTTAGGAACCTTAAGTGCAGCAGAATGTTTTTGTAACCTTGGCCAGATCTGTGCCTTGCCACAATTGTCTCTGAGCTCTTCAGGCAGTTCCTTTGACCTCATGATTCTCATTTGCTCTGACATGCTCTGTGAGCTGTAAGGTCTTAAATAGACAGGTGTGTGGGTTTCCTAATCAAGTCCAATCAGTATAATCAAACACAGCTGGACTCAAATGAAGGTGTAGAACCATCTCAAGGATGATCCGAAGAAATGGACAGCACCTGAGTTAAATATATGAGTGTCACAGCAAAGGGTCTGAATACTTAGGACCATGTGATCTTTCAGTTTTTCTTATTTAATAAATCTGCAAAAATGTCAAAATTTCCATGTTTTTCTGTCAATATGGGGTGCTGTGTGTACATTAATGAGGAAATAATGAACTTAAATTATTTTAACAAATGGCTGCAATTTAACAAAGAGTGAAAAATTTAAGGGGGTCTGAATACTTTCTGTACCCACTCTATATTGTGAGTGTGTGTATGTATAAATATGTGTGTGTGTTTATGTCTGTGTGTGTGTGTGTGTCATTGTTTTAATGACAAGTTGCATCCCATCCTTATGGAGGTATTTCATTCCCTACATACAAACTGCTTTTAACTTAAGCTCTGTGTTCCATCATCTTTATTGGGAATCTGCGAGACTATTGCTGAAAGCATTGAGGCTGAGAAACAAACTCACTTTTATATGAACTCTGTCCACATACACTGAGTCTCTTCACACCCCACACACAGATAGACTGTAAAAACAGCACAGTATTTTTGGTCTGGCAGTTTGTCATGCAATTCGGAAGTATGGGCCGTGTCGGTTAAGCAGCACAGAGAGGGCCTTGCTCCATCCGGAGAGTTCCTGTCCTACCCAGCCGCTTGCATTGAGCTGCACCAAGGGCAGGGGTGAACCTGGTCAAGGGCTCTTTTATTCCCAGGCACTGGAAGACTCTTGTCCATGCTCTGTGAGTTCCTGGCTCTGTGACTTGCGAGCACTTGTCAATGTATAGCATTGCTGTGTGTGCCAGCGGGCCCAGAGGAGAAGGTAAAATAGGCAGCTTGCGTAAAACCTCAGAGTTTGTTCACAGACCAGCTTGCTGAAAAAGATTCCACATTGGCAACCATATGTAATTAACTGTTTTAGGTAGGTAGCTATAAAACTACATTTTGTTCCTGCTGTTTAATTTCTTTTTCTGTAGCGCAGAATAGGAGATTCTATCACGCTTGCTCAGCTCCCACTCACAGACTGCTGTCTGCTTGTGTCTGTCTCTTCAGCTCTGATCCAAACAGAGTGCTCCATACTCCAAACATGTCCAAAAGATAGGTTATTTGAGCTAATACATATAAAGATGTATTTTATCAAATACATGTTACACTTCATGACAGTTTTAGAGTCATTGAAACTAGCATGGCAAAGAGGACATTTTTATGAACAGCCACATACTCTTTTGTCTGGTTTCTGCCTATGTACAGTGTTCAAAAATCAGTTTGCCAATGTAGGCAGTAGACAGCAAGGCAGCTCGCTAGGTTTTGGAACATGTTGGTTCCCCTCTTGTGGTTCTGGTCAATGCAGTGGAAAGCAGTGGGGAGTTACTCGGGCGTAAAGATGAGGTTGAACCAACCCCGAGTGCCTTAGAGGTGAAGAGTCCATCCCAGAAGTTGTTTGTTGCTCCTGTATGGAAGTCAAGCAATGTGGGTCGTTTCATGGTCTTTAGCAGCTAAAGAAAATATTCCACAATGCCCCTTTTTCACACACGTGGTAAAGATTTTAGACAATCAAAACAAGCCCTGTTAACTACTGTGGTCCTTGGAAAAATTTGAAGGATTCTTGTGCGGTGTACAGAGATGTGCGTATGTGTGTGTTTTTCAGCGAGACAGGTTTGCATTAGACGCTAATGACAGTAATCAAATGGGTTTACTGTGCATGGTGGTGCTGTCTGCTTCCTATGTCTTTGCCAGCCCTTAATCAACTGATCTGTTTCTAAACTAGTGTCTCATGCCCGGTGTCGTTAGTTATATAGTCCTCACAGCAGGCAGTGGGTAGGCACTGGTTCACAGTGCGCTTCTCAACCTCTGCCCAGAGAAAGACATGAAAGCCAAATGAGGTTATTCATTTTCTGGGATGATGTCATTCTTAAATGGCCTATAATCAGCAGTTTCCTGCTCACGGTTAGGCTTTGGACGCCCGTACATCCTCATTTATGCCTGCAAGAAAATCGTGATTAGAAAATGGCACAATGGCAAGATATTTTAGTTTCTTTTCATTTATGGATCAGTTGTAGAAAACTAATTGAGATTGTCATAGCTTCTAAAGAAGATATGAGTGGTATGCTTCCATAGTTAGGTTGCTGTAGGTGATTGCTCGCTATTGTTACATTATTGTGGCTGCTAAAGTGTTCTGAAGGGTTGTTAGCATGTTGCTATACAGTTGCCTTGGTGTTTTGGATGGTTTCTAGGGAACTGCTACAGTCAGTTGCTTGCTAACCCAAGTCAAAGGAGCTCACCCCAAAATCTGAGTATATATGGCTCAGATAAATTCTTCAGTGTAAATGTGAAGTCACATTAGCAAAATGTCAGTGAAATTTCGGAGGCAAAAAATGTCAATAGTGTATGAAGCACAGCTCACACAGAAGTCCAAGTAACGCTGTGAATTTGTGTGAAAAACTTGTGTTGAGAAATGTTTAATAAAAATATCAAATTAGTAATCCTAAAGGTCTGTTCGCATAATGTTAAAATTCAGAGTTCAAATTTTTCATTTTGAATGCTCTTCTTCAGACCGACCCAAAAATCTGCATGCCATGCCATAATGTAATTTTTTTTTCTTTTTTACAGAAAGGTGTTCTAATTTATATTCCATTGCACTGTGAAGAAATCTAGCCAACCAATAGGATTCCCTCTTTTGGTCATATACCCATCTCTTGGCGGTGCTCATGAACAGACTATTTTGCTTAGACATAGTGATTGGCAGAGTACGAATCTGAAACAGGCTAGCATGTCTTAGTTTGTACTCTTGTATTTGGTGTTATCAATAAACACCATAGCAAATATAAAAATCTAAACAACTGTTTGAAAATGTAAATATTGTTCGGCTTCATTTCTTCTCCTTTACATGTGGGTGTCTGAAATGCAAAGTTACATAGTGTGCCAAACATTAAAATTAGTATGAACAGGCTTAAGACTTAAGAGTCCATAGTAAAATTTGTTACATTTGTCTGCAAAAACCTCTATTGTCTATTCTCAATATGCATGAAGAACCTCTCAGACAGTAGTCGTGATGAATTCACGTGAACTTGAACTCGTTTCTAAATCTGTGTTGTGAAATGTAACGTTTCACCCTTATGCAAAGTTCCCAATCACACAAATCCCAATAGAAAGGATTGAAATTTGCCCAGAAAATTTCGCTGACCAACAGTACCGCACTTTTCCTATTGGATTTAATCTATGGTTTCATCCAAATGAAACATGCAAACCATGTTGAATTGTCTCTTGTGTGCCTATGTATCAATTCCAAGCCATCATTCAAATCCATTGCACAAACATGAGATATGTGCTGATGTTTTGGGTGGAAAAATTGTAAGTTTGAGTCGTTAAGTAAGTATAACAGTAACTAAGCATACTTCAATCATCAAAGAAACGGAACAGTTTCTTCAAAGTAATGATGGAATGCAGCTGGGAATTGAATGTTGTGAGCAAAACCTCAACTGTGTTATCTAAAAGTTAGGTACCCTGTTAAATTGAAACCACACTATAAAACCTCTGCTTTGCGACGCTTTTTCCATGGCTTCAGCCATATAATTCAAAATGCAATAATCAGTACGTAAACACTGGCCATTTGTGACAGTTGCAATATAAAACTGTAGCCTTGGGCAGTATTTGTTAAGATTTAGTTTATTAGGCTGAGATTAGGGTTTTGCTAGAACTTTCTTTCTTTCTCTCTTTCTCTCTCTCTCTCTCTCTCTTTCTTTCGAAGCAACCACAGCTATTAGGTTTTAATTACTACTAATTGGGCTCTTACATGAAGGGCTGTGTCCTATAGCAGGGGGACATGAGAGTGAGTTGCCTCTGATTGATGCATCGTATTCAGATGAGTGCGGGTTTAATAGGACACATTTTAGAGGGGAAATGGAAAGCACACTCAGAATCACTAGAGAAAAGCAGCCCTCTGAAGTGAACTCAACCTGGTCTCAAATACTTTCCTGGTCACAATTGTCACTATAGACAGTAAAACCCATCATTTTAGAGCACAATGAAACCTGTTATTGCTGTCAGCATGCCTACTCCCCATCTGAAACTCACATACATTTATACCAAGCCAAAGAGTGTGTGCAGCAATACATCCCAAATTATACAGTATGTGTGAACACAGGCTAAATGCAATGCTTAAAATAATGTTTTCTTGATGTTTTATCAAATCTAAACATTATCTTAGAAGTATTCTAATATATTAGTATATTAACAGTATTCCTATATTACAGTTTTTATCTTCCGGAAACATTTTTAAAAAGTGCAGTTGCCCCCAAAAAGTATTTGGACACTTAAGCCACGCATTAACTGTGAAGGTCCTTTCATTATATAAAATATAACACCAAATAACATAAGTACCTTTCTGTCAAAACATTAAAAATAAATAAACAGTAATTGTTTCAAAAGATAAAACTGAAATTGATATTGTTTTCAAAAGGAAGGCAAAAGTATCGCGATGCTATGTGGTTGTTAAACATTAATGGAAATAATGTTTCATGGTTGATGTGTGAACGTTACCTTTGCTAATCGCTTTGAAACCATTTGATTAAAGTGGTTGTTTCTGAGAAAAGTGCTAACGTTATTTCTTTGCAGATGTATCTGTTATTTTGTATCTAGTGCAATGACATTTTTAATTGTGACTTAAGTGTCAAATATTTTTTAGGGCCACTGCATATGGATGAAGGACTGCAGTCATTGAATTTGAATAAACTGAATAAATGTACCCCAAGTGGCAAAAAATATCGAAGGCACAAGATATCAATGGCATTCATGTCAACATATAGTGGATCTCAAACCCATCCTGCGTACAAACCAGAACTCAGCTTATCAAATTTGATTTATGATTTTGCACGAGTGTAACAAGAAGCTAAAGACATGGTGTTCAATTAGTCTGAAACTGCATCAGTATACAAGCCATTAATAATGATGCTGCATTTTCCAGTGGCTTTGAGTCCATCAGCTGTCTAGCACAAATATTTTGTTATTTTTTACCTACTCACCCAAAAAGTAAAGGTTTATAGCTGTTGATCAACAGCGCCCCCTGCTAGTGATAATGACAATGTTTTTCCCCATTGCAGCCTATTTTACTAAGCAAAGCATTACTATTGCTCAAACTTAGGGTTAACTATTTGAATGAACCTTTCCATTTTAAGAGAACAGACTTATATTTTTTGCCTGGCAGAGGATGAAACAACAAGAACTATTCAAACAAAATACAACAAAACAAAAAATAATGAATTTTATTGGTTGAAGTATATAACCACCTAGAAACCACAATAGTAAACAAGGAACGACATAGCAACAAGAAACCAACATGAACAGCATAGTAACACCCTGACATTGAGATGGTGAGTTTTGCATGAGCAAATGCCTCTAACATGTTCTTCAGAAAATGTAAAAATGCAGTTCCAGTCATAGTAAATATATATAGCATTGAAGCAGCCTAGCATTATGCATGTTATATTATATAATGATTACATTTGTAGAACATTACATTTATATAATTGCCATTTAGAGTGGTTATGTCCTTGATTCCTTGTTATATTTCAATAATATATTTGCACAAATATATATTTGTTTAAGATGGTCCCCAACCTAACCACAAGATGGCACATCATTCCCTCCAATAGTACTCTGCCAAACTGAACCTTAAGAGATTTTTGAAGAACTGTATATAGATTGTATGTATTTGCTGTATATGATTTAAACACCGCTCTAAAAATGAGTAGATATGAAAGTACTGCCTTAATTCTTCATGGCATAGATTCAGCAAGGGTCTAGAAACATTCCTTGGAGATTTGGGTCCACATTTAAATCATAGTATGATGCATTTGCTGCAGATTTGTTGGCTGCTCATACATCACACAAATCTCCAGTTTATTTTTTCACATCCCAGAGGTGCTTTATTGGATTGATATCTGTTGAGGCCATTTGACGATAGTGAACACATTGTCATGTTCAAGAAACTAGTTTGAGATGATTTGAGCCTTGTGACATGGCGTGCTATCCTGCTTGAAGTAGCCATCAGAAGATGCCTTTATGACACTGGTCATAAAGGGATGGACATGGTCAGTAACAATACTCAGGTAGGCTGTGGCATTTAAACAATGCTTTTAAGGGGCTCAAAGTATGCCAAGAAAATGTCCCCCAAAGCACTACACCACCACCTCCAGCTGAAACTGTTGATACAAGACAGGGTGGATCCATGCTTTCATGCTGTAAATACCAAATTCTCACCCCACCATCTGAATGTTTCAATAGATATTGAAACTCATCAGACCAGGCAACGTTTTGCCTATCTTCCTGTGTGGACTTGACCAGAGTAAAGGCAGGGAGACAGTGCTTGCAGTCAATATAAAAATATTTATTGACTCAAATTAAAAAAAAGAAAGAAAAGTATTTTACAAATAAAAAGAACATTACACCCGAGACACTAATGCTGACCCTCCTCACAGAGGCCCCAAACAGAACTGACTCTCACAAGCACAATGAGCATTTCAACCCCAAGGATCAAGTCAAATCATAATCACAGGAAAAATGAAAAAGCATACATAAACACAAAAACACTCAATTGAATATCAAATTCAAAATTAATTTTAACAAATCAAAACTACTCAGATACATACCAGCAATAAACACCACAATACATTTATACATACATTCAAATGAAATAACGAACACCCCTTGCTCATACAATCCATAGTTCCTTCTGATGACATAAAAAAGGAAACAAGATGGCTGTACTTCCAGAACCCAGAGAAAAAAAAAAGTTAAGAAATGAAGTTGATAAACTATAAATAAAATTAACAGAACCAAAACTCTTAGTGTCATTTCTTTTGTCTAATGTGCACCTTAGACTAGAAAAACAACAAAGTATTTTTAAACAAACATTTACACACATGAACCAAACAAATGTAAACCAAAACAGGGGGTACACAAGATAAACTTATGAGATCTTCACATCTTCCCCCTCCTCCAAACTCTCGCAAGGTAAGCGAGAGAGAAAATCTGCCGTCACATTTTATCTCCCTGGCCTATGTCTTACAGTGAAGTGGAAAGGTTGCATAGCCAAACTCCAACGAGTTACACAAGCATTAGTATCTTTCATTTTGTCAATCCATTGGAATGCTCTATGATCAGTTTCCACAACAAAATCTCATCCCAACAAATAGTATTTAAAAGAATCAAGAGCCCATTTCAGTGCCAAACCCTCTTTTCCAATGACAGAAGATTTGGTCTCTTGAGTATACAGTTTCCTACTTAAATAAGCCACAGGATGTAAATCACCTCCCTGCTGTGCTTTCAAAACTACTCCCAACCCCACTTCAGAGGCATCTGTCTGAAGCACAAACATTTTCTAAAAATCAGGACTGTACAAGACTGGATTAGTCACTAGTGCATCCCTCAAATCCTGGAAAGCTAGTCTGGATTGTTCGGTCCACTGTATGTGATTTGGGATAGACTTCCGTGTCAAATCTGTTAGCGGAGCTTCCCTAGTGGCAAAATGAGGTATAAACATCTAATACCACCCAGCTTATCCTAAAAAAGCCCCATGTAGCCCAAAAGGAAGTATCCGGAAATTCGTAAAGACTTACGAAAAGCAGTCCGTTCTCTGGACTCAGGAGCCAAATGCATTTGCCAATACCCTTTATATAAGTCTGTTGTACTGATGAATTTTGTTTTTCCCAACTTCTCAATAAGCTCCTCAATACGGGGCATTGAGAAGGAGTCAAATTTGGATACAGAATTTAAGTAGCGAAAATCAATACAAAATGGTTATACCATTCACTTTGAGAAGGTTCTACAATGCCCATCTCCTGCATTAACTTAACCTCTTCAGTAAATGCGGACACCATCCTTTCAGGAATACGTTAACTCATTCTTTTCACTTTTAGCAATTTGATGCTAAATGAGAGGAGTACTCTTAAACAGTTATGGATCACAGAATTCTTGAATTTGTTTTCACTGCTCCCCTGATAAATGTTCAAGATTAACGGGGGAGGTATCCTGACAAACAGACAGGTACTGTTCTTCACAATTGAAGACTCTTTCTGTGGAAACCATTCTTTAAAGAGATTAACATGCAGTGTTCTTTGAGAACAAGACCAACCAGGAGTAGCAATTTCAAAAGTTACAGGTCCTAATTTCTTAGAAACCTTAAATGGACCTTGCCATTTACCCTGCTGCCGACTTTGTCATTTTCTCCAACTTATTTGCAACACATAATCAATGACATTCACCTTACTAGATGTCTGTGAACTTTGCTCCCAGGACTCTTTCAACAAGGACAAAGGACCCTGCAGATCATGGCCTTACATTAACTGAAAGGGAGATAAACCTGTAGAAGCCTGTGGAACTTTTCTATATGCAAAAAGTAAGTAAGGTAACCATTGATCCCAATCCAACCCTGTGTCACTCACAAATTTACAGAGCATCTGCACAAGGGTTTGGTTGAATCTCTCTATAAGACCATCGGTTTCAGGATGGTATGGTGTGGTTTTCAAATTTCTTATACCCAGTAATTGATAAACTTTGAGGTAAAATTGGTCCCTCTGTCAGTCAGTATCTCCTGGGGGAAACCCACTCTAGAAAAACTGCACTAAACAAAAGGCCACAGATTTTGCCTTAATATTCTTTATACAAGCCAATATCCTGAAGTTTTTCCATTAGTCACAAATTACCATTTTTTTTTTTCATTTTTTAGCAGACCTTTTTATCCAAAGCGACTTACAAGGGGGAATCAGCAGGGGTTTAGGTGCTTGCTCAAGTCGCTTTTAGTCGTGGTATTGAAGAGGAGAGAGAGATTTATTCACAATCCCCCTTCCCTTTTTCAATTCCTGCCAGCGGGGGAATGAACCCAGCTTCCTTCTGATACAAGCCCAACTCACCCACCACTAGGCACGACTACCCCCCATGCCAAACATAAATTTACCTAATTACCAACATGTATTTGTTACCTGCCTTACTCCTCTCTAAAGGGCCTACAATATCCATGTCTAGTCATTGGAAAGGCACCTCTATCACTGGCAAAGGCATCAAGGGAGCTTTTGGAAGACCATGAGGGGCAGTACATTGGCATTCAATGTATTGGCATACAAAAGTTTGCTATATCTTAGGTCATCCCTGGCCAGAAAAAGTGTTTACGGATTCTGCGATACATTTTATGATGGCTCAAATGACCGGCCCAAGGAATGGAATGCCCCATTTTTGACACCATGTTCGTACACTCTTAGGTAGAACCATTTGTTGTGTGCTTCTGTTTTTATGATACAGAAGTTCATTCTCTAAACAAAAAGTACAACCCTTATAGAAGACCATTTATCTGCCTTGCTTGGCATTTTCTATCATTCTAGAATAGATAGAACCAATTTCAAAATCAGTTTTCTGCAGTTCGGATGTATTGGCAGGAATTTGCCTCTCCAGATTGAATGTTTCTGAACCGTCTTTATTTATGACTTGTACCACACTTCCCTGAAACTTGTCTAAACTGTTCTCTGCTTTAGACTTCACAGGTTTCACTGGATGGGTTGAAATATCACAGTCATAAAAAGGAAGGCATTTCAAGGAATTTGTCTCATTCGCCTCCTGGCTCGCTCTAGACTTTGCATGAGTTAACACCACATTACAGCTATTATTGGGCTGCAATAACTCCATTAACACAGGAAAATTATGACCAGTGATAACAGGATATGGCAGTTTTGGTGCTAGCCCCACTTTCATCAGGTAAGAATGCTCATTAACCCCTAAACACACTTCAATGGTCAGATAAGACTGTTCTTCACCATGAATGGATTTAACCATAACAGGGCTATTGGTCTCCACAGAACATTCAGATACAAGATCAGTCTCTATCAAAGTTTGGGTGCATCCTGTGTCTACCAAAGCTGTAACCTTTTTACCATTCAATTCTACCGGAATTGTGACATCACTGGGCATTGGAGTAATTCTAGGTTCAGGTATCATCATCCGTGGGACATAACAGACATTGGTAAGCTTTTTATTCAGGTTAGGAGATATTGGTTTCTTATGACATATCTGGCCACAACTAAAACACTTAACAGTCCCCACTGTAGTACCCCACCGTCTTGGTTTGTTTTACCAGTCTCTCACCCATACTCTTACCCCCTTCTAGCAGTGAGGTTGTTATGCTGGAAGAAGGCTTGTCCCTAGCGGTCTTCCACTGAGCAAAACTCCAAGGCTCAGTCTTTCGCCTAGCTGCCACAAAGACATCTGCCAAACTGGCGGCCTCCTCAGCAGATGATGGAGCATGCTCTTTAATCCAGGTTTGCAGTTCAGGACACAACATTCTCAAAAACTGTTCTAAAATGATTATATGTAGTCTTTTCTGCAGGTTTCACCCACTTGTAGAACAAATCCTTCAAATGAACGTACAATTCCTTAGCGGTTTCTTCCATCAGAACCTCCATGTAACAAAACCATTGATGGAGAATTTCTTTAAGATTGCCTCTCTCACATGGCCATAGTTGGTCGCTTCTTCCACATCCATAGCCACATAGGCAGCACTGGCCTTACCAGTGAGTAGAGGGGACTAGTCGAATGGCCCATGCCTCTGGAGGCCATTTGCACACTGTAGCAATTCGCTCAAAGGTTGTCAGATAATGCTCAACGTCATCCACATCACTGAGCTGCTGCATCTTTGGCTCTTTGAACCAAACAAATATAAACCAAAACAGGGGGTACACAAGATAAACTTATGAGATCTTCACACTTCCATTGTCCAATTTTGGTGATCCCGTGTGAATTATAGCCACAGTTTCCTGTTCTTACAGGAGTGGAACTCGGTGTAGTCTTCTGCTGCTGTAGCCCATCTGCCTCAATGTTCGATTTGTTGCGTGTTAAGAGCTGCTCTTCTGCAGACCTCAGTTGTAACAAGTGGTTGAGTTACTGCTGTGTTCCAGACGAGGTTGGACCTGGGAATGTCCCAAATTAAATGTCCCACTTCAGACCTGAGTGAGCTCCAGTCAAATCATGTCACATTCACATGTTGACCCCCTTGATATCGCTATGACACAACAAGAACATATCATGTTCTGTGTTAAAAACAGAATAAACATAACAAAATCGCTTTGAAAACAGATGACAGAAACATTACATCAACAATAATGTTAAAGTTTATTTTTATGTTTATGCTCACTGGAAACATGACTTGCTGAAATCTTGGAAGTTATGTCAAATGAAGTGTCTCACTGAGATCTGGGTTGATCGATGTACCCCGAGTTGTCTGACTTCGATCTGTCTGGAATGCCGCATTAGTCTTAATCTACCTGAAGATGTGCTGGAGACTACAAATTAAGTGACTTTTAAAATTTTTTCATGATCTAAAAACTGAGCCTGCAAGTCTAATTTGCTCAATAAATAAACCAATTTGGAAGAGTTTCAGGTTGTGTGTTATTGTGTACTACAGTGTTGCAGTTGATGTTTAATGTTAACTTCCTTACCAATGCCCATAAAGTGACAAAAACAGTTTAATCATGTTCTGAAAATTCCCAGAAAATCCTGTTGTTGTTTTTATTTTTTAAAGCCCTTGCAGCTATTGCCTCTTCAGTAAGGATACTCTTGTGTGGCAATAAATGTCAAGAATTACTTCCACCTGAGAAGGGAGCTACTGGTTGTCATACACCAGTGAGCAGATTTACTTGACATGTATGGAATTGAGGCTTAGCTTTTTTAACTGAAATTCAGTTAGCAGTTTGCAACTGTCCGTTAACTGGCCGTATTTGGAGTCTTACCTTTATGTTCTCAGAGGGATTTATAATTTACTGTTCTTATATGAGTTGATGATGTGTCCCATGTGAGAAAAACATTTCAAGCTGTTTTTATGTGATGTACAAGTAAGGGAAATGATAGATTTTTGCATTAAATGTGTCAAATGGTGATTTGGTGATGGTGATTACTCCATGTTCTTGCGCATATAGTTTCCCACAATATACCATGGTACTAAATATAATGGCAGTTGACATACGCTTCTTAAACAACAACAACAAATAAAAAACATTACAAAAAACAATAATATATTGACCATTTAAAAGGTTTGAGGCTGTAGTAGTATCTAGCAACATTAATAAACTATGCCACGATACTCATGAAAAATATCCCTAGAATGTTTATTTTTTTTATAAATCCTGATATGTGCATGAAAAATTGTGTACACACATTTCAATGCAACACTTAGACATCAGTATAAGTCAGTCATCTCTGTCATGCCTTAAAAGAGGGCAGAATGCTGCAGCAAGTGTGCTGAGGAACATGTAAAGTAAAGGAGATCTTGCATTCTCTGTTGCTGCCACAAAGTTGTGAAATATAATACAGTATGGTTTTAAAACGTCTCCGGTTAAGTATGCTTCCCTGAATAAGGAACGAGAAGCTGCATTGAGCTGCGATAGGAAGTCGTGAAGCACATGTGAAATCAGTCCAATGGCATGACAGAATGTCATAGGCGGGTGATGCTACAGACCAGGAAACTATAAAGCACACCCAGAAACAAGACTGCTAGCTTCTAATTAGATGAAGCAATGCGCTCACAGGCTAGCCAGGAGTATGGCAAGGTGATACAATGTCTTGTTCCCATTCAGGAAAACAGGGTTACATACTTATCTCGAGACATTCCCTTTCATGAGAACTCAAGCTGCGTCGCGACGCAGTGAGAACCTCATACCCATGACGCTATTGTACCAAATGCATTTATGAAAGTACTAAAGACTCTGGTGTGAAGCCCAGGTCCTAGCTATAAAACCTGACAAAAGTGTATAGGGAGGACCAGCCTGCTGCATCACAAATATCATGCAGGGAAACCCCAGAAAGTAAAGCTTTAGAAGCCGCCATACTCGTGGTGGAATGGGCGTGGACAGTCAAGGATCCGATTTACGTCACAGGGCAGCTCTGTGGACATATGCATCCATAGACCGAACTGGGGAAGAAGGCCTGCAGCACGATAGGCCCCACAGTATTAGTGGGGACCTTAGGCACATAACCTGGCCTCGGGTAAAGAAAAGCTTTCACCATACCAGGTGCAAATACCAGACAAGTAGGTGCAACCGACAGGGCTTGTGGGTCTCCAATTCTTTTAAGAGACGATATAGCGATATAACTTTTCTGGAACCTCTTTCAGGGGTTCGAAAGGAGACAAAGTTGGGCATTCCAAAATGGTGACCACATCCCAGGCTGATGTCCTGAAGTGTTGTGCAGGCCTAAGCCTCAGAGTGCCATGAAGAAACTGTGCGATCATAGGATTTCTCCCCAATGATGACCCACCCAAAGGAGTGTGATAAGCAGATATAGCTGCCATGTGCACCTTCAAAGTGGAGGGAGATAATCCTGCAGAGAAACGTTCCTGCAGAAATTCTTGCACTGAACCAACAGGGCAGTTGACCGGGTCCAGCTGACGTTCTTCCCGAGAAGAGAACAGCCTCCACTTAGAAGGACAATGTGTTGTTTCCTGTGTTGCAAAAATGTCTACTTCTGCACGACCAAATTTCTCCCACAGGCGCTCTACCACCTCATCTGCTCCATACCTACCACCTCATCTGTTCATCTCATTTTGATGCCCCAGGATGTAAACTGTTTCCCCTGGGCCCACAGGTGGATCTGATGGGCCAACTTGCAAAGGTGACGTGACCTCAGACCATCACTGATGTATTGTCTGTATGGACCAATACGTGATAGCCGTCCAGGTCTGGGAGAAAGTGCTTGAGTGCTCGAAACACAGTCATCATTTCCAGCCAATTTATGTGCCCACATGATATATGTGTTAAATAGATGGCCCTGCCACAGACCTTGAGCCGAGCGACCATTCATGATCACCCCCAACCTGTGAGACATGCATCCGTCGTTAGCATTATGCGATGACAAGGAGCTCCTTGGTAAAGGAACACAGGTTTTTTCCACATGACGAAGGCACAAAGGTATCGCTGCGGGACCTTGATCATGCGAAATGGATTTCCCCTCTGGGAGAATCTGGGAGAAACCACCACTGCAAAGGTCTCATGTATAGCAGGCCAAAAGGTATCACATTGGACACAGCTGCAATCAAACCTAATAGCCTTTGAAACTGTTTTACAGTGAGTGAGAGAATCGATGCAATGCGAGCAGGAGAAAAACGACCCTGTGTCGTCGTCAAATCTAACCACGCCTCGAAAAGTGGTTCTCTTGGAAGAAGCACACTGTTCTTGGCATTCAACCTCAACTCCAATTTTTGCATACGCAGTACCCAATGAGATATATTTGGCAGACCTTTCCACTCTGTCAGAAAATCTACTTAGGGAATCAGTCTTGAATAGGCAAATCGGCAGGGAACAACCAATCTGATTGTTTTGTGATCCTCCTCGGAGGATCGCTGGGAAGCACACAAGGTGGCAGCTTTAGCAGGACGGCCCCCTGGGCGCACCGAGAAGATATATATTTATATATATATATATATATATATAGAGAGAGAGAGAGAGAGAGAGAGAGAGAGAGAGAGAGAGAGAGAGAGAGAGAGAGAGAGGGAGTGCTTTTGACAGACAACAATAAATGTGATTGACAGAAACAGAGTGCTTGCTGAAGACACAAAAGCTAGTGTTTTTTGTTCTGGGTGTGCTATATAGTTTCCTGGTCTGAGATGTCACCCACATATGATGTTCCGTCATGCCATTGGACTGATTTCACATGTGCTGCACGACGCATTCACGCAGAGGCGTTCCCACCATGTCTCGACGCAGCTCGAGTTCCCATGAAACGGAACCCATCTAAGCATTGTTATAAATTAAGTATTTGGTCCTGAATACAATCATTTGGTCCTGAACAGATGCACTTATAATACTATTTCACAATTTTACTGCTTTTACTATATTTATGATCTAATAAATGCCGTTTTGGTACAGAATAATGGACTTCTTACAAAACATTCTTAAAAAATCCTACTGACACCAACCTTTTGATTACTAGTGCAATTTTTCTCTCCTTAAGATCTCCTTCAGTTGATTGTAATTATACAACACTGTGGTATAAATATTATAACAGGGCATTGAAGACTCTGAAGTTTAGTTATGTTTTAACCATCATATTCAACCATACCACTACCTTTGTAATGTGATATGACACAAACCTAATAATTTATCAACTCCATTGCTACTGATATTTGACTGATATTTGTGCTACTGGATTCCCCCACCAAAAGTGATGTCACTAACAGGATGGAAAATTATATGAGGACACAGGAAAAAACTGTAAATTGATTATCAATTAAAGCAATATTCATATTTGGCAAACGCATAACAAATTGCAACATCCATTTAAGCTAAACCTTAAGCTGCATTTAATTAATTATGATGTAATTTATTGTGACAACTATGCTTTCAGTTGTTTCACTAGGCACAGTTGTTGTTTATTTGTGTGTCCTAATTTCACATGAATCTTGTTTCTTCCATGTTGATCAGATAATGTTAAGCTGTTCAGCTAGATGTGTGGATCAATGAAGGTGCTCCATTAGTGGTGCTCACACGCAATATGGGAATTGAGGTTCTTATGGTGATCAATGTTTGCACTTTTTTCAAGGGTCAGTGGAGCAGGCGTTTACCTCTGATTCTCTTTAAACCCATTTCCAATTTGCTTACGGTCTTCATGCATGGCCTTGCATAAGCTGGCACCATCAGTAAAAGTGAGACTGAGAGGTCCTCTATGATTAGAGAGCATCGGCATTTAATAGACCACACAGGAGAATTCAATACATAACCCACAAAAATCAATGATATTACCAGGGATCCTTCAGGGGCTTAGCACTAGAGGTATAAAAACATGTGTATGATTAACATCTGAAACCAATTTATAACATTTGATTTGAGGACTGTCCTTAGGCCTATTTATTACTAAAAAATCAATGACTCTTCTTATAACCTTATTAATGTTTCTATATGCTGTGTCTCAGCTGAGCTGAGTCGGAGCACCAATTGGCAGTCTCAACAGTGAGCTACATGAGACCCAGATCATTGCTGTGAATAAGACAGGTTTGGCCCTTTATATTTAAAGTGAAGCTTGTTATTTTTGCAGGGTTCTTCTATCCCAATTTAATATGCAGATGTAAAATATCCCTACACTGTTTGCTTGTGCTAAGGAGGTCCATCCTAGATTGTTAAATTAGGGCAGGCAGTTTTCACAAACACTTTTGGTTATTCTGGTTATCCTGTCAGTATATGTATTTTCATACCTTTGCGCACCTTGCTCGCGCAAGATTTTCAAAGTGTGGATCCATGAACACTTTAACGGCTAATATTGTTAGTCCACCAAGATCAAAATGTAGCAAACCTTTGTCCACTGTTACACACAGAGAACCGGGCATAAACTGGGCCCTGGAATGTGCTGTTCCCTACAACATGTTTACCTTGTCTTGTGGTCGTGCATTGATGCATGCTGTTTTGTTGTCTACAACACATGAACATCTGAATAAAAATCAGCAAGGATCATACTTCACAATGTTAATGTTAAACAAAAATTACAATATTACAATATGATAAAAAATAAATAAATAAATAAACTTCTTTCAAGAAATCTCAACTACCCTAGCTTAGAGGTGACTGTAATCATGAAAACCTCTTTGGACACATTTGGAAATCTCTTCTTGCCTGCCACTGAAAGGGACAAAAATCACAGCTATATTTTAACTGATTTATTTCAAGTAAATTTTCCTTTCCCCAAATATTGAATTACCATATATCACTGCCATGGCTGCCTTGTCAAGGGCATTTCTTCTCTCTGCTCTACTGTCAGTTTCTACAAAAGACCAAACACAACACATGAAGATCTGAACAGAGGGCATGCACCATTGTCTTTTGACTAGTTTTGGATTTCCTGATATTTTTGTTCACAGTGGAGCTAAAACAATTGTAGGTATTTAATGGGCATCATTTTTGGACCGTGCAATAAAGAAACTGATAATGGAGGAGAGGTAGATTTAGCCTTTTTTACACTTCTGCACTGCATTTTCTCTTTTACAAAAAAGGGATAGTGGAATCTCACAAAGGCAGATTCAATAGTCCGGGGTGGAGTTGCATCATTTATGATGCAATTGTAACAGTTTTAATGCATAAAAAGCTATAGAAATAAAGGTGACTTGACATTTTATAATATACCTATGACTGCTCTGCAGACCAAAGCTTCTGGGCAGAGCCTCCAGCCCAATTTTTGGGCCAGTGGGGTCAGCTTGTGGACAAGGATGTGTCAGATGGGAGATGGGTTGGGACCTGCAACTGCTCCAGACAAAGAGACAGAGACGGATAATAAAAAAAAAAAAAACATAAGCACAGAGAACATATCAATTCATGATTTGAGCAAAATCAATGACTGTGTGACCAATGATTAAACAGGCACTTTTTACCTTTAGTGTGTAATGTTGCTGTTTGACCATGAACAACATGTCTAACATCACTCATTAACGGCATTCAATGCATAGGGACATATTTTCTTTTACAGAAATCACTTTGACTACAGCAAAGAGCTAGTAGAGACTACAACAAGCTTCTTCCTGAGTTGGTGACATCACAAACCCTAAAGTTCAGTAGCCCCACCCACTGATTCGAGCATGGCAAGTAGTAGTAGGTAAATAACAGATGTGACACTAACACTGGATCGAGCAACTAAGCAATAAACATGCCCATGAAGAGTACAAAATGTTGTCCGGTGCCAGGTTGAAGAAAAACACAGCTGTATTGCAGAGAGCTCCAAATGAAAAAATGCACGATGCTGTGCCTTCTATATTGGGTCCAACAGAATCAGAACAACAGACTTATGTGAATACAAAAGTTTTTACTGTGTCACTATTGCTTTGTGCTATTAATTGTATAAGTTACCATGTAAAACCTCCTCAGAAGCTTTACATGTATGCTCTCGCTCGTAGAAAGATCTGAAGCAATGGCAATCGGCGCTCAACGGTTGGAGCCACACCTTGCTCGAGCGTGTAAGCACAATTGGCTATTACGGTTGATTTAATCATGCTTCAGGGTTTTCTGAGAAAAAGGAGTTTCCCCAAAACATCAGCTATGACGCAATGTTTCGTTGCATACTCTCAGGGAATCATGGTTACTCTGAGTAACCTGAGACGTTATGGCTCTAACCATTTACTCTGAGAACTCCTGAAATGAGTCGCATGCACAACACTCCAAAAGTCTGTGCGCGCAAATGATGAGTTATTAACGTCGTAAATCTATAATTTTTTTAATATTTCATTTTGTAGTGAAGAGTGCCACTTCTCGCTTTGGAGAGGGGAAAGTAACGGGGTACGTGAAAAAAAAAAATAATAATAATAATAATGATGGTTTACTCGCTCAGCACTTCCTGCAGGGTGTACTTCATTTACAGTGCCAGAAAACAAGGTAGTCCACAGTGGAATATATGTACAGGCAGGGGCACCGCAGCCCCCCCAAAAAAACCAAAAGTATCAAAATAATAAAACAAGAAAATAAAGTCGAAAACTTTATCCACAATATACAACAATTTTGGGGTATTGCTCGAGGTTCCACAATAACACTCTCACCAACACCAACTTGGTTAAACAACCCCCAAATGTGTGTCTAGCCTCTCTTTTTATATGCCAGACTCCACCCCTTTTTGGCATAATTCGTTAAGAGGTAAGTATTATACATTGGACATTTTAAATCCTTCCCAACACTCATTAAATCAACCTTAAACAATAATTCTCACAGGTAATTTAAATAAATATTTTCATCGTCCTCAATAACACAGGAACACAAATTTTCAACACATATTTTACACATAACCCCCCCCCCCCCCCCATACACAAGACAATGGTTTAGCCAGCTTCCGGTTGTAAGTGAATGGTGTGTGTGTATGTGTGCGTGCGTGTCCAGCGGGAAATGTCTACTTTATCACACATTTTTATTTAATTTACATTTAAATGCCAAGCTATAATTTGTATTTCTCTGGCATTAAATTACAAAATAAATAAATAAATAACACATTTGTTAGGGTGATTTTAATACAAAGACTGAGGATGGAGTGACTGTAGGCTAGATTTGATATTTTCCCCCCTTCTGAATGCCGTAATCAATCATTCTGTATGTTTTGATAAGATGTGAACAAAAGCGGACAAGTGGAAATTCATGTGGTTTTTCACATCTGCAATTTTTTTCTAAATGTAGGCAACTGTAAAATTGGAAATGTATTTTCTTGCCCCTGAAATAGATTTTGAATATATTTTGGTACGTGAAGGCTGAAATTTAATATAAAAAATATACCACCTCAATTACCACATATTTAAAATATATATTATTGGCCACATTTTTTTTTCTCTCAAAAAGGCCAAATTATCTGATGTTTTAAGAGACTTTAGCTACTGACCTTGACATACAGTCATGAGGGTCATGTCTTTCATATAAATGTTATTATTATTATTTTTTTTATGTTTTGTTCGTGGACAGGTTTCTATACTGTTTTTTGTATGGACTTTCTTACTTTTCTCATTGCACTACATGACTTTAACTTATACATTTTAACTTAAAAAATAATAATAAATACTAAGCAGTCAAGCTGTTTTGTAGGCAAACTGCTTAATGTTTTATTTTTAAGAATTTAATTAATGGCGCTTTTACTTCATTATGATATCAGGGCAGGTCTGTCACTTATTTTAAAACTTTATGCAACAAGACCCCCCCACCCCACCCCACCCCACCCCACATTAAAAATGAATTTTATCTAAAAATTAAACTTGGTCATCATAAAAGAAGTCTTTGTATTTTGTAAATCTTCATGTATTTTTGAATACATTAACAGACAGGACAAACATGCTGTCTCTGGATTATGCTGTAGGGGGTTCATGTCTATTGTGGTTATAGTCCTGGAATGAACAGCTATTTTTAGGCTTCTCTCATGTGTGCCTGGTAGTTCTTCACCTAGTTAGCATTAAAATGTTGCTTACCATGAAGACCAAGGGCCTACAATGAATAACAAGCTGAACTGATCTGCATGAACACAACAGTCAAGAAAATGAATGGGAAAAGAAAACTAACTGATAAGTCCCTCAGGTGGTGAGTCCATAATCTGAGTACTGAAAGGATGTCATCTGAAGCTTGTGTGCTTTTGCAGCCTTGTGTAGCACCAAGGCCAATTAACACTAGCAACATTATAGAAGTTGCGGCCAGGTCTTGGCTTTTTAAACCAATTGGGAGTTCATTAAGACAATAGTTGGATTGCCACCAGAGGCATGACTTGCATGTGGCATACAAATGGTGTCTCCCACCCGATTGTGATGAATTGTTTGCCAACAAGTCACGCTTTGATCTGACCCTGAATGAGCTACAGGGTCAGTCTGAATCATTGTTTCAAACGAGTAATTTAATCCTCAGAAAACAGCAATAGCCAAGGTTGTCTGATTAATACAATGAAAGGGAGGGAGACACACACCAAAGAATCAAGAGTTCCAAAAATTGGTTATGAATATGATTAGAAGATAAGTTGATGCAAGTTGTTTATGCTCAACTTTTAAAAGGAAGGAATGTGTCTTATGTGTTTTGTTGTTGACAGTGTCTATGTATCCACTGCAAGTTTTTGAAAATTATACCATTATAGTCTTTATTTTAACTACAAAAACGCAAATTTGTAAAAACAGCGATGTCGTACGCATACATATATGTTCAGCCTAGAGTCATGCACAATTACAATTACAACCAAAATAACAATGCCAGACTACAGGACTGAGTTTGTGTAGCTTGAGATGCTCGTTTACTAGTTTATTAATGGCTCTCCAGCAAAGTGTCATCTTACTGCACCTCTACTACGAATAGCAGAGACACATTATTTAGATACACCAAATTCTAACCACCAACTACTTCTAATTCTGATCTGGTCAACTACTGGCCTCGCATGCATACAGCATTTTTAGTTATTTTTCTCAGATCTGTGTAAACGGGGATGATCTTGACAACGTTGTAGTCTGCACGCGAAACTTTTCAAAAATGTGAAGGAAAATCATTTCAGTTTTTAAGTACATTCTTGTCATATAAACGTACCCTCAATTTGTGATAGTTTGTGTCCAGTGTAAAATATGGATACTGAAGCAAAGCCAGTTTAGAACTGTCTTTATTAACTAGTGATTATGATGACAATAACATGTTGTGTCCTTTTCTGCAACACCAACATGAAAATAAAAGGAGTTAAAATGTTTTTAATGAGCAAGCAAGCTACACTCCTACAATTACAGACTTCAAGCTATATGTTTTAAGAGATAAACTGAGTAGAAAACAGCTCTACAGCATTGTGGATCATATTTCAGGTCTTCAAATTGTATTCATGGCTCTTGAAGGGGTGAATTCTGGAATCCACTGCCACTTCAATATATATATTTTGACTGATTTATCACAAAGTTATTAATCGGCATTTATCTTTCAAAATATTAATTATTTGAATAACTTCAACTTATATTAAACTATTTATTTATTTTTTATTTTCAAACCCCAGAAAATAATGATGTATATTGTCTGCACCTCTGACTGAGAGAAAAGTACAACTTATCAGTATATGTTTTGGGAAAGTTTCCTGTTCAGAGCAGAGCTCCGATCAACTTCAGCCTTGAAGAAGCTGTGAATTATGTGTGTCTTTGTATGTGCGCTCAGTGTCCAGTACAGGTTCTTTATGGGTAATGATGGACAACTGGCACTCTAGTTGAGACCTGCTGATGCATTGTCCTGACTTAACAGGACATCCTGTCCTTAAGTTCAGGGTCCAATCATCAGCAACATGATGGAAGGAGATACGCTTCTGACTATCTGTCCATCTGTGGAAAATTACCAGTTTCGTCTAGTTTTCTTAACCAATCGGTATCTTAGTAAAGCCGTAGTTAGTGGACTCTGTTAGAGTATAATTGTTGTAGAAATGTGAATGTACGAGAGAGGGAGAGAGCAGTCCTACAAACTCCTTGTGAGACTTGAAGCTGGCTTCTGCTGATGAAACTGCAAAATTTTCTTCAATTTATTTTTTTAAACTCTGACTCTGGGTCTTCATTTATCATATCTGGTCCTTTGGGTCTTTACCTGTAAATATCCCTTCACTCTGTGTTTTGATCAAATTAAACAGATGTAGATTTACACAATTACAAGTGGTTAGTATTAGTGAATGTATACATTGCATGTGACTATAATAATTATACATGTTCTGCATAGTAAATAATTTGTAAAATGTTTGTATCACATGTAATTTATACTCATATGTTGGATACTGCCAAAAAAAAACCCACAAAAACCAACCAACCAAAACCTCATGTTTGAAGGTGCACATTAGTTGTCTGTGAACAGTTACTGATATACACAAAATATCTCATATATCCCTTGCCTTATATCCCTTGTTTATATGTTAGTATCTCAACTCCCTGGGGTGACAGATGTCAAAATATACCAAATGTTTGTACCACAATCTGAAACTTTCTCATAGCAGTAGGTCTCAGAAAACTTTTGCTGCAGTTCTTTAACTCTCCTTACATAGTTCAATTATCTTGATGGTAAATAACCTGTATGTCAGCGATTGTATTTATCCATCATCTACAAGATGACTCTAGTCCAGATGGCTGAAAGAAACACTGTAAAAACAACAGTTCTTTTAAGAGCTGTTCACTAAAATGTTCTTTGGGGAGCCAAATATGGTTCTTCAATGGCAAACTTAATAAAATTGAAATTTACATTAAATTGGTTGCCAGCTGTGGTTGCCAGAATTTTAGAGTAACAAATATGGTAGCAGCAAGTTTTACACATTGACATTTACAGTACAAATATACTGTTACACTATTTTACCATAGCATTTTTACAGTCTTTTGTCACTAAAATTGCAATCATTTTAAACACCCTTTTGGAACCTTTAATTTTAAGATTGTACAAACAGTTTCTGAAGTACCAGATGAGTACATTAGAATGATTTCTTAAAGATTAAGCAATCGTTGGATTACAAAATCATTATTATGGCATTATAATAATTGCTGAAAATAATTTGAAAAAGTAAAGGTGCGGTCACATTTAACATTGTTCTGTGAATTGTTACATCAGTTACCCATATAAAGGTTTTGTTGTCTATATAACAACCAATTATGAGCTTGTATTGAGAGGGTATGAAGTCATTTAAGGGCCATTGGATCACCCACTTTTGAGTAGCATAAAGCTCTGGTAATTCACTTGGGCTAAATGTCACAACATTCCTACTCATTCCATTCCTCAGCACAAGCACTATCAAAGGGTCAATGAGGCTCTGAAAGAAAGAGGTCACTTGTGCAAATCTTGAGTCTGATACAATATCTGACATTTGAAATTGTTTAGAGTCTCTTGTCTTTCTTGGAAGGCTGATACAGACAGAATTCAGCCATTAATTTAAAGGTCAGTCACTGATGATTTATTGATGAAGTTGTGGCATTTTTTGATGAAAGGTATAAGCCTTTGAATTTTTGTCCCGCATTTTTTCCCCACAAAGAACTCACATTTTTTCTTTTTTTTCTTCCCACACCTGCCACAGTGTCTGGTGAATCCCTAATTTCATGGTGCTTAACATTTGCATCCTTTAAAAAAAAAAAAAGGTCTCTTTTGCAATCATTTATAAGCAAATTAAATCCTGAGCATTTGCTTGGATGATGTGGATGATGTATTCTTTATATGACTGATGAAACAAACCAAGTCTGAATACCCATGTTTTTGATGGGTTTTAATTCTTGTTTTGATTCTTTTAGGAATAAGTCTGAGCATGTTTAAATGCACTAATTGTCATCATTTCTAATGAATCCAATCTGATTTCAGATTCTTAAAGTGGTGTCTTAACCTTTGCAGTCCATATATTTAAAACTAAAGAGCCTCCAGCTCGACAGCCATACACATGACTTATGTCCAAAAAACGTTAACTTTTTAAGCGTAATGTAGTACACCATGCCATGACATGCTACGCTATGTCCTATGCTATAGCGCGTAGTTGCTTTTTGGACGTACATCAAATGTGTCTAGCTGTCGCACCGGTAGCTCGTTATTTTACTTCATCAAGTTTTAAATAAGGAAATTTGTCTTACACAAATACATCAATTCACTTCTTTATGGATGGATGCAGTTTTTTGTTTTCAAAATTTGGGCAGCCATTCACAGCCATTATAAACCTTGGAGGACTAAGGATATTTTTAAATATATTTCCAATTCTGTTCATCTGGAAGAATATTATCATAAACACCTAGGAAGGCTTGACAATGAGTAAATCATGGGATACTTTTTATTTTTGGGTGAACTATCCATTTAACCACAAATCCCTCATATGGGCGAGGACGAAATCTCGATGCCAAACCACCATATGCTCTCATTGAGCCAGAATGAATATAATCCTCAATATAATCGAGTACGTGGATGCTCTGGAGTTGCAACAGAGCCAGAGCTGCATCCATGCATTGCAATGCCTTACATTTGTCTTGTACTTTTTCTATTGTACTTTCTCTGAAATTGAAAAAAAAAAAAAAACCTTTCCGTTTTACCCATGCATGTGTGATTGTTTGTATGTATGCTCTCTGTGTAGTGCATGCTAAGAACAGATTATTTTGGAGCACTTTACAATAAGGTTCACTAGTTAAACATTAGTTAATGTATTAACTAACATAAAGTAACTATGAGCAATACACTTGTTACTGCATTTACTAATCTTCGTTAACGTTAGTTAATGAAAATACAGTTGTTCATTGGTTGTTCATGTTAGTTCACAGAGCATTAACTTATACTGCAAGATTTTAATAATGTATTAGTAAATGTTGAAATTAACATTAACAAAGATTAATAAATGCTGTGTAAGTGCAGTTCATTATTAATTAACTAATGTAGTTAACTAGCATTAACTAATGAATCTGAACATGTTATGTGACCATGAAATACCCTTTTCTTAGAATTAATTAATAATCAAAAGTGTTTGCTGGACGAACTGATTAAATTTTTAGCTACATCAAATTAATCAGATTAACTGATTCAAGTATTCATAATTAATAATCAACAAGTTATGATTAATTATTAATATTTCCCCTTTGAGCTAATTTGCTACAAACGATTAGAATAAAATGTTAATTTTCGACTCCCATCACTTCAGAGCACAAGTGATGTAAAAAGACAAAAAGCACCTTCAGTTTGTACAAATATCTAAGAGGGACCTCCATTCTGGAGGGAGAAATCTGACAATACAAAGTCATATTTGAGTGTTTATTATCAAAGATTCTCAAAAGGAAAAATTATGCAGATTTTGAATGACAAGAAAGTGAAATTTTAGTGATCTCCCTTTTTTTCATTCAAATTTTGCTTGTGATTAATGTCTTTTTCAGCTGCTCAGTTATAATAAATAAATATTTTAAGCAGATTAGTAATAACTTACAGTGTGAAGTCTTAGATGTCCTGTTATTGTAAATAAACAGGCTTCATGGAGCAGATGTGGGATAAATACACTTACAGTCAAGGTTAGACTTGTCTGAGGAATGAGCTGTGAAAATATGTGTGAAGGCAGTGTGAAAAACCTACAGATTTCTGAAAATGTCTCTCTGTGCCCTGACCGATTATATGAATTTGATTATGGGTGAGAATACCTCAAAGTTGACTTTAGCAGTCTTTTAGAGGTGACCTGTGAGAGCGGATAGGGTGTGTGTGTGTATACATGTGTGTTTGTGTGTGTCGCTCGACCACTGCTGTGTGTGTAAGGTGTGAAGGTGGAGGTGGTAGTCACACCTGTGTACATATAAAGAGGAATAAAAGAAAGGTCAGAGATATAGGCCTATATGTCTCTTTGGATTCAGAGAATAAGTACAGGGAAAAAAACTGTACATAGGGACAGACAAGACACATTTTGAAGGCAGAAAATGATCAAGTTCACCCTCATGTCATTTCAAACCTGTTACAGGCATACATTATTTCAGCCAAAATTTGAAATAAAACGATACCATCATTGACATTACATTTCACCCTGCATCACTGAAAATCAAATCAAAATTATTTAACAGCTTGAGAGTTGTCACACCCATGAACTGTCTTGTTTAGTTTAGTCCTGTCTAGTGATGTCATTCTCTGTTCATTTGCCCTCCATGTGTTTGCCTATTTAGTTAATCAGCCGCACCTGTTTCAGTTCTCCCTAATTACGTTCTCCTCTATATGTTCTCCTTGTGTTTGTTCAGTCGCGGTCGGTTCTCGTCTATGTTACGTGTGTCACCTGCCTGCCTGTCTGCCTGCCTGCCTGCCTGCCTGCCTGCCTGCCTGCCTGCCTGCCTGCCTGTCTGCCTGCCTGCCTGTCTGCCTGTATGTTTTCCTGTGAAACTATTTGGATTAAACCAATGTTTATATGATCTTCGTTGTTAGCGTCCTTTGTATTGACACACAGCCTGACAGAAGAACCGACCCACAAATTGTGATTATTAGCAGCGTGTTCTCCGTTTTGATTTCCCGTTTTTTAGTTTCGTTTTTGTTTGTTGTTTTCTCCGTCCATCATGGATCTCCCCGGTGTTCGTCTCCTACTGTTGGAGCAGGAGGACAAAACGTTGGAGGACCACACGCGGACCTTCCTTGAGCTTGCTCATCAAACACACTTCCCAGACGACTGCCTCTGCACATTCTACGAGGTGAGCTTGAATGCCACTTGCAGAGCGCAGTTGTCCGGAGAGGGTCCACTTGTGGATTTTGCTGCCTTTGTGGAGTGGGTGCTGGCGAGCTGCAACTCGTCATTCACCGTCTGCCTAGAAGAAGATCTCGCCAGCCCCACTCTGGACCCAGAGCGAGACCAGCCACCATCTCGCGGCACGGAACGCCTGCATGAGCCATCGCCAAGTGGAGTGACAGAGCCAAGGCCCGCCACGGAGTCAGACCAAGGAAGTGAGTGTGACCAAGTGCGTGAGCCGGCTACAGCGCTCATGAGGGAGCCTGTGGTGGAGAGCGAGGGCCAGGAGGAAGGCCCCGCCCACTGCACCGCCGCTGAGGGTGAGCATGGACTGTGCTCAGAGGACTATTTATTAATTTCAATATCGTTTGAATCATCTGCCTGTTCTGAATCATCTGAATCGTCTGCCTGTCCTGAATCGTCTGAATCGTCTGCCTGTTCTGAATCGTCTGAATCATCTGCCTGTCCTGAATCATCTGAATCATCTACCTGTCCTGAATCATCTGACTGTCCTGAATCATCTGAATCATCTGCCTGTTCAGAAATCCCACCCAGCCTCCCTCTCCCACCTCCACTCATCCATCTACCACCATCTCCGCTGCATCCAGCGAGCCCCTCTGCTCACCCTCTTCCCACCATCTGCGGCGTGAGTGTGCAGTGGGCCTGCCAGTCTGCAGCTCCATTGGGGGCAGTGGATCCCAAGTCTCCGCCTCCCACCTCCTCGACCTGGACTCCTCCTTATCCCGTCAGTCCGCCAGCTCCTCGTTGGCTCCAACTTCCCTCGTCTCCACCGTGGCCCTTCAGTCCACCAGCTACGCCGGGCTCCCTCATCCCTCCGGCTGTGCCTTGGTCGTTCGTCGACCTGCCCTCGCCGCGGGACTGCACTCCTCTGGCTGCGCCTCGTCCCTTCGTCCCTCTGGCTCCGTTGGCGTCATCACTCCCTCCGACGTCACCTTGGTCTTCTGTCGCTCCGGCTCCACCGCGGCCTTCAGGATCCCCGCCTGCACCTCGGTCGCTAGAGCCGCCAGCGACAACGCGTCCCGCCGGATCCTCAGTGTCGCCCTGGCTCGTAGGCGTTCCAGCTACGCCCTGGTCTCCCCTGCCACCTGCTCTGCCGCAGTCAGTCACCGCCCTGGTGTCGCCAGCCCTTCCTCCACCATGGCTGCTTCCTCCAGCGGCTCCACCATGGGTGGTGGACTGAACTGCGGCCTGGCTCAAACCATCTTCCTCCTGCTCCAGATCCCGTCCGTTTCCTTCCTGGCTCCTCACACCATCTGCTCCACCCTGGCTCCTCCTGTTGTCTGCCATGTCTGTCTGCTGTCCTGTCTGCCCTCTGTCTCCTCCTCGTCCTCCACCTGATCCCCCTCCCTCCCTCCCTCCCTCCGCAGTTGGTTCATCTACGGCGCGAGGACGCGCCTTCCGGGGAGGGGTGTACTGTCACACCCATGAACTGTCTTGTTTAGTTTAGTCCTGTCTAGTGATGTCATTCTCTGTTCATTTGCCCTCCATGTGTTTGCCTATTTAGTTAATCACCCGCACCTGTTTCAGTTCTCCCTAATTACGCTCTCCTCTATATGTTCTCCTTGTGTTTGTTCAGTCATGATTGGTTCTCGTCTATGTTACGTGTGTCACCTGCCTGCCTGTCTGCCTGTATGATTTCCTGTGGAACTAATTGGATTAAACCTATGTTTATATGATCTTCGTCGTTAGCGTCCTTTGTATTGACACACAGCCTGACAAGAGTCCGTTAATAAAGGTGGAGGTTGCAACATAGACTCATTGGAAAAACATGTCTGCATTTGATTTCTTTTCAAACTAATTATAACAGGGACAAATGATCAATTAATAAACACTTATTTTGGCTCAGTTCCTTGCATAATGCTATAACACCAAATTCATGACTTGTAAACTAACACATTTCCACCTTTGCATCACATAACCAGGTCCATATGGCTTTTCTGACATAGCTCTTGCAATGCAGAGTTAGTTGATACAAATGCTTCAATTGCTTCAACATTCATTTTTAACACCCAAAAATGAAAATTTCACCCTCAGGCCATCCAAGATGTAGGTGACTTTTTTTCTTCAGGAAAACAGTAAAAAAGATTTTTAGTTGAAACTGTGGAAATTCCTTGGTGATTCATTTAATGGTGTAAGGGTGTAACTCTTACAGGGGTTCAGACTGCATGGTTGCCGAATGACTTAAGAAATATTATCAGCAAGATGGTAGAAAACTGTACATTTCTACATTTCTATTACCACCCACTGCTACTTATACCAATGACGGAAATAAGCGCAGTTATAATAGCTAAATATGCGGGAGAGCATTGCCATAATGTGACGATATTATTGTAAGGTTTGATTTTCCTGCTAAGATAAAGCTGAGATCAGGCATCCTGCAATAAAGCAATAAAACTCATCTGGAAAGAAAACTTCAAAGGAATAGGACAACACCCTGCCCAAACGGTCCTCACTCAGCTATGTGACCAGCCCCTCCTCTCTCCCCTCTCCCTTTTCCCCCCTGATTCAAATCACTGAAATTCTCTGAGAATGCATATATACTATGTATGATGTACCTTGTGAATCTATTATTTTCCAATTTCATGTTTAGTATCATTTTAAATGTCTCAGTGCGATTGGTAAAATGGTCTCAGTTTCACAGCAGTCACTAGTATTATGAGAAAGTTTGAAAACTTAGGAGAATTCTGTTCTCTTCAAGCAGACCACCTCCTCTCCCCCAAAGCCAGGTGTGGGGGCAATAAATATTTACAACTCTTTTGTTCTGGTCTGGCTACTTAGGGGAAAAGACACAGCAGCAAGACGGGACATTCTGTAACCAGAACCCCCGCATAGAGATGTGGTGAATGTCTTTAAGACTTTCATCCACCATCTCTGTGTGTATGCATAACTTTTAAATACTCTTAGAGAAATCTTTTGAGTGATTGATGTTATGTATTTATTATATTTGAATTGTGTAATTATGTAATTGGCATTGAAACATTTTTACCTGATAAATAAATTGTTACATCTTGATTTATTTTGAATTCGTCTGAAATCATTTGTGACCGGTAGATTTGAGGTCCTCTTGCTTCCGCAATACTGGATTAGGATAGATCATACTAAAATCGTGATATACGGAGCAGGTGCACGATATTAAGATTTTGGATTTCTGACTATTATGACTTAACATGTTATAGTATCGTGACTAAATCGAATGGCACTTTTGTGAGAATAAGCAGGTGGCGATTCCATAATTTGTGTTTTTTTGGTAAACGCTATAATTCCTCTGTTTTGATTCTAAACTGATGAGATTGTGATCGTTAGGCGTGTTTTTTCAGCTGGACATAGTCTATGTGTGGCAAGACACCCAAATGAAAGGACAATTGAAATTAAGAGAAATCAAAAAATCAAAGATCTAAATTAATTCATAATTAATTGCGCGATCAGCTATTAATGTTATATCAGGAACATTATCAATTAGAGATCGTTTACAATTGGAGTCAGATTGAGCGAGCGGCTAAAGGAAAACTTAAACTAAAATCATAAAAATTAATGTGAATTTAACGCGGGCGCTGAAAAGACTTACTTATACGCACATTCCCTTCACCCGGGCTGTTGGACTTCTTCATTGGGCCGACAGGCGGAGCTTACATTATATTGCAATAAGTAGCACATCAAAGTTAATACCAAATCAAACTAGTTAGCACATTATTTGTAGTGAAAGAGTTTAATGACAATATATTGGTTTATGGTTACACTTAAAATGGTTACAAAATAGATGTATGAGGTGAAAAACTTATACCATTAATCGAACCCAGCATGTATGTAAAAAGTTACCTGAGCGATAGTTAGATAGAGGGTGAAAAGAAAAAGACAAAGAGAGAGGGAGAGATAGAGAGTGTCCAAGACAAAGGGCAGAGAATCAAAGAGGAGAGCAAGAGAGCTGAGAGTAAAAAGAAGAGACCAGAGCTATAGTAACAATCTTTTATCTCTTCCTTGACCATGTGACTGTAACCCAAATGTGAGACAGTGAAACTGACCAATCAGAAGTAAAACTTCCCCCATTGTTATGAAGGTGTGGAAATTTATGAAGGTGTGGAAATTCATAGACCCCCCGATGCACAGGCATCTTGGCCTACAGCCCTTGAGCACCTTTGTGTCTTCCAAATGGCCCTTGCAGCATGAGAGAGGGGGTTGAAACAGCAAAGCACATGTCTTTGTTCATTTGAAAATATCATTGAATATTTTCAAGCCTACAAAATCCCTCCTTGGCACCATTGGCCACACACATGGAGTCCAAA
Organism: Opsariichthys bidens; assembly: GCA_037194245.1. Classification (NCBI taxonomy): domain Eukaryota; kingdom Metazoa; phylum Chordata; class Actinopteri; order Cypriniformes; family Xenocyprididae; genus Opsariichthys; species Opsariichthys bidens. The sequence continues at coordinate 15,250,076 of CM074302.1, forward strand.
GGTGGCACAGTCCATGAAGACATGCTTTCTGTTGTGTGTAGATGTCGTCTTCATAGTGAACTACTTCACCAGTCCCTAGTAAGGGTTTGAGCACTCAAAGTAATCACTTTGATAATCTAAAATACTTTTCAGATGTAACTGTAATCTGCCACAGCTCAGTGAAAAATGACTGGGCTATTGTAAAGTCCTTGTGGCATTCGTTCCCATGTATATTGCATTTGATTTACAGTAAATGCTAGCTTCTATTGGTCTTCTCTTTTAACTTTTATAGACCAGAAGCCATTTTTGATATCAAGCACTGTGAACCACGTAGCATTGGTTGAATCTTGTGATAAGATTGTTGACGGATTTGCCACTATCGGTTTTGCCTTGGGTAAAATTTTGTTGAGACGCTGATAATCAATACAAACTCGCCATTTACCGTTAGGTTTTGGCACTGGTAAACACTGAGAGTTTGTGGTTGAACTACATCCGAACTATCCCTCTCACATCAAGCTGTATTACTATCTCATGAACAGCGACCTCTGCCTCTGGCTTGATGCGATATTGTTTCTGCGGGGGAGGCGGCTCTGCTTCAATGCATACTTCAAAGTCAATGAGGCCACAACCGTGTTCAAGATTAGCCCAAGCATCGCTGTGTTTGTCAATGAGAAGTTGAATAGAATCTGTTCTGGACATGGACATAATGCTGCCGTGGATTTTAGGCAGGCATTTCTTTGCCGTTTTTTTAGTTTGCAATTACAAAGCCATATTTTCTCATGATGTCCATTCCCAAAACAGTTCCTTCACTATTATCTGGTAAATACCAGAATGGTTCATTTAACACTACCATGCCTAAATCAAGCTGGACTGGGTGCGTTTTAATTGTTGTCATCAAATTGTCGCCTATACCTTTGATCTGAATTGTAGTCGTGCTTAGTGGTAACGGAATGTTTGTGCAGGAGCAAGTGGCACCAGTATCAATGAAAATCTTCACAAACCGGCCTCCAAGGCTAGCTTTTATTTTGATCCGATTGCCGCTTCTGACAAAGCTTCCTATAGCAACAGAGGCCACGTGCCCCTATTGGGGGTTGTTATATTTTGCTAGAATGACTGCGAGATCTGTCTGCAAATCTTTGTTCAGGCTGCTTTGGTTTAGCGGTTGTTTTTCAGCTTGATTTGGGTTGCTCTTTGATGCATTATTTTGCTGAATCAAATTCACTAGACCTTTAAGGATTTCACAGTCATTTTTAGAGTATGCTTGATTGTCTTGCACTCTTTTTAATCTATCACAGTCATTTATTAGATGGTTACTTCTCTTACAAAAATAAGAGCAAGATCCAACTCGAGGAGAGGGTTTAATGCCTTTTCCCTCGGCTAGCCATTGTGTTGTTGAAACGGAACTAAGTCTAGTTTCTATTTTGGAAGCCCAATCCACCAATGACCTGTAGGTATTCTCAAATGGATCAGCTTCATTAACTAATGCCAGCTGTATATGAGGCCCTGCATTGTTTTTCAGGAGTTGAAGTAAAACTTCCTGATAACGCTGCGCATCTTCTTAAACCTGAGTGTTCCTTGTACGTCACCCATAAACGTTCCGCATAAATTTCAAATGGCTCTTTGTTAGCCTGTTTTATTTCTAAAATTTTGTTCCACTTCACGTGTGTTGGTCCTCTTAATTCTGTTAGAGTTTCCCTTAATCTTCCATACATATTCTTTTCATCCTCACCTTCTCGCTTGACAAAAATTTCTCCAGATCTCAATTCAGGAGACAATTTTGGTTTTAGTTCCTCTGGAATAGTGAGGAGAGCTATTTGCCAAACATCTCTAACCTCTAAATTATACTGTTACGAACCCCCACTTTAAAAGAGCTCGCTAGGGAAGGGGGTAGGCAACATAAAGAGGACACGCGAGACAAAAACAAACAATTTAGCCATTTTATTGATGCCGCAGCACTCGCATGTCACAGGCAATGAAATAACAAACACACAGATCAACAAAAATAAACAAAGGAAATAAAGCAAAAGGCAACAGCTTGACAAACAACCACAGGTCATCAGGACGCACACCGAACTCGTTGGACGCAGCTGATCTCAAAGTTGGCGTACCAACCGAGCCCTCTCAAGTGTGCGCCACGCTCACATAGAGCTAAAGACTGTGGCAGTGGCGGCTACACAACAGTTGTAGAATCTTTGAGGGTTCCCAAGTGAGCACCATGCTCACATAGAACTAAAGACAGTGGCAATGGTGGCTTGGCAACAGGAGTTGTAGACATGAGGTTTTTTCAGAGGTACACCACGCTCACGTAGAGCTAAAGACAGTGGCAGTGGTGACCTGGCGACTGGAGTTCTGATAGAAGCAGCACAAATTCGATACTCTCAACAGCGCGCCCACATCTACACTCTCCCCTCTTATATGCAGCCCAGCGCGTCGTCAAAGAATTGGCAGCAGGTGCACACGGGAGAAGAGAAAGAAACAAATTAATAAAGAAATTACACCACACTAAATGCATAAAGACTTGGGTCGTAACAATACTCGGATGCCTGTAACATTAAGTTGTGCCAGTAGGGTTGGAAAGGGGCTTTTCTTGGCATCATTCCCACAACTTCTTTATGTTTAGTACATTCCTTGCACGTTAAAGGTCGGCTAATGGTAGTGACTTCATCATCTGCGTTAGTCATCATCTTAAGCACCGCAACTTTTACTGATTTTCGGAGAACAGCACCAGATTTATTTATAGTTCTTATTGGACTGCGCTGCCTCTCTTGGGGTCTATTTGGGCGATAATACATGACACTCGCAGGTTCTGGAGAAGGATTGCGCATTACCGAACTAGGTTTTCTTGAAGGTCGGCTATGAACCTCTGTTAGGGACAGATGATCCTTAACGCTGCTTGCAAGAGCTGCAACATCATCTTCATTGCTATCGCTGTTCGTCTCACCGCCAATTTCAGAGTTTATTGCCGCTATTTTGACCGCAGCTATGGGAAACCCTGCAGACTCGCAGCATTTCTCCAGAGTAGATGTATACTTTTTATCTAATTGTGGCTTCTTTTCAAGCTTTTTAATTTGCGTTTCCATCACGTCGCCCTCTCTTGCCCAAGTCTGTTTCTCATACACAGATGCTTCAGCCTGTGCTCTGAGCTTCTTCAACACATCTGATTGCGTTGCTTTTATCCACTCTTTTATGTTTGCTATCACACGCATGAACTCTGTAAGAGTTGCTAAATAGTTTCGGTGCAGCAAGAGACTAAATTACATCATTGTCTACACTGGAACTACTATTTCCCTGGTAAGCCATGTTATCTTCTAATAATCTTCAAACACCACCAGGTTTTTCGGTACTGGTCTATCCAGGGTATTCCGACCCCTTCTACAAATGTGTCTATATGTGGTGTGCCTAGGAACTTCCCTAAGAACTTTCTAAAATATAAACAAAATGGACTTACCACAGTAGCTGGAGACAGAGAAGGAGAAGCTCAAACCTCATGTCCAGTTCGAATCTAAATTGTCGCGTCAGAAGACGTCACTCGCCTGCAACTGGAGGATCATGGAGGGAACGTCACCAATTTGTAAGCTCTGCCCGTCGGCCCAATGAAGGAAGACCAAAGGCCCGGTTGAAGGGATTCTGCGTCTTTCTGTCTTTCTGGCGCTTCAGGAAAAATCACCTTAATTTAATACAATTTTGATTTTCAATTCTTATCTAACTCCATTAATAATTTAATCTGACTCCAATTGTAAACGACCTCTAATGGTAATATTTCTGATGTAACGTTAATAGCTGATCGTGCAATTAAATATAAATTCATTTAGATCTTTGATTCTTTGAGTTCTCTTAATTTCACTCATCCTTTCATCAGGGTGCCGCACCGCTTAAAAAGTCATACCAGCCGAATACGCTTTTACGTCGCAATCTCATTAGTAGAGATTTAGTCAGAGGATATAGTGTTTGCTAATAACGCAAATTGTGGAATCGCCACCAGCTTATTCATTCAAAAGCGCTGTTTGTCACAATACTACAACATGCCAAGTCAGGATAGACAGAAATCTAAAATCTCAATTCATGTGCCACCTGCTCCATTTATTGGGATTTTAGTATGATCATATCCTAACGCAGAATTTTGGAAGTGTCGAAAACCTCTTGATCTACCGGTGATAATGATTTCAGAAGAATTCAAAATAAATCAAGATTAACATTTATTGTTTTGCCAGGCAGAATTACATACCAATTAAAAGAATTAACAAAAATACATCACTTAACTGATCAGCATAAAATACAAAAGATAATTACAAATGCGATATAAAAAAATAAAGTCTCATAGAGTCAGCATCCCTGGCAAATAGAGACACACAGTGATTGTGTGGGAAGTTCTGGATACAGATGCTTCCCTGAGTGGTTTGCCAGTTCCCTTAAATACCCCAAATCTAACAAAAGGACTGTAAACATTTAGCACTCAAATATTCATGCAGCTTTCGTTGAACCTTTTCTCGTGCCCCAAAAGGGTCACACCTAGTTTTAGGGATAAACAGATGGTTAAAAAATCTTTTATTGAGACATCCCACACCAGAAGAACAGGCATTGTTTTCTTTATTCTTATCTGTTATGCTGATGTGGGAGAGAAACCATTTTACCAATTGCACCAGAGGTATTCAGACAGAGCTTTGTGAGATTTGCATGGCTAGTTGAGCCCTGAAGGGAGGAAGTGGATGTGAGGAGTGAGAAACTCAGCATGAGGTGAGGAAATGATACAGGGTCAGCTGTTGTCCAATGCTCTTTCTCGCATATCTTCTCTTCAGATTAGCGAATTTTATCGTTTTATTACAGGATAGGAATCTTGAATTCTGACTTAGAAAAATCCATCCTTACAATGGAAGTCAATGGGTGCAGTACACTTTGAGATAAAAAAAACAAAACAAAACAAACAATAGATATATGGAAACGGTCGTTAGAGTGTTCATGACGGTCTGGAGTGCGAGCTTTCTTTCGCATAATGGCGTATTCGTGGGAGCGACCTCACACATGAGCTGACACTGTTTGTTTACAACAGTGAAGGCATGGGTTTTATATTGTTCATATCAAAATGGTACATGTGTTTATCCTGATTGCTGCAACCTATTTAAAAGTAAAAAATTGCATTCGCTTGTGCAACCTCACAAGTGAGTAAACAATGTCAGTTCACATGTGAGATCACTCTCTGGCTGTAATTAGAGGTAAAAATGTTGTAAATAATGTTCAGTTTTTTGCATACACCAAATCATATTACTATTTTAGACCATCTGGAGCCACAGGTATTCATTTTGTTTTGTGATGGCACCCATTGACTTCCATTATACGAATCACAGAGCACCACGTTTCAGCCAAAAATCTTCTTTACTGTTCTACTGAAGAAAAAAAGTCACCTACATCTTGGATGGCCTAAAGGTATTTTGGATTGATTTTGGATCCTTTTTTTTTTGGTTTGTGGTTTACAAATTGATTTATTGCTGCAATATTTGCCACATGAGATGTCGCTGAAACGCCCCTTCCCAGATAGCAAAATTTGTCTGGCCCACTTCTGGGTCACATCCTTGCTTAAATTCTGGCCCAGTTCTGGCTGGGTCCTCAGCCCAAAATTGGTCCACACCCTGACAACCGACACAAGCAATTTCCTTTGGCCCAGATGTGGCCCACATCCTGCAATGACTCTTATTCATTGATGTGGCCGAGGTCTGGCCCAGGCACTGCAAGCCAGATCTGGCTGAGAGCCGACTGGGTCCCCGGGCCAGATGTGGTCCAAAAACTGTTTAAACTCAATTTAGCAGTGAAACACATTCAACCATTTAAAAAGATTAAGGCATTTTATTATAAAATTAACAAATACACGTTAAATATTAACAATGAATACACTAAACATTTATTAACACATTATAAACTACTAAATATTAAATTAATTATATATAATAATGTGTAATATATAATTTACTGTATATTATTAACTGAAAAACAACATCCCACATCCCAACATCTCACACAAACACTTTTTAAACAATACTTTCCAAATTTCAATTTAAGTCACCTTCACATTGTATTTTATGCATTAGCAGCTTTACAGTGGTCAACTGGAAAATAATAATTCAATCATGCATTGTTTCAGTTCAGTTCAATGATTTCAATTCAGCTATAAAGCAGTTCTGCAGAAAACAGTGATGTTATAATCCAGCTCAGCTCTCATCCAATAGTGTCAATGCAGTCAGATCAATATTATTGAATAGTAGGTGTCCAACTAAGAAAGCCAGAGGTGACAGTGACAAGAACCCAAACTCAGATGACAGAATGAAGAAAAAAAGCCTGGGTGAAACCAGGCTCAGTCAAGGTCCAGTTTTCCTCTGGCCAAACAAATACAGTGGGATTATGATTCGGTTGCTATCATGAAATGTTTTATCCAATTTCTTCTGCTTGAAGATCGGACACGGCACAACAGCATGTAGAGGGAAGAGGAGTTGGTGTGGCCATGCAGAAGACACGTTTGGTTTTCGTGGTCTTTGCTGAAGATCTGTGCCGAAAACGGTTGTGTCGTCGAGGTCCTCACAGCGCATCTGTCTATAGAGCTTGTTTAGTTGTCATGTTCTCTGCTGACATTCAGGGCTGTTGTGGTCATCTCTACATGCAAGTCTACCATCTGTTCTGGATATGAAATTAGACAGACTAATTTTAGCATAAATGTCAATCTTACAATGTAATTAAGTCCATTAGATGTTGTAGATAATGTTTCCAGTTCTAGTTTACCTTATTTCTGCAGCCTAACAATCAGCAAAAAATGGATGCTTTAAAATACATTTAAACATGACTTGCCTTGTATCCGCCCTTTCAATCTGCTGCCAGTTGGAGCTACCTCTTCATAGTCTCCTGATCCTCCACTTCAGCTGCCAGGGTTTCTCTGAACTGCTGCTTTGAAATAAAGGAATGCTTATTGTTAGGTCAATTATTAAATCTTAAACATTACAGTTTCTTCAGCACCTTTATATTTGATAAATTACGTCCAGAGTTTATGCATGAGTTTAAAATGTGTAAGAAAAAATTTCGTGTCAGACTCCAAACAGTGCCATTAGGTTAATCTTTCGTTTATGATCGCTCAAAATCATGGAAATCCCCATTGGAGTAACACATATTAAGTACTATGATTTTAAACACATTGTTCGGGACACATATACCAGGGTCAGAAATAAGGCAATGTATTATTCAATAATCACTCATTGGAAAAGGTGTACTGACTGTCTGATTTTAGTAAACAAAATATAACGCTACATCACAGCATTAGTCAACATTACAGTGCTCCTGATAAAGCTAACAATTCTAATAAAGCATTTAATGATGTTTTATTAACAAAATTCGGGAGAAACGCGTTCAAATGATCTTACTAATCATCACATCACTCCAACCAGCTCTCATTAATCAGCAATCAACATGTCTGCCCAATCGGCAGGAGTGAAGACCTATATATATCGACGCAACCGACTCACTTATGCTTTGGACAGTTTCAGCATCCCTCCACCACCCCGTCACCTCACACTTGCCTGGTTACTTCCTAAACCAGAATATGGGGGGAGTACTCTGGGCTCGGGCCAAATACCAAGCTCGGAGCCCTCTCCTCGGACAGCACGCCAAATATGCAAACTAATATCCCTATCTGATTAATTGTAAGTGTGAACTCGTGAAATGTTATTCAAAACTATCACTGTCTGGGACCGAATGGGTACTGACGTTATGTTATCACTGCAAACCATAATTAATCCATTCAAAAACACTAAACTGAAGATTAAATGAATCATATTGCTTAACGTTTTTGCTGCTGCGACTCTTTCTCTCGAAGATGAAATGTCGACTGCAGGATTTTCCTCAGGATTTAACCGCCAAAACTCTCCTTAAGGCGGCTGAGTTCCTTAATTCCAGTAGTGACCAGTCTGTGACAAACGAACTCGGGCCGAAACACAGCTCTACACCGTGTACGGACCTGCCGCGCGTGTTTTCAGATGAGACTGGCCCATACAGAAAATTCCGTCTGTCAGCCGTACGGTCAACACGACTCTGACCCATTATCTTTTCACTGATTCTGACAATGAGTCGATATTGACATTTCAAACAAAATCGGCCCAAAATTGTATGCTATTTGGGGACCGGCCTAGTGCGAAACAAACTCGGGTCGACAGATCTATATGGACCTGGCGCGAGTACAACTATTTCAGCCGAGACTGGCCCATTAAGAAAATGCCCGTCTCGTCAGCTAGATGTGTCGTGTACAGTCGCAAAGTTATAGCCCAAAATCTCTGCACCGATGCCGACCATAGACATATACACTAGACATCGTCTGGGGGTTCTCTGCATTCGTCAAATCCGCTGCCATCTTGGAACAGGGGTCTTGTCACAGGAAGTGGCTCGGTAACGCTGCTGTCTCCGCCTGTACCTTTGAATTCATGGACGATTTTTTTTGCTGCGTATGGGTGTTCAAATGAAAAAAATCTAAAAACCAGACAGCAAGGGATTATATTTCACAAGTGAGCATGTGTTTTATGATATTGAATGTTACGGAATTATTTTTCTACGTTGGTTTGTTTCAGTCTTTGGTTAATGACCTCAGGTAATCTATGCTAGTTACCCATTAGTTTATGACAGTTAGGAAAACCGACAATGAACAATGTATTTATAACAATGTAATGTGATCGTAAGATGTTGGAAATGTGGACAGTTTGGTCTCTATTCAATAGTTTCTGTGTTCGAGTTCAGTCTCCGTCTATTTCCAGACAGCATTCTTGACTAACGGAGATGAATCTTTAGTTAAAACAAATTAACAAGTTTATCCAAACATACTAGTTCTGGCTGTTTACCCCGATTATATCTGATGAGCTGCGAAATCAGAAACTGTTTACAACAACAAAAAACCGGGAACAAACCCTTTCAGCCAGCCTTTACTCTGCTCTCACTTGTCTGTGTCCCTGGAAGTACACTAAATACTCTGGACTTGTGGATTTGTTTATTTTGGAGATTCCGAAGCTCTTAATAAGGATATTTTTTGCTTAAAAGTGAAGACCCAACTTTATGTATGTTTTATAAGATTCCCTTATCTGTCAATCATATTTTGTTAGATTGTCCTGCACTTAACACAAGCAGATGCTCTTTTATGAAGTTACTTCACTTAAGGACATATTTAATGAGATTATGCCTGAAAAGGATTTGGACTTTTTTATCATGTTAATTTAAAAAAAAAAAAAGTATAATATGACTTGATGTTTATATTTGTTTTGATTTTATTGTATTTATATGATATTTGTGTTTTTGTAATTTAATTTTTGCCATGAAAATAGCTTTGATTGCTGACATGGCATTAAATAAAATAATCTGAATCTGTTTGTAGATTTCCAAGTGATAAACAGAGACGTCAATGATGAACGTTCCTCTCAAATTTGTGATTTGCTGTCACCTGCAAATTGCTTTGTGTATCATATTTATTAAACCAATACAATTTAAAGGTTTAAATTAACATGTATAGTAACACCATTGTAGCAATTTTGCATGCAGTAGGCTAAGGTAAGTAGCGATAGTTCATTCAAAGTTTACTCACGTGCAAGAATGTGACTAATAAACTTAGGTCTACTAGCACTATGCATTATATTTTTAAAAAGTAGATTATCTTAATACCAAAAACTTTTTTTCCTCTGGACTCAAAGATAAATACATGTCTGACCGTTGGAACGAACCAAAAAAAAAAAAAATAGAAAATCGCATTCATGACGATTTACAGTGATTTTATTTCTGTTAGACCTTTGCCTACATTGACACTGATGCATTAAAGAGGAGGAGTCCCCTGTTCCAAGATGGCGGCTCTATTCACGCATTCGTTCCAATGAACTGCCGTAGCCAGGCGACGTATATGTCTAGTGTATATGTCTATGGATGCTGGCAGTGCCACGTTTCCGCCGGAATCGGCCTCATCTATTTGGGTTTCATTTGATTGGTCAGATTGCCTCGTCTTCTGTATGGCATTAATTCACTTTTCCTCACAGTGTAGGGACTTTGTCCTCTTTCCATATTAAATGAAATGCTCAAAACATACACATACTCACACATCACAAAAACTTTCATTTTTGCCTCAGAAACCAACATAGTTACTGCGTTAGGCTACTATTCATCTGGGTGTCATAACTCCTCCAGGATCAGTGCATATTTCTTGAAAATTATTTTTACAACAGGATTTTCAGTTGAGTTACCTCCTCCTAGCCCCACAGTCCTCCTACTCTCTGTCATGGTTAAGGCATATCAGCTTTGTCTTTTGATCTTTTCTCATTTCATAATGTTCTCTGCCTGTCTGGGTTCTCTGGCATTTTTATATCTGCTGTATCCAAGCAAAATGAAAAGAAAAAGAAAGTTTCCCTTGATGTTTTTATTTATTTATTTATTTATTTATTTTCAAAATGGATGAATTCCACCAAGGATGTGTTCATCCTCCTTTTACTGTCTCGTCACATCATCTGCTTTGATGTACCAGCATGCAAAATTTTATACGTATAACACACAACTGTCTTCACTCTTACTAGTATCACGTCACTACTCATTTACATAAAGTGAAACTTTTCTCAATTTTTTCACATCACATTTCCAGTGGTTGCAGTCCCTTGTGTTGCTGGAAATGGCTTTCATTGAAAATGAATGAATTTTGTTTATTTTGTTGCTGCTGTTGATACTAAAAAGACATTCACACACAGATTAAGCTTCATAATTGCTTGAAATTTGGTTAAAATGTACTACCGAATGTACTAACAAGTGTTTATGGTAAACTAAAATATGCTTAATGTAATTTCTTCAACCCTTTAAGACCTGAAGGCATTTTTAGAGTTGTTTTTACACATACACAAGTGACATACTCAAAAGTAAAGACTCAGAAGACTCATTGCTATAGTTTTACAAGGGAGAGTCAGTTAATATAACACTTTTTACATTTTTAGAAAATATTCATTAAATTACATTTGGACATTCTCATGCTGAGAAACTGTTGATAAAAGACAAACAATATATATAATATTTATTATAATTTTACATATATTTCTTATTTGACATGCAATAATTTAGGAAGGAAATAAGACAGGAGAAAAATGTGAGCTGCATCTGGATCACATTTTGTGTTGATAGCATAAAGTGGCTATCCAAAATAGCATTTGGAACCGATGTAGCCGAATGGGCATTTTTAAAATGGATCCTCCATGAGGAATATCTTGTGATCAACCACAGTGTCACGTCTAGTTTTGGTTTTGTTTGTCATGTTCATGTTTCATGTCCTTATTTTGGAGTTTAATCATCTATCCCATGTTGTCATTGTTTCATGTTTGTTTATGTTTTGCCATGCACTCCCTCATGTCAGGTGTTTCCCTTGTTTGTCATGTGTCCATGTTGTCATTTGTTTATTGGTTGATTGTGTACAGGTCTTCCTTGTCTATGTGTTTAGTCCCTGTGTATTTAAGCCCTCATGTTTTCCATGTTCCTGGTAAATTATTGTCCCTGTACCTCTGTAGTGAGTGTTCTTGTAAACCCAAACCCAAGCCCAAGCCGTTAGATTTATGTTGAGGATTGGGATTAAATAAACTGCACTTGGGTTCACACGATGACTCCCTTACAGTGGATCCTCTTACACATAGACTGTAAAAAAAAAAAAAATATGGACAACACATCTCCACTCTCTTCTATTGTAGAGAAGCAAAGCTGCTAATGTTCCAATAAGGTGATGATTGTTGTGGTGATTCGGGACCTTATTATGCACAATAGTGAACTAGGGACCTGATTCTGTGCAGTTAGTGAACATGAATTGGGCTGTGTTTACACTGGTGCAAAAAATCTGATTTTTTTTCAGTAACTTGTGTAGGGGATTTTACAGTTAAAGACCCAAAAGACTAGAAATGATAAATGAAAACCCGGAGTCAAAGTTTAAAAAAATAAATTGAAGAAAATTTTACTCAAGAATAGTTTGCAGTTTCATCAGCTTCCAAGTCTCACAAGGAGTTCGTAGGCCGCTCTCTCTCTCGTACATTCACATTTCCACAACAACTAACTACGTCATTACTAAGATACTGATTGGTTAAGAAAACTAGACAAAACTGGTAATTTTCCACACATGGACAGATAGTCAGAAGCATATCTCCTTCCATCATGTTGTTGACGATCAAACCCTGAAGTTAGGCACAGAATGTCCTGTTAAGTCAGGATAAGGCATTGGCACGTCTCAAGCAGAGTCCCAGTTGTCCACTGGTACCCATAACAGACCTGTACAGAACACTGAGCGCACATACATAGATACACATGATTCACATGATTTCTTCAAGGCTGAAGTTGATCTCAGCTCTGCACTGAACAGGAAACTTTCCCAAAACATATACTGATAAGTTGTACTTTTCTCTCAGTCCGAGGTACAGACAATATACATCATTATTTTCTAGTGTTTGAAAATGAAAAGGAAATTAAAAGCTTTAACATAAGTTGAAGTTAGTCATTCTCAATAATTCAACATTTAGAAAGATAATTTCGTGATAAATCTCTCTCTCAAAAAAAAAAAATATATACCAATTCATTATAAAAGTACCCAAAAAAAAATTTTGTACCCCCAATTATTCAGAATGGTTTTAGAATAATTTAGAGTAAGAAGATAAAATACAACTTAAAATGAAATAGAACACAATTAAAAATAAGAAGCATAATTCTTTAATTCAATATAGTTTGTTAAATTTTTGAATGAAAAATTGTTTTGAATGTTTCTTTTTTGAACATCAGACCACTACAACTCTGAAGAACACCTGAAGAACAGAAGTAAAGAGAGTATTGATGAAGAAGCATTCAATTGATCAGGGTTTAAGCAATAGAGCCTAATAAAATCAGGCAATAAGCTTTATAATCTATGTGTTAACTACTTTAAGAATCTAACAATTATGTGTGTACAAACAAAGTGGGGACATTACAAAGACAAGACAAGACATGTGAAAGAGAAGAGGTGATTACTCTTCACAGGAAAACAGAGGAAGAGGCAAAACAAGAAAGGATATTGCCAAGAGAAAAGCAAATTAAACAAAAACATGTCAAGCAAACACTAAAGGCAAATTCGCAAGCAACTACCAAAGAAAGAAGATGAAAGAAGATGCTACCTGGACGTGCTTCGCGCGTGCTGAAAGCTGTGTGACTTGAAGAGGAAGCTGTGACTGTTGAGTGAAGAGGAGAACTGAGAGAACTGATGATAGAACTGAGAGATGAAACATGCTGAAGTCAGCTGTCTGCTCAGACAATACGGAAGGGCGCATGCCCAGGCCTCGGCATGAAGGCCTCCAGTCTCCCACCCCCTCAAAGCCAAAGAGTATGAAGAAAAAAGAAGAGCAGGAAAAAGTATCAAAATGGAAAAGTTGTTTGGTGTGGTGGATGATGAAAAAACATGAACAAAACTGTTTGATGAAACAAAATTAGAAAATTTTGGAGGAGAAAGAGGAGAAAAGAAAAAGCCTATGAAGAAAAGAACTACTTGCCTACTGTGCGGGGGTTGGGGGGGTGGGGGGGGCTTTGGGGCTTTTTGCTTCTGCAGGGTACTGGGAGCTCTTTCAGTGTGTGAAATGTCTTTCCGTGTTCTCTTCTTCAGTAAGGAGATACCAGGGGATATTGGAGGATTCAGATGACAACACCGTCGGCTTGGGGAACGTGGAGACTTTGGACCAGGACAAGACATCCCAATCCCACTACCTCCCAACCAAAGCATGGTGCATGGTAGCAGATGAAATGGAACATTTTGAAATGCCACATTCATCACTCACCATCCGATTGAGAACCTCTGGTGGTGAGAAGAAGAAAGCAAGCAGTTGCAGTGCCTAAGAATGTGACTGAACTGTGAGCTTTTTGCCTGAAGGCATGATGATGGATGGGCTGGGTATACGCTCGCGCTGCAAGACAACTGTGCTTCACTAGCTGTGCTTCACGTTTTTAAAACTGTTATAACTTGTAAAATGTTGTTGTAAGTATTAAGATTGAATGTCACTGGGGGGGGAAAAAAACTGATAATGATGAGAGAGAGAGAAACATTTGTTTGTGGTTCATTATTTATAAATATGTTATATTATGTCTGTGACCTACACGTGCCTCTTTGATTTTATTTGTAAGCAGGATGATGAATGAATCAAAATCAATGTCAAAACGGGCCAAAAACAATCAATTTCAGTGGGGTTTGAAAAATTTGAAACACAACTGTATATTGAAGCGGCAGGGGATTCCAGAATCCACCCCTTCACTTGTGTTTTGCTATAATTATTATTTAAGTGCACAACTTTCATGTATTCATTATAAATCCAACAAAATGGCATATCTCACGAGGTAAAGTTTATTTATATTGACAAATACCTGTTGATGTTGTGTGCTACGGAAGTTATGAAGTGCAACTGGAACCCTTGATGAGAGTCGTGAAAGAGGCAACTGGAGCTTTGATGAACTGGGAAAGATGGACTCCAATTACTGAAAGAGCACAGCTAGAGGGTTGTATACAGAAGCTGAAAGAGTTTAGCAATGAGTTTGAAGCAAGAAAAGTTTAATTTGCATTGGCTCAAAGGGCTGCTGAGCATGCACAAACTAATATGGGAGAAAAAATGGATGTGACGGCATCTGCAGCATGGATCATGCCATTAGTAAGAATCAAACCTACAAGCTTACCCAAGTTTAGTGGTAATAAGAGGGGGAATTTTTACCACTGTAAAAGGGACTGGGGAAATCTCCATAAACAAGGGCAACCGACTGGGCCAGCTGAGGTTAAAAAGATTCAGCTGGTGGACAGCATTGATGACAAGATTGCCAAAGATCTCTTACAACACAGCTGCTGACATCTTCAGGGTGTTAGAGAACCGGTATGGTAATAAAATCTCAATTTCCATGGAAATTGTTGAGGAGTTAGAAAAGATTCCTGCTGTGAGAGGAAATAAGTCAAGGAGGGTTATAGAATTGATCCAAATGGTTGAAAAGCCCTAGCAGATCTCACAGATCTCAGAAATTATGGTGCAATCAAGAACCCACTTGTAACAAAGTCCATTGAGAACACGTTGCCCGAGTTTGTGAAAAGAGAATGGTTGGTCTACATGACAGATCCTGCAAATAGCATCACACCAGAGAACCACATCAATGCACTACTAAAGTTCCTAAAGTAAGAAGAAAAAATTCTTAAAAATCTTGAGCAGCTAAAAATTTCAGAGAAATCAGAACGGCAGAAAGGAAATCTGAGAGGTATGCTTTCTATAGAAAGTGGATGCATGGTGTGTGGAGCACAGAAACATAGAGACAAGATTTTCTTCTGCAAAAAGTACAAAGAACTAAAACGAGCAGAGAAGGAATCCTTTGTGAAAAAACTGGTTGCGTGCTTGGAGTGTCATGATGACGATGATGACTATCTTTGCTGGAACAAAGACTGTAAAAGAGGAGCCTCATCAGACCATTACTTCCTTTGTCCAAAAGCAGTACTCAAAGACATGAGCGATTGGTTAAGCCATCAGCAAAGACCTCAAGAAAGGAATCAGACTGACAGAGCAGGCTGAACTCTCACCAGAACCAAATGGTGTAAAAGGGCATCCACCAACAAAGGTAAGATGATAAACTGCTCTGAGAAAGACAAGATGGGATTGTTGGTTGATTAAAAACTCTGTTATCATGATGTTAATGGAGGTAACCACAAATGCTGGACAGAAAATTTGCCAATTTTCACAAATTATTTTACACATGAAGCTGCTGATAGACTCAAGCTGAGAGGAGAGAAAATTACTCTTTTAGAGTGAGCACAAAAAAATATCTCCTGATTTGCTATGATTTGGAAGAAATCGCCAAAGTTAACAGAAATATAACTTCAGTAACTCATTGAGTGCTGGATTAGCACTGAAATTTTGATGAAAGCTGACTGCACACATAGGTGGGGAAAGTGACATTGAACTAACAGTGATTTGTAGTTGATGACCACAAGATGCAGGTATGTATCTGCATTACACTTGTGGGTATTTCCCAATCAGTGGGGCATTTTCAAACCACGATGGGCTTTTACACGATTTGCTCTAATCCACTGGGGGCTTGGTTTAGCGGTGGGCCTTCATAATTATAGCAAGTCTGATGTGCACTCCTCCTCATTCGAGAGAAAACACTGGTGCATCCTATACAGTAGTGCTATTTGTTGAACCACCTGACTTCTTTGGGTTTCAAAGAATGGTTTTTCTTATTATTTCTATGTTCTTTTGTTTCTTTTTCTCTTTTTTGTGCTTGTTATTTTCATTTGATTTATTGTTACTGAATCTAATAAGATTTATTTGAAAAGGTTTAAAAAATGTTTGAATAAACCATCCATTTTCTAAATTTTTAAATGGCGAATACATCCTGCTTAAGTAATATTTATTAGGAATTTTATGATTAAAATTCCAACAACATTTCTTGAAGTGTAAGTAACATGAACAAAAATATCATACTTTACACACTTTAGTCCATGTATTGCATCTATTACTCAATGCTGGCAAAGCAGCTTGCATTCTTTTCTTTAATAGGAATGAAGGCAGATGAGCTTGGACAATTAAATAAAAGAGAGAAATACCCTCTTGATAAATGTGACATCGATAATACATTGAGTCATAGTTGATAGGATTATCATGTGACCTGGATCTTGATGCTATCCTGTGCTTTATCTCATACTCCTTCATTAATGCTTAATCAGGTAATCATTCATATTCCTGAATCTATTAAATTTAAGGAATGCATTTGATCTCCATACAGTTGAGCCCGTTTCTACTGAAACACAATCACACACACACACAAAACTACACCTTGTGTTTGAGAAAGTGACTGACATGGCTATTTTGTAATATTTAAACAGATTAAGGTCTACATGGTGAATCTGCAACTTTAAAGAAATTTTCATAAAGCAAACTTAGCTCTTTTATTGTACAAGATAAACTTGTTACTTTAATACTGTGTAGTTTCACAGAAAATCACCTGAGATTTATGTAATGGCCATAGTGCAGAGGTGTTTATTCATGAGTCATTATTCAACACGCCTGTTTTCATTGATCATAATGACCTTTATTAGCTTTGCTTTGAGGGTGTGTTAAATTAGGGCTGAAGATAATCTTGTGTGGAAAGATTGGACACTTTCACATAGTGTTATTGAAGTGTTGATAAATATATTAAATATACATAATTTAACAGTATTATAAATTAGAATATTTATTTATATAGAATATTCTGTGTTTAGCAATATCTAAAAAGTGACTTATATTGTGTTTAGTATATTAACATTCTTGAATGTGACTATGTATGACAACTGAATTGATTTGCTCTTAAGTAACATCATCCTTTCTTTTTCAGATTTCAGGGAACCCAAAGTATAAGAGGCAGTAGTCTGATGCAAGCCAGATTTTGAAAACTTGCGCCACTTGACCACTTGTAGTTATAATGACATAAGACTTTTGAAAGTATTTTAATTTTTAAAAATTGTAATGTTCCCTTTCGAGGGAACACGCACTGCATTGAAGGACGCTTTGGGAACGCCCCTGCGTGAACGCGTCTGATGCTTGAACATCAACTAGCAAACGGCGAGAATGAACATCACAGGCAGATGACATCATGACCAGGAAAGGATAAAAGCATATCCGGAGTGATCACTCACTAGCTTCACCAGTTCCAATGGTGACACAAACTTTCAGGAAGTATGTTCCTCCCTGTCCGCGGTTTCTGTCGGGTGGGGATACACACAGCTTGTGTGTTGTGTTTTTGGGAGTGGAGCATGCTCTGTCAGCCTTTGAGGGGGCTGACTGTGAGCATCAATCAAATTGTTGCTCCTTATTGCTTTGTTTTGAATCTGATTTTTGTCATTGCTTGTTGTCTACTTTATCATCACCACATATCTGATATTGTCTAATATTGCCTATCTCATTAATCTGACGTTGCTTGTTTTTCAAGGGCTTTAGATACTGTTTTGGATGCGACTAGCTTAGTAAACTCTGTACATTGTTCGGTTCCGGCTGTAGAGCCCGTGCAGCAGGGCAATTGGGTGACCGTGAGGCGGCCTAGTTGTGGGAAAAAAACACCACACTTCCGTTCCGATTAGAACATCAAACAGATTCTCCCCACTCAGTGATGCACCCACTGAGAATAATGTTGAAAGTGCCCTAGTTATTGGTGATTCTATTACACGGAACGTGAAAATAGAGACACCAGCCACCATAGCCGCATATTTACCGGGAGCCAGAGTGCCTGACATCAAAGCAAATTTAAAAGTGCTGGCTAATGCTAATAGTAAATACTCTAAGATTATTATTCACGTCGGCACTAATGATGTTCGACTTCGCCAGTTGGAGATCATTAAAATTAACATTAAAGAGGTGTGTGAACTCGCAGGTACGATGTCAGACACTGTAATTTGTTCTGGACTCCTTTCTGTTCGTCAGAGTGATGAGATACTTAGCAGACTATCATCACTCAATAGCTGGCTATCTAAGTGGTGTCCACAGAATAATATAGGTTTCAAAGACAATTGGAAAAGTTTTGGGGGTAGACCTGATATTCAAATTAATCCCAACACATTGAGACTCTTTCACCTTGATATCATAACATAGAGACAGTGTCTGTTCCCCGAATTAGTAAATACAAAAAAAATTCCAAACCCATTTAAGGGTAAACATTTAATTGATGTCCAACAAGTAAAAAACAGAGATAATACTGATAAACAAATGATAAAGCTTGGGTTGCTGAATATTAGATCCCTTTCTTCAAAAAAATGCTAAAACCAGACGATTACATTACTTTAAATGAGTCTAGCCCTCAAGGTTACTATTATCAACATTATCGACACAAACCTTGTCGGAAAGTCAAAGGTGGAGGTGTTTCTGTAATCTATAGTATATCTTCAGTATTACGTAAAAGTCTTTCACATATATATTACTTTTGAAGTGATGGTGCTTTATGTAACGATATATAATGTAAGTGACAAATCCCATTTGACATTTGTGCTGGCTACTGTATACAGGCCACCAGGGCATCATACAGACTTTATCCACATCTAGTAATATCTCCAATAGAAAATCAGCAAATTCTTTGATAAAGTCCTCATTGTTGGTGATTTTAATATCCAAGTAGATAATGAAAAAGATGCATTGGGATTGGCATTTAGATATTCTAAACACCGCCTCTCTCCCACAAATATGATTGAACTATCACTTCTACCACTAAAGATTGCTTTATAAATAATCTTCCTGATCAGTTTCATCATCTTAGCAAACCAGACAGCCGATGTTGCAACAGAAACTATTGATTCTCTTTTACAGCACTCTAGACCAGGGGTTCCCAAACTTTTTAGCCCGCGACCCCCATGATAAATGCGCTGCTGATCCGCGACCGTTTCATTTTAAAGCAGGTATTATTTGTTTGTAGCCTCCAAACACCTTTAGCTTTAACAAACAACAGCGCGTGATGTAAGTAACTTGATCGTGATTGACGCTGATGTAATCTCGTATAATGTCTGGGACAAAATTACAAATTTAATTAAAAAATATACATTATATATTTTTTTTTAATCAGACTTTTCTGCAAACACCATTTAATAAGTATTGAATTAAATTAATTGCAACAAAAATATATAGGGCCTATGTATTTTTTCCACAAAAAACAATAGAAATCATCTCGCGACCCCCACTTTGGGAACCACTGCTCTAGACAACACTCTAGAATCCAATGCCATGGTATAATGAGCACACTCATGCCCTTAAGAGAGCAGCCAGAAAAATGGAACACAGCTGGAAGAAATCAAAACTTTTTCGAATTTCATGGAGAGAGAGTAATGACTTTATGAACTTCTTTACTTGCAAGACTGGCAATATTAGAGAGAAAATTATAGCCATACAACTGCCTACTACAGTATCACATCATACAGTGCACTGTAGTATCCCTGAGGAAAAATTCCATTCATTCGCTGCTATAGGACAGGAAGAATTGTCTAAACTTATTAAATCATAAAAATCAACAACACGTATGTTAGAACCTATACTGACTAAGCTATTGAAAAAGATGCTTCCAGAGGTCATAGATCCTCTTCTTAAGATCAATAATTCATCTTTATCACTAGGTTACATTCTGAAAACTTCTAAGCTGGCTATTATCAAACCTCTTATTAAAAAACCACAACTTGATCCTAGATAATTAGTCAATTACATGCCGATCTCCAATCTACCTTTTCTGTCAAAAATACTTGAAAAGGCAATTCAATCATCATTGCAACTGTGTTCCTACTTGGAAAGAAATGGTATCTGGATTTCCAGTCATGATTTAGACCGTACCATAGCACTGAGACTGCTCTCATTAGAGTTACAAATGATTTGCTCTTGTCAACAGATCGTGGTTGCATCTCTCTATTAGTGTTACTAGACCTCAGTGCTGCTTTTGCCACTATTGACCGCAATATTCTTTTGAATAGACTCGAATATAATATACTTGATTATTTTGGCAGTAGTGGAATTGCATTGGCATGTTTCAAATCATACTTATTTGACCGTTATCAGTTTGTAGTAGTAAACGAAGAGATGTCATTTTGATCACAAGTTCAATATGGAGTACCGCAAGGCTCACTACTAGGACTGTTGCTTTTCACTCTGTACTTGGTACCCTTCGGAGATATCATTAGGAAGCATGGCATTAGTTTTCACTGTTACGTTGATGATACTCAGCTCTATATTTCCTCGTGCCTTGACGAAACCTACCAATTCTCAAAATTAACAAAATACGTAGCTGATATAAAAAATTGGATGACTACTAATTTCCTACTTCTAAATTCAGAAAAAACAGATTCTAATTATTGGACAAATAACTTCTGCACATAATAACCTAGAATACTGTCTAACACTTGATGGCTGCTCTGTTAAGTCGTCTTCGTTAGTTAGGAACCTGGGTGTGTTCTTTGATAGCAATCTTTCATTTGAAAGCCACATTTCTAGCATATGTAAAACCGCATTCTTCCATCTTAAAAATATATCTAAACTACGACATATACTCTCAATGACAAATGCGGAACAGTTCGTTCATGCGTTCATGACCTCAAGGCTAGATTACTGTAATACTCTACTGGGTGGTTGCCTTGCTCTCTTGATAAACAAACTACAGCTGGTCAAAAACACAGCTGCTAAAGTCCTTTCTAGAACCAGGAAATATGACCATATTAGCCTGGTTCTGTCAACACTGCACTGGCTCCCTATTAAACATTGTAAGTAATTAGCAAGATGTTAAAATCTATACAAAGCACTAAATGGTTTAGCTCCTCAGTACCTGAGTGAGCTCTTAATACATTATAGTCCTTCACATCTATTCCGATCTCAGAATTCTGGCCAGTTGTTAATACCAAGAATATCAAAATCAACCGCAGATCCTTTTCCTATTTGGCACCTAATCTCTTGAACTATCTTCCTAGCATTGTTCGGGACACAGACACACTCTAGACTAAAAACGTTTAACCTGGCATACACATGACACATTATCAATTTATGTTTTTATATCCGTAAAAGCATTGTAAGGCTGCATAGATTAGGTCAGCCGGAACTGGGAACACTTCCTATAACACTAGATGTACACATCACATCAGAAGATGAATGGCGTCTACACTAATTTTAGTCTCTCTGCTTATCCCGAGGTTTACCATTTAATTTGCCGGATCTGGGCCGTGTCCAGGTCAGATGGACAACCTGTGCCTATATGCGACAGCAACGCAGCCCTGAAGTGTCAGCAGAGATTGTGTTAACTGGCTCATCCTTTGTGAAGGCCTTACCTACACGTCAGCCAGTGGCACAGATCCCCAACAAACTGTCCCATACCAACGTGATGAAAAATATTTTAAACTAGATTGAACTGGATTAAATAATTTGACAGTTGCGATCCCAAATCGGACTCATGACCTGAATATCAGGCAAGTCAGGCCCGAGGAGAACTGGCCCCCCGACTAAGCCTGGTTTCTCCCAAGGTTTTTTTCTCCATTTTGTTGGAGTTTTGGTTCCTTGCTGCTGTTGCCTTTGGCTTGCCTGGTTGGGGACACTTGCTTGATATTCAGCAGTGTTTTTGATATGCCTGCATTGGCGCCGTTGTATGTGAACTGAGCTGAGCGGGATGATTACATCACTGCTTTCTCCAGTACTGATATACATAAATTAACTAGACTAATAGCTATTGATATTTGCAACGGAATCAAAATAAATATATAGAATAAGCTGGACAATGACACCATTTTCTTTGGGAGCTGCTGTGAAGCCAAAAATTATTTGCCAATTATTACTTTTAAGCAGCTTTGACACAATTTGCATTGTAAAAAGCACTATATAAGTAAAGGTGACTTTACTTGATATTGTCACATACTCTGCTCCCACCTGGCACTCTTTGACAAGAGTGAGCAGAAACGCGTTCCGCATGGCTCTGGACCTGCTGTCGCTGAGGTAGAGTGGAGAAAATTATAGTGGGGTTTACAGATGGATTTCTCAGAGGGGTTTCAGATGGGTGTGAGTGCTCTTTCTCTGCCTTCACCTGGGGGATCCAGTGCTCAAATCTCTAGGTTTGGAAGCCCGCTCTGCGGTTTCTTCTGCCCGGGGACAGGGCCCGACATTTCAGCTATCCAACTCTGAGGAGGTGGATGTGTTGAGTGGCGGGGAGGAGGAAGAAGACTCGCCATCTCTTTCCCCAGTGTATGAGGATCTAGTGGAGGTGATCATTCGCACTCTGTCAAAGTTGAACATCAGTTGACCAGCCGAGAAGCAGAGTGCTCGTCCTAAAAGTAAATTGGACGATAATATTACCATTGATTTGTGGTTGAAATCTCAACATTGCTTCAACATTAGCTGAGAGTGCAAGAGTGATACTGAAGTAACAACACCTTGTAACGTTAATTCAATGCAATTTGCGCTGACCCATCAACACTGACTCAACATTGTTTCAATGATTGCATGCTATCTACACAACTTTCGTGTATTCATTAGAAATGCAACAAAATATCTCACATCTCACATATCTCACATTCCCTGTAGTTGGCAGATGGTTTTTTCCAGTTGAAGCAGATGTTGATGTGCAAAATTCCCAGATAACTCGACAGTATATACTACAAAAAAATTATTTGATGATTTTTCTACTTATCAGCAAATATCTCAGCACTACTTAGGAGTTAATAAATTGGCTACATGCATTGTAAATTTCAGACTCTTAAGCTTTCAAATGACACCTATTTTTGTTGATCAAGGCAGTTGTATTGAAAAAAACATGAATATTATTTTTTTTCAAAACTAGGTGGCGCCATGGGCGGTACACTATAGGTTATTCTCAGCACTTGTATGGTTGGATGCATTAAAAAGCGAGTTTCTAAACTTTAAAGGCACAATATGTACGTTTTTTTATATTAAAATATCCAAAAATCATTTGCAGTGTACTTACATTATCCTAAATGTTTCCAAGAATTTGTAAATTCAGAGAAATTCACAATTTTAAATAGTGTCCGTCCCTCCCTTGTCACTTGTTGCCTGTCAATGACGTGATATCTGCGTTATCCTTGGTTTCCGCTTGTGCTGCGTAGTAACCATTGCAACTGACGCCCACCTGTCTAGCGCCACATTGTTGTTGTTATGGTTGTTATTAACATTATGGACAATGGCAAGCAAATTTTGGGACAAAAGGAGAAAAAAAGACTATGTAGACTACTTAAGACTAATCAATGTTATAGAGCTCAACACGATGAAATATTAGAATATCATCAGTATGATTTTCTAATCTTGATCCAGCTTAGTCTCATACACAATAACATTACAACTTCCAACACACTCAGATGCAATTTAATGCATAAATGGCTTCAGCAAAATTGCAACAAGCTTCCCATTCATTTGCACATTTTGCAAAAAGCAAACATTATGTTTATAGAGCTACAGTAAGAATCTCAGCACTGCATGAGTGAGCTGTAATAGCCTGTTGTCCAACCTGCAATTATGACTCATTTTCTAACCTCACATAACAAGGAATACAGATCGCAATAAATGGTCTTTGCTTCAGATGCATAATGAAGAGCTTTATGTCATCTGTCAGCCCCTTTTAAGTACTCCCAAGACTAGCACCACATAGTAATTGGGTACTGTGCATGTTAATGAAGGTGAGAAGAAACATGCTTTCCACCAGGTTTATTAAAGAGGAAATTAAGTTAGGAACCAAAGCTGCTATCATCATGTGCATAGTCTTTGATGCAATCTAAAAAATGCTGGGTTAAAAACACAAAATGAACGGCTCAAAATGAACCCAAAATATACAGAAAATTAAAATCACACAGGACCAGAGTACAAATAGGGCACCTGTAGTACACATACTCTTTTTTGCATTCAGGAACCGTTTATGTGCGTGTGAAGATGATCACTCAGCCCAGCATTTCAGGAAGTATATGCTTCCACATCAGAGATGACACTTGAGGACACATGACCAGTGCATTACTGTACGTGTTTGGGTAATGAGCATGTGGGTTCAGCTCTCCAAGGAACTGAATGCGCTCATTGTTATGCATTCACAAGACTGACTGAAAGAGACAGGTAAGAAGCTTTTACTACTTTGTCCTGACTTGAGGAAAAGTAGTCTGTGTTTGCTTGAGCACGTTCGGCTCTCGAGGGTGTCGAATGCACTCACAGTGATGTTTTTTGGCAGCCATGCGCATGATGTTTGATTAGTGAAAAAGTTTTGGGTTTGAACTGATTATGTTCAGCTTTCAACCTCCTTTGTTGTTTATACTCTCTCATGGGAAGAGCGTCTGCACCCCGGCTCGTGTCCAACTTAGTAGCAGGCTCGTTCGATTGTGGAGGTGGTGGGTGGAGCAAAGGGAGAGTCTTATGAAACTCTAAGGAATGATCAGGTGCATTCCTCTCCTTTTCTGGTCAGCTATTACTAATGTTTGTCTAATTTTGTGGAATTAGATGCGCAGAGTATGAACGCAGGTGTTATTTTTCCGATTTACCTCTTCCACTGGCCTGCACAATAGCAACACTCTGTGGTGTCGATCTATGAGCTCTTTCAATCTCAAGAACCCAACAGGATGTGGTTTTTCGACACAGTTTGTAAAAGCTTCTTTGTTGTAAGGCACCTTCAGTAGTGTCCGGACTTTTGAGATCCTATGAGGACATTTTTTCAGAGTGCTCGCCTGCTAGCACTTAGCTGGCTGCCCATAGTGGCAATGTTTTCCTGGTTGAGTATATATGGAACCCTTAATAGTAGGATTCCCAAGTCCCTATGAGAGAGCTCCGTTTGTTGCTCAAGTCTCAGTTGAACATTTAGCCTAGCCGTCCAATAGGAAGTGGTTTGATTGCCTTGGGTGATCCCCTCCTGTTGTACAGCACCTATGAGTGTTGAAGCCTACAGACTAAATCTCATTACTAGTTTTACAATGGTTGTAGCTGGCCTTAGCTGGTAGCTCCCATTAGTCATTTAGGATGAGCATGGAGTAGAACCTTCCTGGTTATGGGCAAGGTCCTCCGCTCTCTGTAATGAGCTTGTTCTCTTTTCAGCATCATTCCGCTATAGACATTGAGTGGTGTAGCTCTCTATGAGCCTCCTTGGTGAAACAGTCTTCTTAGGTGGAGTGTTTTTAGGCCTCCTCTCGCTCTGACGAGTGACCCTGCTGAGGCCTCTGCTCCCCAGTGCAGGATAGCAGTATAGACTTCCTCTCACTATAGAGGGTTGTTATGCTCAAGCCTCCACTCTGAGAGCTCTGTGGAGGCAGTGGTCTGGGTTGTAGCCTCTTTTTGAGTCTCCCTGGTTAGCTATCTTCAAGGTTGGCATTTTTTGGTTTCCTCTTGATTTAGAGAGTCATCATGCTGAGCCCTCCACTCCCCAGAGCTCTGCATAAGATAACATATCCAAATGGTGTGGCTCTCTTTGAGCCTCCATGGTCTTTTAGTGTAGAGCATAGTTGGGATTTCTCTCGTTATAGAGGATTGTTAAGCTGAAGCCTCCACTCTGAGCGCCCAGTGAAGGCAGTAGACTGGGTTGTAGGCTCTTTTCTAGTCTCCTCTTACTTTAAAGAGTCATCTTCATGAGGCATCCATTGTTAGAGCGCAGTTAGGATGGCTGCACCGAGTTGTATGGTTATCTTGAGCCTGCCTTGCAAAATAACCCTTAGGGAAGCATTGTTAGGTTTCCTCTCGATTCAGAGAGTAATCAATGCTGAGACCTCCACTCCCCAGAGCTCTGCATTAGATAACAGGTCCATGATTTGTGGCTCTCTTTGAGCTTCCTTGGTGAGGTGGTCTTTTAGCACAGAGTGTAGTTAGGTTTCCCCTTGCTATAAAGGGTCGTAATTATGCTGAAGCCTCCTCTCTGGGAGCTCTGTGGGGGCAGTACATTGGATGGTAGACTCCCTGATTAACTGTCCTCATGGTGGCATTGTTAGGTTTCCTCTTGGTTTAGAGAGTCTTTCTGCTGAAGGCTCCACCCCAAGGTCTCAGCTTGGATGGCATGGCAGTATCATGTGTAAGGCTTCTCTTAGCCTCCTTGGTAAGCTGTCCTTAGCGTAGAAAGTAGCTAGGCCTCTTTCTTTTGTGGCCTCCTTTCTTAGAGCCCCACTTGAGTGTTGCTGGGTCTCCATTAGATGTTTTATCACGGCCATATTTTATACCAGGCTTTAGCTTTTTAGTCAGGGCCTCTGGCCATAGGGAATTGAGTCTATGACGACCGCTGGTGCATGCTGCTTGGACCAGGTACTGTGACTGCGAATCAGATCTGTTGAAGTCATTGGCTTATGTCAACCATACGGCACTCATTCCTTCAGAATGGCGGAGTGGGCATTTGTTCCCCATTTGCGTCCTAGAATGCAGTGTGAGTTCCCATTCGAAAGGGAATGTCTCGGGTTATGAATGTAACCATGGTTGCCTGAGAAGGGGAACAAGACACGGTGTCCCGTTGCCATATTTCAGGCATGCCTCCCCATGTCTCCTTCAGACAAGAAGTGTATGTTGTGTACTGCAGGTGCTCTATTTGTACTCTGGTCGCACCAGTAGTAACACCATGGACAGTCACCGGTCAATATTATTGTTGTGTTTTTACATGTAATTCAGCCTCCGACAATGCGGAGGCATTCCCCTTTAGTGTCCTAGGACACAGTGTCTCATTCTCTTTCTCAGGGAATCATAGTTACATTTGTAAACCGAGACATTTTTGATTTCCTTTCAAGGGAATGAGACACTGCGTCTTGGTTTGGACGCTATAGGAACTCATCCAGGCATGACAGGTGTCTGAAGGACATATAAAATATGGCAATCTTGATTGGCCAACAACAACATGTCACATTGAGTGACACAGCGCAAGCGGCAGATCTCCGACAGTAAACTGATGCCTCATTCTAATTATGACGTACTGACATTAAGGAAAAATGCTTTGCTCATGTGCTTTGTAATGTCCAATATAGACAACTTTTAGCTCATGCAACGCAAGCGACAACACTTCCGGTGAAGACATGGTTTAAGGCTCTTACCCCTTCCTTTAACTTTGCTGATGTAGGTATGTGGCTTACGAACATATGCAAAGCAAAAGGGGCTGGAGTCCCCTCTGGATACTGGTCAGGGGATGGAATTGATGTGTGTGCAGCCCACACATAAAATGGCTGAGGCCATAATGGTCAGCTGTGCATAATCTGGAGACTCTGGCATGGCGCCAGTCTTGGCTGAGGGCTCAGGCATGGCAGGTGAAGACTCTCTGGCTGGGCAGGCATGACGTGAATAGGTCTTGGAGTGGCAGTCATGACATGAACAGCCTGTGGTCGGGCAGGCATGACGTGAACAGTCCTTGGCTGGGCATGACAATCAGGATGTGGAAACTCTTTGGTGCGATGGGTACTGTGGGATTGTGGGTCTCCTCATCCACAGTTCACACAGTGAACGAAGAACCACGCAACAGAAGTGTATAGTTGATATACTAGGCCAATGAAAAATGTATTTTTCTCTCGGGCATCCCAGAACAAATGGCTTTGTTTAAAATATAACAAAAAATGTCTTTCAGAGCAATATTGTTGAAGTTTACCTGGCAGCATAGTCCACAAAATTCATCCACATAGTCCTCGATGGGGCGATGTCCTTGACATAGATGCAGGAGAGCAACTGCTGGGTTCATATTTAATGGTCAAGTAGTCTATAACAAGGAGATCCACTGGAGGCAAGTTACTTAGAGAACACAAGTGCAGCCTTATTTACAAGGTCCAAACATGATCAACATAAACTTGGCTTTACATGGCTTGGCAAAGCAACAAACATGAACATAATCTTACCAACAGTGACGTGAATGTGACGTACAGCTTCAAAGTACCGCAAGAGCGATTCGAGAGCAGCAAGCTGAGTCAGTCAGCACAGTTTCTCAAGAACAGCTGCACGAGCTCTGATGACGACACAGCTGTTCCACGATTGACCAGATTCACTGCATTACAACGATCATGTGTGTTTCATGTTTATTCTCACACCTTAAGTTCCACTAATTGACGGGGTAGTCGTGGCCTAATGGTGAGGGAGTTGGGCTTGTAATCAGAAGGTTGCGGGTTCGATTCCCACGCTGGTGGGAATTGTGAATAAACAACACTCTCTCCACCTTTGATACCACGACTAAAGTACCCTTGAGCAAGGCACCTAACCCCCAATTGCTCCCCGGGCACTGTCGCAATAGCTGCCCACTGCTCCGGGTGTGTGTGTGTTTATCAAAATAAAACTGATCGTAAACCCCACTAGATTGGTATTTAAAAAATATAGCCATATATTGAACTTTTTATTTGTAAAAACAGAAGCTATAAGGAGTACATAAACTATTGAATGAAAATGTCTCTGAAACATCTGTGCATTAGTCAAATATTGCATTTATTTCACTTCAGCTGTTGTAAAGTATGCAAACGCAGCACAAGAATTAGAAAGTGTCCGACTTCACGTCTCCGTTTTCAGCTCCTCCCCACCTGCACGCAGCTACTCTCGCCCAATCGTTTTCATCAAACAAATTAAAGACATGAAACATGTACATGACAACACAACCAAAAACTAAACGTGACAATAGACTATTAATGATAAAAATTATTCATAACTTTATTTGAATGCTGTCACATTTATCATCACATACTGGCGTAGCCTAAGCCTACAGAAATACAGTCATGAAGTCAAAACTTTATTGACATGACAGGGCATTTACAAAACTTAGCCTACTTTAAGTAACAAAAGTGTGGTGTACTAAGGAACAGGCTGAAGACTACAAACAAAACTTTAATATTAACACTGACAAATCAGGTAACAGGCAGGGAAACACATGTTAACATGAAGGTGAGACCGAAAGCAAGGGTGCATCTTTAATGCGACAATAATATGCAGAACTTTAATTAGGCAAAGATGAAAAGAAGGGGAAAATAAAGCAAATGTAACAATGAATATGGTTTATATTGTGTTATGTTCATACATATTGTTTTAACATGATGATAACAAACTTCATTCGAATGTTGTCTGGGTAAAATCACAAACAATATAATACATAACAAAATAATGTAATCATTTCTTAATTCTGCACTTTTTTGTCATCCTTAATTGAAAATAAAATATTAATTTATTAATAAATCCATTTCTGATAATCCCAGGTTGCTGTGGTCACACAGATTTGTTTATGCAATAAACTCATAGCCATGAAAAAAAAAAAATAGTTCCCACAACATAAGATCTCAAGGCCACAACTTCACGTCGCATGGTCACAGTATAATGATGTTTTATTAACAAAGTTTGGGAGAAACACAATTATCTATAAAATCAGCATGATGTTCCTTGAGAGTTTTCAGTATCCTTCTGCCACACCAAATATGCCTTCTTCTTTTACTCTATCTGATTATTTGTAAGTGTGAACTCGTGAAAGGATGTCATTAATTCGAATAAATGATCTAGTGGTCACAACATATTATGACTTTCCCACAAGTTAATATGTCGTGGCCACAAGAAAACTAAGAGAACCAAATTTGTTCTCTCTGTGTTTCACTGAGTCACTGTGTTTCATCAGAAGTTTCTTGCTCAAAACACTCTCAGACTTTTACATAATGACATCACTGTTCAAATAAAAGGCAACTGCAAGTAATTGCAAGAGAAGGAAATCATATTACATTGTCTGATGACAGCAAGCATATATCCTCAGTAGTGCTTTTTCAGAGCGTTTTGGTGAAATAGAATGGTGATTGCCGACTATATCAGCAGCCATAGTTGCAGAAGTATTTTTCCCATTTATTTTCTCCAAATAGGCTATTCAAGTCCTATGTATAATTGATTTATTGAAATGAGACTTTAGGGAGATTGAACATTGAACAGTATATCATTAGTTAGCAACCGGAAGAAGGTCTGTCTTAAAGGGTTTGTATGATATATGTCTATGATATGATCTGGTCTTTCTAGTACAGTGTGATTGCACTGCCAGTCCAAACCAGCTTGATTTTTTTAGAAAGACTCGTAGGGACACAATCCAAATCCTCTGGGTGGTTTCTAACTGCTGGTTCTCCATGTACCACAAGGCGCATTCCTCCATAGTGATTGATTATGAGAGACATAAATGATCTATGAGATGCAGCACTGTTGCTCACTACCATCTGACATGCAATAATGGAGATTTAAGTACTGCCATCTGTAAGTGTGGTTGTGATTTTGACAGATGTAAGACAAAAAGAGTTCTTCTTTTAAAAGTTCCAAATTGGTATAATCAATGTCCAGCTGGTGGGGAGAGATCTCTCACTTGTCAAATCTATATATCTGTGACATTGGTGCTGATTAGCCACATATCCACTGTCGGGCTAAAGGTGAGCATATATGTGCCAGGGCCAGTGGCGATTCCAGGAAACCAACTACAAACTACATGAATTGTCTTATTTCAATTAGATATGAACGGAAAGTGTGGTCACACATTATATTAGGAGTCTTTAACTATATGTTATATAAAAATAAAATACATAAAAAATAAACGTTAGGTGCAATGTACTGTTTGACTGTACATTTCCCTTTACAAATACAATCATGGTTCCCACTTTAAATTACGTGTTGTTGTGTTTATGCACTTGTTCTGGTATTGAGGTGGATACAGGTAAGGTTAGGCACAGGTTTGGTGGTATGGTTTGGTTTAAGGTGGGTTAAGGAGTAAGGGAAGGGTCAACAGTTATTTATAGATGTAATTGCAGATGTAATTATATGCTGGTATTTTTTTTCAAACATAACTACAATGTAAAACAAGTATGTGCACAATTAGTGATTAATTTAAATATTAGTAGCCCACATAATAAAGACTGTAAGGTCTAGTTTTGGTTTTGTTCATGTTTCAAGTTTCATGTTCATGTTTCTAGTCTTTGTCATTGTCATGTGTCATGTTTGTTATTCCATGTGCTCCAGCTGTCATGTCATGTGGTTCCCCTGTTTGTCATGTGATCCTGCCTTGTGCTCCGTGTCATGTGATTCCCCTGTGTTGTGTCTTGTTCTGATTGGTTCTTGGGTTTAATCACTGTTCACAGGTGTTCATCGTTTGTCATTAGTCTGTCTATTTAAACCCTCATGTTTCCACTGTACCTGGTCGATGTTTGTGGACTTATGTCCCTGTAACACAGTGGTGAGCTCAAGTTTGTTCTTGTTTTGTTGTTTTTGCCATGCCATGCCATGCATGTGTAGACTTCATGTTTCCTGTAAGGACTCGGTTTCACGTTTTATGGATTTTTGAAGAAACTGCACTTGGGTTCTTAAAAAAACAACTCGCCTCCAGTGGATTCGCTTACAAAGACACTTAATATAAAGTGGGAATGAAAGTGCTGTTTGTACACACACACACACACACACACACACAATATTATATATAGCTTTCTTGTGATCCTAAAGTCATTGATTAGCTTGTTCAGGTGTGTGTGTGATTGTTGGGTTGGAGCTAAACTCTGGATGTCAGAGGCCCTCCATTACTGAAGTTGCCCATACCTGTAGCCAATATAAAACCTACACTGCACAGTACTTTGTTAAATATGATAAATAATAAATGTAAAAAATGTTCTGTTCATTTTGTGCACAAATATAAAATATCACGCATGCAATAAATGTGTAAAGTTGTTGCTTTGGTTGGCCAGCAGGCTATAGTTAGGCTGTCCTTAGACAGCCTCCGCATTACTCATCATGATATGCTGCAGGAATAAACTTCCACTGACCCTGTCTGATTTAGCCTTAGTTGCGGTAAAATTTACATGACTGCAACAGTGAAAAGAGGACATGGTTTTATTATGATTAGAACTGTTAATTAACTGGTGTCCAGTTCTCCCTTTAAGCAGGGAAAGTGTTGCCTGCAATGCCCTTAGCTGAGTGTTTGCTCACATTTCCTCTCCACTTCATGTGTTCCATATTGATATTGACATATCAGACAATTGTTACAGAATTAAAGCACCTTCTGTTATCCTTGTGAGCCAAGTGTGCTGTTTATAAACAGGCACTGTTTAAACGGAATGTCTATAGGATGTTGTGATGAGAAGGAGAAAGTCTCATACTGTGTAGAAGTGGGTGAAAACAACTGCCAGAAGAATTGGTAGTTGGGTGAGGAGCAAGTCTGTCTTTATTCCCTTTACAATGTGATTGTGATTGGTGGGAATGAACGTGAACATTTTCCATTACAGCCTTCAACTGGAGTTCGTTGGGCCATTAAAGAATGCAATTTCCTACTAGCAGCATCAAACAGAGTTGAAAACATTGATTGTTGCTCCTGTTGTCTCCCTTTCTAGACCGTGCAAAACAGTGTTTCCCAACTATGCTCCTATATGCATCCAGCACTATTCAGATTTTGGATGTGTGCCTAATCAAACATATGTGATTAAGGCATCAACATCATTATTAGAGACATCCATAATTAGGACTGTTGGGAGGCCTACAGGATTAAGTTAAAGTGGTAATCCAAGAAAAATACAATAGATATCAATTGGAACTGAAACAGTTTGTTTACCAACATTGTTCAAATTATATTCTTTTGTGATCAGCAGAAGAAAGAAATGCACATAGTTTTGAAATGACATGAGGGTAAATGATGACAGAATGTTTATTTTGGGGCGAACTAACCACTTATAACCCACTGATCTAGACTGATCTTGAAGTCTCTAAATACCAACTATTATGATTAGTCATGTTCTAATAAACCTTAACTTTGTATCTTAAAATCAATATTTGAGAGATTAAGTTCATCTAAATGTTTCTAAAAAAGTTAAATTATCTCTTATTTTATCATAGGATAATTTATTTGTGATTTTATGTATTTTTAAATGTGTAAGGTTTTTTGTGAAAAGTTAAAATTAGACCTCTAACAAGCCATTTACATGACACCCTTTTTTTGACTAAAAACGTAAAACTTTCTGAAAACGTTTTGAAAGTTCAGTTACACAACAACAGCGTTTTGGGAGCATTTGAAAGCCTTTGGGAGTTTTTGAAAATGATACTGTTATTGTCTACCGTGTAAACTACAAAAATGCAAATTTGTGAAAACAGTGACATCATGTACAGTTTCATCACAAAGTGACATCGCCAACTGTTTAGTCATTTTGCGGATCCGTGTGAATGGTAACAGTAATCGTTTTGATTACTAATTCATCTGTATGCGAAAAATGCAAAGCACAAACCTTTTTGCACATTGTTGTCGTGTAAACATACCATAGGATGCCCCAACAGAATTGGAAGATCATTTGCACAAACTCAAATATTGGTGAGAGTTCATGATTGAATTCTGATGTTGAGGCACTAGTTTATCAAATATAGATTTTTCTACACATTGACTGCAGTCTGAAATCTAGGGAGCTCTGTGTTTTCCTGTTTGTCCTAAATAAATGAATCAACTTTTTAGGCAGGCCCAAATTTCATAACAGAGGAAAACAGCTTCAAGGCTGTGTAACAAATCAGTGACAGTATTTGTGCTGACAGCAGAAACTCTGCAAGCTGGAGCCCAAACATGCTGAGTCGGTGTTTGGATCTGAGTGATGTGAAGGCCATATTTGAAACAGCAAACTTGCTCAAAACAATGTGCTTACCATTGTGTTTTTATATAAGACACTACTATGTACTACAATGTACATATTGTGTTCATATTGTATTGCAAAACACTTTTGCTGCTATTGAGGTGGATACGGGTAAGGTTAGGGACAGGTTTGGTGGTATGGTTTGGTTAAGGCATAACGGAAGACTAACAGTGTAATGATTGATGCAATAACAGAATTCATTTATTACAGCTGTAATTACATGCAGGTATTTAAAAAAAAAAAAAAGTACAATGTTGTAAGGACCACCCATCAGCCCAAGGACGGAATCTGACAGCCTGGGTGAAGGTATAATGCATGTATGCCTTTTCAGCGCCCATGAAGTTCACTTAATTTTTAGGATTTGGTTGAACTTTTTCTTTAAATGCTAGCTTAATGTGACTCCAATTTCAAATTATTATCAATTTAATTGTGTTTATTCCATTTAACTTTTTAAAAAATTTTTACTCTTATTGTACTCAAAGGTCTCAAAGTCGCACAGGGTCCTGGAACCGGCCGTTTATGCAAGCCCACGATCACAAATCCGTCAGTTCTGACTCTTACTCAGAGGAATCAGAGTTTACCAATACGTTAAGTAGAATCGCCACCTGCTTATTCATACAAAAATGCAGTTTGCATAGTCACGATACTGCAACTTGTTAAGGCAGCGATAGACAGAAATCCAAATGCCACCTGCTCCATGCATTGAGCCTTTAGTAGGTCTGATCTTGATGGAGATTTACGGTAACAATGGATACATCATAATCTACTGAAGTCAATCATTTCAGAGTATCAATCAAATGTAACAATTTATTAATCAGGTAAAAATATATCAATGCTAATTACATAATCACACAATTATAAGCCAAGTCAGACATAATAAATACATAACATCAATCACTCAAAAGATTTCTCTAAGAGTACTTAAAAGTTATGCATACCCACAGAGATGGGTGAATGTTTTTAAAGACACTTATCCATCCTTGTCTGGGGGTTTCTGGCTACAGAATGTTCCCCTTTGCTGCTGTGCCTTTTGCCTTAAATACCCAGACCAGAACAAAAGGATGTAAATATCTATTGCACCGACACCTGGTTTCAGGTGAGAGGAGAAGGTTTTCTTGAAGAGACACCACCCATACAGGAGAACAGAACAGAGTTTTCAATCTTTTTCATAATACTAGTGACTGCTGAGAAATTGAGACCAATCGCACTGATACATTTAAAATGATACTAAACATGAAATTGGAAAAACCATAGATTTTGTTAGAAGATACATCATACGTGGTACATATGCATTCTTGAGGACAGTCTGGGCAAGGCTTTGTCCTATTCCTTTGAAATCTTCTCTCCAGATGAGTTTCATTGCTTTATTGCAGGATGATTGATCTCAGCTTTTGTCTTAGTATGAAAATCAAGCCTTACAATGTGAAAAACATGTATGTACACAATAAGTGCATTGTATCAAATGATTAATGTAAATGTTAGTGTCAGGGTTTACTGAAAATAACGGACCCAAATGCAGTTTGAAATCCAAGAGTTTTATTCAATGATGGTATTAAACTGCCAAATTCCAGATCCAGATCCAAGAGCTCAATGATCAGAGTCCAAGCAGATCAAATACCAGGCGAGCAGTAATCAAAACAGGCAACTGGTCATTACAGAGGATAGTCCAAGTTAATCCAGAAACAGATATTGCAGAGCAAAAGTCTGAAATCCTGATGAATAGATCACTGGTCAAGGCACACATGTAGTCCAGACATCAAAGGAAATAACAAACAACTGTGAACGCTTACACAACCACGCTGATTACGAAACCCGATCAGCTGAGAGTGGCCAGCATGCACGAATTAAAACAGACGGCTGCCTACACAACCACTGTGCAACCACGCCGATCGCGAAACGCAAACAGCCAATCGTGGCCAGCGCGTGCAAACAAAAACAAAACTCATGCAGGGAAAAAAAAAGAAAGATCAAACCTGAGCCCCGGCGTACTCCTGGTCGAGGGAGACTGACGACGACGAAACTTCACAATAAGCGAGCAGTCCAGAATGACCCAAGCTGAGACCAAAGATCTCTCTTCCGGACCGAAAGCCTTCCCAATCCACTAAATATTGAAAGCCCTGTCCACGGCGCCTGCAATCAAGAATCCGCCTGACGATGAAGGCAGGAGCGCCCTCAATCATCAGGGGGGAGGGGGGCAGGGGTAGGAACATGAGGAGCATGGGAAGAATGTAGAACAGGTTTAACACAAGAAACATGAAAGACAGGATGGACACGACAGAGAGGTTGAGGCAGCCGAAGCCGTACCGCCACCGGACTACCACCTTGACAATAGGATAAGGCCCTATAAATTTGGGTGCCAACTTACGGGCCGGAACCTGCAGCGCCAGATCTTTAGTAGAGAGCCAAACCCTTTGCCCACAACCATACCTGGGTGCCACAGTCCGACGGCGATCAGCAGCTCTTTTAGGGTGTCCCTCAGACCGGACCAACGCTTCCCTGCCCCGGGTACGATAACGGCACTGGATAAAAGCCTGGACTGAGGGAACTGCGGCCTCAGCAGCCTTGGAAGGAAACAAAGCAGGTTGATAGCCAAGGCAACACATGAGCGGGGAAAGCCCAGCCGAAGACACCGGCAAGGAGTTATGAGCATATTCAACCCAAGTTAGCTGCTGACTCCAGGAGGAGGGGTTATGGGAGGCCAAGCATCGGAGCATCCGCCCGAGATCCTGGTTTACACGCTCGGTTTGGCCGTTGGTCTGTGGATGGAATCCTGAAGACAAACTGGCGGAGGCACCCAATTGTCGAGGGGCCCCCTGTCAGAGACCACATCCTCTGGAAGACCAAGAATCCGGAAGACGTGGTCAATGACCATCACTTCTGTAGCTGTGGAGAAATTTCCAAATAAACTGAGCTCCTGCGGGAGAGTGAGGGAACATCACTGCTGCGGCAGTGGAGAAATTTCCAAAGAAAATGAGCTCCAGTGGGAGCAGAGGAAACGTCGCTATTGATGATGTTGAGATATGACAATGATGATGATGTTGAGCAACGACGATATGTTGAGAGATGACAATGATGATGATGTGGAGCAACGACAATGATGATGTTGAGCAACGACAATGATGATGTTGAGAGACGACTATGATGATGTTGAGAGGCGACAATGACATTGAGATGACTGATGATGATTATGATGATGAAGAAAATGGTGACAGATGATGATGATGAAGGTTGGGTATCATTTGAATTGTAATGATTCCAATTCTACTTCTTGATTCCGATTCTTGAGCTCCTGTAAGAGCGTGAGGGAACATCATTGCTATGGCAGTGGAGAAATTTTCAAATAAACCGAGCTCCGGTGGTAGCAGAGGGAACATCACTGTTGACGATGTTGAGAGATGATGATGACAACAATAATTGTGATGACGATCATGATGATGTCATAAAGCTAGTAATGATGTTTACTGTTGAAGATAAAGATGATGAAGATGATCATGATGATGACAATAGTGACTGATGATGGTTTTTATAATTAAGGTCATCATTTAAATTATAGTGACTCCAACTCTGCTTATTGATTCTGATTCTTGAGCTCCTGGGGGAGTATGAAGGAACGTCACTGCTGCGGCATTGGATAAAATGTGCTTCAAGACAATTAAGATGGAAAAGCAGATCTTCTCTAGAAGCTTAAGGTAGTATTGCTGTTGGAGCAGTTGAATAGTGAAGTTGGTTCCTGCTGAAGCATGTGGGTGTACGCTGCTGCCGTAGTTAGAATGAAAATATTTTCACTATAAGTGGATTGGTGGTGTTAAGTAGATAAGGTAAGTATGTAGGTTTGGGTGTATGGGAACAAACTAGTGTTAAAGAATTTAGCTGATGAGTTTGTTGAGCTTTTTTGATGTGGGAGCAATTTGATCAAAGTAACTTCTGAAAGCTTCTGATGACCAGTGTCCAATTACTTGGATCTGCTGCTGGGAAAGCCTTTTTGGGCGGCTATGGTTGCTGCACCTATACAAAATAAATGGTTGGAGAAATGCTGGGATGCCAGATTTGAGCAAAATGGACAAAGTGTCTTTGGAAGCAGGAACATGTGACGGGGCGATTGGGGTCATCTGAAAAAATGGGTCCACCGGGAGCTTTGCCTGCAAGAAGAGGGACCCAATGCAAATCTCGCGGGAGCGGACAGTTTTACCTTTGCTACGAGTGGGAGTGGGTGATCAGAAAATTTAGATCCGCGGGAACGGTGGGATTTGGCATGTAGTAGAAATGGAGTGAGCACAAGAAGTTGAGAAGAAAATGAAAGCAGCTGTTTACTTGACAAAAGCAAAACAAAGCCAGTCAGACATTTGGAAACAATTCTCAATTGACCCTTCACAAACAGTTTGATTGACAGGCGATCTAACCAATTACCGAATGGTAATTACCGAATGGCCGAATCCGCCATCTTATCCGACAAAGCCTTCAGGGAGTAGCCTATAGTAGATTAACGTTGGTGAACTTGAAATATTGTGTGTACTCACATCCCTCCGTGGTTGAAACAACATTCCTTCTGATGTTCATTCATGTTTATTTGATGCTCTAAATGAAAAAATGGAAGTTAAACTTCATAAGTTGCGATAAATGTGCAAAAGTGTTCGTTTACAACGGACATAAATCTGGCACCTCTGCCCTGAGGCGACATACAGTTTTCTGTTTTCGATTTACTTGTTTGGTGAGTGTGTATGCAGTAGCATAAAAACTGAGGTGCCGCTAGTTGTGGTTTTGTTTTAACAGTTAGGCCCAATGTTTTACAACCCTAATAAAAAAAATGAGCCTACCCAATATGTTTGTCATGTGTGGTGCTTTGGTTTAGCATTGGTTAATTCATCTTATTTAAACAATCATGTTTAAAGTCTGTTTTCTGGATGTTAACTTGAACAAATATTTAGTCTAAGTGTAGCTACATTACGTCAGATAAATTCCGTGGGAGCGGCCGGGAGTGGAACACACAGGTTGCGGTAACGGGCGGTCCTGGTCAGCGGGCGGGTGCGAGTTTAAGAAAACAGTCCCGCGCAGGGCTCTACCTGCAAGCTTCTGAAATGGAGATAAGCTAAGAGGGATTGGTATGGTTGGATTGGTGATAGAAGATTGAACATGTAGATGAAATTGCCTTTTCCATTTTATCTGTCTGGCTTTGCTTTATGAAGAAAGAAATGGTTCCATCGTCAAGTACTAATAAATCCGAGATTCTGGGATGTATTTTAGATTTGAAGCTGGAAGTGATGGTGAGTTCTGAACATCTGAGGAAACCAAAAGCCAATATGAACATTGTCTTGAATATTCGGGCAGTATTGAGGGAACGATAGCCTCAGCGGAGGGTGGAGATATATTTGGTGAGTATCTCTAAAGTTATTGGTTGTGTGGCATCTGGGCGGGTGGGTTGGGTTCTTTGGATACATTTGATAGGCAGAGATGTCTGTGAATTGACTGTTGCTGAGAAGGGTGAACTGAAAATGAGTTGAAAAATTGGATTCCACTTTGGAAACCCTAGATGGAGCTGACTTCTAGGTTCTTAATGCTTTTGAGATGTGACATGAATGAGGTGATGGTAAGCAGAGAAAAGTTGTTTGTGGAGGCAGCCTAACGCTTGGGTCAGCCCCTGGGGCTTGGGATGTAAAGGGGGAAAGTGAAGGAAGAGAAAAGCTGTGAGAGAAAATAGCCCATCTGGGCCTGTGCTACTAGAGGAGGCAGGCTCATGCTAGGGTCTGCTGAAAGAGCTGTAGGCCACTGGTGGGGGAAAAGGCCACGGTAGGAGAAAGAAGTTTTATCGTGCTTCGCTAGCGAAGGCAACCTCATGCTAGGAGGAAGGCAGTCGTTGAGAGGGGAGGGCATTGTTGTGTGGGGAGCTGTGCCAGGAACAGCCATGGTGTTTGGCTGAGCAGAGGTAGGAGCAGAGTTGTGTCTTCTAGTGCGCAAATCAAAGACTCGGGAGAGGAGATATGAGATGAAAGGGCGGCCTTGCAGGATGCATCATGAAGTTTAAGTGGTCCAGCAAAGACAGTAATTCACGTTTATAGGAAAGTGGACGAAACCAGAAAATAAGATCAATTTTTTCCTTGTGCAGTAAGCCCTGGAAATTAATAATATCCAAGTCAATGCACAGAATTCAATGGATGTGGCTGGACCCATGGTTTTAACCTTGGCAACTGGATCGATTATCGATTATTAGAAGTTTGTAATATTCATATTTCTCTTGTTTTCCATAGGTTTTATGGAAGTGATATCAAATGCTTACATGATGAGAAGCCTAAAACGTGCTAAACATGTTCACCTGGCACTTCAGTTTGATACTGTAATCATGGTTTGATGTTGGATGATTGTCAAACAATAAAGTACAGCCTGATTTATATGATAGTATGTGTGACGAGCAGGGCGGGCGAGAGCCGTGGGGGAACGGCGCGAGGCCGGTGAAGCGAGTGTTAATGAGCTTCAGGTGCTCTGCGCACTGGTCTCGAGTCCTTCACGGAGGAGCTCCGGAAGCATAAAGGAGGAGCGACGACAGTGGAGGACGAGAGAGGACCAGGCCTGGATTTTATGTTGTGTTTTATTTGGTTTGTGTGGGCGGCAGTCGCCGTGAGGAACTGCCGCCCTTATACTTTTTGGTTTTATTGTAAGTTTATTTGTTTATTAAATATGTTGAATGTTCGCCGGTTCCCGCCTCCTTCTTCCCATATTTACGAACTTTGTTACAGTATGTTCCTTTATCTGTTGCTGGTTTGCGTGGCACACGCACATTCATTCAATTAAGTTCAAAGACACTTATGGTAAAGTCGAAAGTCGTGACGTATTGTCAAGTACGGTGACCCATACTCAAAATTGGTACTCTGCATTTAACCCATCTCAAGTGCACACACACAGCGGTGAGTAGTGTACACACACACACACACACACACAATGAACACACACCCGAAGCAGTGGGCAGCTATTGCGACAGCGCCCGGGGAGCAATTAGGGGTTAGGTGCCTTGCTCAAGGGCACTTTAGTCATGGTATGAGAGTGTTGTTTATTCACAATCCCCACCTTCAATTCCTGCCGGCGTGGGAATCGAACCCGCAACCTTCATGTTACAAGCCCAACTCCCTCACCATTATGCCACGACTAAAAGATGAAGAGCTGTGCATAATAAAAATGTGCGCCTTGAATTTGTTCAGTCGTGTTCAACTAGGGTCACTGAACAATTACTCAAATAATAAAAAAAACTGTTATAGTATTAGTCAAGTAAAACCATTGTTTATTACAGTTGTTATATATATAAAAATACCATAAATGTACTCGTTATTTAGCGACTGAACGCGATGCAGAAAACCAGAAGGCTTTGAGCTGTGCTCATACTGGTTTGAACCAGTGGGGAGAGATGGGGTGGGCCGGAGCTGAAACTGTGACTTCTACGGCGGCCTGACGCTGGAATAAGACCCATTCATCCCCAGAAAGAGAGCGGTATTGCCCCGGACATGAGCTTGGTGCTCGGCAGGCCTTATTGTCTGTTTCTCTATGGCAGGAATGATTGAATGTGCCGAAGTAGAGAAAGACAGAGAAGGAGATCGCGGATGTCTTTCTCCCGCGGTGGCGAGGGTAGGCCTCATCGTGCTGGGACTCTTTTGTTTGGGCTGACGCCCGTGAGATAGTTGGTGCTAAGTGAAGGATAATTGCTCCTAGGCCAGAATATTGTGGCAAAGATTTCTCGAGGATGAAATATTCTTCATTAGACGGGAAGAGCTTGATTTCGGGCATGTTGGGCAGGGCCAAATGCTGAAAATTGTCCAAAAATATAGGTGAATCGACAGCGTCTATATATAGGTCTCCCTCATGCTGATTGGGCAGACATGTTGATTGCTGATTAATGACTGCTGGTTGGAGTGATGTGATGATTAGTTAGATAATTGAATGTGCTCCTCCCGAACTTTGTTAATGAAACGTCATTTGGGGAAACGGTGAGGTAGTGTGACGTTGTTCTGTGGAGGCATGCTAAGGTGGGTTTAGGGAAGTACTGTGGGGCTACTGGCCTGACACATTAAAATGCAACTCGGTGCTTAAGATCCAGGGCTACTGGCCCAGCATGGCATGTTGTTAGCCCTGGCTCACATTGGCCTGACAGTGGAGATGCAGCTATTATAAAGATAAAACATAAGTGATTTCATTACCTGTAATGACATAAATACATTTAAGATGTATATTAAGATTGTGCAGTTGGCTTATTCTGTCTCATCTGTGCAGAAGTCAGCATCGTGGATAGTTGCCCTGGTATAAATTACAAAAGATTAATCTCTTTCTCTCAATAATGACAGCTCCCATTTGTTGCAGAGGAAAATGACTGTGCATCATAGTGACATTCATGCCATTGTATAGCCTTATTGACTATACTTGCTGAACATATATAAAATTGAATTGCTTACATATGGAAAGCCAGTGAAACTGAATTTGAAAATCAATTATCTATATTGTGCACCACACAATATGGTTAAAACACTTGTCATACACAAACTCCCTTATGTGTGAATAGTTACACATTTTTCACTAAAAATTTCATATTAAAATTTATTCTTAATTTACGAGAACCATATCACATAATATTTTGAAATGTGGAATTTTAGTATGACAATTCGGACAAGAAGCCGGGTCAAATGTTTACTTTTATGTAAATAAAAGTTTAACTTACTTCTGCACATTTTTAAAACGATCATCTGTAGGATATCAATCATAATATAAACTAAAATGCAAGACAGAAAAGCATTTAAACTATAGCCCATCAATTTTCCTATTTTTAAATAGGATATTTGTATAATCAAATAAAAAATAGGATATCATTTCTATATCATTAAATTATATATAAATTGTCAAAGCAATAACAGACATTTTGTTTACAGTGAGCAGAGCGTTCTTGGGTTCATAGAATCAAACAAATGTCAGTAAAAGTAGTGAAACAGTAAGTTACATTAGTCAACTACATTAGTGAACATAACCTGATAATGAACTGAAATTCTACGGCATTCATTCATCTTTGTTAATTGTTAATGTCATCATTTACTAATACATTTTTACAATCAAGGGTTGTATTTTTTAACATTAATTCACTGTGAACTAACATGAACAAACAATCAACGGCTGCATTTTTATTAACTAACGTTAACAAAGATTAGCAAATACAGTGACAAGTGTTGGAATGTTCTATCCCCCGGTTTCACAGACAAGGCTTAAGTTAGTTCTAGAATAAAATGCATGTTTGAGCTGTTTTAACGCTTGCACTGACAGATCTTAAAATGTCAGTGCCACTGTTTTGTCTCAAGATGTACAACAGCACTGTTTTCTTTCTTTCTAGTACACGTTTATACAAGCTACTTAAATATCCTAATTGTACTTAGAACTAATCCTGGATTAGGCTAAGAACTGTCTGTGAAACCGAGCCAATACGTGTTTAAATCTGTGCTGGATCTCTTCTAGAATTACAATGATAAAACAAAGTTAATAGGTAGTCGAAAACGCATTCGACTGGATTGCTTTCATAATGTAGATGCTCATGAGGTCAAATGCATTCAAACAGCCACAAAAGACTGCCTACTTTCTGGTTACTGACCTAATGCCTAGACTTTATTAACTGTGCGCTATGGCCAGACGGAATTTAAACTTTGTTGTCTGAAGACCCAAGTTTGGTTTGACAATAAAAAACGTACCAAGCACACTGTTCTGAGTTCTAACAAACATTCACAACATTCGGTGTGGTCTTGTGGCTGTCAGAGCAGAAAATAAACCTGCTGTCCATGTGTTTTTCCGTCATATTTGGTGCATTAACAGGTAAATTGTGTGAGCTTATTTCATTCATTAAATTGAAAGACCTGAAATAGCCCATACATTTAACCACCCATAGACCGTCCCCTTGGATAAATTAGGACAGAAGTGGTTGAAAGTAGACAAAAGAGATGGATTAAAACACCAGGTAAACAGGAATGTGTCTCCCTCATCTACCTGTGGTCTGATCGACCAAAACGCATCTTAATACCAGGTATAAACAGCCTAAGGTGTCATGCAAATCTATTTTTATCTGGAGTTCTAATGAGAAACAATTACCATCTGAATAGGACTATTGTTTAAATTCTAATT
Organism: Opsariichthys bidens; assembly: GCA_037194245.1. Classification (NCBI taxonomy): domain Eukaryota; kingdom Metazoa; phylum Chordata; class Actinopteri; order Cypriniformes; family Xenocyprididae; genus Opsariichthys; species Opsariichthys bidens. The sequence continues at coordinate 15,294,246 of CM074302.1, forward strand.
GTTGTATTAAAGAGTGCAGCACAGACATTAATACAATTCCCCTTTCAGACTGGCTTGTTGAATATTCTTAGCACCGTTTGTCCTTTTGCAAAAAAGCAGATTGCTTTTGTTTACATCGCAGCCTAATGGAAAATGATTTGACCTTCACCTAATACAAACTCATACAAAGATTTAAATCTAATTTTCTGTTAGTCTTTAGTTTGTTTGTTTATTTTATTTTTTCCACATGAATGGGATTTTAAAACTAAACACAAAGACACACATTTTCAGAAACTGATTGGTACATAATTAACTGAATCGATGTGTGGCGTGAGAGCGCATGGCTTGTTGGGCATAGCAACAGTAACTAAAGGGGGCGGGTCAATTAACTGCATTTTTTTATATTATATAAAAATATAATATAATAATATATCATAATATTAGCCTAACTGATGCTTTTGTTTATTCCTGAGGCATTCTAAAAGTAAACAGTTCAAACCCTTTGTATAAATCTTCCTTTTTTAAACAGTTTATCACAAAAATAATTAGTTACAGTCTTTGTGTGACTTAAAGGTCATAAAGACATTTTCTTTGAATTGAATGTCAAAAGCCTCTTTCATAAATTGTTTCAGTTTAGCTTTTAAGAAATGATCCCATTCAAAGGTGCATTTTTCTCAGGTTGTGGCATTAAAAGGTTGGTGTGACAGAGACATACATTTTTAATTAAGGTATATGCTGGTAGTTTCCTTTGCATTAAGGACACTACATAGAGTATGTAGCATGAAGCTTCTAACAAAGGGTTGCCCCAACTTTTCCTTCGCATGGCCATTTCTCTGTCTCTCTCTCTCTCTCTCTCTGCAGTGCAATGCACTGCAATCTCAGACCACTTTACAAAGTGACACCCCAAGAAGTATTGAGGAGGCTGATTAATTTAATAGATTTTCTCTTTTTGCATTCTCTGCACTTATAAATCTGGCTTCTGCAGACACCCTAAATAAAAAAAAAAAAAACGGAAAATATATATGTATATATATATATATATATATATAATATATATATATATATATATATATATATATATACATATATATACATATATACAGTGGGGCAAAAAAGTATTTAGTCAGCAACTAATTGTGCAAGCTCTCCCACTTAAAAAGATGAGAGAGGCCTGTAATTTTCATCATAAGTACACTTCAACTATGAGAGACAGAATGAGAAAAAAAAATCCAGAAAATCACATTGTCTGATTTTTAAAGAATTTATTTGCAAATTATGGTGGAAAATAAGTATTTGGTCACCTACAAAAAAGCAAGATTTCTGGCTCTCACAGACCTGTAACTTCTTCTTTAACAGGCTCCTCTGTCCTCCACTCGTTACCTGTATTAATGGCACCTGTTTGAACTCGTTATCAGTATAAAAGACACCTGTCCACAACCTCAAACAGTCAGACTCCGAACTCCACTATGGCCAAGACCAAAGAGCTGTCAAAGGACACCAGAAACAAAATTGTAGACCTGCACCAGGCTGGGAAGACTGAATCTGCAATAGGTAAGCAGCTTGGTGTGAAGAAATCAACTGTGGGAGCAATTATTAGAAAATGGAAGACATACAAGACCACTGATAATCTCCCTCAATCTGGGGCTCCACGCAAGATCTCACTCCGTGGGGTCAAAATGATCTCAAGAACGGTGAGCAAAAATCCCAGAACCACACAGGGGGACCTAGTGAATGACCTGTAGAGAGCTGGGACCAAAGTTACAAAGGCTACCATCAGTAACACACTACGCCGCCAGGGGCTCAAATCCTCCTGTGCCAGACGTGTCCCCCTGCTTAAGCCAGTACATGTCTGGGCCCGTCTGAAGTTTGCTAGAGAGCATTTGGATGATCCACAAGAGGATTGGGATAATGTCACATGGTCAGATGAAACCAAAATAGAACTTTTTGGTAAAAACTCAACTTGTTGTGTTTGGAAGAGAAAGAATGCTGAGTTGCATGCGAAGAACATTATACCTACTGTGAAGCATGGGGGTGGAAACATGCTTTTGGGCTGTTTTTTCTGCAAAGAGAGGAAAGAATGAATAGGGCCATATATTGTGAGATTTTGAGTAAAAACCTCCTTCCATCAGCAAGGGCATTGAAGTTGAAATGTGGCTGGGTCTTTCAGCATGACAATGATCCCAAACGCACCAGCCGGGCAACGAAGGAGTGGCTTCGTAAGAAGCATTTCAAGGTCCTGGAGTGGCCTAGCCAGTCTCCAGATCTCATCCACATAGAAAATCTTTGGAGGGAGTTGACCACAGTCCTCAGTCATATTCGTGTGATGTAAACAAGTGCATATTCAAATTTGGAACATCAAAATGAAAACCAATGAGCGATTTCTTTATGGGCTTTTTCTCTTAATTTGATTGGTCAATGAAGTACAGGGAACAGAGAGAGGGCGCGGCAGAACTGGGACATGACCGAGGCTGTGATCTTAAACCTTGCACAATCACAACTGCTTTTCACGTGTCGGGTGGTTTTCACACTTTCTGTGCCACAGCTACTGACCCACTTAATATTTTGTAGGTTTCTTACTCAAAGTTATCAAATGACTCCAGAAGACTTGAAATATTATGCACAAGTATGATCTACTTAGTGGATTTATGATACTTCATTTTGAAGGAAAATAACCATGTGAATATTCTGCTAAAATTCTTCCTTTTTGAGTCATAGGGTGAGTAAATGATTTTTGCCATTAGTAAATGTTTTTACCAATTACAGTGTTTTCACCATAGCAACTTTTTTTCCCTCCAAAATCCATTTCCTTCCTTGTGCTCGCTGTCTACAACTTCAGTGCAGTCTGCAATTACGACCACTTTTCAATGTGAAAGCCTAGGATATATTGAGAGCGCCAGCATGATTGGTTCCCAAGATTTATGGCAACAAGGGGAAGTTCTTTTTGAATCTCTTGACTGTAAAAAGGGGTATGGTGATCAGAAATTGATTTTAAAAATATATAGTGACATTTCAGGATGACATTTTAGTGGCTGTATATTTTAGTACCAGCCAAATGTAATGATAAAATCAGCCAAATCGTTCTGATGTTAGTAATAATTCAGGTGGTAAAAAAAACACAACTTTGTTTTGTTGAAATTAAAAACTTTTTTTGAAACAAGTCAACTGAGGGCATGCAGAAGTTGAACCCCATGTGCAGTTTGAGGACAATAATTAAACAAAATTGTCTTTAAAAATTCAACAATAAACAACCATATGTGAACATAACCATGACTTAACCTGACCATTAAATAGATGGCAGTTATACGAACAAAGCTAGAAAAAAGACAATGGAAATGTGGAGGCTACACACACACACACACACACAAACAAGAACAGGTTTGTTTTGCTATCAAAGTGATGACATTCCATAGGCATAATGGTCTTTATACTGTACAAACTAGGCGACAGACCTACCCTACCATTCTAATATACCTAACATTCTGTATTTTTACCTTTAAAAAAAAAAATGGTTTAGTTTAGCTATTTGAAATATGATATCCTTATATTTCATGTTTACGTCGTAATACCAGTGCCATACCCATGTCATTATACAAATTTGTGTTATCATAAATCACAAAAATGAACACACACACACACACACACACACAAAAGTAATCAACATAATGAACCAATTAATACAAAAGAGCAAAAGGGGCACATGACAGATTCATATAAGGGGAACATGGAATCACATGACAAAACAAGAACAATGACTGTGAGAATTTCAAAATTAAAGACATGAAAACAAACTGTAAGGAGGATTTAGGCCGAGTCTTTAAAGTATCTCAGCATGAAATCCTAACAATAGTCACAACTCATAGTCAAATTACAGGCATTGGTTGAAACACAGGTAAAACAATCCAATGGCGGACAAATCCAAAACAGTAATCCAAAAACGAGTCAAAAGAGCAAAAGCAATTGTCATAACAATTTGCAATAACAGAGCCATGGAAGAACACTTACTATTGCCATACTTCTCAATGTGGTGGTGCAAACACATGGCTTAAATACAACTGCTGCATCCGAAATCGCCTACTTCTCTACAGTATAGTAGGGCGAAAACCAGTAGGCGAGCGAATAAGCTTGTCCGAAAACTATAAAAGAGTCATAAAAGAGTAGGGGCAAAGTTCCCGGATGGCCTACTGCTTCCGCCCAGATTCTTGAGCGCTCATCCAAACTTTTCTTTCCCAGGAGGCCACAGGAGAGAATACGTCATAAAGAAGAAGAAGAGGATGCGTCATAATCGAACATGACGGAACAGTTGGATCAGGGAGTTAGCAAATGTGAGTATTACAAAGCAAAAACATGGTTCCTTGTTTTAAATTCACATTTCTTGAATTACTGTAGAGCAAATTGTTGAAAGTATTAAGACGCTAAATGGTATAGTTGTGATTTTCCTGTAATAACACGTTTTATTATGTATCACAGTGGCGCTCTAGGAAGCACACGTACGTCTCTAAAGTGGATTTACATACATTTTAAACTATATACATCTGAAATACGATCACCAAATGTCTATTTAATATCTGGCTGGAAAATCCTTGATATGAATTTCATACGAGTATGTCTAATAGGTCCTAGATATGAAGTAGACATCTGAGTGATGTGTGTGCTATTGTGAACTTGCATTCTTCTATTGCAAACAGTGCTGACAACAGGTTATTATACTAATGTACATAAATTTCCATAAAGTAAGTAAATATAATGAATATTTTATTTGTCCATTAGTACTGTTGAAAAAGGGGGAACATTTGTGTTGGATAAAAAGTTACTTAACACAATCAACTACCTCAACGTGTAAATGTAGTTTCGAGCACTCAAATCTCCAAGGTAACTTGAATCTTGTTTGGATGTTTCAGGGACAGAGGAGCACACACGTCTGCTGATCCGCTGGAGAGTGGCTAATGAACCCCTCTTCTCCAGAAAGCGGAATGCTGCCATCAAAGGCTTTGAGTGAGTCTACTAAAGAAATTAATAAAAAAAAAAAAAAAATTATTTAAATCTTAAATTGTTGTTTATTTCAACTATTGTAATTTCAGAGTTATTACAACACTTTTGTGATTCTTGATTTCTGTTCATTTACTGCAGAGCTTTTGTGGTGGAGCAGGACCTGCAAGACAAGGTGATGGTGGCATTTGTGGGAAAAATAAACCAGCAAGACAAACCTGACCAAAATCACCCTTTATGTTTAGAAAAGAAAAAGAAAAAAATCCACAGGGATTGAACAGCTTGAAGGCGAGTAAATAATGACTGAATTTATATGTTTGGATGAGCTGACCCTTTAAGCCCCCAGACAGGTGAAGATGTTCACGGTGATCAGCTGCTACATCAAAATAAAGCTGCAGAATTATGATTATTAGTACAATAAGTCTGAATAAAGCTTTGTTTCATGTGTTAATGACTTGTATATGTATTTATTTATTGTGCTTACTTTTATTCATTCTTTTACTCATTTGTTTCCTATTGTTGTCAATAAATAAAATATAATTATTTTGTTAATTCATATTAATTCATGCTTTAAATCATCGCTTGACTGAAAATTAAGATATATTCACCTTGACTACACTTGTCTAGAGTGTTCATGCAAAGCTGTCATATGACAAAACAAATGACATTTTGCTGAGTATAAAATCAACATTCTTCTCCAAAGGCGGGATCTTTGAGCAGCTGCCCGACGCTGAGGAATACTGTACTAGGTAGAGTTTGTCGAGTTACTGATACTATGAAGTGTTAGTACACCTGTCACTCATTTATTTATTTTTTTTATTTTTTGTAGTTGTTTATTGCAGAACTTATAATTACATACAAGACAGGGAAAATAACATGATTGTATCTTTAACAATGAACAATCATAAACAAAAAAGACACAATAACAAGGTTAAATAGCTGAATAATTCATCATAATGCATCAAAAAATATATATTTATTTTGTTATTTAATAAGCCTGATGCCACACCATCAACATCACCGGCACGACCAGGTCCACCCACACGCTCCCAATCACCGGAATTCTGATCATCTGCACCTGTCATCACTCACGCTCACGTCTTATAAAAAGCCCTCACATCCTCAGTTGTCTGATCTCATTATTAATGGACTACAGACTTACCTGCTTCATCTTACCTGCCTTCTTCGTATCCTTCGAATGTTACTTCGACTCTTGGATCAGGCGTGGGCGCGAACCGCTGGACAGTTATCCTCCGACCTGCAAACACAAGGACACTACTTTAATCACCAGGTAAGTCACCTAATGTTTCAAGGACTCATAAACTCACCATACCAGACCGCATACCTGTTTACATTTCCCGCTGTTCAATAAAACTACTATTTGAAATCTTACCCTCTTGTCTGGGTCTGACAGAAGATCAGATCACAACAACATGCAGACGATCACAACAACCAGCACAACGAATACTATCTCCGATGCTGTCCCAGCCATTCGCGTTTCACTTCCTGCAACACAACCAGTTTCTTCTTCGTTCCACCCAGCTGCCTCTGCCAGTCCCGTGGCCCGACCAGCGCCCAACTCTGGTGAGGCGGAGGACTGTAATGGGTTTCTAATGCAATGTTCCTTATATTTCGAGATCCAACCACATCTATTTGTCTCGGAAAAAGCGCAAGTGGCATTCATGGTAAACCTCCTTACCGGCAAAGCGTTACGTTGGGCTCAGGCTCACTGGCAATCCAACGCTACCATATTATCATCCCTTGTTGCTTTCACGAGTCATCTAAAAGAGGTCTTCGGCCAAACCACCGCATCTCTCTCCGTGTCAGATCAACTCTACCATCTCCATCAGAACGGAGGTTTGAGGCCCTGTATAGACTATCGGAAACTCAACACCCAGTCTGTGAAGTTCCGGTATCCCCTTCCTCTGGTCCCTGCAGCGCTCGAACAACTCCGCGGTGCCAGTATCTTCACGAAACGGGATCTCCGCAGCGCCTATAATCTAATTCGAATTCGCTCTGGGGATGAGTGGAAGACCGCCTTCGTCACTCCTTCTAGGCACTATGAATATCTTGTGATGTCGTATGGCCTGGCGAACTCACCGTCAATATTCCAAAATTACATGAATGAGAACTTCCGTGATCTCCTCCAGAAATTCGTAATCGTATACATCGATGGCATACTTATCTACTCTCGGTCCCTTCAGGAGCACCAGGAACATGTTCGCAAGGTCCTATAAAGACTACGAGACCGCCGTCTCTACCTTAAGCTTGAAAAATGCGAGTTCCACATCCCCGAGGTCCAGTTCCTAGGTTACAACATCAACCAGGACGGGGTGAAGATGGACCAGAGGAAGGTGGAATCCATCCGAGAGTGGCCTGAACCTCAAACGGTTAAGGAACTTCAGAGGTTCCTGGGATTCGCAAACTTCTATCGTAAATTCATCCTCAACTATAGTCTGATCAGTTCACCTCTTACCTCGCTGCTCAAGAAGGGGCCCAAGTCTCTGTCCTGGAACCCCCAAGCAAGCCAAGCCTTCCAAGCACTAAAAGAGGCTTTCAGTACCAGTACGGCACCGATCCTCCGTCATCCTAACCCTAACTTACCTTTCCTCGTCGAGGTGGACGCCTCTCAGACAGGAGTCGGTGCTATCCTCTCTCAGCGGCAGGGTGACCCCGCTCGCCTTCATCCATGCGCCTTCTACTCCGACAAACTTACCCCGGCGGAGCAGAATTACAACATGGGTAACCGAGAACTACTGGCCATCAAGCTGGCTCTCGAGGAGTGGAGGCACTGGCTGGAGGGAGCTAAACATCCGTTTGTCGTCATCACAGACCATCGCAATCTGGAATATCTCCGGGACGCCAAACGATTGAACACCCGCCAAGCCCGCCGGGCAATTTTCTTCACCAGATTCAATTTCACGGTTACGTACTGGCGTGGCGAAAGGAATATTAAAGCCGATGCCCTTTCCCGGCTGCATGCACCTGACCTGGATACTCACCTACCCGAACCAATCCTCCCTCCAGCCATGATAGTCAGTCCCATCCAGTGGGAATGGGATGATCGTATTCGTCAGGCCCAAGAGACTGATCCTGCTTCGCCGGGAGTTCCAGAGGGGTTGATGTTCGTACCACCTACTTGCCGTCAACTCGTCTTGGAATCGGTTCACACCTCTCCGGGCTCTGGACACCCAGGTAGCCAGCGAACCCTCTCGCTCCTCCAACAACGCTACTGGTGGCCCTCCATGACCCAGGATGTCTCCCGATTTGTGAAAGGATGTTCTGTCTGCGCCATAACCAACACCCCACCCCAAAACTCTCTTCAACAGTCCACCACTGGTTTAACTCCGTTTAAGTGCGTACTCGGCTATCAACCACCTCTCTTCCCTTGGTCAGGAGAACAATCCGACGTACCTGCTGTTCTGAACTGGTTCCAACAGAGCGAGAGGGTTTGGGACTCCATCTACAATGGGCAGTGCGTAGACACCAACAACAGGCCAACAGGCGCCGTGGACCCACACCTATCTATCTTCCTGGTCAAACGGTGTGGCTCTCGACAAGGGACATCCGTCTACGCCTGCCCTGTAAGAAGCTGAGTCCTTGCTATATAGGTCCCTTCACGGTGCAGAGGCAGCTGAACGAAGTTACCTATCGCCTAGACCTCCCAGCCACGTATCGTATTGCTCCGTCATTTCATGTATCATTACTCAAACCTGTCACTGATCCCATGTTTCCACCCACAGAACTGGAAGTCCCAGCCGTACCTCCTCCTCCAGACCTGGCAGAGACCGATGCCATCTACCAGGTCCACGAAATCCTAGACTCCAGACGTTGCGGGACGCGCCTGGGGTACCTGGTCGACTGGGAGGGTTACGGTCCAGAGGAAAGATCCTGGGTGGCACGTGATCCTGCACTTCTCACCCAATACCATCAGGAGCATCCTGGTCGACCAGGACCCCGAGGACGAGGCCGTCCCCGTCGTCGCCATCCTCGGACGTCAGGAGCCGCCCCTGGAGGGGGGGGGGGGGCAGGGCTGGGGGGTACTGTCACATCGTCAACATCACCGGCACGATTAGGCGTGGGCGCGAACCTCTGGACAGTTATCCTCCAACCTGTAAACACAAGGACACTACTTCAATCGACACGCTAAGTCACCTAATGTTTCAAGGACTCATAAACTCACCATACCAGACCGCATACCTGTTTACATTTCCTGCTGTTCAATAAAACTACTATTTGAAATCTTACTCTCTTGTCTTTGTCTGACACCTGATGAATTAAACGGTAGTTAAATTCAAGAAAAAGAGGGAAACAAAGGAGATTTAAGTCACTTCTGCTTGTGGAGGAAAAGGTTTTCATATAAAACAAATCAACATATTCAAGAGATTGTGATTTTGGGTTTCCATAATAATAATAAAAAAATATCTTTAAGGATAAAAATGTGGGTCACATTATGGGGAGCTGTTTCTTCTTCAAGACCTTAAAATGAGCAAGTTCTATCAAGATATTTACACAAAATGAATTAAACCTGTCACTCATATCTTTTAAGTTGTTGCGCTTGCGATAACGTCGTAGGTCACATGATAATGTCAACATGGCGGATGACTTCCGGATTCCCCATTCATACTCAACGAGATTTCATTCATACTCTTTTAGGCTCGTTAAGTACCTACTCATTGAAATTAAGTACCTACTCATTGAGTAGGCTATTTCGGACGCAGCTTGCGTGACATGAAATGACAAGACAGGAACTGATGTGGCACGAACAGGAAGTGGCAGAGCTCAATATTCATGTGAGGGCTCCCTCTGGTGGACTGGAGCCTGATCAAATGTTACACAAAAACACAAAATAGACCAGCCAGTTTGACAGTGTGGTGAGGAGAGAGATGAAATATTTTTTTTTTTTAAATAGATAATTTATTACGGAAAAAAATATTTAAAAGAATTTATATGTGCGAAATGAATATAACATTTCTGAACACTTAATTGCATGTTAATTGCCATGAAAAGAAAATGTATGATAGTAAAACTCTGATTAAATGCAATTAAGGAATTACTTAAGTACATCTTCATAATTTCATAATTATTTCTATTATACTTGCAATATGGTTAACAGTACACCTCTGAATGTACTGAAAAGAATTTATAGTAAACAAATATACTATAATGTAATTTATATTGAAACTTGCATATCCTCCATTTTAATACATTTGTAATAATTACAATTTAGTACGTTTACATTTTTTTTTCACTACTGTTAAAAAATATTATCAAGTACTTAGTTAACACATTAAAATAAGTATACTTCTTAAAAGCATTATAAAAGATTATTAAAATACTTTAAAATAAAATGTTTAATTTATCATTATTATAAAATGCACGTTTTAAAAGTGTAAATGTGTTAAGAAACAATCAGAAAAGAGTACTGCGCTTTTTTGTTTTCCTTAAACACTTTGCTATTCCAGTTAAACATCCACATCCTGATAACAATCAATCATAGAAGGAGTCTAAATATTAAAAACAAATGTACATATATAATCTGTGGAAGTCTAAGGACCAAAAAATATTCATCCATTCATTGTATTCAGTCCAAAAGCCCTATCTGCATAACAACATATGTATTTCCATACCTCCATGCACCCTGATTGCGCAGACATCGCACGTCATCAGTGAATTCTGTAAGGCTATGCAGAGTTGTAGACAGTCACCAAGCTCTGTAAACAAGCAGCCACTTTACACTTCCCCCTGAACCAAAACAATGTCTGCATCCACACCATGTCATAACTGTAATTTACATTTACCAGACGCTTTTATCCTAAGTTACTTACAAGTGAGGCAATTAGGAGTTAGGTGTCTTGCTCAAGGGCACCTTAGTCATGGTATCGAAGGTGGAGAGTGCTGTTCGTTCATAATCCCCACCAGCGTGGGAATCGAACCAGCAACCTTCAGGTTACAAGCCCGACTCCCTCACCATTAGGCCACGACCACCCCTGTAATTACAGGATGGCAACCACTGACATTCTACACAGAGCTGTTGATGCCCTCTCTCGTGACACTGCAGAATCTGCTCTGGCTGTACCATGTGTTCATGTGTTTTGAGGAGGCTTGGATTTGTAGAGCTCTCTGAAGACAGGATGGGATCTATTGCTTTCAAAGTTACCTTGATATTGCTAGCCTCTCTGGAATTGCCTACCCTACCTTTAAGTGGAGTTTTCTTACATTAATATTTTATCCTCAAATATATATAACACACACACCCAAGTTTTGGTTATAAACCACAAGTGCACATTCAGTACAATTAAGTGCACACCTTTTTCACAAGATTATGTACAGCATGGATTCAATGGGGGGAAATGTTGACTGGAAAAGTCTGTTCTTGATGAGGTTCAATTCCACAAACTATAAAAACAAAAACAAGAAAATAAATCGTACATGAATGCCTGGTATTGTTTCTGATCCCATACATGTCTAGCTTGTCATAACTCCTTTTCCTTTTCATATTTAGTGTCAATTTCATGAGCATTTATCCGTCAATAACTTATTTGCTCTGACCCCCATATTGGCTGTAGACAGAATTCGATCCACATGAATCTGACTTGTATGTACCATAACCCAACATGAATCAAAGAGTGACAATAAAGTGATTCATACATCCAGAGAAGGGCAAGAATGTCAGCTGATCTGTTTGGTGTCATAATCTGTTTTTATGGAGCTGAAGCCTATACTTTCATGCTTTTATCTGAGGAGAGTCAGAACACACAAAATGACTTCCAGTTCCCTGCTTCTGTTGTCCTCTTCCCTGAGTGCTGTGAAAAGAGATGTGTAGGCTCATTTATCTTTTTATTTTTCTTGTCTAATCTCTGGTAACCATGTTTATCATTCGGTTGATTGATGATTGACTTTAATTGTGTGCAAGATAGGGATGGAAGCATATGTAAACATATTAATGTAATGTCTTCTTTTAACAAAAAAAATTACAGAATATTTCTTAATTGTCATGAGCAGATTTTAATAGGGGGTTGGGTTGGCGTTCTATAGTCAAAGCAGGTGTTAAAGCAGGAGTTATTCTTTGTACAGATCTCTATAGACCATTGATAGAACATAGATGATGACAGTTTGTTTGACTGATTCATGTTGAGAGTTCTTCTTGATCTTTGTTTCTGTTCATTGTTTGATTTCTAAGCTAGTTTTTTTGTTCTGTTAATTTGTTTCCATGGTGTCTGATTTCATTAGTTTGATTTCAATTGTGTCCAGGTGCGTGTCTTGTTAATTGACACTTCGCCGACAGTTTGATTGATAGGCTATCTGACCAATCGTAACCTCGAATCCGCCATTTTGTCAAACAAAGCAGTCAGGGGAGTTAGTAGATGAACTTTAACTTTGAAAAATTGTGTACTCGCGTCTTTCCGCAGTTGGAACAACATTCCTTCTGATGTCCATTCATGTTTATTTGATGCTATAAATGAACTAGTATGAAGAAATGGCTGGTTCCGCTTGAACTGAGGTGCGATCTGTCACGACAAGAGCCACTATACAGCATTTATTCTTTAAAAAAAATACAATATTTTAAATATGAAACTGTTTTACAAGTAACCTGCTCTGTATTGTCTGCTGACGTGTTCTCTTTGCTCTGCGATGTATTTTTCACTGTGTGAGAACATGATGTGTGGCGTGAGAGCGCATGGTTTGTCGGACATAACAGTAACTAAGGTCGATTTAGAGTGTCATGAACACCTCAGAGCTGGAAAAGCCTGAGAAAATGGTCGTGTAAAGCTTTGGAAAAGTGGGAGTGTAGAAGGGGGGGGGGGGGGGGGGGGGGAATCAACCAATGAAACACAGACCTATTATACAGTAATATATACTATATATTAAACACACTCATAATACAGTATAATCAATATTAATATATGAGCACAGAGAAATGACAACTCCCAAGCACAAAGTAGAAATGTGGAAGAATATTTAAAAGGGCTAATAATATTTTCATTATATTTACGAGCCTCATGATAAACGAGAAAGAATACATTTTCGGTCTAAATCATTATGTCTTGTATCCGAATAAACTTGTCAACGTGTTCAGATACACCAGTGTATCAGTATCCATTCTGCACATTTATTTCATTTGAAGAAGACATGATAAAATGTAATGCTGGTTAGTGTTTTGTTTTGTGCAGGAGAATGTGTGAAATATGTCTATAAAAACTTTAAGCACTCATACTTCATTTTGTACATGATTTGTAATCCATGTGACGAGTGCCGTTAACTCAACGCGGAGCTTCGCGCTGAAACCGATTATATGCACTCTCCGCATTTATATCGTAACATTTTTTCATGTGTCCATATTCAAACTCCAGTTCTGACCGCATTGCAGGCAAAATACAAACAACACTTATGTGCTACTGTGCTGGGGGAAAGATGGACACAGCTCGTGTGTTCAAACACAGAGCAGGCGGCGGTGAATGAGCAGCACTTTTGTGACATTTGAAATCTGCTGTTAATGTGATCTCAGGCGAACATATTTTCCTTTTGTGCTGGTGGACAACAGTAAAACAAACCACCCGCACCAAAACTTCTGCTCTTGTCGTGTCGCAGGGAAATGCATTTTTGTGTTGTAGCACGGAGGACACGAGCACCTACGACCCACGTCTCTGAATGACAACAACAGGCCTAGGAAATAAGACAGAAGCAACAGACGCGATACTATGTCATTCATTACACCACATTATAATCTCATGCATACTACGGCACAGGGATTGGATTGAATGAGCTCTTTCTTGTGAATAAATGAAGAGAAGCGCTCATAACCGGATGACGTAGATTCTCCTCTGCAAGCGTATCTACACACTCCGAGGCCAGAATCTATGTCAGATTTTGTGACGTACCTTCGACTTTTCGTTTAGAATGAACGTTTTGCGCTGAGGACGTGCGCGCATCTGTCAAGTGCCTGACATATCAAGGCATGTTAAACGGAGCTAATGCATTAGTTTGAAGCTTCAAATAAAGAGTTCTCATGTTTTTGGCAGTTTGGATCACGCACCTTTCCCGCAGCAGCTCACTCTGTTTCCTCCACTATTTTTAAATGCATTTTGTCCATAGAAATGTGTTATTCAGTGGTGTAATTTGACAAGACCAATATAATCATCAATATAATTGAGTATACACTGGAGTCGCAATGGAGTCAGAGCTGCAACCACACAGCTCTAAAAATCCATTTTTACTCTAAAAATACATGAATTCAAATTTGTTTTATGGGTTTTAAAGAATCCTGGGGAAGTATACCCAGACTCCATAAAACAGGCTTAGCCTGTCTGCAGTTTCTGCAAGGACCTGTACCCCCCCCAAAATCTGAGTGGCCACCCCTCCACCCCCATTAATGTAGCAACACTCCCAAGCGGCCTTTCCTCTCACCCCGATTCATCTTTTGTAGATCATCTAATCTCTGGGCTTTCCCAAGGGTTTTGGGTCAGCGTTATTTCTCCACAGTCTACCTCTTATGTAGCCAACGATCTTTATTTTGCCCTATGTAAACCTGATGTGGTATTCTGTCTAAGTAACTGGTGCAAATGCAAAATAACTGAATAAAGGCTACCACATGTGACTTTTCAGTTCCCTTCCTTTTTCTCAGTTTCACGCATGTTCTGTTGGCATGGCAACACGCAAATATACAGGGGAAAAAAGCGTCTGATTTTTTTTATATCCTCTTGCAAGCATCCCCTTAAAACCTTTTTCTCTGATTTATGCTTAGGTTGTTGACGCTTCTCAGATCAAGCTTGACCCTTTCAAAATTATGCCTATACACCTCCGAATTGGCCTCTTTTCTGTGTCAAATGGTTATCTATTTTATAGTGAAACTCACTTTCAGCTGTAGTAGTAAGAATATTTAAATTGCCTGTCTGAGTCTTTGTGTCAGGGTCTGTCCGTTTCTGTTCCCCAGTCCTGTCACGTGTTAGCAGGTCTTTGTTTTGAGTTTTAGTTCTGTCATCTGTCACGTGTTCTCTGTTTTGATTTCCCGTTTGTCATTGTCTTGTTATTAGTTCACTGAAGTCACTGTGTCTGTTAATTAGTTATGTCTGTCACCTGTGCCCCGCTCATTATGCCCGTGTGTTTCTGTGTATATATTCCCTCTGTGTCAGTCCAGTGATTGTTCGTCGTTAAAGTAGCGTTTATGGTGTTTATCCGGTTTCCTGTATCCTGATAACTATTAAACTGTTTGAAGCTAATTCTGTCCTCGTGCCCGTTTCTGCATAACCCGCACGTTACACTTTGATTTAGGTCCTGTTGAACATCTGCAAACTTTTCTTTGTTACATTTGCTTGATGATTTTTTGCGTGTTGACCTGTCAAAAGAAAAAACTGAAGGCCCTTCAATATCTCTGTATTCCTCTAATTCCTCAGTATCATTCTTTCATCACACTGTTAAGATGCAAGCCTCTCTCCCCAACTGCTCAGAATTAGGTCAGTTATGGAATCTCCCTACTCTCTCCATCCATATCTAGATTAAAAACACATCTCTTTAACCTGGCATACACATAACACATTATTTGCATGTAAATTGTTAGGCTGAATAAATTAGGTCAGCCGGAACCGGGAACACTTCCCATAACTCCTGATGTACTTGCTACATCATAAGAAGAATGGCGTCTACACGGATATTAGTCTCTTTCTGTTTATCCCGATGTTTGCCATAGTCTGCCAGATCCAGACCGTATCCAGATGAGATAAAGGATCTACGCCTAGACACGATGACAATGCAGCCCTGAAGTACCCCTGAGAAGCCCTCCTTCCCTTTCCTTTCCCCATGTATAGATAAAGCGTTATTAAAATGATTCCAGTTCGCATAGATCCACGGACATGAATAATTTTTAGGGATGCACCGAAATGAAATTCTTGGCCGAAGCCGAAGCCGAATAATAATGAAATGCTTGGCCGAAGGCCGAAGGCTGAATACCGAACGCGGTGTTTCGCATTTTTTCCATTTATTTTGCCAATTTTTTCACCATTACAATAATTAAATAGTAAAAATTTGCTTTTTACTATTTTGTGTTGCTTTTCAGAGAAATAAATCAAATAACAAAAATATAATTTCAAAATATTTAACACTGAACATTTTTTTAACATTCCAGCAGATATTATACAAACAAAGTACAATATAACTTAAAATGAATAAATTAGTAAAATAAAAAAATAAAAATTATTTGGCCATCTTTGAAGCCTATGTTCTTCTTGAATAGCCTATAACTGACTGCTGAAAGAATGTAACTCTGTATGTCTACAACAACAATGAACCCACAACAAATAAATAACTGTCCTAGACATAAGCCTACTTCACATATCGCGCCTAATAAAGCGTGTAAAGCGCGGCCGTGTCGCTTCCTCCTTCTTTTGCAAGCGTTCGGGAGCTCGCGCTTCTGTGGCGTCTGTCGTTGCTATGCAACCATGAACTGGTTTCTGACGATGAGAAAGTTTCAGCAAGGGATACATTGATTTTTAGCCGTTGCTTTAGCTTTACTACTAGATATATTTATGTAAATGAGATATAACAACCCCCCTGTACAGCTATGATCAGCTGTTCGGCGGAGATTTCCATGTTTTGTTACGGAAAGGTCGAAGATGATCGGTTGGTTCTTGTCACATGACCTGCGGTGCGCTCGCTGCGTTCTGAAAAGTTGAGATGTTTTCATCTCGCCGCGGCACAGGCGCGCCCGGAAAAAACAAGCGCGCCGCACCGCATGCGCGTCCCTTCCGTTTTGCGCGCGGTTACCGCGCACCTACATAAGATATAAAGAATATGCGCGCGGAAAAGACGCGATATGTGAACGTTAAAACATCATTAAAAACGTCATTGTTCGGCAAAATTTATTCGGCCTTTTTACTTATTCTTATTGACAATGGTCGTTTCGCGCAGTGGCGCAGAAAAAAACCTCCCTGCTGTAGTAATGCTGATCGGCGCGTCGTCCTTCCCGCCGCGGCCACGCAATGCTTGCGATGCTGGTGATTGATGACGTCGTCCGACAGCTTGGCAGAGGATGGTTCTGGAGATAAGCGCTTCTTCAGACGATGCACGACAGGGCAACCGAGCACACTACTCGCTGGCAAAGTCCTAGTAACTAGATCGTGTTGACTAGCCGTCCTCAAGAAAAACTGTTTTTTACTCCTCCCGCTTTCTCGCGATCTCTCACCGCGACTCCTGATTGGATCTTTCTTACGGGTAAGTTTTTTTTTTTTTTTACTTAATTATTTTAACACACAAATAAACATTTTTTTACACATAGTTAAACCTCTTTCAAACATTAAGAAATATAAATTTCAAAATACAAAAAAACAAAATACAAACAATGACTTTCAGGAATATTCAAAATTCCCATAGGGCTACATGAAGAGAATTGCAATAGTCAAACCGCAATGTAACAAGTGCATGGATCACTACTACTAGGTCTTTCTTTGATAGAGTTTTATTTTGGCGATGGACTGGAGATGAAAAAAGCTCCCGTTAACATGAGAATTAGTAAGTCAGAATCAAAAACAACACCAAGGTTCCCTTTCATGGAAACTCGTGCTGGGTCGAGACACGGTGGGAACGCCTCTGCGTGATCAACGACTGGGTGTTTGAATCTGATACTGGGAGAGGCCTCTTGGGGCAGCTGTGGTTCCCTGCCACTGATGCCTCTGGCTTGCTTAGTTGGGGACACTTGATTAGGGCTGCACGATTAATCGTATTTTAATCGCGATAACGATATCTGTCTCCCACGATTAATTAACCATAATCGTCGCGATATCAATGTGTAAATACCATGTATTTTTTTCTTATGGGTTGAGAGTGTACGGATGATAAACTGTGTCACATGTCTCACATGACGGTGTTTAGATTTCAAGCGCGCTTTCATGGCGTAGCAGAGTCATGCGATAAGCTTACAGTCATTCAGCTTAAACGAACATAGTGGGAGAGCAACAAGAGGAAGGTAAGGAAGTGCGTTCATTAGTTCCCAAAAAGGGTCATATTCCATTGTTTGGAAGTATTTCGGGTTCAGTGAAAGTGATGTTGATTAGGTAACTTACCAGTCCTATGCAAACTGTCGCAGGGTAACACAAACCTCATCAACCACCTTAGAAGCCACCATAAAATACAATATCACAGACAACAACGATAACGGGGACATTGCTCAACGCAATGCCATATTCGCCTCGCTCTCAAAGACACGCGGAAATAAGGTGTTTCATCTTAGCCAAGGATAGTTGTCCAATAAACATCGTAAGCAATGAAGGGTTTAAATAAATGACTGCCGCACTTGACAAAAGATACAGCATATCCTCACGCAACTATTTTTCTGACTGCCTGTGCTGTATGCGAAATACCGACTGGAAATAGAACGAGAAATTCACAGTGCTGAATATTTGCTGCCACAACCAACTTGTGGTCAAGTAGAACTACGGAGCCGTATCTGGGCTTTACTGTTCATTTTATCGACAGCGAGTTTGAAATAAAAATCAAGCTTTTGCAAACTTCAATGTTCCCACAAGACCATGCAGCGGAATCTATTGCAACGCGCCTCAAAGAAGCGATTTCTGCGTGGGGTTTGATTGAGGAAAGACTCGTCTGCATGATAACAGACAACGCATCTAATATGATCAGGGCAGCATCTCTGAATAACTGGACGAGACTACATTGCTCTGGACAATGCTAATGGTGTGTTATTTTAAATTTTTTCCCTAATATAGTGTAACTACTTCGCCCATTTTAAAGACATTACAGCGACACAGTATATTCAGCATATTCTCCCAAACAGAGATTTAAAAGTTAACGATAAAGCGAGCGATATTTGGCTGGTCATTCAGTACTATATGTGAACATATGTGCACCCAGCAGAATTTAGAAAAAGGCAGTGTTTACTGATAAATAGTCTCATGTAGGTGTACATACTTTGTAAACATGTTTAAAAATTGTCACATTAAAATAATGTTTGTTAGCATTAAAATACATTAGGTATCATAAGCTAATGATAAGTAATAAATCTGGATCAGTATTTGGTTTTATTAATTTATGTTTTGTTTATAATTGTGATATGGTTCAATGCAATGAAGGAAGAAGTCCGGGTCAGCGTGACTGGGAGTCGAGGTTTCTTTATTCTTAGTCCTCCAAAAATGATAACACAAAACATTCGTCGGCTTCCCACAGCGCGACTTCCAACACAATCAGTCTTTCACGTTCCGATACACACTCCTCCGGCAGCAAACCGACCTCCTCAAGCTCCCAGTCCGTCTCTCTCTCTCTCTCTCGTTGAGTGGGGCTTTTAAACCTTCTCTCCACGCCAATTAAAGTGGCCTGTGGATCACTTTGAACTTAAAAGGCTGTAAATCGCTAAGCACTCCTTTTCAATGGTGCTGTACATCGTCTCTCTCTTTGAGAAGCTTTTACCTGGGTGAAAGCCCGCTGGCATGGCTCCGTCCACTGGACCGGATCTGGTGCTTCCTTTTTAGTGAGGTCAGTCAGCGGGCTGGTGAGGTCCGAATAATTAGGTACAAACCTTCTATAATATCCCGCCAGCCCCAGGAACTGCCTCACCTCCTTTTTGGTCTTAGGTCTCGGGCAGGTTAAGCGTTACAAATTGGTGTAATCCAAACTGCGTCGTGAAAGCTGTCTTTTCTTTAGATAATGGAGATAAGGGGATCTGCCAATATCCTTTTGTTAAATCCAGTGTCGAATAAAATCGAGCTGAACCTAGCCGATCAAGCAACTCGTCAACCCGCGGCATTGGATATGCGTCGAACTTCGACACAGCGTTCACCTTGCGATAATCCACACAGAATCGAACCGAGCCGTCCGTTTTAGGAACCAAAACTATCGGGCTCGCCCAATCACTGTTGGATTCTTCTATTACTCCCATTTCTAACATTGCCTCTAATTCAGCCTGAACTACTTTTTTCTTGTGTTCGGGCAATCTACTATATCCGTGAGCTGGGACGGCGAGAGGTGGTCTCCCCCCGGGGCCAGGACCAGCGATTGGCCCCTTTTGTTTATCTCTGGCCCAAGATCCTCCTCCCCACTCACTGCCGTCGCCAGCATCACTGACTCCGCCTCGTTCCATTTTTTAAGGAGATTGAGGTGGTAAATTTGATGTGTTCCACCCCTGTCCGTTCGTACTACCTCATAATTGAGTTCCCCGACTCGTCGTGTGACCTCAAACGGTCCTTGCCACTTGGCGAGTAATTTAGAATTAGAAGTGGGAAGTAATACAAGCACTTTATCTCCCTGTGCAAATTTACGGAGGCTGGTTCCCCTGTTGTACAGCCGGCTTTGTTTGTCCTGGGCCTGTAACAAATTCTCCATAGCCAGCCGCCCCAGAGTGTGGAGTTTGGTTCTCAGGTCCAGCACATACTGAATTTCATTTTTAGCGTCTGACGGTCCGTCCTCCCAAGCCTCTCTTAGGAGGTCCAGCACCCCGCGGGGTTGACGCCCATAGAGAAGCTCGAAAGGGGAAAACCCTGTGGAGGCTTGCGGGACCTCGCGCACAGCGAACAAGAGGGGTTCCAGCCATTTATCCCAATTCTTGGCGTCTTCGTTAACGAACTTTCGAATCATGGTTTTTAAAGTGCGATTAAATCGTTCTACCAGCCCGTCTGTTTGGGGGTGATAAACGCTGGTACGAATCGACTTAATGCCCAATAATTCATACAGTTCGCGGAGAGTTCGTGACATAAACGCCGTGCCTTGGTCCGTGAGAATCTCTTTCGGGATTCCCACGCGGGAGATCAAACGAAACAGAGCGTCCGCCACACTTTTCGCCGAAATGTTGCGGAGTGCTACTGCTTCGGGGTATCGGGTTGCATAATCCACTATGACTAATGCAAATCGATGCCCCCGTGCTGACCGCTCTAATGGCCCGATGAGGTCCATACCAATTCGTTCGAAGGGGACCTGCATAAGAGGGAGGGGGCACAATGGTGCTTTTGAAGTGGCCGGTGGGTTCACCAACTGACATTCCCGGCACGACGCGCACCACCTGCGCACGTTTTCGTGAATGCCCGGCCAAAAAAATCGGGTCATTAGACGGTTCAGTGTCGCTGTTTGCCCCAAATGTCCGGCCATAGGATTACAATGAGCCGCCTGGAAAAGCATTTCCCGACGGCTCTTCGGAATCAACAACTGGGTTATATATTTTTTTGACTGAGCGTCCTGGGTCACTCGATACAACCTGTCCTTTACGACGGCAAAATACGGGTACGAGAGCGGTCGAGTCGGCTGGAGAAGCTGCCCGTCAATAGTACGGACCTGTTCAAAGGCGTGTTTGAGCGTTTCATCCTGAGACTGGGCCAGGGGGAAATCATCGCGATCGGCGAGCGACCTTCTCTCCAGATCGCTCCGTTCCCCTGACGCCGTTCTCACAGGTCCCGGTTCAGCTTCCACTGTCTGCTTTTGTCCCCGAAATTGAATAGTCACGGACAATAGAGGATAATCCACCACATCCCCGTGCACACACCGCACCTTAACCATGCGGCTCTTATCCAATGCCTCCGATTGAATCAGGCTTTGATGTATGGAGGTTTGGTTACAACCTGAATCCACCAAAGCCCGATATGTACCCCCCTTAATACTCACGGGTATCTGGTACAGGCCATCTTGATCGGGGGCCCCGGACCTCCCCGCTAACCTTGGGGCGGGAAGCGGACCAAGGGATTGGCGTGGAGAGAGGGGATCCCCTCCATCCACTACCGCTGGTTATTCCAGAGAAAGAGTAGCTGCTGGCAGTGTCTCGCTGACCCTCGGACACGCCGCCATCTGGTCCTCCGCCAGTTGGATGGCCTGGTCCAGCGACGTCGGACGGTGGCACTGGACCCACTGCGCGGTCTGGGGGGGTAACCGCGCCACAAACTGCTCCAGCACCACTTTGTCGATAATGTCCTCGACGCCACTGGGTTCGGCCATCAGCCATTTGCGGCAGGCGTCCCGGAGCTGTTGCGCCATCACGAAGGCTGAGGTCCTTATAGACCAGGAGGTTCTGGACTGGCAGTTGCTGTGCGGCCACCTGCGCCTCCCCGGACAGCAGGGGAATCAGCCGCACTGGCCAGTCCACTTTGGGCCACCCACATGCCTCCGCTGACCGCTCGAAAAGATCAAGGAATACCTCCGGATCGTCCTGCGGTCCCATCTTGTTAAGAGGCACGTGGATGGGCGGGGCTGGGGTCGCTGGAGACCCCGCAGCCTTAACCTCCCGGTCAATCCAGCTCCGGAACAGCTCGCGGTCCTCCTGCTGGGCTTTGACGAGGGCCAGGAACCTCTTCTCCTGATCGTCCCTCATGCCCAGCAGCGCCTGATGGTGTTCCTGGTGGAGGCCCGCGAGCGACTGGATGATATCCGCACACGGCCCAGCTGACGGATTCTGCATTATAACGGCGGCGTTCTTCTTCCTTCCCGGGTTTCGGCACCAGTGTGATATGGTTCAATGCAATGAAGGAAGAAAGTCGAGGTTTCTTTATTCTTAGTCCTCCAAAAATGATAACACAAAACATTCGTCGGCTTCCCACAGCGCGACTTCCAACACAATCAGTCTTTCACGTTCCGATACACACTCCTCCGGCAGCAAACCGACCTCCTCAAGCTCCCAGTCCGTCTCTCTCTCTCTCTCCCGTTGAGTGGGGCTTTTAAACCGTCTCTCCACGCCAATTACTGCAAGTATGCACAGGTGATCGTTATTAAGACTTAATCCGCTTACTCACCGCTCCTCTCCCGTCTCTCTGTCCCGCTGCAGCTTTCGCTAAACCACGCCCCCCTCGCCACAATAATATTTTTATATATGTGTATATATATATATGTGTGTGTGTGTGTGTGTATATATATATATATATATATATATATATATATATATATATATATATATATATAAAATGAAAGTTCTGAAGTGAAATAAAAGTTATTAAGCAACAGAATAATCGTGATTAATAATCGTGATTAAATTTTGTGGAAAATAATCGTGATTATCATTTTTCTTGTTATCGTGCAGCCCTACACTTGATACTCAACATCTCCTGTTTTGTTCTGCCTTCATTGACAACATTAATTGTATGCGAACTGAACGGGACAATGACATCACCGTTTCCTCCAGAGCTGTAGTATAGATAAATGAGATAAATGAAACCAATGTTTTTTTTTTTTTTGTTTTTTTTTTTTTTTTACAATTGAATGACTCAATTATGAATTTAAATTAGACAATGGACAATGACACCATTTTCTTCTAGAGCTGTTGTGCAGCCAAAATTATTTCCTGCTCTCAATGTAAAGCTGCCCCGACACACCCTGCATCGTAAAAAGCCTTAACTTGGATGCTGCTCCTTTGTGTAACAAATATCTGGAAAATAAATAGGTTGGGTCCACCTTTAGAGCCAGTTCCCTGATTTCCAGATAAAATCTATGCTCTGATGTTGTTGGCGACCTCCATAAAACAAACAAAACAAGATAAATTAAATAACAATTTAATAAAATATCACATAATACTGATACTTCATATATAATGGTATTAGGTAATGTTAATAGCATTTCACACTTGCAATAAAATAATTGCAATTGTTTTTGTAAAATGTTTTTCATGCAAGTTTGAACTGAATAAATGTTGCATTTACATGCTTCTGATCAGCAAGCGTCATCAGCGTGTGACGTTTGGAGCAGAACAGTGAATCATTTTGCGAAGCAATTGATTCAATTGATTCAAAGTTTCGAAAGCTTTGTTTCTCCCCTCACTAGGAGGAACCCTCAACTCAGCAGTTTATTTTCATCAGTTACCTGAGTCTTTACATTACTTATCAGATACAGATGACGTGGGATTTATTTGAATCTATTAGTGAGAACGAATGAGTATATGAATTTTTCGTACCAGTCTGTGCAGCGTCTTTTTAAGACAACACCATTGAAATTTTGCCGCTCTAGCGGTTAATAAACAAAACTGTATGCATCTTGTGGAAGAATTTTGTGGCCAGAGCTACTTCTGTCTATGTATATGATGAGTCACGCACGTACTGGGCTACTCCGCAGTGGTGCCGAAACAGACCAAATTAAACACTGCTTATAGGTGTACTAGTGATTTAGGATAAGACAATAACACGGTTTGGAAAATGGATTCATGATGTACTTGCTCACAATATAAATTTTGTAAAATTTTAATGCAAAAAAGTTACATAATGCAGCTTTAACAATAGTGAAGCTGGGTTTTGAGTTACTTCAAACAGAAACACATAACACTATAACGCTTTGTTTCTAATCGAATTGTTTAGAATTCGCAGGACAACGCTGGCAATAAGTTCTTATTAATCATTCTGAATACATGCGTGCGATCTGAGCTGCTGTTTGCACGCGTGCGTTTAAGATACAAGGAAGCAGCGCGTTAGATTAGAAACGGCAAATCACTTGCATGAAAAACGGTTTAAAATGTGTATTTGTTCCGATCGAAATTGAGTATGCCGATAGCATAAACTTGCCCGAGATGTGAGCTTGGCGTCCGAGGGGCTTTATTGTCCATTTCTTTACGGCTGGAAGGATTGAATGGGCCGGAAATGAGAAAGACGGGGAAAGAGATCGCGGATGTTTTGCCCATGGAGGCCAGGGGAGGCCTTAGCGTTCTGGGACTGGTTTGTATAGCCTGACGCCCACGAGATAACGCCAAGGGATCCGCAGTGGTGCTGGAATCGCTCTTTTTGCCAGAGGATTGCGGTAAAGATTACTCGAGGACGGCAAGAGCTCAATTTCAGACATGTTGGGAATGTAGGGAGGGCTCTAATGCTGGTAAACTCTCAGATGAACAGAGGTAAGTATGGTGCATTTATACCTCTTGTCATTGGTTAAGTTTATTAACTGAATGCTCTCCACTTGTGCCAATAAGGTTAATTATCTGAACCTGCTCCTCCCAAACTTAGTTAATAAAACACCATTTGCTGTTAGCAATCTGCAGTGCACTTTTTAGAACCGTCCTCCTTCCCCAGCTCCACCTGAATAGATCTGCTACAGGGTTAAATCATGTATGTTTCATGTGCAGCAGCATGTCTCACATGCTCACTGCAATGTCTGTGACTGTATTGGCAGTAGCAAGTCTCAGCAGCAGCTGATATATCAGCAATATCCATTTCCTTGCCAATCTCAATTATCATACAAATATCCTGAGAGCTAACAGAAATAAACATGATCCTGGAAATTACTACCTGGCCTTCATTCTTAGTGTGACTTTTATTTATTTTTGTTTTGTTTTATTATTATTATTTATTTATTGATTTATTTTTTTAGAAAAAATTTGGTATAAACACAATGAATCAGTCAGGTTTTAGAAAGTGTTAATCGACTGATTTAATGCTTTATTTAAAATGTTTCAGAAGGAAGGAGATTGCTGAAGGTAAAATGTGTGGTGTGGTACTCATGGATCTCAACATAGCTTTTGGCACAGTTAATCATTCAATACTGTTAGATACATTTAACATTTACATTTAAGTATCATGGGTTTTTCCAAGTATGGTGATTTATTTATTTTTTTTCTCTTGCTGGCTATTTTTTGAAGCGGTTTGCTGCCGTCCTTTTGTGAGGTATATCCGTTGGGTTCGTTGGTTGGACTGATCTGAACTCAGAATATAGTATACATTGTGGTGCTGCGATACTGTTTGACTGTACATTTCGTGTTTGTTTTGTAATATACACTTTGGTTGTCAGCATTTTGTGTTTGTGTTTGCTCTTGCTCTTCCTTATGGCTGACTTTAGAAACAGGACATTTGTTCCTGGTATTTGTTAATACTCTACTACATACTTCAGAGGAGTGTTACACTATCACTAACTTAGCAATTGTCAGGAGACTAAACAAAGTAAAAAATTTTTTTGTTTGTTTTTTTTTGTTTAAATGAGCAAGTAGTAGGCTGCCGACTTGGTCTTAGTTTACCCTGCACCCTCCTGGCCGGAGTGAGAATTTGAGTCCCTAATGAACAAATAATTGAAAGTACAGACATCCCAACCTGCAAAAAGTCATTTCAGGGAGGTACTGGATTCTGGGTGGAACCCAGATGACAGACTGGCTGTGGCCCCAACCAACCTGCAGAAGGCCCCCAGAACTGGGATGAGAACTGGGGACCTCGGTCGGAGACAATATCCAGAGGAATACCAAACACCCGGAAGACATGGTTCATGAGAAGCTCTGCTGTCTCTTTGGCCGAAGGTAATTTGGGCAGGGGAATGAACCGTGCGGCCTTAGAGAACCGATCCACAACCACCAGGATGACAGTGTTGCCCTGGGATGGTGGGAGTCCCGTGACAAAGTCAAGAGAAAGGTGCGACCAAGGCCTATGGGGAACAGGTAAGGGATGGAGCTGCCCCTGAGGTCGCTGACGTGTAGACTTTCCTTGGCTGCACACAGGACAGGCCTCTACATAACCTTTAACGTCCTCCTTGATGGACGGCCACCAAAACCGCCGCTGGAGGAAGTCAAGAGTTCGAGCAGTTCCCGGATAGCACGTTAAGGGAGACTCATGACCCCACTGCAAGACTCGGGCCCGGGCAGATTGAGGGACGTACAAGCTTCCTGTGGGACCACCTCCTGGGTCAGGCTCTTGGGCTTGGGCCTCTCTTACCCTCCTCTCCAGTTCCCACTGGAGGGGTGCAACAATCTTGGACTGTGGAATAACTGGTGCCACCGGCTTTTCTTGTGTCTCGGGAGAGTAGGCTCGGGACAGGGCATCCGGCTTGACGTTCTTGGTCCCAGGTCTGTAAGACAGGAGGAATTGGAACCGGTTAAAAAACAAGGACCATCGGGCCTGCCGAGGATTCAGCCGTTTAGCCTGCTGGAGATACTCTAGGTTCTTGTGGTCCGTGAGAACCTGGAAAGGATGCTGAGCCCCCTCAAGCCAATGGCGCCACTCCTCCAAGGCGAGCTTCACGGCCAGTAGCTCTCGATCCCCCACATGGTAGTTGCGTTCCGCCTCTGAAAGGCGGTGAGACATGAAGGCGCAAGGGTGTAGCTTTCCATCCTCACTTCTTTGTGACAATATGGCCCCTACGCCTACCTCGGGGGCGTCTACCTCCACCACAAATGGTCTTTCTGGGTCAGGGATCGAGAGAATAGGAGCGGAAGTGAAGCGGCGCTTGAGCTCCTTAAAGGCCCCCGCTGCCTCCGAACCCCAATGGACCTTAACACCTCCCCCCTTGGTCAGTGCAGTCAAAGGACTCACCACAGTACTGAAGTTAGTAATGAACCTCCTACAGAAGTTAGCAAAGTCTCAGTCTCACCTCCAGGTCTTTGCAGGAATAATAAAACAGGTTATTATTATTGGGATATATTATTGAGCTGTTGAGCCTTGTATCTCTCTTTTTTTTAGCTTCTTTTTTTTTTTTTGGCTTTTTTTTTTTTTTGGCTAAGTTTAGAACTAGCAGTAGTAGGCAGAGTAGTAGGTTGTTGCAGAAGCCAGGTTGTTATCCAAGTTAGTAGTTAGTATTATGTTTAGTAGTATGTTATCCATTTCTACAAGCATATAAGCATATTCTGAGGCATATTCTATGTTGTTGCTGTAATAGCTAGCTTCTCACAAGCTATTAATCAACACTAATCCTAACAGATTCCTACTAGGAGGAGTCTAAACAGGATCAGAGATTGAAATCAAAAAAAAATATTATATGTGTAAAAATATAGATAATTTTACATTTTTTGATGATGATTGCAACACAACGCACACACAAGGAGAGCTTTCGGAAACATTCTCTTGTGAAAAGCAAAAAGGAAAACACCCAA
This sequence comes from Opsariichthys bidens, assembly GCA_037194245.1. Classification (NCBI taxonomy): domain Eukaryota; kingdom Metazoa; phylum Chordata; class Actinopteri; order Cypriniformes; family Xenocyprididae; genus Opsariichthys; species Opsariichthys bidens. The sequence goes on from CM074302.1 coordinate 15,321,952, forward strand.
CTGTGCCACCAGAACTGTGCCACTGTGTTCTTGCAGTGTGTTCTGCAGACCAGAGAGGAGGAGTGTTGTTAGAACTGCAAGGTGGGTAATTAGATGAATTTATTTGAATTTAGTTTGTAATTTGTTAACTGTGTAGTTGTAGTGACAGTATTCAGATGTTTTTGATTTCTAGTATGTTTCCACGGATGATCGGATCGACATGGTGTGAAATGTGTTGTGGTATGGTAAAATGTGTATTTGGTTACATGAATTGAGCATGTGATGAGTTAAAAAAAAAAAAAAAAACCTAATGTCAAATATGTTCCTCTTATACTCTTATCTTCCAGTCCCAACCACACCCACCCCAACCCATGATGATGCATGCTGCTGCTCCCTCCACCTCAGCTCAAAGCAACGCAAGACCATTGGTGATCAAGACTTTTTAATTTTTTTTTTTTTTTTTGATTTCAAATTTTCAAGTGATGATATGACAGATTCGTTTTATACAGGGGTCCCAGATATTATACATACATTTTAAAGCTGTAATGGCCTGCAACACTGCAGAAAAAAAAAAATATGGGATGGATGCTCTCAGCGACTTTAAAACATACACAGGGGGGGAGGTACTTCGTCAAGGCTTTAGTGCCTCTAAATTGTCACTATGGACCCAGTTTTTTCTTTTTCTTTTGTAGTTGAGAACAGGGATTTTTCTGAGCAGGATCTTGCAACCCGTGTCCATTATGTTTCCCATTTCCAGACCGTTTCTGGTATATTTTTTTCCTACTATGGAAGTCAATGGTACCAGAAACTGTCTTGTTACTGACATTCTTCTAAATATCGTACTTTCTGTTCACCAGAAGAAAGAAATTCATACAGGTTTGAAACAACATGAGGGAGAGTATATGATGACATTTTAAAGTGGAGTATCCCTTTAACCATTATTATTATTGTTCTTTATGAATCTATACAAAGCCTTAACCATTATTATTGTTCTTCGTGAATCTGTACAGAGCCTTAACTATCATTATTGTTCATCCTCATATGAATCTATACAAATGTGAACTTGTATTGTTACCATAGCACCTGATCATGGTCAGTGTATCACAGGATCAGTCCCTGTCAGACCTTATAATCACTTCTCATGCTCTTTACTTTTACATACCTGTGAGTGATTTGATTGTTTTATGTGTATGTGTGTGTATAAGCTACTGGATGTGTATCTATTGGATGATGTCATTCATAACTTTATAATTTAATATACCGGATCCAAAACAGGTCGGAATATCAGAAAACATTTTTTAAAAACAACATTGATAGGTCTAGGTTTTAAACAAACCATTTAAAAACTTTAACAAAAGAGAACTATATACATAAACAGATTATCAGTGATGTATTACATGATTTTGTTACACAAAGAAGGCAGAAAGTGAGAGAAAAAGAATGTGTCCAATTTATGTTTCATGTTCTCCCAATCCTTTGGTTGGAAGTGCACCCGCTCCAAGTGATAGTCATCACTGCACTTCACAAAAAAAGTCACACACTTCAAACCCAGTGATGCCCATCTGCCCCATGACTTGAAAATGTATTCATGTATTCATGTGTGGTCTTCAGGCTAAGGGTACCATCAGCCTTGCAACACAAGTACTTGCAATCCCTCACGCTCCCTTTGTTGGGGCACTTGATCTCCAGGAGGCCGTGCGTTGGTGAGGCACTGGGGTCAATCACTTTTCGGTCAGGTGAGGCACCTAGGTGTGGTGCGTGGTGGTTGATGACGAACCCACAGGGGAAGATCTCATAGCCAGTGAGGTCTTGATATTCGGCCGCAGCAACAGGCACCAGTTCCAAACCTCTCTTCATCACCTTAGTCTGCACTATTTTCTTTTTTAAATTGGCAGATAATACATTGTAGTCTGCCACCCTTGAACAAATCCTCTTGAAGGAAGAGGAGGTAAGACGGTTGGCTCTAACTTTATGCCAGGTCTTGCTATGGCTCTGTTCCCTTGTTTCTATCTCCAGCTGTATTGCAACAGCCTGAGTGACCAACAGGCCACCATAGTAGCATGACTCAGTCTCATCCAGGACAGTGTAAAATGAGCATGGCTGTGATGGTAAGGGAAACATGGGATCATCATTAGCCCTGGAAGACTGTGTTGCGTGGTAGGTAAGCACAGATCCCTTTGGAAGGTCTCCAAAGTCGGTAGAGACAAGAGCAGCAGGCTGTTTTCTGTTCTCCTCCAGCAGCTTGAACATCTGACTCTTGCTTTCTACTTGCCTCAGGTTTCGGTATAGGCTCTCTGCAAAGGCATTTGATGGAAGTGGCACAGGACAGTACAGGTTTGACATCACCCCTTCAGACGAGCGTTGCCTCTTTGGCGGAGGTGCGTTGGTCACCGGTGGTTTTAGCTTTGAGACACTCACAGAGCTCACCGTTCTTGGACTGACACCCAGGGCCCTCGATGGAACGTGCCAGGCTTGAGGCAGTGACGTCTTGCTCGTTGTTGGGGGGACAGATGTGTAGCCCATCTTGGCAAAATGAGCGAGAGTGTAGAGCAGCCCGATGAGATGGTTGCACTGTCCCAAGCCAGCTTTGCAGTTGCACCGCTCTCCCTTATAAATGGCTGCTCAAGTGACAGCTCCACCTGAAAAGATAATCAAACTTTAGACACTTGACACTTCAGAGTTGCCATTAACAAATATATATATATATATATATATATATACATGTGTGTGAATATAATATATATATATATATGTATATATATATATATATATATATATATATATATATACATAGATACATGCATACACACACACTGAGTGCGCAGTGAATTAGGTACATTTTTCATTTCATTTTTTTCATTTTCATTTTTCATCATTTAGCAGACACTTTTATCCAAAGCGACTTACAAGGGGAGCAATTGGGGGTTAGGTGTCTTGCTCAAGGACACTTTAGTCGTGGTATCGAAGGTGGAGAGAGTGCTGTTTATTCACAATCCCCACTTTCAATTCCTGCCGGCATGGGAATCGAACCGGCAACCTTCAGATTACAAGCCCGACTCCCTCACCACTAGGCCACGACTACCCAGGTACATCTGGCATTTAAATGATCTGCCATGAAAATATTACAGCTACATGTTGGTAGTGGTAGGTTGTTTACAGCTGTGATACTTGCGAACACAACTTGAAAGATACCTAATATCTTGGACACTCATTGTACAAAAAAGTCAGGGTTGTGGAAAAGCTCATATTAAGATTGAACAGTATGGATTCCATCCCTTACAAAAAAGAACTGCAGTATATTGAAGTAGAACTGCAATAAAACTGCAGTACCAAGTAGTTTAACTGCAGTTTAATTCAAATTTGCAGTATAATGAAGTATAGTCACAGTACAACTGCAGTACATTGAAGTTCAACAGCAGTAAAACTGCAGTACCAAGTAGTTTAACTGCAGTTTAATTCAAATTTGCAGTATAATGAAGTATAGTCACAGTTCAACTGCAGTACATTGAAGTTCAACAGCAGTAAAACTGTAGTATAAGTACAGCTGCAGTAAAATGAAGTACAACTGAAAGTTGCATGAAGTATAAAAGCAGTATAACTGCAGTTGTATTGCACACTCAAAAAAAAAAAGATTTTTCGATGCTGTTCACCTTATTTAAACAACTTATTTTGATTCAACACCATTATATTGGTTTTAGGTTCAAACGTGATTGCTTCATGTTAAATTGACTTGAAATGATTACTTTTTGACTTAACGTAATGTTTTCATTTTAAAATAACATGTTTCACTCAAGTAAACTCAACCAGGACTCAATCAAACAGGACTTTCACTTCCCATCATGCTTTGCAAAGCGGCTGAACTGGGAGAGTAAATGTTGAAATAAAGTGTTATCTTAAACAGTTTTTAGCAAGATGAGAAAATTGAGAGATGTTTTTAATGTTTACTGTTCTATTATGTTGATATTTAAAAGTTTCTGTTATGTTAATAGTTTTGGGGTTACCATTGTGGTGAAGTGTTGAGCTTGTGCTTAGGTTGAGGGCATGCCAGCTGCTATTCTAATCACACTAATAATTGCGTGATCCTTGTGGTAGTGTTTTGGATGAAACCAGTATGACTTCTGAACTGTAAACAAAGAGCGTCACAAACGTTATACAAAACCAAACAAGTAGCATTAATTATAGGGTTAATTAGAAAATAGAGCTGCAGTATATTGACGAGTACTGCATTAAAACTGCAGTACCATGTAATTTCACTGCAGTTTAATTAAGCACAATCATAGATTTGCAGTATAATGAAGTATAGTCACAGTACAACTGCAGTACATTGAGGTTCAACTGCAGTAAAACTGTAGTATAAGTACAGCTGCAGTAAATGAAGTACAACTGAAAGTTGCATGAAGTATAAAAACAGTATAACTGCAGTTGTATTGCAGTTTTATTTTACTAGTACTTTAGATGTATTGCAGTAGTTGTACTCCAGTAAAACTACAGATATTTGAGGTTATGCTGCAATACTGCAGTTTTTTCGTGTCCAAAAAACTGCATTTTTCTATATGTAACAAAAACTGCAGTATTACTTCTAAAAAACTGCAGTAATTTTTTGTAAGGGATATTATGTCAATTTTAAACAGACAAGTGATCTGTAAGCTAATTACATTTTGAAGAACCTTCCTCAACCCTACACTGCTCCAAGAACTGAGCAACTATCTTAACATGAAAGTTAATACTTACCTTACCTTATCACTTACCTGATAGTTATACTGTCATTACACTATCATTGTCAACAAGCAATAGCAACAATGCACCTAGCCCTGTCTGGCTTTGCTAATTTGAAACAAGATAATATTTGAGTAGATATCAATGAGGCTTATGCGATATTACGTCACCTACAGATAACACGTTAATGAGATAAAATAAACATGTTATTTTCAGTCAGACAGGGAAAGGTACATTGTTGATATAAACTCATAATGAACATTTAGCAAGCTGGTTTAACTGTGGCACTGCTCTGCGAACTGAGCAGTTTGTCCACTTAGCACCTGTATGTTGTAAGGTGCCTCATTTTTCCGCACCGAGGGAAAAGACCTAGCCCTCACAAATATGTGTGATGGGCTCCTATTACCTGTCGATTAAAGACATGTTAAGTGTTAAATAAAATCTAACATAGAACAACAACTCCATCACAGCTAAGCTTACAACCCCTAGTTGCTACAAGCTAGCAGAAACTGAGGTAAATTAGCATCCATTCATACCTTCAATGTCGTGGATAAAACCTTCGATCCAGTTACTGTATCCCTTAAGTAACACAGCGCGGGGGATGTTGCAGTCGGTACTGGCCCACTGCTCCACATTTTGTATGGTTAATTCGGGCAGACAGGAAAGATTGGTGGTCCACACTGGAGTTTCCATTGCTGGTGCTGCTGAATGTTTTATGCGTCGGAGACAAATCCCCGGGTTTGTGTACCCCTCAACAGCGTTCGAGTTTTCAAAATGGCCGCCAGGTGAATAAGGTGAATTGTGCTCCTGTTTCTAGATAGACATAACTGATTAATTTGGTTCGGGAGAAGAGATAAAAGCCCGCCCACACTGACAATTGATTGGTTGATTTGCCGAAACAGGCCAATCAGGATGCTCTCTGTCTTAGATGCGCTTCGCACACAAGCACTTGCACACACACGCAAGGTCTCTCGCTCCCTCTCCCTCTCTGCCGTGCACTCGCTAGACGGTTTGAAACACAGTCTCTGTCTCTCATGCGCGCTCTAGATTCCGGGAGATTTTAACTAATTTGCGGGCATCAGGGAGCCGCTATCAATATGCGGGAGACTCCCGGAACTTCCGGGAGACTTGGGATGTCTGAAAGTATGGATATCGAGAATACTCAAATATCTAAATTAATACATAACCAAAATTTACTGATTAGTTCCTAATTAGAAATGCTGTTTAAATTTAAAAATCATTTGAAACCGGAGTCGGAAACATGGAGTTGGAATCAAATTTGAAACTAAATTTGAATAAATTAAGTGAACTTTGCAGAAGCACAAGTACAAGACCTACACGTAGAATACTTTCACACAAGTTGTTTAACTTTATGCAGTGTGGATTTTATTATGCTTTCATCTTATCCGCCTCTGTATTGAATGGCAAATGAAAGTTTTAAATAATTTAAAAAGTAAATACCACTTTTGGGAATGAAAATACTAATGTGTCTAAGACTTTTGTAGTACTGTACATATCCAAAGTCAAAACGAAATTTGAATTCATCTATTAATGTACCTGGTAGGCTTCAATGAGCTCCTCAGATGATTCTCCCAGGAAGGAAAGCAGGCAGCGAATCACAGCATCTCGCTTATCTTCAACTTGCTGTTAAAAACAAAAGAAAATTGCAGCAAACATTAACAGTGTACACTTCCATCTCCATAAAACTGCATATCTATAAAGTCACGAAGTAGCAGCATATTATGTGTAATATATACATTTACCTGGCAGAGTGAATCTAGCACACTTCTAATTTTTATGCCTGTACCCCCACCCTTCATTTTAAATAAATCCAGGAGCCTTGGAGTGTAGAGGTCCAGTTTTTGCAGAAAGGTTGGTTCCAGGGGAATTGTGGTTATCCTTCTGAACTCATTCTTGATCTAAGACAAAGAAAATAAAATATAACACATTTAAGATTTAGTAGTCAAATAAACACTTTTATTTGCCAACCACACACACACATTATGCTATACTAATGAAATTAAAATGTTTAATTGTTTTTAATGAATGAAATATGAGTTCCAAAAGTTAGAAGTACCTACATATCATCAAGCCAGCAAAGGAATAACCAAGGTTTACCTCAGCTGGCCATCTATCTATGAAATCTTTTTTTTTTTTTTTTTTTTTTTTTCATCATTTTAGCAGACGCTTTTATCCAAAGCAACTTACAGCAGGGCAGGGGGGGGTAGTCTTGCTCAAGGGCACTTTAGTCATGGTATCAAAGGTCGAGGAGAGAGAGAGGTTCATTCACACACCCCCCCACCACTTTCCTGCCAGCGTGCGTGGGATCTCGAACAACCTTCAGATTACAAGCCCCCACTCCCCTCCACACTAGGCCACACGACTACCAGTTTTTAGAATCTTTGACAGCAGGGCAGTGATTAATGATTTCTAATCTTCGATAGGAGAAAGTCTTCTCCATTATCTCACCAATTAACTTTTTGTTGTTTTTCTTATGCATTTCTTTTAGAAGATTAACTCTCTCCTTCTCTAAAGTTTCCTTGGTTTCCCTAAATGGAAATTGGGGCAAGTAGTTTACTTCAGCTTTCCTGGGTCTTTTCGTGGCTTTGAGGCAAGACTTTTCGTTTGTAATCTTTCTTTTCAAAGAGTTGACCTCCAGCTCCGGACAGGAAAGCTGACTGCCTCTTAATTTTGCTCAATAATTTCAAACATCTTATATTTAATCCTCTGTTGCCACCCATACCATCCATTAAAGGACCCTGGTGTAAGGTTTGATTTTCCTGCTAAGATAAAAGCTGAGATCAAGCATCCTGCAATAAAGCAATAAAACTCATCTGGAAAGAAAATTTCAAAGGAATAGGACAACACCCTGCCCAAACTGCCCTCACTCATCTATGCGACCAGCCCCCCTCCCTCCACTCCCTACCTCCCCTCTGATTCAAGTCACTGAAGTTCTCCAAGAATGTATATGTACTATGTATGATGTATCTTGTGAATCTATTATTTTCCAATTTCATGTTTAGTATCATTTTAAATGTCTCAGTGCGATTGGTAAACAGCAGTCTCTAGTATTATGAGAAAGTTTGAAAATTTAGGAGAATTCTGTTCTCTTTTCTGAGATGTGTCTCTTCAAGAAAACCACCTCCTCTCCCCCGAAACCAGGTGCGGGGGCAATAAATATTTACAATCCTTTTGTTCTGGTCTGGGTATTTAGGAGAAAAGACACAGCAGCAAGAGGGGACATTCTATAGAGAGACCCCCACATAGAGGTGATGAGTGTTTTTCACCCTGCATCTCTATGTGTATGCATAACTTTTAAATACTCTTAGATCTTTTGAGTAATTGATGTTATGTATTTATTATATTTGAATTGGTTTAAAATTATTTAATTTGAATTCGTCTGAAATCATTATCACTGGTAGATTAAGTGGTTTTCGACATTTCCGCGATTCTAGTGTTGGGGTAGATCATACTGAAATCTTAATAAACGGAGCATGTGGCATGTTATTAAGATTTTGGATTTCTGACTATTATAACTTAACATGTTATAGTATCGTGACTAAAACGAACGGCAATTTTGTGTGAATAAGCATGAGGCGATTCCATAATTTGTGTTTTTTAGTAAACGCTATATTCCTCTGTTTTGATTCTAAACTAACGAGGTTGTGATCGTAAAGTGTATAAACAGCCGTATATAACTTTTAAGCGATGCGACGCCCTGATGAAAGGATAATTGAAATTAAGAGAAATTAAAGAATCAAAGATCTAAATTAATTCATATTTAATCGCGCGATCAGCTATTAATGTTACATCAGAAACATTACCAATTAGAGATAGTTTACAATTGGAGTCAGATTAAACGAACAGCTAAAGGAAAACATAAACTAAATCCTGAAAATTTATGTGAACTTAACGCAGGTGCTGAAAAGACATACATGCATTACACCTTCGCCCAGGCCGTCAGATTCCGCCATTGGGCTGACGGGTGGTCCTTACACTGGCTCCTTGAGGCATGGGTACTTTTCAATCAACATCTTCACTACGTTCATAATCTGAACGCCTGTTGGGTACGCAGAGTAACACAATATTGTCTCTCCTAATGTCTCAAGGACACTCCTCGTTACTCTTGGATTATTCAAGAGGGTGCAATCCTTTTGGTAGGCTTTGTTTCCTTCTGAAAGCAAGAGCTCAGTATCAAATGAGAAAGATGGTATTTTAAACTTGGCTGGCCATCCTTGAGAACAGCATGATGTGGAATTCTCAGACGAAGATAGAAGAACAGTGTCTTGAGAACCACTGGATCTGGAGTCTAAAAAAACGGAATGAGGGTCTCACTTTCAGAACTGCATGAAATGGCATCAGACTCATTCTGTAGGATTGGTTCTTCCATAGCACTCAGATTCAGGGTGATGGGTTCAGCTTATACCACTTTTAAAGTATATTTATCCTGTACATAATCTATTGTGCTCAAGGTAAAAAACTGATGTATGAAGACCTGGATTTTGGTGGACAAAGTAAAGCAGTCTGGAAAGTAAATGTTTCTTTGACTACATGTTTAAGGTCCTGAAGAGTACTGGGGATGCCTGAGGGCAGAAACAATGTCATTCTCTTCAAAAACAATTTGCAGCTTCACTGGGGTACACATTTACAACAAAAAAAAAACAACAATTAAAACAATTCATCCTAATTAAAAATTTGTACACTACAGCATTGTAACACAGTTCTTAAGTACGGAAAGAAGGAGGCCTGCTCGTCACATACCCCCATCGCCCCTCGCAGGGTACTCCTGAGACTGCGCTCTACTCCCCCCCCGGGGGCCAGTCTCGGCGGTCGCAGCACCTGGGGGTAAGGACAAAATATTGACAGAAAAACACGGAATTGTTAACATTTTTACATATTTATTAAAAAAGAAAAACTGAAATATCACATGGTCCTAAGTATTCAGACCCTTTGCTGTGACACTCATATATTTAACTCAGGTGCTGTCCATTTCTTCTGATCATCCTTGAGATGGTTCTACGCCTTCATTTGAGTCCAGCTGTGTTTGATTATACTGATTGGACTTGATTAGGAAAGCCACACACCTGCCTATATAAGACATTACAGCTCACAGTGCATGTCAGAGCAAATGAGAATCATGAGGTCTTGAGGTCAGAGATATCCTGGATGAAAACCTTCTCCAGAGTGCTCAGAACCTCAGACGAAGGGCGAAGATTTACCTTCCAACAAGACAATGACCTTAAGTACACAGCTAAAATAACGAAGGAGTGGCTTCACAACTCCTTGACTGTTCTTGAATGGCCCAGCCAGAGCTCTGACTTAAACCCAATTGAGCATCTTTAGAGAGACCTAAAAATGGTTGTCCACCAACATTTACCATCCAACCTGACAGAACTGGAGAGAATCTGCAAGGAGGAATGGCAGAGGATCCCCAAATCCAGGTGTGAAAAACTTGTTGCATCTTTCCCAAAAAGACTCATGGCTGTATTAGATCAAAAGGGTGCTTCTACTAAATACTGAGCAAAGGGTCTGAAAACTTAGGACCATGTGATATTTCAGTTTTACTTTTTTCTGTCAATATGGGGTGCTGTGTATACATTTAATGAGGAAATAAATGAACTTAAATTCATTAAAAGGCTACAATATAACAAAGAGTGAAAAATTTAAGGGGGTCTGAATACTTTCTGTACCCACTGTATGTTGCACCAAATCTTTTTTGTCATCCTTTAGGATGTCCACATAGACTTGTGAAGTTGTTGTGACCGAAAGTTACGACTTGATCACATTTGATTCATGAAGATAAAGTGCAATCATGAACTGGTGTTTTTTTTTGCAAAGGACATCAGTATGTTCCTGAAACAGCCTGTTTGTCTGACAGAATTTAAAAAAAAAAAAAAAAACATGTTTAGCTTCAAATCTCATGGTCCACAAGGCTGCAAGAGGACCAAATTCCTGAATGAATTCAGTATAGTGTTCGAGAAAGTGGTGTTTGGAAAGAAGCTTTTTTTGAGGAAAAACTTCCAGAAATCTGTTCAGAAATCTACTCAATCTTGCTCAGAAATGAAAGAGTCAAGGTAGCAAATGCTCTGCTCTGTATGAACGTCTCAGGTTACGACTGTAACCCTAGTTCCCTGAGAGAGGGAACGAGACGCTGCGTCATATGACGCTTTGGGAATCCCCTCTGCGTCAGCGCGTCTGAGTCTGAATGTCAACTAGCCATTGGCAGAAGTGAGCGTCGTGGGCGGGTGACGTCACGACCAGGAAGGATAAAAGCACTTCCGGAAAGATCACTCGCTAGCTTCGAATAGCCGAAGCAGAATGATCACAGGTATGCCGGGAGTATGGCAGGGTGACGCAGCGTCTCGTTCCCTCTCTCAGGGAACTAGAGTTACAGTCGTAACCTGAGACGTTCCCTTTCGAGGGAACTTCAACGCTGCGTCATATGATGCTTTGGGAATGATATGCCAAAAAGTGCCTGTCTGTGTGAACTGCTGGCACATCAAGATGAGAGCACCGAGGAGCCTGGTGCTGAAACCATGTCAACCATGTAACCATGTCAAGGTAATATTTCACAAACATGAGCGGCGAGGACCAGCCTACCGCATCACAGATTTCACCGAGGGAAACCCCCGAGAGTAAGGCTTTCGAGGCCGCCATACCCTGAGTAGAATGAGCTCTGAGGGCCAAAGGAGACGGCTGTCCGGAAGACTCGTAAGCAGCTGAGATAGCCTCGACTATCCACATGCTTACTGTCTGCTTTGAAACTGGTAGACCCCTGTTGTGTGGTCCAAAGTAGACAAACAGCTGATCTGACTTCCTCCACAGGGCAGCTCTGTGGACGTAAGTGTCCAGTGCACGAACTGGGCATAATAAGTTCAGTTTCTTGTGTTCTGGATCCGTAAACGGAGGACAAAAAGCCTGCAGCACTACAGGCTGCGGTACATGGGTCGGAACCTTAGGAACGTAGCCCTGTTTGGGATAAAGGAACGCTTTTACCATGCCAGGCGCAAATTCTAAGCATGTGGGAGAAACCGAAAGGGCCTGAAGGTCTCCTACTCTCTTAAGGAACGAAATAGCTAGAAGGAAGGCAGTCTTGATCGTCAGAAATCTTTCCGAGACAGAGACAGACTCAAGTGGCTCGAAAGGAGCGGCAGATAAACCCTCTAAAACCACAGCTAAATCCCAAGCAGGAACCTTGGAGCGTGCTGCTGGCCTCAGCCTCAAAGTGCCACGAAGGAAACAGATTATTAATGGGTTTTTCCCAAGGAAGTACCATCCAGAGGAACATGGTACGCTGCAATAGTGAAAGTGAAAAAGTGAAAGTCGTGACGTGTTGTCAAGTATGGTGACCCATACTCGAAATTGGTGCTCTGCATTTAACCCATCCCAAGTGCACACACACAGCGGTGAGTAGTGAACACACACACACACACAGTGAACACACACCCGGAGCAGTGGGCAGCTATTGCGACAGCGCCCGGGGAGCAATTGGGGGTTGGGTGCCTTGCTCAAGGGCACTTTAGTTGTGGTATCGAAGGTGGAGAGAGTGTTGTTTATTCACAATTCCCACCTTCAATTCCTGCCGGTGTGGGAATCGAACCCGCAACCTTCTGATTACAAGCCCAACTCCCTCACCATTAGGCCACGACTACCCCTGGCAATAGCTGCCACATATACTTTTAGAGTGGAAGGGAACCCTGCTGAGAAGCGGTCTTGTAAGAAATCTAGTACAGGACCAACCGGGCAGTTAACTGGATCTTGGCATCTTGCGGTGCACCACGAGACAAACAATTTCCACTTCAGCGCATATAGTTTCCTCATGGAAGGAGCTCTGGACTGGAGTATGGTCTCAACAACCTCAGCTGAAAGACCCAATCCTACGAGTTGGGCCCCCTCAGAGGCCAAACCCGTAGGCTCCACATCTCTGGACGGGGGTGAAAGATCGTGCCTTGCGCCTGAGACAGAAGGTCTCTCCTGAGTGGGATCTCCGAGGGAGGTCCGTCGAGGAGAGTCACCAAGTCTGAAAACCAGATTCGGCTCGGCCAGTAAGGCGCTACTAGCAGTAGACTTATTCCTTCCCGGTGAACTTTCTCCAGAACTCCTGGGAGCATGACGATTGGGGGAAAAGCATACAGACACAGCCTCGGCCACGTCTGTGCCATGGCATCCAGTCTGAGAGGAGCTGGATGTGTGAGGGAGAACCAAAGTGGACAGTGCGTCGTATCCTGAGACGCGAACAGATCCACCTCTGCTTGGCCATACATCTCCCAAATAAACTTCACCGCCTCTGGGTGAAGTCTCCATTCCCCTGGCCTCAGCCCCTGATCTCCTGATTCTCTTTCCATATCGCCAAGGCATGGAGCGCTCGCTGCGTGATCTTGGTCATACGGAACGGGTTCCCTTTCAGGGAAAACCCTCTGGTCCTGAGCCACCACTGAAAAGGTCTCATGAACAGCAGGCCAAAAGGAATCACGTTGGAAGCTGCTGCCATCAGCCCCAGCAGTCTCTGGGACTGTTTTACAGTGAGTGACTGGCCTAGCTTTACTTCCTCCATGGCTGAAAGAACTGCAGCAATGCGAGCAGGCGACAAGGCAGCCTGTATCGATACTGAGTCCCAAATCACGGCCAAAAAAGTGGTCCTCTGTGGTGGAGAAAGCACACTCTTTACTTCTTGCTCCAAGACCAGAGCCTGCTCGGGATGTACTAATGTTAGCAGCACCCCGTTGAATAGAGGCGAGCGCACACCAAACTGGACTCTGTACCCTAGTTCTACTGTTTGCAGGACCCATTGGGATATTTTTGGTAAATGTTTCCACTCTCCCAAAAATTCTACTAAGGGAACCAGCCTCTCGAGGCTGGTCTCTGGTGAAGTTAATACAGCCGTGTCGGTGACCTGAAATGTAATGGCAGGAAGCAACCGACCCGACTGTATCTTTAACCTCCTCAGAGACTGAAACTGCAGTGCAGCTTCGCTGGATGCCGCTGCACCCCGAAGAACCGAGGGTGGCGGGGTTAGCAGTACGGTCCCAAAGGGCCACGAGATGATGCGGGCACCGTATACTGAGGTGTACACCGCACCACCCCGTGTGGGGCTGCCCACACCTTATTCCCGAAGCCTTCCTCGCCTGAAGGACGGCCCACGGCCCAGCAGTCCCAGAGGGTTGATGGCGGCGTGGAAGATACTTTTTAAAAGCCTCCGCTTGCTTTTTGGACTCCTGAAACCTCTCGACGACTGTGTTGACAGCGTCGCCGAAGAGGCCAGGGGGCGCAAGCGGGGCATCGAGGAGAAAGGCCCTGTACTTCTCTATCATTTCGGACAAATTGAGCCACAAATGTCTCTCTGTCGCCACCAAGGCTGCCATAGACCGCCCAATTGCTCTGGCGGTCTCCTTGGTGGCTCTAAGAGAAAGATCTGTAGCCAGACACAATTCGCAATTCGCAGCGTGGGGGCCTTCAGGGACGATGCTGAACCGGGAGGCAGATAACTCGCAAGCATCTGTTCAGCCCGAGGCATCGCCCCATAACCGTATTCTTTTAGCCCTCTTATATTGGAATAAATTTTCACCTGAGGGCTGAAATGTCTGGATGAATACGGCTTCTTCCACGATCTAGACAGCTCGCTGTGCAGATCAGGGAAGAAAGGAAGGCCCCTCAGTGGAGATGCTGACTTAGAAGACAGAAAACACTCGTCTAATCTGCTTTTGGGATGAGCGCCCTGCTTCTCGGCCGGCCAGTCGATATTTAATTTGGACACAGCGCAAGTCAACATATGCAGGGGAAGAAGATGGTGAGTCATCTTTCCCCGCTCCGCCACCCAGCACATCCAACTCCTCAGAGCTAGACAGCTGAAGTGACGGGCTCTCTCCCCGGGCGGAAGAAACCGCAGAGCGGGCTTCCGAACCCAGAGATTGAGCGATGGATCTCTCAGGTGAAGGCAGAGAAAAGGCGCTCACGCCCATCTCAAACCCCTCCGAGAGATCCATTTGCGAACCCCATGATCTCATTCTCCGCTCTGCCTCGGCAGCAGCAGGTCCTGAGCCATGAGGAACGCTATCCTGAGCACTTTTCTCAAAAAGCACCAGGCGGGAGCGGAGCGAACGCAACGGTAACTTCTCACAATGCTTGCACTCAGCCCCCTCGAAGGCTGAGAGAGCATGCTCCGCTCCCAAACACATCACACAGAGTTTGTGTGTGTCCACACTCGAGAGAAAACGAGGGCATGGAGGAACACACTTTCTGAATGATTGAGCCATAACAGTGCTTTGTGCTGAGAAACAACAGTAAATAGACAAAACAGTTCACAGAGAGCGCTTTGCAGAGGCAGAAAAGCTAGCGAGCGATCTTTCCGGAAGTGCTTTTATCCTTCCTGGTCGTGACGTCACCCGCCCGCGACGCTCACTTCTGCCAATGGCTAGTTGACATTCAGACTCAGACGCGCTGATGCAGAGGGGATTCCCAAAGCGTTATATGATGCAACGTTGAAGTTCCCTCGAAAGGGAACTGGGGCCATCACAAGTTCCACAATGACTTTTAAGGTCATTAACATCTGCCACACTTCATCATTCTCAGGCACTTCCAAGCCTATCGTGAGAGGCAAAAGACACCAATTTTTTTTCCGCATTACCTCCTACAGATCTTTTTGTGGCAAAATGAGCAGGAATTAAATGTGGACGATTTGTTTGGTCACTCCAATTATAAGGGAACTGTCAAATGCAATTATTGAGCTGCTCAAAAGAAAAATATTTCTTCTTGATAAAGGCTTGAAATGACAATGCCAGTTCCACTGGAACAAGATCTTCAAGAAGGCCATGTAACGCATTGGGTGGGTTAACCAGATGTTACATGAAAATTAAGTTTTTCAGACAGTGTATACCATGTTTTTACTCCATAGCAAGGAGTGGGAGTAGGACTTGACAAAACTGTCTCAACATGCAGAGCATGCTGCTCTTTATCTCTCCTCTGAAAAAGTCCAGAACTTACTTCTGTTGTCTGAAACTGGGACCTGTCTGCAAGACAAAATCGACAGACATGAGATCCCATGAAGTTTTCAACGATTCCTCCACAGAATGGGCTCCCAAATTATCAGGCACCACGCTCACCACAGTGCCTTTCATGACTTTTCCTAAACTTGGAATAAAAATACCATCTTTTTCCAAGTTTTGATGATCGGTTAACAGCGGCACTAGAACTTTCTGAAATCCAAATTGCTTTGTGTCTTCTGCCTTACAAAGAATGGCTAAATTAATAGAGGCCAATGCTTGGAAAGTTTCCTAACACCCAGTAGACAGCGGTGAGTTTGTGAATCTTGCAAGAAGTTCCCAAGGGATTGCACACTTCAAAGTCATCAATGTACAGAATAAGACTTAGTCTCTCTCAAACTCCTGTGAAAAAATTCATTTTCATGAAAGTGAGAACCATCACAGAAGGACTGGTATTTTTCAAGACTTGCAACAAAGACTGGAGTATCGGAACATAATGGAATGTTCTGTTATCTTTATTGTCCAGTATGTATTCCATGTATGTGTTCCACAGCCGAAAAATTTGCTCTCATCAATTGTCTCCTCTCATATGCTGTTGAAAAAGGTCCATCTTTCCCTAAAGCTGAACTGACAGGGTTTGATTCACGCATATTTTTCACCAAATCTTAGATAACTGTTGGATCTAGTATGTCACAGTTATGGCTCTTTAAAGTGGACTCAACAACATCTTTCAAAGCTGGGGCAGATGCAGAGGAGGATATGAACTGAAGCTCGTCTACGATTTGATCAATGCACCTGTTTGACACGTTGAAATTACTTTCTAACTTTAGAAAAAGTTGACCAAACTTCTTCTTTATAACTTCAGACAAATCATCTTGTGCTCCAACCAAAGTTTCATCCAGTTCTTTGTCATCCTCGTTTTGCAGAACAGTGGGATTTGGGGATTTTTTCAAGACCTCCGTTTTAAAGTCTTCAAGGGAGTGTTTATTGTGTTTCCTGTGTTTATTGGTAGCAAAGGTTGAATAAATATTTGTGCTGAAGCTGGAGTTTTTGAAAACAACTAATTACTTCGTACCTCCTCAGATGGTTGCTAAGGTGTTCAAAATATTGCTTCTCTGAAGAGAATGACAACTAAATGAAAGCACCTCTGTTGGTTTGTCTGATTCTGTGTGGTGTCGGGACAAATGTATTCGAAGAGAATTAAATGTTTTAAATGAACAAGGGCAATCAGCATAAAGACAAGGGGTTGATGACGGTGTTTTAAAAGTTGTAGTGTACTTTGTACACAACCACCTCATGCTGTGGCACCTAAACAAAAGATGTGCACACACAAACACACACATAAACCAATTTGGAAGATTGGAAGATGTAAACCGCGCTGGTCCAGAAGTACTTCCAGTTTCAGTTTTTTTGTTTGTTTTTTTAACCAAATGAAAATTTTGCACAAATACCATTAAGATTTAATTATGTAGCATTTAAAAAAATATGAACGCAGAAGTGCTGCTGGACCAGTGTTAACATCTGGTGAAGTGATACATACAGAGATATATGTATATCTCGGGTATCATTCCGGGTTCGTAAATATGGCTGTATATGTTCAATTTCTAATTAGGAAACTTTTATTTATTATTCAGATAGCACGCAAGGGCACAATTATTTATACACAGAGATTAATAAACACGCCCTTGAGTTTTATTGCCATTTGTTGCGACGCTTTCGTCCAGCAAAGTTCATCTTAAAGTTTATTGTACATTAAACTTCTCCTTAGATTACATGTAAAATACAAGACAATTGTTTTCGACACAGATGCCGTTTGCTAATAACGGATGTTTGTGCTGATAGGTTCTTTAGCAAACTCAACTCTGTCAACTATATTAACACTTAACTCTTTAACCACTAGGACTGCAGACAGCTTAATAACTCTATACTTTTCTGCAAACGTAAATAAATTGACCAATAAACAAATATTTCATAACTTACCGTGTAAAAATCACATCTGTCTTCGAGAAAACTTTCTGTTGCTTTCCTCTGGCTCTGTGCGGCTCTTCTGAATCAAGAACGCATGCGCATTGATTGCTTGGCTTCGTAGAGTAAATTTTTCTTGTGTTTGTTATTTTCTTCATTAAATGACAAAACACTAAGTAAGTATTACTTGGGAAGTTCCATTTGAATGTACTTATGTATTTAAGCACAATAAATGAAAACGAAAACCTCAAGTAGCTTATTGAATTAAATGTAACATTTTGAAGTAAAAAGACAAATTAGGATTTGTTTGTAAAATGTACTTAAATTATTCTATCTTCTATATATATATATATATATATATATATATATATATATATATGAAACCAGACCAACGCAGCAGGGGGCACCGGGAACAATCACACTCGGACCACAGCAATGTGCCCAGTGTGAAAGCCCCCTTAATCTCTCAAAAGAAATTAAAGAATGATGAAAGATCTGTACCATGATCTGTTACTAAAGGTAATGTTGAGGTACAAGGTCTTTTACAAAAGATTGACTGAGGTAGCTCTCCTATAAGCAGCTAACTTGCAATGGTCAGCCTAGACATTCAAGGAGAGTCCAAAGTTATGTTGTTTTCAGGGGTAATGGCTGTAGGGGTTTAGTAAAACCTGTATCCTTCAGAGGCTAAATAGGGGTTAGGTTGTCATAAAGAATCAAAATCTACTTTGATGCCCATTCTTCCCCCTCTAAAGGGCTACTTCTATTGTAGTGTGTGGCACAGCTCAAACAGAGCATTTTTAAGCTAATGATTTTCTGAATTGGATTGCTCATGGGACCATATACAAGCATATCAGCAGCCTCGGTGGTACTGCTGATGAGCTGATATAACTGTGAATAACTGAATATTGTTAAGATCTAATAGATGTTATAAAACAGTTTTTTTTTTTTTTTTTTTTAATGAAGAGCGGGATGATGGAGGATTAATCAATAGGAAATACGGTTATCTGGGATTCACTCTTATATTTTGATTTCAACCTTTTTATTGCGCATGAACTCCTATGGTTAACTCACCATGTTCAAGGCAAATACTGTAGGAATTATACTACTTGGAAAAAACACATGACATGTTTGATATACATAAATTACAGAAGAAATCTCCCCACATGAGCAATGTGACATCAAACAGAATACCTTGATTAAAATAAACATATTCAAATGCATGTTCTAACTAATGAACAAACAATACCTATGGGGGGTATAATCAAGGGTTGGGGGGATTACAAAAAGTACTTGCTTCTGCCAAACTTCAGTTTAGAAAAGCAGTTGATAGTGCTACGTCAACTCATGGTCATGCTGACACAAATTTTTCTGAAAGATAAGGATACTCCAACATGAATCCCATCACGGACGAATGATGATGATGGTGGTGAGATGTAGAGAATCTTAAAATGCAGTGTGAATGTTATTAAATAAAAAAAGTATATTCTAACATAATAATAATGCAAAACACAAAAAAGGCAACATAACAGCATGTATGAACACTTATTTCTACCAGAAAGACTCGGGAGGTAAATTAACTTACAATGAAATTGATTAACAATCAGCAAGCAAATATAGTAAGATAAAGTTCTTTGGCGTAGGCCCCGTCCGTAGCTTAGATCCTGAGGGTTGCGGACTCTGCATTTCCTGCATGAAGATGAAGGCAGGGGCGTAGCCGACCCCCAGAATGGTAAAGGAGATTTATCCCGCAATGGAGCCTACCCCCCAAAGAACTGTGAGAGGAAAGGAATAAGCCAGTCGAGAATCTTGTTGATCCTGAAACAGAAAACAAAATGATTGACTTGTGCTCATCGGTGGAAAAGGACACTCAATCGTGGCATAAGAAAAGGACATAACAGCCTTGAACGGCGAAAAAGGCCATATAGGCCACATAACCACGACAGCTTTGAGTTACAACGAAGGCCATATTAGCCACATAGACACAACAGTTTTGACGGCGACGAAAGCCATGTTGGGCCGCATATACAGAAAGCCTTGAACGGCGACGAGGCCACGTTACCAGTATTTGCATGAATTACCTTAGTCGAAACTTGACAGAGCATGCTGAGCTTCGAGGATGGTTTTGGAATCTGGTCTTATGTATGATTCGAATGCGGAGGAAGACCATCTGCCCAGGAGTTTGATGGCTGATGTTGAAACTCCTCACTCCGCTGCAGTGGTAGCTGCCCCAATTCTGAATGAATGGCCAGTATATCGGAGGGGCGATAGACCGTAGTTTTCTACTAAGTAAAAATATTAATATAAAATATTATATTATAATATATACTTGTCACTTGTTGCCTGTCAATGACAAAATATCTGTGTTATCCCTTGTTTCCCTTGTATCATATAGTAACCATGGCAACTGACGTGAACAGCTGCGTAACGTCTAGAAGCATGCTGTTGCTGTTTCGTTCAACATTATGGACCATGGCAAGGAAAATTTGGGACAAAAGGAGAACTAAAACAAGAGTCAATGTCGGCGTGGCGTTTCCGAGATGGCGAGAGCTTTATGACCAACTTTGATTTGACAGAGACGCTGCTTGTCCATGTTATCAGACTAGGTAAGCAAATGAAGGCTACATAAAACTAATCCATGTTATATAGGTCAACACGACAAAGGGTTAGAATATCATCAGTATTATATTCTAATGTCGATCTAGCTTATTGTTAAGTCTCATACGGCCAACAGACTAATAGACAGAATAACAATGCAACACACTCGAATCCAGTTTAGTAATTGAAACAGTGCTTAATTACCTCACAATTTTAATACGTCAAATAAACTGACCTGTATGAGTAGTATTTCAGCACTTGAGAGTAGTTTGGTAGAGTGAAATGTCCTCGTTTCTTTATATCCTCTGGACTTGCGTGTAGCACTGATATCTGTCTTTCATTAGCAATCACGCCTAGGCCATGCCCTGCTTCATACCAAAAAACATGAGTGCGTTCACTCATCCATAAACATTATTTCTCCATAAACATTATTGGATCCATCGGCATGACGACAAGTTCCATTCAATGCTCATTCACTGCGTCACCAATCTACACCTTTGTTATTGTTTTGAAGAGTTTAGCAACCCTTAGCGGTAAAAAATGCTGACTGTGCCTTTAATGTAAGCCTTCTTTTCTGCCAGTGTGTCAAGCAATCTGTCAGGGTTGTGTCTGTTTATCTGTTCCCAATGACACTCCTCCACCCGGCTCCCACTCTACCCGCTCCAAGCGGGCCTAGAACCTGGATCTTTGGGCATGAGAGTCAGACACTCTACCAAGGAGGTTAAAGGCTGCAACCTCTAGCGTCTGTCGCTAGAGCGTCTCTTGAGGTCAGAGGAGTGAGGTTTACTCGCACAGCAACTACTAGCTGACCTCCGTTACACCAAGTCCTGTCATTTGTCACATGTTTTTGTTTTGAATTTCCCAGTCCTCCTTAGTTGCCATAGTCACCTTTATTAGTTCATTTGCATCAGCTGTGTGTTGTAATTATTTATGTCTTTCACCTGTGCCCCGCTCATTACTCCTCACGTGTCCCTGTGTATTTATACCCTCTGTGTCTGTCCAGTCCTGGTTCATCGTTAACGTTGCTTATACTGTGTTGTGGATTTGCCTGTCTATCTCCTGAACCGTGATTAAACTGTATGACATTCAGTCTTCATTCCCCATGCGTTTATTCCTGCACACACACCTTTTGACACATTCACAGAGTTTGCACAATTCTTTTTTCATTGTTATTTTTATTATAATTATAGGCCAACCCTCTTGCTTTGTTTTGGCCTTTGCTATGAGATTTGCTACATGATAGAATGTTTTACTATCGTCAATGCCAATGCATACAGTTACATTTTTTTTCAATCTTAGGTATCCTTGATCTGAAAAACTCAGTAGACTTCAACATGTTTGTATGCAATGTGTTCCTGTTATTCAAACAGTGGTTTACAGTTTTAACCACGCAAAATTCATGGGTTTGAATATGAAAAAATAACCGCAGCCTTCGCGATTTAATAATTGCTCTAAGAATCGCTAATCGCATTCAAGTTCAACGTTATCTTTCGTAAATTACGATTAAATCATGCAGCCCTAGTCTGAATCACACATAGGCAGCAACGTTATTTGTGGTCCAGAAAGGTATTAAAGGCATCATTATATATATAGCCCATGTCTGTTTACCTGTCTGTCTGTTTCCCCTGTCATGTGATCCTTGTGTGACCTAGTTTTCCTTTGTCTTCATTAGTTAATTCCTGTCAGCTGTTTGTCATTATTAGTTATGTCTTTCACCTGTGTCCCTGTCATTAGTGTCTGTATTTAAACCCTTGTGTTTCCGTCACTCATTGTCCGTTCTCGTTAATGTGTAGACGTGTTTGCTGTGTTCCCGTGTTTGCTGTGTTCGTTTATTCCTGGTTTCCTCATTAAAGAGTCTTTACGTTATACCTTCATCCTCGTGCTTTCTGTGCTAACACGTTCCGTAACAATGTCCAGATCGTCATTAAATAGTCCATGTGACTACAGTGGTTCAACCTTAATGTTATGCGGCGACGAGAATACCTTGTGCGAATACTGACTTTATTCAACCATTTATGGTAACACTTTACTCGAAGGGGCGTGCATAAGACTGACATGACACCTTCATAATCGTGACATAACACATGTCATGAATATGAAAGAGGGTTTATGCAAGTTTATGACAACTGACATGAAGTTGTGTCATTTTTAATGCAAAGATGACATTGTTTGAGATGTCTGTGTTATGACATCTTGACATAAACCAATACATCATAACCTGTCAGTACTTTTGACATTACCAAGACATATAACAATATCATGAATATTTTTCTTGACCTAAACTACAGTGGTACTTAAAAAAAGAAATTATGAAATGAAAAAATATTCATGACTCTTTTATAAAATAATTTGACTATTAACACTTAACATTTTAATGACACATTCAATTTGTACCACTATAGTTTAGGTCAAGAAAAATATTCATGACGCTGTCATTAGATGTTAAATGTCAAATAATTTTATGACATTTTAATGACAAATTCAATTTGTGCCACTGGAAAAAAAAGTGGTCAGAAAATATTCATGACACCGTTATAATGGTCTCATGACAGCCAGTGTCAAAACCAACCTCATGACCGTTTCATGTAATGTCAACCCATAAAAGTAAAACAACCCCAAAGTACTTTAAGTTTTATAATTAACCTGTTATTTCATGTTTATGACAAATGTATGACAGGTTATGATGTTTTGGTTTATGTCAAGTTGTCATAACAAAGACTTCTCAAACAATGTCATCTTTGTATTAAAAATGACATAACTGAGCGAACGACATGACGTGTCATGTAACGATTGAGGGGTAGTCGTGGCCTAGTGGTGAGGGAGTTGGGCTTGTAACGTGAAGGTTGCCGGTTTGATTCCCACGCCAGCAGGAATTGAAGGTGGGGATTGTGAATAAACAACACTCTCTCCACCTTCGATACCACAACTAAAGTGCCCTTGAGCAAGACACCTAACCCCTAATTGCCCTAGCTACTCACTGCTGTGTGTGTGCACTTGGGATGGGTTAAACGCAGAGCACCAATTTCGAGTATGGGTCACCATACTTGACAATACGTCACGACACCTCACAAAGGTGTCATGTCAGTCTTATGCACACCCCTTTAAGTAAAGTCTTACCACAATGTTTTCGCTTCCCTGTCAGTCTCCTACACAGTTGACATAGTGAACGCAATGCAGCGCTTCAGTGTTTACATCCGAATGGCGGCTCAGTTTTGGCCGACGCTGCATGACGAAAGCGTTCAGGCATTTTGACATAGAACTTTCATTAAGGTTAAACCACTGTAGTCACATGGATTTTTTAAATCATTTTTCTTTACTACCTTTCTGGATTTCAAAAGGTGCAATGACGTTGCTGCCTATGTTCAGATACCCTAGGATTTCATCAAACATATCTTAATTTGTGTTGCAAAGATGAATAAAGGTCTTACAGGTTTGGAACGACATGAGGGTGAGTAATTAATGG
Organism: Opsariichthys bidens; assembly: GCA_037194245.1. Lineage (NCBI taxonomy): Eukaryota > Metazoa > Chordata > Actinopteri > Cypriniformes > Xenocyprididae > Opsariichthys > Opsariichthys bidens. The sequence goes on from CM074302.1 coordinate 15,345,649, forward strand.
CAGAAATTTCATTTTTTGGGTCCACTAACCCTTTTATATTTGCGTCAAGTTTTTCAACAAGAAAGACGCATAGGATATACCTATGCCTTCTCACTAGCTCAGTTTCTTTACTCCTTGTTCCTCGCCTTGAGGTGCAATTAGAGAATTGCGATGTCCTTTAAGATGGCTCGACAAAGGCTGGAGGACAGAGGACTGAGGAAATGAGGAACCATCAGTTCAAGTATTGAGAATCATCCCTGGACTAAGGACAGGGCCTTCGCCAAAGAACTTTGTGATTGGACTATAGTATGGATATAAATGTTCTACCATTTCCTCGTTGGAATATAATATCTTCAAAAGTTGAGTCTCCTTAGTCTTTCTGGTAAAAGTGAACTGTAAGTTGCTTTGGATGAATGCATAAATGTAAATTGGTGTTTTTAATCCAGGTCGTGGTTTAGTTTGTTCTGTATTTGTCCATTTGAACCACTTATATGCCTGTTGTATTGCCATACGGCTTTATTAATTAGAGGTTTATTCAACCATGATTTTCAACAGAAACCAATGATAGGGTTTGCGCAGAGAGTGAATGCACAATTTAGTTATATTTAATTACAATGTTCATTTTTTTTATACATATACTCTTAACAATTATTTGTAAAATATGAATAATTGGCAGCTTCCCTGCAGTACACAGTCCAGAGTTCAAAAGCCACTAATGTTAGAATACATTTCACAAAGCACTAAAACACTTCACAAAGAGCGATTTAACCATGTTACGTAAGTGCAGGAAGACAGGCATCGTTAGCAGAGACAGCAGCAGTCATTTCTTAATTTGTTCTTCACACTGCAGCTCATTAATTCACAGGTCAGGATTGCTATCCAGGATTACTTCTGCGTTCTCTGATTCAATAATATCATTTGTAGTTTAGCACAACAGGTTTAATTGTGAAGCATAAATCTACCTTAAGTGATTCAAAGAAGATGAAAATCCATATGGTTTTCAGACTGTTGAATGACCTTTCAGTGGCTTGAGCTGTTCAAAGCCAAATCATTCTCTTCTTCTATCTACAGCAGTCTTCATATCTGTCACTTTGTTTCTCATGTGAATTAATCCTGTTTTTTTAAGGATCAAAGTCTACTTTATTGTCAATTCTGCCATATATACAGCACATACATACAGAGAATTGAAATTGCGGATGTTGAGGTAAGTGTTGTTTAAAAGTATTGCTTAATAGTAGACATAACACTAATGCTTTTCATGTGTATTCCACATGCCACACATTCCATTCTTTTTGGAATATTGAATAAGGATAATGTTGAATACAAATAAGGATAACCTTTCATTTGGCATGGCATTTTATTCAGGCAGTCTTTTAGTGATCTGGTTGTAAATCTTGAAGGTCAATGGCTACATGTGGACCAGTCTGTGACCTTACAAGAAACTAGAAGTTGCCCTTGTCTGAGTCATGCGACTTCAATGGTCAAAAAAACCTCTCTGAAGCTCAACCTGAGAACTGAATCGTCTATGAAAGACAGAGTCAGTTGGTACATACACCACTTTTTCTCTCCCAAATTCTGAACATAAACCGACTTCTATAATGCCACAAACAACAGATAATTTATTAATGACTTTTTTATAATACTGATGTTCGTGTTGTTGTTTTCCCTAGTCTAACATATGGCCTGTCCAGATACCCACACTTGTGGTCTTGGCCACTTGAGAGTGCGTGCAAACAACTGGAAGAAACTGAGCAAGACTATCCCAGGTCCTAAAAATCGCAAAATTCAGTGCCCTTAACGCACACTGAACCCACATTATCTCAAATATCACTTCGGAGCGGTTTTCAAGGCTAACCATATCTCAGGAACTCACGTGCTTCAAAATTGTGAGATGTTAAGAAATACATTAAACAATTTGTTAAACTAATTACATATTACACATAATTTGGTTGTACAACAAAGTGTTTCAAATTTTATTGGTGCAAAGATGAGTATCTGTATTTTGTACAACATTTGCAATTGTTTTTACCACTTAATTAGAAGCACCACAATTACTAAATTGTATCATCTGTTACATAAACAGACAGTTTATTTTAAAACTTTAAAAATAAAGTATTGAAAATTAAAAAAACTTGGCTTTTTACAACACTATAGGTGTGTCACATTGGGTAATCATTTACATTTACATTTAGTCATTTAGCCGACGCTTTTATCCAAAGCGACTTACAAGTGAGGAGAACAAACAAGCGATTCTTCATGAATTGGCAAATAACACAGGAAGTGCTCACAATACAAGTTTCATACATTGCTCAGTACCATAAGCTACAGTAGGAAGGGAAAAGGGAAGGAAAGGTTTTTTTTTATTTTTTTTTTTATGAGGGGATCAAGTGTTCACGGAAGAGGTGAGTTTTCAGCTGTCTCTCAAAAGTTCAACACAGACTTGGGGTCTTCGCAGCCACTTGAACACTTGGCCCAAATACAGGAAATAAGTCATGTAAGTACCGCAAGAGTCAGTATTTGGACAAACCCGTATAGACTATAAAAAAGTTGTCACTTCCTGTAGGATGAAGTCATTATTTACAGGAATATTGCAAAAGACAATCTAGATCAAGAGTGATTTCAAGCTGATTATCAATCACAGCAATATTCACAAGAAAATTGTTTTATATTTAAAATATTTCAGTTAGAGGAATGAAGACCTATTCATTAAACACAACGCATAGGGTCTCAAGTTGAGAACTGTGCAAACTTTATAAATATTCAATGTGTTTCACACCTTCTGGTGGTTAAAACTTGTATTGAGTTAAGTTTGCACAGTTTAAAGATTAAAATACAAAAAAAAAAAAGATTACAGTAAAAGGAAAGAGTGAATTAGATTACTTTCAGCCATTTTGGTGTCAGTATTTCTAAAGTTATCTATTTTGCAATGAATGCAGCTTCATTGTGAAGGAAGTGTACATTATTAATACATTATTAGAAATGGACATATTTGTTGACAAAGGTCTCTGCTAAGAGCGGGTTCATGATTTCCCCCCTTTTTTAATATTAAGGATATATAATCAATGTTCTTAGCTAAATCAGACATATTATAATTTAGTTCAGTTGATATTTTAATATTTTTCACAATAAATTGAAAACAAAAGAAGAATACAATATTACTTTCAAAATTAACAAAAACTTTCACCTGATGGTGTTAAATACTAACAGAGTTGACAAAGGTCCAACTGAATTTACTAGCAAATTAAGACAATCAATTTATTAAAATATATATATTTAATTTAATACAACAATCATTCCAGTGGTTTACAGTATGTTTTATTCTGGGTATCCAGTAGCTCACAAAATACAAGAAGCTTACGTTAGGTTGAGTGTGATGGTAAGCATTATTATGTCCCATCATGTAGCAGCAACAGAAATATTCTGCATGTGAATCCAAAGGATCCGTAGCCCATTACATCAGGGTTTGCTATTGCTGTGATCTTATGTGAGAGACAGCTTCTAAAAAATTGACATGCACAAATAAATGATTTTCTGTATAATAAAAACAATATTGCTTAAAAGTAAATAAATAAATAAATAGTAATAAATGATAGGAATCTATTTTAATTTCACGGTGATTCTTAAGGGCTGTTTTTTTTTATTATTTTTTTTTAGATTAGGGTAAGAGTTGGACAGTACAGTTAGGGTAATGGGTTAATTGTATTATATCAGTTATTGTCCCTACAAAGATAGCCATACAAACAGGTGTGGGTGTGTGCACAGGTGTGTGTGTGTGTGTGTGTTGGGGGGGGATGCATGTGTGCGTGTGTCCGCAGTCGATGTAAAGATGTATGTATGTATATATATATATATATATATATATATATATATATATATATATATTATATATATATAAGACATGTAAATCAGGGCAGAGAAAATCATGAAACAACATTAGAATAATTCCAAGATGCCAAGAATTATCACACAACTACTGACATAAATGATCACACTGGGAAGTGTAACACCGTGGTAGGGACAGAACAGGCAGGACAGGTTTCTAATACTTCGATTAGTTTAATGAATAACAGGATCACAGAACAACACGGGGAACACACGCATGGTACGTTAACGCTCGACAAAGACAGGACTGAAACAGAGGGCAGATATACAAATCGCACATGAGGATAATTGGGAAAACACAGGTGATAGACATGACTAATAAACGGACACAGGTGTAGACGCTGAACTAATAATGACACGGAATCAAAACAAAGAGCACATGACTAAACTGACAGGACAGATCGAAATGAAAACAACGAACATGTGACACAGACCAGACTGAACAGATAAACAGGGACACACTTATGACAGTACTTCCCCCTCCCGGAAGGCGCGTCCTCGCGCCAAAAAGGAACAGATCCGGGAGGGGGGGTGGGCACCCTGGAGGCCGTGGTCAGGCACAGGCAGTTCAGGTGGCCTCCAGGGTGTCTCCCGGACCTCCGGGTGCCATGGCGGCTCTGGGAGTTCCGGCGGCCATGGAGGGGTCCAGGGCAGAGTCACGGCGGGTGCACAAGGGTCCGGAGGCCATGGAGGAGTCCGGGGTCCCCGCAAGGGCGGAGTCACGGGTGGCGGCCAGGGTGGAGTCCAGGGTCCCCGCAAGGGCGGATTCACGGGTGGCGGCCAGGGTGGAGTCCAGGGTCCCCGCAAGGGCGGAGTCAAGGGTGGCGGCCAGGGTGGAGTCAATGGCCGCTTGACCCCCGTTGCCCCTGTCCCCATTCCCCAACGGGGCCTATATCCCCCCCCCCAAAATTTTTATGGGGAGAGTCCCCCCAGGCCCTGGTTCAGGCGGCGGAAGGTCCGGAGCGGGATCCGGCCGACGGAGGTCTGGAAGGTCTGGGAGGTCAGGACGGTCAGGAGGGTCCGGCGGCTCTGGCGCAGGAGGGTTCGGCGGCTTTGGCGCAGGAGGGTCTGGCAGCTCTGGCGGTGGCAGATCAGGCACGAGGTCTGGGAGGTCTGGGAGGTCAGGACGGGCAGGAGGGTCCGGCGGCTCTGGCACAGGAGGGTTCGGCGGCTTTGGCGCAGGAGGGTCCGGGAGGTCTGGGAGGTCTGGGAGGTCTGGGAGGTCAGGACGGGCAGGAGGGTCCGGCGGCTCAGGGAACTCAGGCGGCTCAGGGAACTCAGGCGGCTCAGGGAACTCAGGCGGCTCAGGGAACTCAGGCGGCTCAGGGAACTCAGGCCAGTCTGGGAGCTCTGGCCAGTCTGGGAGCTCGGGGATAGCGAGCACGGGAGACGGCTCACGGGCGGCGAGCACTGGAGACGGCTCACGGGCGGCGAGCACTGGAGACGGCTCACGGGCGGCGAGCACTGGAGACGGCTCACGGGCGGCGAGCACTGGAGACGGCTCACGGGCGGCGAGCACTGGAGACGGCTCACGGGCGGCGAGCACTGGAGACGGCTCACGGGCGGCGAGCACTGGAGACGGCTCACGGGCGGCGAGCACGGGAGAAGGCTCTGGGACGGCGAGCACCGAATAAAAGTCTATTAGACACTCTTCCGGGCTCGGCGGAGCCATCGCGGTCGGAAGGGGGCGTGGTCTGAGAGCGGCGGGCTGGCGGTGCGCTGGTGCGGGCTCGCGGTGCGCTGGTGCGGGCTCGTCCAAGAGCAGCCAGGACGGACCGACAGGAGACTCACCGCTGAAGAGGCATGCGGGGGGAGTCGGAGAATGTTGGTCTGGCGGCGCGGGCATTTTGGATGGGATCGGACGAGAAACACATTCCTCCACTTCCAACCCCGAACCGTTCAACTCTAGAATGAGATTGACTAAGTCTACAAATGACGAATTGGCCATCGGTTCATCAGGGCGAGTGGTGTTCTCGTCCAGTCCCAACCAAAATATGATGTTCAGCGTGGCGTCCGGCCAGCCCACCAGATGGGAGAGCTCAACGAACTCCCCCACATACCTCTCCAACGGACGCCCGCGCTGCTGGGTGTTGCACAAACGAATCTCTGCGTTCGACGGATCCATCTGCGCAGCGTTGTTTTGGTCGAGCGTTCTGTAACACCGTGGTAGGGACAGAACAGGCAGGACAGGTTTCTAATACTTCGATTAGTTTAATGAATAACAGGATCACAGAACAACACGGGGAACACACGCATGGTACGTTAACGCTCGACAAAGACAGGACTGAAACAGAGGGCAGATATACAAATCGCACATGAGGATAATTGGGAAAACACAGGTGATAGACATGACTAATAAACGGACACAGGTGTAGACGCTGAACTAATAATGACACGGAATCAAAACAAAGAGCACATGACTAAACTGACAGGACAGATCGAAATGAAAACAACGAACATGTGACACAGACCAGACTGAACAGATAAACAGGGACACACTTATGACAGGAAGACAGAGTTGACAAGTTAAAGCTGTGACTGCAAAGACTTCAAAATTGTTTGTTTAATATATATAAAACTTCCAGGACTGTGTGTCCTACTATGGCATCCACAATGAGCCGGAAATTAGAGTTAAAGCTGACCATGGTTTATTCAGAATAATATAAACATTTGACGAAGTTGACAACTTAGGGGTCTCTTTATTTCTTTATTTTTAATGGAAAATATAATTCAAGATTTACTTTATATGGTTTGATGTCTTACAGATCTCTATCTTTCAGTCATGTATATTTTTAAATTTTGCTGCATTTTTAAACACTTTGTTTGGCAGTTTTACATTGTGAACTCATGTTCAGGACAGGTTAAATTATATGTATTGAAGTATAGAGGATGTATATAGATAATACTAAAGAATTTAATTGAAATCTAAACAGTATGAGTACACGGATTTGCTTTACATATAACTTTTTAAGTATTTTTATTTTGATGAAACAAGGGCTTTTGTGTGTAGGACATGTTTTGTCCCTTATCTCAAGAATCAGTGAGGGACCAGTGATCCAGCGGTCGATGAGACTCACACTATCTCCTTCTCAGCACCAAGTTGGGTGAATTTGAAAGTCCCTGCACGTCTTTTATTGATCTGTTAACTGCCACTGAGCAAATTCGTGATTGTGAACTTGACTGAAAGTGTTTTGGAGAAAAATACTTTTTAATCAGGTCTCTTTGGATCGAGCAAGATATAATCTAACTTTATTATGTTGCTTAGCACTGCTTGGGTACAACTTACTTTTTCCTCTTCTTCTTTATTCCTGTCACTTTTCTAGTGGGTCTTGTGATCTTGTCTTGGGTCCCACAGACTCACAGATCTGTGTGAGTGAATTTAATGATTGCAGTGCAGTGGGATTGTGGTACAGAAGGTTCATTGTCCTAATAACTCATTCATATATTTGCAACATTTCCAGGACATGGCAATTTTAAGGATAACCCACACTCGAGGATTAAGTGTGAACCCAATGACAGAAATTCTAAACAACACACTGAATAGACAGGTGAGTATCAGCAGTATTAACAGTTTAATGGAAAAGTATAACTGAAGTCACAATCTTTGTCTGCAGGTTTGGACTTTAGAGGAGTCTAATGAGAATAGGTGTGTTCACGCCATGTCAGAATTACCATAATTATGAGATTCCAACTTGCAAAAAGCATTCCGTCTCACAAGCCTCTGGTCTCATAAGTGCGTTTATAATCATTATTCCCACTTTTCCTTTAACTCCAAACAAATAATCTTCTACTTATGGAATGTGTTCCAGTTACACATGATCCTTAGTGTAAGGGAAGATCCTTAGTGGTCTGCACCAGCATGTGTCCAGAAACGCCTCTTAAACCCCATACCTATTGGATGCTCAATAACCATTGCAGTAAATCCACATTCTCACGAGCATGTTCACTCACTTAATCTTGGCCATATTTCTCACTCGCATTTGCAATGGGATTCACATCTGTGTCGACAGGCTCATATTTCAGCCTGCATTCATCTATCTCTGTGGACTTTGACTCTTATGGCCACACTCAAAACTCTTAGAGCTCAAATAAATCAAAGATGAACTATTACCATGAATCACTAGGAAGAACACTTTTAGTCTTGAGGATTCTTGTCTTCTAAAATATTTATACTAAAGCAGGGGTCTTCAACGTTTTTCAGGGCAAGGACCCCTTAGATGAGCGAGACACGGAGCAGGGACCCCCCACACACGAAATGTGTCAAACAGCCTCTGATATTAATATAAATCAATCATATTAGGATAATAATATTATGTTGAGACAGTATAGATTAGAACTATGTTGTTGTACATTTTCTGTAGGCTATATTTTCATTGTTAAAGAGATTTATACATCATAACAAACATGTAACAATTTATTAAGTTCACAGTTGTCTTAATCACAATTATTTTAATAGATTTGCAGTTTCATACAATTAAATTTTATTCTCAGGTGGACAATTATACATTTCTCTGAACTTCAACTTAAAGCCCAAAAAACACCAAGCCGATGGTCGGCTGTCGGGCAGTTTTTGTTCGTCGGCCGACTAAGTTTTCTCAGTGTGTTCCTCACCGTCGGCTGAAGTTGGTCCTCATCGGCTATTTTTCGGCCGATTCGACATGTTGAATCGGCGTCGGGCTGTCGGTGAGTGAGAGAGAAATCTGATTGGCTGTTCAGAATAGCAAACGAGTCAGTTCACGAGAATATGAAGCAAAAGTTATGAAAGGAAACAAATAAGTCATGACGGCACCGACAGAAGCTTGTTCTGATTTCACGTCATCTTACCTGAGCACTCGAATCCACGAATATTTTCATAATAACATGAGCGGAGCGGAATAATAACTTGATCAGCATGACTGATATTCAAAACGGTAAGCAAGCGCTGCTTTGTTTATGGTTTGTATACTTGCCGTCTTGGTTTCGCTTTCCCTTTTTGAATGACGAATATAGACAAATATATCTGCTTCAATAGACAGTTATCTCATTTATATGCAGGCGCAGAGCGCGCGCTAGCTGACAGTCGGCTTAAATTCTTTCTGTGTTCAAGCACATATTTTTCCGCCGACATGAGCGATTCCGTTGCCGCTAGTTCTTGGACATCGGGTTGGTGTGTTCTGGCCTTTAAGTTTAAACAGAACTTCACATTTTAATTTTACTGTCAGGTGGACGATTATACATTTACCTGAACTTTAAGCTGTGTTACAAACGATCCATTCTGGCGAGCTAAATTGTAAATAAATTATTAGCCAGTAGCGTTTTCAAATTATAGCACTCATAGTTTGCGTTGATAGTATCATGAGATCACGTGATTTGTAAAATCAAATATATTTTATTTAAATTTGACTTTGTGATGTTTTTACACTTTTTTTTTTTTTTTAATTATTTGTGATCAAACATTAATTGACGGACCCCTGCAATACTGCCGCGGACCCCCGGTTGAAGACCCATGTACTAAAGTATTTTGTCTTGTAGTGAAGAGCTAGTACTTTTTAATGGAAATTATGGTTTATTTTTAATTTTTATAAATTGAATAAAAATATATTACTGTCATGGCTTTACCTAAAATCTAGCTGCTGTCAGAGCCTGAGCCTTCCACAGACCCTACAATAGAGCCCCCTCCAGCCACTAAGGCAGCCATAATGTCTATGCCGAAACCATAGCGTGATGCCAGGTCTGTCCTGGATTCGGCATCTGAACACTCCACCCCACAACCAGATGAGGAGAACACACTCTCCTCCTCAGCCTGCCCCAGTGAATTACCTGAATTAACTACTCCACTGGTCCCGCTTGACTCTCTGCCCTCACCACTGACTCCCTCCAGTTCTTTGGCTCTGCTTTGGTCTTCTCCACCACCAACTCGGCATTGTGAGGCAAATCCTTTAGCTGCATCACGGGCCTCAAGACCCATAACAGCTCGTCGGCTCTACGCTCCCTCATTCTTCCAGCTTCGCCTTTGTCCCTTGTCATCCTGGTTCTACAGCGGACTTCCGCGCCTCTGGTTGCACTTCAGCTCTCCTTTGGCTCCACCAGGCTCCTCCTTCCCTCCAGTGTCTCCCAGTGTCTCCCTGCATTGTCAACCTGGTCCATTGTCCTCTTGGCTTCAACTGGTGTCTCTACCTCTTCCAGCTCTGCCACTGTCAGTCAGTCAAGACTGCACCCTAGCTCCTTATAATATATATATATATATATATATATATATATATATATATTGGTTAAACAATATACATGTGTGACATCTCATGTGTTTGTGTTTGTTTTCAGTGCAGTTTGGAAGGGCTGCTACTGACAACCTGACACTTGTCGCTGAAACAGTTTATTAGATGGTTGTTTTGTTCCGGAGTTCGGTCTGGTCTGGATGCAGAGTGTCCTACCTGGTAAATTTGTACAATAAATGCGTTCATTAAATTTGATTAATTTGATAATATTGTGTGGTGTTAAGAAATAGATACATTTTGCGAGAGACTGACACAATAAGTGTTTGTTTATATACGTGGTAGATTACAAGATGAGATTTAATTTGTTCCCCTTTTAGGCTTTAGCAATGCCCAGACTTGGTTTGTGGTTTTTGTTTGTTACTTTTGTGGAGACTCATGGGTTGAGTACACTGCTGTGGTTTGTGGACTGGGCAGATATTCTCACTTCACTACCGGCAGTTTTTAAGTGTTTAAAGGCACTCGACTCTGGGGAGTTGCGTGAAGATTAGGTTTAAGATGTAGGTTTATTGTCCCTACAAAATCTATTTTGATGTATTTATGTTTTTCTTGCAAATGGCAGTCATTTGGTGTTGCATCACGAGAGGGCATGTTCTAGAGGGAAGATACATTGCTCCGAGATTGCTGGAGTCATGCGTAAAAGCTAGGGGGCAAGATCACATTCCATTAAGGACTACAAAGCCCAGCCTGACTGACAGAGTAGCTGCCGCTAATGAGACTGGTAGCATTTTCTGCTAAAAGGAATAAAAAAAGGGGATGGTGAGGTGTCGGTTTGGCTAGAAAAAGACACCTTGGTAACAGGAGCTAATTGAACTATTATGTACTGACATTTAAATTAATCATTTGATTCAAAACTCTTATTGTGTACATACATTTTATATTGTGCTCATATTTATTACATGTAAACCTGCATGTAATTACAGCTGTCCATAACCTTACCTGATTCCCAACTCAGTAGCAGCAAAAGTGTTTTGCGATTCAACATTATTACAATTTTAACAATCAAGGATAGGGGAAAGTAAGCATTTACAAAATATCAAACAAACACCACACTCTCACACATGGCAACACTTGGTGTCTGTGTATGTTATTTTGGTTGCCTCCCAATTTTTGAAGCAACTGCATCTATTTGCAACACTGTGGTCACCATGGAATGGGAAGAATTGAGAAACACAGGAGGCAATAAGTAATTTCACAGTGTTTGTTATGTTGCAGAGCTTGATTGTCACAAACAATATGCTATTGCATATCACAGTGGAGGTTTCTGATGAAGGAAGAGTAAGAAAGAGAGAGACATGGCAGAGGGAGAGAGACACTTTGTGCCTTTAGTGCAACAGAATTCAAAGGAATTTAAATATCTCATCTCTGTAATTCAGACTAGGTGAATGCAAGAAAATGAGTAATCATTTTTTTTAAACTTTCATTGTTCTGTACTATGGACTCTTCACGAAAGATGAATTTCGCCTGCTGGTAGCACTTTCTGCATTGATTTAGCATCCGATTATGCAGCTATGCAAATCAAATAGCACAGATGCACCCACAACGATTTGTAGCGGAATGCAGTTTACATGTCACAATTCCTCAAACTAGTCACTTCAGAGTGCTAGTTTGCAGAAGATGAAGCAGACTACTGAAATCTGGTTTATTTTACTGGGACTGTACTGCATTACTTCACTGCAGTAAGTTACAGTCTTGTTACATTGACTTAAGATGCGTGTCAAAATTAGTCAGAGTGCGCACGGGCTACTTTCAAGCTATAGGCAAAACAAGTGAAAAATGTCACATTTTGGTCACGTTTTTAGGTTTTCATAAAAATTAGTTCATTAAGCCCTCGTCTAGTGATCCCAATGCTCCAAAAATGCAGCAACTAAACAGTGGTGTATAAAGTACTTGAAAGCCATACTTGAGTAAAAGTATAGATATCTTACAAGAAAATGACTTTGGAAGACGTAAAAGTCACTGTTTGAATATTACTGAGTAAAAGTTTGTGATAAAAAGTAAGTGATATTTTTTGTACTTAGGTATGAAAAGTATTTTTTTTGATGTTAAACGTACTTAAGTATTGAAAGTAAAAGTACAAGTTAATGCAAAATACAAAAGGAGCAGAAAATTTTATTTAAAAAATTCTATATACAGTTTGAGCAGCAAGATAACTATTTCTTACATTTTGTTTGCTTTGAATTTAAAAAATGGCAAAATGTTTATTATAAGTTTTAAATACAAAAATACTAATATATTAATTATACCATGATCATTTATGTTAATTAAAAGTGCATAATAATTAATGTAAGAGGCAACATTAAAATGTTAAAATGTAAATGATGAAATTAACAATGAACAACACTTGTATTTGTTTGTTTGTTCTGTGTTCACTTTGTTTGTTCTGTGTTCTTACGACTTTAATGCTTTGGGGAAATGTATCGGCGTAAAAGTATACATTTTATATAGGAAATGTAGTGGAGTAAAAGTTAACAGAAATATAAATACTCCAGTAAGTACAGACTTTCCCAAAAAATACTAAGTATTGTTACTTCGTTACATTACACCTCTGCAATTAAACAACCAAAAGTATCTTTATATATATACGTTTTCTGAGAGGAGTGCCTTTCCTTTGTGCCTGAAAAATTGACTTTTTCTCTGCTCGCTTCTAAACGCCTGGCGCTTCCTCTCAGTACAAGTTTGGTATGGTTTTAAAGTGCAGCATTCCAACTGTGTGAATATTCATAGCGAATTCTCGAAGGCATGAGTCTGAACCAATGAAATGTGATTTTCAAACTCATGCTGATGAAAACAAAACAGTCTTACTCACTCTGACTTACAGATCCAAAGAGCGTCCAGAAAGACGCAATGATCCCAATGTACACATAATTACAGTATTTCAAATGAATAAATCGGTTATGGCGAGTATTCACACAAACATTATCTGTTATGTCTTAAAGGATTCAGAAAAGATTAAGATAAAGGATTACGGATTTAATTCACTTTCAAATTAAAATAACCCTGAGCTTTACTCACCCTCAAGCCATCCTAGGTTTAAATGACTTTCTTCTTTCTGATGAACACAATCGGAGATATATTAATAAATATCCTGACGCATCCGATTCAACTTACGTAGGAAGTGTAAAACACTCGCAGTTCAAAACTCTTATGCTACATCCTATGCCTTTACTATTCCACTCATAGAAAAAGCTTAACTCATGTGACACCAGTTCCATTTTTTCCATAAGTTGAATACGGAAGACGTTCTGGCGGAAGCTAGATATTTTACTTCATAACTTAATAAATATAGATTTTTTTTTTTTTTTTTACACAAAAGCATTGCGTTGAGCGAAGCTTGGGGTAATTTTCATTTGAAAGTGAACTAATCCTTTAAGTAAATATTTGGTAAACCGTTGGGGAAAAACATAATATATCCACGTGATACAGGTCTTAATATATAGGCTGTCTTGTTTCATTAATGTGAAACAATTTTGGAATTATGGAAAAAAAGTTGAATATATATTTATTTCTATAGATATAGGTTTTGAATTGATTTGTGTCAAATTTGGTATGGTGATTTTGTTTTGGAACCTTCAGAAAACTTGAACGGACTTTGCTGAATCGATTTCGAACCAGTGCAGTGTCATGTTTTTAGCAAACACGTGGTGTAGGTAGACGGCAAACAAAGAAGATGAACGCACTTTCATCATCTCCATCGAATTTACTGACAGAGAATAAGAATGAACGTTAATGAGAACCGACAAAGGGAACAGAAACACAGGCAAATATATACTAAGTGCACAAAAAGATGACTGGATCAACACAGGTGTGGCAAACAAAGGAACTGATGAGTAACCATGGATTCCAACAAATCATACATCATTTTGAAGGTTTTTTTAATAGAGAAAGTGAAAATAAACCATTTTCCATAATTTGCTCATTGCGACTCATTTTACCAGCACGGATCACATATTTATATTACTTATGGATTTCAATACAGTGAAAACAAATGGACACTTTGGCCTCAAATTAATGTCATTGCATTAGAAACAAAATCAAAGGAAGTGGCATCTGGAAGCAAATTTTTTGCTTGAGCTTTTGTCAGAACTAAGAACCTCATTTTTTAGTTTCTGAAATCAGTTCTCCTCAAGTTCACACAGGTGTCCTATAGCAGAGAAACAACAGGTGTAGTAATAAATAAATAAAACAAAAAACTTGGTGAAAAGTTATGTAGGAAAAGTGTGCTAGTGCTATATTTCTAAACTAAATGCCAATGGTGTGTCTACACTAGAAAACAATGGTAACCTAAAGATGGCAACATAAATTAACCTTTTATACCAATAAATAAATGAATAAATAAATGGGATAAATCAGGTAGAAACAGCTCTTTAAGGTAACAACTGCAGATTCCCAATGTAATGCAGTTAGCTCAAGTATCCAAATAGCTACATCTTGAGGCAACTGTAAAACTTGTGAATAATAATAAAAAATTACAAAAATTCTGTCAGAATTAAAACTACAACACCAAATTGAAAGAGGATATTGAATTATTTAGAGTGAAAACTCTACATTTATTCAATTTAATGAGGAAAACATTAATCGACCCCTGCATTTTCCCTTGAATAAAGCAATGACAGATGCAAACCCAAAACAGGAACACTGAGCCAGAGGAAGATTTTATGAGGGATTGGAATAGAAAAAGCGTAAAAAACCTTGTTAACCTTCACCAGACCTCTGGCTGCACTGTGATAAGATGCTTCTTGACACCTTTAAAGAGACAGGAATTTTCATACGGTTCATTAAGATAAGCAAATTCTTAAGGTAAGAGGGGAAGGTTTACATATTGTTGCTAATTTGTGCTATTCATTATTTATTGTTTCAATGAAACATTTGTTTTGGCTAAAGTGTGGGGTTCTCAATTGATGGAAGCCTGTCTGATTCATCTTTATTCTCTGGGGGATTCAGTGGAGGCCACAGCGTTGACTCATCAGACCTTGCCTGCAGCAGTATTTCTCGGTGACTCTTGTGTTACCAGGGTTTATGTTTCAAAGATTTCTATGTTGCATGCAGTTTTCTGTGGGTAGCATACAGTTGCCACAACTACACTATTCTTTATAGTTATTTCCCACATTTTACAATAATAAACTATGATATGACACCCTTGTTTGACACTTTCCAATAAGGTTTCATTTGTTGACATTAACTATTAAGTATTCATTTAATAGTATAACTATTAAGTTAACATAAACTAACAGTTAACAATCCTTCTACAGAATGTATTATCTTAACATTTGCATGCACTTATTTGTTAACCAGCATTAACAAATATTAATAAATGCTGTAACAATACGTAGCTCATTGTTAATGTAATTTAAGGCATTAACCACGTTACCAAGTCACAAATGGAAGTAGGGGAATTGTGCATAAGATGCTAAACAGTATTGAGTTCTCATGTATGCTGCACAATTGATGGCTGCCTTTCCTTCAATATCTGGTCCCACTCTACCATCTAAATGGAAGAATAATTTGTTCTTCCCCCTGGGATTTAATGTGACGGATTAATTGCTTCTTGCAGAAAGGGAGAGAGGGACATTGTAAATAGTACTTATAGTTTATTTCTCTGTGGACATTTAAATACACCACAGATTACATTAGATCCCGCCCTTGGTCAAACAGCTTAAATGTATCAAAAACTATTTGTTATGTCAATGTAGTTTTGAGTGACAGCAACACTTCCTTGAGCTAGCCAAATGCCTTGTTAACTTAGGGTTTAGCTTGTCACGGATCAGTGTTTCTGACAGACCCTGCCTCCTCTCGGAGTAATTATCAATCAAGAAGGTCCACCAGAAGGTCAGCTGTGTCAGGATCAATTAGAGTACACCTTCACGGCGTCATAGCCCCATCAAAGAAACAAAAATAAAATAGGACATGGCTCGCCAAAACCTAGCTGGTGTGGTTTAAATCTTCTTACTAAAATTATTTGCATAATTACATTGAGAATATTTTGCATTTCTGTTAGGTTGTGATACTGTGCTGGTCCAGGTCACATTTTACTCAAAGTAAATGAATGAATGAATGAATGAATGAATTCCAATTCTTACTATATTTATAATGATGAGATCTAGATTCTCATTACTATAGTGCAAGACAAAAATACAAATCATAGTAAAAATCAATTTTATATCATTAAAAGCACCACAGTTCAACAATTTTCTAATTTCTATGATGATTCCAAATGGGGATTTTCACAGCGACGCCATAGAGAATGATTTTTAGTCCAAAAGAACATTACATTGAACAGTTCTTAAAAGAACCTTTTTTTTTTTTTTTTTTTTTTTAGTGTGAAGGACATTTCAATAATTCAAGGAATCTTTTTTGCCATAAAGAATCAATGCAACGTACATAATGTAAATTTTCCATGGATGCCTCATGGCTTGACAATATTCAACCTTTATTTGCAAGAGTGTACGTTCAATCTTATTTATAGAATTATTTTGATTACATTTCATGCATCTCTTTTTGCTTTGCATAACCTCTAAAAATAATAAGTAATTAAATGCATTGACAAGCATAGAGTGCAAATATGGAAATTGGGCTGCTAATGATTTAAGCAGAGGTGTGTTTAAAGCCCTAAATCAAAGTTGAATGATAATTTTGTGTAAATCAGGTTCTCTTTAATTGCAATTTAAATTTAATTGCAGTCCTCTTGGCACTAAACTCATTAAGACTTTTCATGCTACAAAATTTCAAAATATCTACATAGCCCACACCGAGGAAGGGAAAGAAGCAACAATATGTGGTTGTGCAAAATGGTTGCTCTAATGCTGTTTACAATTGTGTGTTCATGAATCATGTTAACATTAAATTTTGCTTTACAATCACATTCCAAACAGCCAATAAAGTTGTATTTTGAATCTAGCTATCTGCCCTTGGAGATGAACAGAAATCGGCTGTGCAGTCAGACAAAGAAAAAAAAGAAGAAAAGAAAAAGGGGACATACATGGATAGGAAAGGCAGTTAGTGTAGCACACAAACAATTTCACACCCCTATGAATCTGTGTTTTCATTTGTATCAATCCGCAGTCCTGTCAATGTCTGATGAACACACAGAGTGAGGTGTGTAAAAAAAAAATCAGGAGCATATCAGGAAAGCACAAAATATATATTGTCTTATTTACCAATATAATTACCTTCCTTAAAGTCTGCATGAAATTTAAGTTGGGATCATCTTTTCTTCCCTATTATTCTGAGTTAAATTGTATCTCGTGAAAAATTTATATAGGACGGGATTTGATTTTGTCCATCAGGAATTGATTAGGTGGTTAGATGGTTGTGATTTGCTATTGCTGTGATCTCCCTCGCACCAGTAAACACGTAATCAGTGAAGAGGTCAGGGGAATCGGGGGAAGTTATTTTGATTAAATTCAATTATATATGAACATATATGCACGTGAGAATGAGTAGATTAATGAGTGAACAGCAAAACACGAGGAGTGTCCATGACAAACAAATGATTAACTCAGGCAGAAGGCGGTGAAACACAAAAAGTCCAAACTAACAGAACCATGACAGAACACCCCCTCTCGGAAGGTATGTCTTTTCGTAGTAGAGAGAAGATGGTGAAGGGGGCTGGCAAAGAGGAACACCACAGGATCAGCATTCTACAGCAATGAAAAGTACAAAATTGCTCATACCTCGTAAACCGTTAAAGGCTCAAATGTCTTATAGCATTGGAATCCTTGGCTCAAGATGGACAAAATCCATGCATCGAATTCGGGTATTTTGGATTTTTTTTTTTTTTTACTTTTGCGAACTACAGTTGTGGCCAAAAGTTTTGAGAATTCCATAAATATTAGTTTTCACAAAGTTTGCTGCTAAACTGCTTTTAGATTTTTGTTTCAGTTGTTTCTGTGATGTACTGAAATATAATTAGAAGCACTTCATACGTTTCAAAGGCTTTTATTGACAATTACATGACATTTATGCAAAGAGTCATTATTTGCAGTGTTGGCCGTTCTTTTTCAGGACCTCTGCAATTCGACTGGGCATGCTCTCAATCCACTTCTGGGCCAAAGCCTGACTGATAGCAACCCGTTCTTTCATAATCACTTCTTGGAGTTTGTCAGAATTAGTGGGTTTTTGTTTGTCCACCCGCCTCTTGAGGATTGACCACAAGTTCTCAATGGGATTAAGATCTGGGGAGTTTCCAGGCCATGGACCCAAAATTTCAACGTTCTGGTCCCCGACCCACTTAGTTATCACTTTTTCCTTATGGCACGGTGCTCCATCGTGCTGGAAAATGCATTGTTCTTCACCAAACTGTTGTTGGATTGTTGGAAGAAGTTGCTGTTGGAGGGTGTTTTGGGACCATTCTTTATTCATGACTGTGTTTTTGGGCAGAATTGTGAGTGAGCCCACTCCCTTGGATGAGAAGCAACCCCACACATGAATGGTCTCAGGATGCTTTACTGTTGGCATGACACAGGACTGATGGTAGCGCTCACCTTTTCTTCTCCTGACAAGCCTTTTTCCAGATACCCCATACAATCAGAAAGGGGCTTCATCGGAGAATATGACTTTGCCCCAGTCCTCAGCAGTCCATTCACGATACTTTCTGCAGAAGATCAATCTATCCCTGATGTTGTTTTTGGAGAGAAGTGGCTTCTTTGCTGCCCTTCTTGACACCAGGCCATCTTCCAAAAGTCTTGGCCTCACTGTGCGTGCAGATGCGCTCACACCTGCCTGCTGCCATTCCTGAGCAAGCTCTGCACTGGTGGCACTCCGATCCCGCAGCTGAATCCTCTATAGGAGACGATCCTGGCACTTGCTGGACTTTCTTGGACGCCTTGAAGCCTTCTTTACAAGAATTGAACCTCTTTCCTTGAAGTTGCTGATGATCCTATAAATTGTTGATTTAGGTACAATCTTAGTAGCCACAATATCCTTGCCTGTGAAGCCATTTTTATGCAACGCAGTGATGTGTTTCTTTGCAGGTCACCATGGTGAACAATGGAAGAACAATGATTTCAAGCATCACCCTCCTTTTAACATGTCAAGTCTGCCATTCTAACCCAATCAGCCTGACATAATGATCTCCAGCCTTGTGCTCGTCAACATTCTCACCTGAGTTAACAAGACGAATACTGAAATTATCTCAGCAGGTCCTTTAATGACAGCAATGAAATGCAGTGGAAAGGTTTTTTTTGGGATTAAGTTCATTTTCATGGCAAAGAAGGACTATGCAATTCATCTGATCACTCTTCATAACATTCTGGAGTATATGCAAATTGCTATTATAAAAACTTAAGCAGCAACTTTTCCAATTTCCAATATTTATGTAATTCTCAAAACGTTTGGCCACGACTGTAGTCCTAGGTTTTTGGTCTGATCAGAATTCTCTGGAGTCTTATTGTCAATAATTATCAAATAAAAAGTTCGATTTCAGTTCACGGGCTCTAAGAGCGGCCAAAACATTCAAAGTGGGCGAAGCCACTTTTACTAAAATGGCTGTAACTTGTTTTTAACTTGTCACTAATTTGTGTATTTCAAAAAAACAAGGCCGGCAGCGGGAAATGAAATTTGAGCAGCTATCAGACGGATTAACAGAGGCCGATCGCAATGAAAATCGCTGGGATTGTTTGACTGATTGCCTTAGAGGCCTGTGAGAAATTTTGAATGAAATTGTCCACCAGGGTTGCCTTTGCATTTTTCATGTGTGTAAAGGAAGGTATATCACTCAGTTTTTCGCTCATGGGCACGACATTCATACCACACGGTACTCCTCATTCTGAGCAACTTTGTCAATCGAATAGTTCATTAAATATTGGAGATTATTTAAAAAAACTACTTTTGAGAACTAGTCTTAGGCTCAACCTCAAGAACTGTTAAAAAGCTTTAAAAAAACATATATTTCTTACAGTACTTTGTCTGTATTGGCCGTAAATGTTCTTTTCCATCTATGATCAAGATAATAACAGACTTCTTAATTAAATCCCCCGGTTTCTTAAGCCTAGTCCTAGACTAAAATATATCTTAGAGCTGTTTTAATTGAAAGCATCACTGACAGATCTTAAAATATGCTATATTTAATTTCTGTGATTGCATCTATAATTACACTGTTTGTATTTACACTGTATAATTGACACTTTCCTCTTTTAACCAACCCATACACCTAGCCATACCCCAAACCTGTCCCTAACCTTACCAGTATCCTACCTCAATAGCAGCAAAAGTGTTTTGCAATACAATATGAATGCAATAAGTAAATTATACTTATTTTTTTCATGTTCTTGATTTTACTTAAATACGAGAACCTAAATCCACTATTTCAGACTTACGTGCACCTACATATTGCTGGCCAATTGTCAGTTCTCGTCATGTGTCACTTTGGTTAAAAGCGTCAGCTAAATGGTTAAATGTAAATGTACTGTGTAATTTTTGGTGTCAAATTATATGCATTGGCCCTTATCAATTATGGCATCACTAAATGGGCTCTATTTGGTTGCTGCACAGTGGTGGGGGTTGAGGAGAGACCCCCTGATATGATTGTAAAGATATACAGCTTTAGACATACAGCAGTACATGCAGCTACTGTTTTCTTTCCTTTTCTTTCTTAGTAAATATTCCATTACCAAATAAGAATTGTCCATTTTGATTTCATGATGAGTTTAACACTAATGTCACTCTTATTGCCTTTTAAAACAACACATAACAGTCATCCAGGTATAGTAATCCAGTGCACAATATTTTTTGATCCTGTTACCTCGTCTTCTCTTGTTACCTCAT
This sequence comes from Opsariichthys bidens, assembly GCA_037194245.1. Classification (NCBI taxonomy): domain Eukaryota; kingdom Metazoa; phylum Chordata; class Actinopteri; order Cypriniformes; family Xenocyprididae; genus Opsariichthys; species Opsariichthys bidens. The sequence continues at coordinate 15,366,525 of CM074302.1, forward strand.
ATTCTCAACCTCCTGAGCTGTTTCTACTGCTCTCTAAATCCACGGTTTTAACTTTGGTCCTGGGGTGCACTGCTGTGCACATTTTGTACTGCATGTCTCCTTTAAGTGATGCACTTAGTTCAGTTCACAGCTGATTGACTGAATGTGTGACTGACTGAAGATATACAAAATGTGTAGAGCAGTGGGTCCCCAGGAGGAGAGTTGAGGTTATATTTTTAAGAAAATACTTTTTTACTTTTTTTTTTTGTTGTTGTTGTTACCTTGTTAACATTTCCAATTGTGATCAAGAGACAATTAAGAGGAAATAATATAAGAGAGACAAAAAAAAAAAAAAGAGCAGTGAAGAGGGCTGATTTATAAATTCTGTCAATACAAATATATGAATATATTTATAAGAATACATGGTTACACTTCATATTAGGTGTTCTTAACTACTATGTACTTACATAAAAATAATTACATAGTAGCCTACCTATTGTGTTCATATTGTATTGAACAATAAAACACTTTTGCTGCTATTGAGGTGGATACGGGTAAGGTTAGGAACAGGTTTGGTAGTATGGTTATGTTTAAGGGTGGGTTAAGGTGTAAGGAAAGACTCAAAACTGTGTGATAACAGAGATTCACTAGCTGTAATTACATGTAATTATTATTTTTTTTAAATGACACTTTTACATGAAGTAAAACATGAAAACATATATATATAAGTATACTGTATCAAATGATTAATTTAAATGTTAGTACATCGTAGTTAAAGACACTTAATATATATATAAAGTGGGGCCGAATACATAAATAAAAGAACACTAGAAGAGCATATATATGCACAAAAGATTAGGCAGACAGAAATCATATGAATTTGTACATGTTTTATTTATTCGACTGAGAAACCAACTTCACAAACCAAAAAATGTTAAAAGAATACAAATAATGAATCAAAAATATAGGAATAGCCTTAAAATATATCACAGGCAACAGATCTAATATAAATGAGATAAGCTGAACAGTTGACTCAAATAATAAAATAAAATAATTTAGCTAATTAGTTAGGGGTCTCTCACAAATAAACTGAAAGAGGTTAGAGCTCAGTCAGATATCATAAGACATTATATGACATGGCAACTAGCCAGTGTGAATTGTACATTGCCATCATATCTTTAGAAATGTCCTAAATTTCTTCACTTCAAAAAAGCAAGAAATTTATTAATCGATGAAACGGTTTTGAATTACAAAAATTTGAATTCAAAATCTAATTGGCTCTGTTGGAAGAACTTGGTTTGGAACCTTATTTTTGTCTTTTGAACCCCTACAGCTCCATTCAAGTTTAAATAACACCAAATCAGAAATATGTTCCTGTAACTCCTGTTTTATCACATTTCATTCAACATTGTTGCTATTAAGTAAAATAAGTATTGTTTTTTTTTTTTTTTTTTTTTTTTTTTTAAATTAAAACCAGTCAATGTGTGTGAAGCACCCCCCTCTCCTTTCACATTGAGACTCCGGCTTTTGTTTATTGAGATGTTTACAGAAATATCTCTATAGATATTGACATATACTCAAATTGGCAATATTTACACAAGCAAGTTGTGTTTATAGGTTGATAAACAAAGCAAAATCGAAATCTTGCTAAGTACCCCCTTGGGTACACTTACCCCTGCTTGAGAATCACTGCACTATAACTCTAATTGCCAGAACCTTGTTTAACTATACTATAGTTTAAATCCTTTAGTAAATGCATTTGTTGTGAACTCCATGTTCAAAGGTTTAGCAAGAATCTGAAGAGTTCTCATCAATCATTGAAGAAGGCTTTCATTAAAAAAAAAAAAAAACAAAACAAAACAAAAAAACAAGCAGGAGACAAACAGAGACTTTTCCCAGCATTTGAAATCCAAGGAACTTTTATGTAACATTAATTACCGAGTTCTTATATTTCACTTTTGTACGATACCTACAAAAGTTTTTTCTTTAGAAAATGACACCTGTGCTTTATAAGGTTGAAAGACTATAAACAGGCTGTCTTGTTATAATGAAATTTGCATACCGTGAATAATCATTCCTCAGATGCCCTCATTACCAGTGTTAAAATGAATAAATTCTAGTATAGCTATTGGCAAAGAAATTAAGTCACAGATGTTTTCTTCTTTGATCAAATCTGGCCTTTTAGTTAAAAGTGCTGCCCAACTCAATAAATTCATCTTGGTAATCCATCAGTACTCTCACAATGATAGATAGCCAATGACAAGTGTGAATGGGTCGTGATTAAGAACTAGTAATGCTGTGAAATGACTACACATTTTTTTGCATGCTAAAAAATATTTTTATATCAGTGACATGACAGACATATTGTACTTTCAGTTCTAGTTCCCCAAAGAAATCACAAAAGGCTTTGATACATATAATGTAGCAGGGGGTTTATGAAAAGAAACGGATCTTTACTGGCCAACACAATATCTAATTTTCAGCTATGAGATCAATAACAGCATAAGAACTACCACATTAAATATTTACTCCTATTTGACTTGTGTATAACCCCAAGCAAGTTTGCACTGAGTGCATTTCCCCCCGTTTAAAGATAATTACAGCTCCATATAAAGCAGCCAGTAGTACTGATTTCCAACATTTCCATTTCATTTCAGTGGACACTCTGAGAGAGGTGTACTATTTTCAACAGTTCCATGTCCGGAGAAGGCTGCAAAAAAGCAAATGGACCGCATTTTAATTAATAATAGCAGTGTCTGTCTGAACAATAAGCTTTAATTATTAATTACTACATCAGCCATCAACCAACCTAATTGATTTTAGCAAGACTGCTATGCCAAGACAAAATTACTTTGTCAGTTGAATTATGTAGCCTATACTGAGGGAGGCACCCTTGAGATTAAAATAGCACTCTACTGGCCTCTGGCTCACCTGTCAGTGTGGTTATCTCCTGCTGTGACATCATTTAGTTCTCACTGGGACTGAACGAATAATCTGTCAAACAAAGGACATTGCTTTGCTGTAGAATGGGCTTTTTCCCCACGTCTAGCTGTTTCTGCTAAGCTGTAAATTGTAAGCTATGCTCTCTAAACATGTCAGATTTTGTCAAGATAATATGCATGAATGTATTTTATACTGGCTGCGCATTCTTTAGGTGATGTGGGTGGGTGATTGCTACATGCAATTTTGTAGCATTATATGTGGATGCTAGGGCATTCTGGATGGTGGCAGTGTTGTTGCTAGGGTATTATGAGTGGTTGCTAGGTTTTTTTTTTTTTTTAGGAAAATTGATAACTGAATGTAACATCTAAAAATATGCAAAATTAACCTTGACTCTTGATTTAGTGAATATCACTAATAAGCCCTTGAGTTTAATTTTTCAGTAGTGATTTTGTGAGGTGGTGCACTAAGAAATAACATCATAGGTTTATTGTAGAACTTGTGTCTTGAATGCTGTTGCTGAGGACAGAGATGAGGAAAGCATATATTTGTATTTCTCAGCTAATAAAACCGTTATGAGAATATTATCAGTATTCTAATGTCAGAAGTAAAGGGGTAATTTACTCTTAACTTACTATGGAACTTTGACAAGCTTTTATAGAATCATCTTTGGCTCACAGGCTGTTCTTTGAAGTGAGTGCGATGCAACAATCGTCTTGGCACACTGCATAATTAGGTCTTATTCTTGAGAAACCCTTAAAAAGGGGCTTTGTATTGGTTGCAAAGACAATCAATATGTTATATTCATCACTGAATGTTATTTGCATCTAATATTTGGCCCTTAAAACTGAAATTGGTAACAAATATTTCGAAATATAAAGATTAAGATTAAGATTAATTGATGGCTATGTTTGAACATGTGAATAGGCAAATTTATTAATAAACCTAACATTTAACATAAAACAGGAACTGTAAAGGTTTGTGTCTGCTGTGACATGTCATTCTAAACCTCTGACCTTGACACTTTTCTTTTCCAAAATAAGCATCACTAGGATGAGGACTAGCTGGTCAGCAGGGGCTGTCAAGCTCCCAAAAAGAACCACAAATGTAGTCAATATGATTCAAGTCATGTTGTTGCTTTGTTTGAGAAATGGATTGAAATTTAAGTTTTGTTGTTAACCCCATTGTTCCTTGCACAAGCTATTCTGAAGAATAAAGAGTCAAGTAGATTTATTTTCTTATATTTACAGTATGCTTATTTTGTCTGTTTTAGAGCTTGAAAATCCTTGATCAATCTACACCAATAGTGTATGGAAAAGAACTCTTTTAGGGGTGTAACGGGACACAAAAATTATGGTTCGGTACGTACCTCGGTTTTGAAATCACGGTTCGTTACGGGTTCAGTACAGCAGGGAGCGAAAAACTATACTTTTTTTTTATTATTTTAGGAAGAGTAACAGTGGTTTACTGAACAAACTGTCTCTGTTTTTAAATTCATTCTATTACATTAAAAATTTTGTTAAGGATAATCAAATCTGTCTCTGCCAATGCTGTAAACTATATATAGGAAGCCCTTACTGGCAAATTACTATTGTCAGACACACGTGATTGCAATATTAAAGGTTAAAATTAACAACAGAGCCCATTCAGTTGGTATTTATTTTTAGATATAATCCTCAACACTCATATTATTATTATTAACAATAATAATAATAATAATAACATTTGTATGTAAACATGTAAATTCCACATTAGGCGGTTTTTGCATTTACTTATATCTACTTATAAAATTATGTTTCTCCTATTCGTTTTTCATATAATAATTTACGCAGTGGTTGTCATAACATGTTTTGATGAAGGATTTATTTAAACATACATTAACTATTTAAGATATAATGCGGTTGAAACACTGATTGAGCGGTTACACGAGATATGGTATGGTTCAGTAAGTTGTACTGTCTCTTTAAACACACCTTCTGATGTTCATGTTCATTCTGTAACTAGTAGTGAAGAGGAATAGATGATCACTCGCTCTGCTGCTTGAACTGAGGTGCCGATATAGCATCTGTTATGCCACATCAAAAGCATCAAAATGACATCGTTTGAAATTCATGATAAAATCAACAGAAATTGAAAGACTCTTTGTTTCTTATCGAAAGTAACAACACATAGAGTTTATTGCGATTATTGGTGGCTACTGCTGGTTAAAATTTGTGCAGTACCACAGGCATACCCTTCTGGATTGGAGGGTAGATCACCTGGGACTGGAGACTGTATTCGTCGTCTAACTGCATGAACCCTTGACGTCTGTACCATATGGTTCGGGACGAATACATGTACCATTACACCCCCAGTAAACATTCTTCAAAACGTCTTCAAGAAAGAAATTTTGGGAACACTTTACAAAAAGATTCCATTTGTTGACATTAGCTGACATGAACTAACAATGAAAAAAATTTCTACAGCATTTACTAATCTTAGTTGTTGATGTTCATTTCAACGTTTACTAAAATGTTGGAGCAATTTTTCTCATTGTTAGTCAATGTTAGGTAATGCAAGTGTTGCTTTCATTTTTAAGCAATAGGAACATTTTTGAGTGCACTTGCCATTTATTGCCATTTTCAGTTTTGTTAGATTCAGTCTCTGTATATTCTAACAATGTGGGCTCTAACAAATCAACCACCAAAGCGCTTGGACAATAATGAATTTAGTTGGATTGCAGATTTCTGGATATAAAATATTGATTTTCTGCATTCTTTTAAATTCATTTTTTTTAAGTTCCTTGTTCAGTCTAGCTTAGTAAAACTTATGACCACGGGAAAAAGAATGACATCATAAATGACATTCATGGAATGTCGCAGAGAGTGACTACAGATGCAATTAGATTAGATGTGACATGCCTCAGAAAGTCTTACTTGAATATAATCGAGGCACTGGAGAAATGAGACTTGGAGAAGGGTTGTTAACTTCTGTAGTGACAGTGCCATCATCCCCATAGGTAACCTATACCTTTATGGGAGCCTTTATAATTAAATAATCTATCTAAAGACAGCAAGGAAGGTCAACCCCTTGTGGCCATTGTTTTTTTTTTTTTTAAATGCCAGATGCCAACTGGGGATTCTGTTTCAATGCCAACATAACTGATGCTGGAATTTCCTGTAACTTAGCTGGTAACACATTGGCACCAAAGAAACCCAGGATCATGTGTTTAATAGGCAGGCAATAGGCCATATATGGGTAAGAATACAAATGCCAGGGAATTCGTACTTAGTCAGTTGACTACTATTGCTGCTCCAGCAAAACGTGCCCTTTAACTACTTGTCCAGCATCAGTTTCCCCTTTCTAAGCTCAAGTTAACCTAAACATTACTAATGTGAAGGGGAAATTTGAACCTAGACCAGTTGCTGTGAGTAACTTGTCATCCTGTCTATCTATTATTCAAATCCCTTAGCAAAAAGGATGTGAATATAATTTGTGTTTATGAGTGTTAGAAATGCAACGGTTAGAAATTTGAAATGCAAACTGTAATTGATTCACTTATATGACGTGAAAAACGGTATATTCACTAGTTCAGAGGTTCTCAAGTCTGGAGTTTAGCTCCAACACTGTTAAAACTCATCTTTCTAGTAAGTACCTTGATTAGCTGGTTCAGATGTGTTTGATTAGGGTTGGAACTAGACTATGCCGCAAAGAAGACCTTGAGGGTCAGAGTTGAGAACTCCTGCACTAGACATATCCCTTGAATTAGTGTAGAAATCACTCTTTACTGGATTGTGACATTGCTTTTTGTGACCTCATTTGATGCCATTCAATGCAGTTGCAGAGACAGAATTGTGCTGCTATATTAAGTGGTTCACGCATTGTCCAGTCCGTGTATGAAATGTGAATGCTGGTATTACATGTACAGTAAGTTGATCATATGTATACATGGAGTGTATCCAAATGGAAAGTACTGTACCTAGTTATTTCAGGCTCTGCCTTGAGTGCACTATATACTGCACTAGAGTGCATTTCAAAAGCTTAATTCCTACGGTAAATATACTAAACAATGTACTGGTCTAACTGTAAAAAGAAAAAAATACAGTTAATTTATCAAATAACTGTATGAAATAATGTTTTGTGTTGCTTGAATAGGAGAAACTTATACAACACATTAAAGAGTTGCACGGTGTCTGAATACAGTAACAGAGAAAGTGACACAAGGTCTTACTAAATGGGCCATTCCTTTCATGGGACATGGGAGGTCAGGGTAATTAAACTCATGTTTAAAGAACCATATAACCACATTAGGAATGCAGGGATGAAGCACAGTCAGGTAATTATCATCTCTAGTGTTAAAAGAGCCATACTGCTCCAACAGCGAGCCTTGGGTCACTATAAAGGAACATTTAGTGAGTGATACATCTTTGAGGCAGGTGCGCTAATGACTTCAATTTAGCAGTAAGCAGGTATGGAGACTGTATTGAGCTCACAATTCGGGTGGCTGTGACAGACCAGACTTTCCCTTGGTGTAAACTACTTATTTAGTGCAGTTTAGTACAAGATATCAGGCTCTTTTTCATAGTGCACATTTATTGAATGTTGCTGAATTCTTGCAGAAGTGAGTCCATTACACAATGCAAATGAGATGAGTTTCAGTGAGGTTCATGTGTGTACATTTTATATATTGCAAGTTCTTGGTTCCTTTAACCTCAGCTTTTTCTGTTTTTTTTTTTATTTTTATTTTGTCCTTGAAGCTAGAATATACGCAAGGAAATTGAGTTGTGCACTCCAGTGAAATGACTTACCTGATGACAAAGTGGCAGTGTTGTATGTTAGTGCTCTGTATGAAGACATCATCCATATTAAAAAAGAAAATATATCCTCATGTGATGCTGCCATGTGCTCCCCTGTTCATGTGTTTTGCTTTCAATTGGTTCATTGTTTAATTGTTCACAGATGTTCCTTGTTTGTTCTTTAGGCCCTGTGTATTTAAGCCCTCATGTTTGCCTTGTTCTTTGTCTAGTATTGTCCCTGTACCACTAGCTGATATTTTAAGTTAAATAAAGAGCACTTGGGTTCTCTAACACTTGCCTCCAGTGGGCTAAAGCTACAGAATACTAGACCCCGCAATGATCCCAGCAGTTGCTCTTCTACATCTCCGTCAGGATAATCACCCAATTGAAGATTATGTTGAGAACTTTTGCAGATTTTGTTACCAGGTGGGCTTCAGTGATGTTGCTCTCAAAGACATTTTTAGAAATGCATTAAGTTATCTCCTGAAATATTTGATGCCTAACAGTGATTTTCCGAGGACTATAGCTGAGCATAGATTATGCCATGCTGCTGAGTGGCTCACCAATTACTGCTGGAATTGTGGACGAGGGACTCCACAATCCCATGTCACATGAGCCCATCCAGAGACTGCTAGCCGTCACGACTGCCACGCCAGAGCCTCTCCACGTCTCCAAGTCAGCTCTTGAGAATGCAGCACTGACCATTACGGTCACGGTTATGTATGTGAACCAAAGTTTGTTCATGTTTAATGTCTTCACTAGCATTGTTTATTTTTGCCATGTATTCTCATGACGTGATTCTCTTGTCCTCATGTGATCCTGCCATCTGATGCCTGCAATACCTGTACATGTATTTTGCTTTCAGTTAGTTCATTGGTTAATTGTTCACAGGTGTTCATTAATCCCTGTGTATTTAAGCCCTCATGCTTGCCTAATTATTTGTTTAGTTTTGTTCCTGTACCACTGTGGGTAACTATGCATTTCTGGAAAAGTCAAGCCAAGCCATGTTAAGACTTTGTTTCGTTTGATATTTTAAGTTAAATAAACTGCACTTGGGTTCTTTAAGACTTGCCTCCAGTGGACTAAAGTTACAAGAACAGCCAAAGAGAAGGGGTTCATTTTATTTATTCTTATTCTCCACTCCTTCTATATGATATGCCCTGAACTTTTTAATGTTCTCCATGATGGTAAGGGTCAGGGGTAGAAACTCCTGCTAAAGACTGAAAATCCACACATTCCATCTATATTCTGCAATATAAAACTTTGACTTCTGAATTCCCTCACATAGTATTTTTATTTACATCTATTGCGGTGTTTGATTAGTGTGCAGTGTAATGTTGCAAAATCATTTTGATACCGGCTCCACTAGGCTAGTTTAACATTACAGAGCATAAAACAGACCTCATGCCAAAAAATATTAATACACACTGCCACGATGTTTGTTGTGGGTGGTGGCCAGTACATTGCAATATATTTGCAAAGATGTTGTAAGTGGTTCCTAGCATGTTATGTGTTTTTAGTATGTTCTGGTTCTATGCCATTGTAAGGTTACTGGTGTGTTTTGTGTGTTTGCTGCATGGCTGCGATTGTGTCTAGAAGGGATACAGCTTACTCAAGACAAATAACAGTAAATTAAATGTGCTACTTATCAAATTGCATTTTATTAACATCTACCCCTACCCCAAGTCTACCCTTATAATACTGCAAATGCAGTTATTAAATTAAATAAATATATATTAAATGATGCAAAATTGATGTGCGCATGCCCTCTAGTCTTTACCCATCGCTGCCAACCAGCCAAAATCAAAAGGGTATCCATAAGTCTGGTTATGCTAATTCTGGTCTCTTTATATGGCTTGTATCCGTCCATCAGTAAGTTTCTTCTTTTTTTTCTTTTTGTTTAGTAAACAACACAAATGTCCAGCATGTCTGAAAGGCATTTGATTGAAAAAGATCTGAAATATGCGAAAGAAGAAATCTATCCTCATCCTGTTATTCATTATCAAGTAGTGTTGTCATCCTTGATTTTTTCCCCCATTGATTCATAAGTGCATTCAAGGTTTGAGTTTTGCATTTAATTTCTCAATTAACAACAACTTTACACTCTTAATCATTGCAGTCTGGTAATAAATGTCATATCTTTTATCGTTATTGGCTTGAATGAGTAGTAACAGCATCATTGTCATTTCAGCCGTGACAGTGATTAGTTTGGTCAATCTGGGAGATTAGTCTTACATTTCCACATTCATGTCCAATGATTTATTTCTCCAGTCTGAGTGAGTGTCCATGATGTGTCTTTTTACATACCAACACATACACAGAAGGCTTTGGGCCACTGAAGTACCTAGACGTGAACATACGAGGACCATCATCGGAAGATGAGTCAAATTAGTAGTCATCAAATTAGTTTTTCAATGTATGATTCTAAAGGTCTGTTAACACCAAGGATGATAACTATAATGTTTTAATAATCTAAAATATAACTATAACGATAACGGCACAGACGATATTGAAATTGTTGAAATCACTTTCAGAACATTTCTTTTCTAGATGAACAATGATAAAAGACAGACAGTCAGCAGACTTCTAAGAGCTTGAACATTTAAAGTGGCAGATGACAAAACTGTATAAATAACATAACATAATGAAAATAACAATATTAAATGAACAATAAAATAACTTATAAGAATAAGCAATGTTATCATGGGTTAGTGTGGACGCTAATATAGTTATAGGTAGTTATGTAATATAGTTACTTTTAGGTATCTTTCTTGGTGTCTTGGTAGCATCTGGACCAATCAGACACACACAAATTATTCATTATATTCAATGACTAATCCAGCAAACTCAACTCTCTCATTAAGTTTCTATTGACCATCTCCCGAAAACCGCAGCAAATGCAGTTTTCATCGAGACACAGGAAGGCTGAAAAGGTTTACGTTCAGAAATAATTTGCAGAGACTTGGGACCCTGACTTAATTCTTGTTGAAAAGGACAAATGAACCTTTTTTATAGGGTTTGGCCTATGTATTAACTCTACCTTTTGGACTCCTTTGTATTAATGTTTCAGAGCTGCATATACCACTATAGGGTTAACTATAATCACATGGGTAGAGTGTTCGGTATCAATGGACTCCAATATTTGTTTCCCATTTAGTAATTTATGTTATGTGTCGCTAACTCTGTGACACATTAGTGATACACGAATCTTTGATAGTTTCTTATCCATCTGTAACCAATCCTGTTACACCTGCAAATGATCTGCTCAAGACAAAGGATCACAAAACTTTGCTTTCGGAAGCTCACGTATGATTGGCCAGAGGAAGAGAGACCAGCACCCAAGGTTCATAGTTTGTTCATCTGCGGGGTCTGAACTCAGGACTTTCCACTGCAACCATATATTCAGACACTCTTCAATCTCTGAGGCAGAATGCAAGTATCATACATATACTAAAATTGCTGCTAGTTAGTTAAAGATTTGAACCACCTTTGTTAACAAAGGAGCTTTGTATTGAATACTGATGATTCTTTCCGGGTTAAGGACTATTCCATTGTTTAATTTCCTGTTCCCACTTCCGGTTTCATTCTCACTTCTCATTTTACCTATGTACGTATAATTTGTGCGTGTGTATGTGTTTGTTAGTTTAGTTATCTGTTTGTGATCTAGTTAATAATCGATTGATTGATTGATAATAACGATTGATTAATTGTAATTTTAATGTCACGTTAATCTGATTAACTGATTCAAATATTCATAATCACTCATAATTAATAATCATAATGAGTTATGAGTAATTATTAATATTTCCCCTTTGAGCTAATTTTGCTAGAGTGTGAACAGGCCTTAAGTCAGTAACATGTGTTTAGATTCTTACAAACCAAAATATTTATAATTCCTAGTTTAACCATTATTAAGAACCCAAACAAATATGACCAAACCTCTTATAAGCTTCTAAAATCATTGAAACATCATCTGGTAGGGGCGATTCTGAAGCCTTGGGTTGCCACGGTTACAGAGGAGAGTTCAGGGTAATGGCTGAATTAAAGTGTTTCTCCCATCATCTCAAACTGTCAGATGAAAAGTACCTGCACTGCTCTACAGCACTGATTATGCAAAAAAATACTCTTTTCAATGCAAAAATTATTGCATTTTTTCAAGAACCAAAAAGTGCTTCACATGTCACCGTTGCAGCAGAAAACAAAACAAAAAAACCTAGCGATTTTAACTAACCCCTGACCCTATGAAACGTCAGCATGTCCTATAGAGTGTATGCAATGATGTCACTTTCCCGGATTGAGTGGCAAAAGAGCCTGCTGCATGACTGGAAAACGTGAGTAAAACAAAGGATTAAACTCAAGGTTGGACTCCGTAGTTACGATTTACTAAAGATCCAGTAATTTGCCAGTGAACACTTTATATAAATACAATATAGGTAGGTCTAAATCTGGGTGATCACTTATATCAATGTTATTCTAACTTTCAGGTTCAAATGAAGATGAAGACGAAGATAAAGATAACAATGTTTAATAGAATAATCCAAATAACAATCCAACATGTGAGACAGTGTGCATACACCTACAATACCTACATACAACCTAAATACACAGATAATTAACTTAATGCTATGATCGGGGTTGGTGTCCATGAAAATAGAACAAAGGAACACATGTGGCGGGTGAAAACCAAAACAAACAGAGCCTGACTGTGACAGTAATATCATCTAGTCCTAAAACTTGTCAGTGTTAATTTAATAGAGCATATACAGGAAATGCAGAATATAAGATGGTAAATATTTCATTGATGAGTTGTCAAGACAGTATATAATAATACAATATATAGGGTTGAACGTATTCACGTTTCACTGCCTGGAGTCTCCAGCAATCCATTTGCTTCTCCTTTCTTTAGCTTTCAGCAGTCTATAAAAATATACCCCAGATTTCTTGTCAAATCTCTTTGTAGTCTATCGCAAATGTTCCAGTTTTGAAAGTGTTTTGTGTGTTTTCCCTGACATTCACACCGAAAACCAATTTTGCCACTCAGTGGGCGTAACCACAGTCACTCCGGCCAACTGTGATGTCACATGCATACCATTTCAAACCGTGCTGTGAAAAGATTTGCTATTTTATAAGCCATCAAACTTGTCAGTATAAAGAAACCAGAATATCAGACAATTAGGGGTGGATGTATTTGACTTGAACCAGTAAACAACCTCCCAGAAAACCCCCTGGCAACCACTTGCACCTTAGCAACAAAGCAATCCTATATGAGCACCACTTACATTCCATATATATTTTGCAAATGTAAGAATCTATCTTTATATTTAAAGATATGTATTGACTGCAAAGTGACTGCATCAAGGTTGGCTCTAATGTTGCAGGCTTTTTAACACTCTAAAGCATTTCAGTTTTTTTTTTTTGTTATACACAAAGCAATGGTCTCTGCAATGAGCTTTGGTCTAAAGCTTTCTCAGAATAAATCAATAAATGTAATCTGAAGAGTATTATGAGTGCTAATGACTACAAACTAAGAAGAGACAAATACACCCACTAAAAGATTTGCTTCAACTGTCAGTAATTGCTCCTATCTATCTATCTATCTATCTATCTATCTATCTATCTATCTATCTATCTATCTATCTATCTATCTATCTATCTATCTATCTATCTATCTATCTATCTATCTATCTATCCATCCATCCATCCATCCATCCATCCATCCATCCATCCATCCATCCATCCATCCATCCATCCAGTTAACACACTTATTCAGCAAATTACAGGATTTCAGTCTAATTTGCTAACTTGTAAAAATAGGAAAAACATCAATGTTTTTTTATTATTTGACCCTCTATTCATATTCACTCACACTGACCTGCTGTGATATCTGTAGCCAGAATGTGTGAGAAGTTAAGAGTCTGGCAAATCTGTTTTGACGTCTTGCTCGTCTCAAATCCATCTGTTTTGTTGTGTACTATGTGTGTCTGGTGGCAGACCCGGAGAGCTCTCTCTCTCACTCACACACACACACACACACACACACACACACACACACACACACGTGTCACATGTTTGTTGGAGATATTCCATGGACTTAATGATTTTTATATTAAAATATAAGATGAGGTTAAGAGAAATGTTTACATTAGGAAATAGATTTTATTTTATTTATTTATTCCTGCACAATTATTCAATCAAAACAATCCGTGTGAGGAAACCCATCCAACATTGCAACACTGGCTTGGATGTAAGAACAAATTGAAACATTGAAAAATTTATCTTTTAAAATTTTAATTGGTCGAAAATGGGAACGGTGAAGATATTATTTTAAATTTTAATTGAACGTGTTCTGGAAAAAATCCAACCATCATTCAACCACCACACTTCATGGCATGTTAAAGCACTGGGCATGTGGCTGTATCGAAGATGAGAGATAATCCTATTGATGGTGTCCTACACCTCTTCCAGGCTTTATTTACCTCTTGAGTGAGCCACCATCTGGAGTCCAGGGAGAAGCAATCCAGAATGCAATCTGTAGAGGAAAAGAGAAAATGTAAGAGATATTGCATAAAACTGTATGTCATGCATTAAGATCTCTCAACTGATTATGACAAAAGTTGCCAAGATACTCAGCAATGCTTCATTGCTCCTTTACTCTGCATGCTCATTTTGCTTGAAAAGGAGTTGAGGAGAGACAAAAAAATGTGTCACAAAAATACTCCGTGACCGTACACAGACTATGGGGCGTGTTCCCTCATTTGCACACACATGACATACATTTACATTGATTTTTGTGATGATGGAAAGACATAAAAGGGTTGAATAGGGTTAATATGCGTATTATATCTAGTGTTATGGTCTGACATGTTCGTTTTTATATTCAAAACGTTAACATTTCACAAGTTGGTCATTCATGAACATATACGTACCAGTCAGAAGCATCATTGGTTCAAACCTTGGTTTATGCAAATACATTATTCTTGTCACTTGAATGGGCATTGGTATGATTCTGTTGACATCACTGGATGAATCCATGTTGCATCTGTGAACAAATGTTTATCTGGTTGTTTTTTGATGCCTTTGTTTTGTTTATATGAGAAATGTATTGAGTTTATGTGTGGCCTGTGTAAAAATGTGAGACTAAATGTTGAGTGAATGTTCTGTTAGACTTACCAATAGCATGGAATGTTGCATAGGCAGGGCCACAACGTTAAGATGGCCACCATAACATTCAGTAGGAAGGAGAGGTGAGAGTGGTCGGGGTACGGCAAGAGACAGTGTGTGCTAGCTGCTTAGTAGTGCAACAATAGACTGTTGGCATGAACGTGTTTCTTGTGGATATTGTATAGTTTTATTTATTTCTTTTGTTTTTGTTTGTAGCACTATTTTTCTGCGCCGTGGGACTTTTCTTCTTTTTGTATAATAAACTTTGCCTCGAATGGATACCTGCATGTCCTGATCACCTTATTGCCTCTAACAGTAAGGTTCATCTACAACATGATGTTAAATAAAATTAATCAGTAAAACATTATGATTTTCCACATCTACAGTCAAGTGCCTTACTGAATCTGGATGATAAATACACGCACACACATATATTATATTATATATATTTATAAACACATGCTATCACATGAGTGGTGTACAACTTTCTTCTGCCACAAATTATTGCATAATTAAGAGAAGCAAAATAAACACTAGGAAAAAAAAGTTGCTATGCAGTGATGGTCACCAAAGTATGGAATACCAAAGTATTACAAACATAGTGTGTAATTAATGTTTCTAGGTGGTTTTATAATCTTAGGAGATTGTACTGACGATGTGGTGAGTTGGTAATTTAATGTTAATGAAATTACAAGCATGCAACGGCATACTTAAGCTACTTACCATGTCAATTAATAGGCTAAGCCATTAAATGATCAAAAAGTATCAGATTACGTACAGTGTGTTAAATGGAACCCGTGCTGATAATGGTGAAGGATTAGCACTCTGGAAGGCCACTCAGTCAATTCGATTTGAAACTTACTGTTGTATAAATATATACAGTAGGTCTATGTCCTCATGAGGAAAGGGCATTGTATTTAATAAATAAATGCTGCCCTTAGCTATAGGCCAACTGATATTTATATATACACTCACCAAAAGGATTATTAGGAACATCTGTTCAATTTCTCATTAAGGCAATTATCTAATCAACCAATCAGATGACAGTTGCTTCAATGCATTTAGGGGTGTGGTCCTGGTCAAGACAATCTCCTGAACTCCAAACTGAATGTCAGAATGGGAGAAAAAGGTGATTTAAGCAATTTTGAGCGTGGCATGGTTGTTGGTGCCAGACGGGCCGGTCTGAGTATTTCACAATCTGCTCAATTACTGGGATTTTCACGCACAACCATTTCTAGGGTTTACAAAGAATGGTGTGAAAAGGGAAAAACATCCAGTATGCGGCAATCCTGTGGGCGAAAATGCCTTGTTGATGCTAGAGGTCAGAGGAGAATGGGCCGACTGATTCAAGCTGATAAAAGAGCAACTTTGACTGAAATAACCACTCGTTACAACCGAGGTATGCAGCAAAGCGTTTGTGAAGCCACAACACGCACATAGGAAAAAGAGGCTACAATTTGAAGACAGTTGAAGACTGGAAAAATGTTGCCTGGTCTGATGAGTCTCGATTTCTGTTGAGACATTCAGATGGTAGAGTCAGAATTTGGCATAAACAGAATGAGAACATGGATCCATCGTGCCTTGTTACCACTGTGCAGGCTGCTGGTGGTGGTGTAATGGTGTTTTCTTGGCACACTTTAGGCCCCTTAATGCCAATTGGGCATCGTTTAAATGCCACGGCCTACCTGAGAATTGTTTCTGACCATGTCCATCCCTTCATGAACACCATGTACCCATCCTCTGATGGCTACTTCCAGCAGGATAATGCACCATGTCACAAAGCTCGAATCATTTCAAATTAGTTTCTTGAACATGACAATGAGTTCACTGTACTAAAATGGCCCCCACAGTCACCAGATCTCAACCCAATAGAGCATCTTTGGGGTGTGGTGGAATGGGAGCTTCATGTCCTGGATGTGCATCCCACAAATCTCCATCAACTGCAAGATACTATCCTATCAATATGGGCCAACATTTCTAAAGAATGCTTTCAGCACCTTGTTGAATCAATGCCACGCAGAATTAAGGCAGTTCTGAAGGCGAAAGGGGGTCAAACACAGTATTAGTATGGTGTTCCTAATAATCCTTTAGGTGAGTGTATATCTTTACAAGAAATGTATTTGATTATTCAGAATTCCTCAATTAATTTGTTCATCATTCCTCAAATCCTTATTTTCAATTTTTCTTAATATTTCAATTAAAAAAAAATCACAGTAACACTTTAAAATAATGCTCATTAGTTAAACATTAGTTAATGTATTAACTAACATGAACTAACCATGAGCATGAATGTTACCAAAATCACTTCCGCATTACTACCCTTCTAATGCACAACATGGGTCTAAAATGACCCGTATTCGTTCTCCATGTTATTTCAATCATGGCAGAGAGATTCTTTGCTGAATCTTTGACAAATGTATTTTATCATTTATTCCAGGTATTTATTAAATATCTTGCTTTTGATTTCCTCAAATTATATTTTTCCTTAATTTATAAACAGTTTTAGTACTTCTACATCAATTTTACAAAAATGACATATAGAAAGCTCTGATATTTGCACATTGTTGCAAGTGAGAACATATTACATAACACTGAACATATTTACTACAGAAAATATTGACCTGCCACACATTTTACAGCTCAACACACCTGCTTTTTTATATTTGATGAATGTGTGAGTTTGAGTGTGGTCACGGAACACAGACCAGAGAGATGGCAAGTATAAATGAAGACAACCTTTATTGAACACAGCAGTATGAGAATGTGAGGATGTTTCAGCGGGAGAATATCTGACAGGCAAGTCAACTGGTGAATGTATAGACAACACTTTCCTTTCCTTGCTTTGTAGGGACTGGAGACTGGAATCAGGCAAGGAGTCTTTCAGTTCATAACACCCAAGGCACACACCCAGTGGGTCACAGATGAGAAAGAATGTGTGTGTGTGGAGAGTCCTTATAACTAGTGCTGGTGAGTGACAGCTGGTGTTGATCAGTGGTGATTGTTTATAGAGTGCAGCTGAGTGGAAGGAGGGATGATGGGAAATTAAGTTCAAAGTGGATGACGGAGCTGGTCACCGTGACACATACATATGTATAACCACAGAAAATAAGAAAGATAACTGGACATAATATTTGAATGTTTATGTATTTGAAGGTTACCTTGACCTTGAAATCCATTACTAGTGAGAAAGAGAAACATGTCCAATACTTGCTTGCTGCTGACATATTCTATTCTAGCTTGCTAATGTGACCTACAAAATTATTTTTTTTAATTATTTTATTTATTACCTACAGGGCAACAACATATTTATATTTCACACAATATTGTATATATCGTCACTGTCGGGTGGAAAACTTGTATCTCCATGTAGCCACACATTTCACAACTCAGCACGGCTGCTTTTATATATTTGATGCAAGTCTATTATATATTTGTATATTGTATATTTTATACTATATGCCATTTCATCATTTATATTTTTTGTCATAAATCAATGCTCTTGGTCACCCTTTACGTCAGTCGATGTTCCTGAAAAGTAACAGTTTTGGATATACACAACACATTGTTCTAAAGTGACCTTACTGAGTTTTTATTTTAGAAATTAATTTTATCATTCACTATTTCAGGTATTCCTCAATGAACAAATACTTAATATCTTTTTTTTTGTATCACTACAAATGCACAACCCAGGCAATGCCCAGGTATGTAATGCCTAGGCATCTTTCGGTGAAAAACGGTTGAACCAGGTGCATGTCCTGGGCAGCTCCTCAGGATACTCTGCCCTGAGTGGTCCACTCCAATTTATAGGAATGGGTCTGAGTTTCCTCTTCAGATGACACATCAGACAAGTTTTCGATGTCATCAAAGGAGTCTTCTTCTTCATCAAGTTGGATGTACACCTACAACACTAGATTGACCCACATGGTCAAGGTTATCAGCATCAGATATTTCAGACTCTGAATCAGAAGTAAGAATTGCCTCCTCTTCCTCATCCTGTTCTGTATGCATAATTTCAGCCATTTTAGTATGAACCAGCCATAACACTCTGGATAAAGAAAATCAAAAGCACAAGAATATTTTCAAATTGATCAAGTATATACTTATTATATATCGTCACTGTCGGACAGAAACCTTGCATGTCCAAAACTTTGTCCTGTCACTTTTCAGGACACTGACAGATGTAAAGGGTGACCAATTGCATTTATTTATAACAACAACAACAACAACAACAAAATGAAATATTACATTTCATACAATAGGCTATATATTTGTGTTGAGTTGTGAAATGTGTGGCAGCAGGTGAATAGTTTTCTGCAGTAACTGTTCTCACTTGCAAAAATGTGCAAATATCAATTTTTGACCCATGTGTTTATAATTGATGAAGAGATACAAAACTGTTTGTTTATAAATTAAGAAAGGAAGAATAAATATAATGATTTGTGGAAATTAAAAGCAAGGTTTTTAATAAATACCTGGAATACATGAATGAAAAAAAAAAAAAAAATGCATTCTTTTAAAGACGCAGCAAAGAATCACACGTCCATGATTAAAATAATAATGAATACGGATCATTTTAGATCCATGTTGTGCGTCAAAGTTAATGTTAATAGGCTATTTCATATAAAACATGTAAAACAAATGGCACCTGTTTAGAAGGATTCCAGCTAACAGGGAATATTCTCCGAACAGGCTCATTCTGGCAATGTTCTCAAAGTTTTAAACAAATAGGCTATGTTTTATCCCTCGTTTTACAGTGTGCAATTTCACCTTCCAGTTCTCCGCTTATTCCGTCTTGCTGCCCAATATCTGGGGTTATTATATAAGTAGTCAAATATTTCTGGAATCCGAACGCAGCAATGCAGGTTGACGTAAGCTAAAGCTCTCCCTCCGTCTCACTCACTCCCCTCACATAAAAAGCACACGTTTGAGTCTTCTAGCAGATCCGCTCAGAGAGCAGAGCTCATCTCACACCTGTAGACGGAGCTTTCGTTTTTACTGGACTTTAGTTTATATTGAACGCGTGACGATTCCTGCTCAAACCGAGCTTATATCATAGTTTTCTTCATTTCATTTTTCATTTTTCCCACTCTGAGATCGAGAAGTTCCAATCGTCGGGCGCAACTTTCTAGCCCCTCTGTGAGCCGGCAGCGACACTGAAGCGATGGAGCCGTCCGTCATCCCCGGTGCCGACATGTCAGACCTTTACTCCATTAACCCGTTTAATGTTACTTTTCCTGACGAGGTTATGGGTTTCGTTCCCGACGGCAGGAACTACACCGAGCCTAAACCGGGAAAAAGCCGCGCGGGAATCATCATCGCCATTTCCATCACTGCTCTTTACTCCGTTATCTGCGTGGTGGGACTCCTGGGAAACATCCTAGTGATGTACGGGGTGGTCAGGTAAGCAAGAAAAAACAAAAAGCTATCTATCTATCTATCTATCTATCTATCTATCTATCTATCTATCTATCTATCTGTATCTGTCTGTCTGTCTGTCTGTCTGTCTGTCTGTCTGTCTGTCTGTCTGTCTGTCTGTCTGTCTGTCTATCTATCTATCTATCTATCTATCTATCTATCTATCTATCTATCTATCTATCTGTCTGTCTGTCTATCTGTCTATCTATCTATCTATCTATCTATCTATCTATCTATCTATCTATCTATCTATCTATCTGTCTGTCTATCTATCTATCTATCTATCTATCTATCTATCTATCTATCTATCTATCTATCTATCTATCTATCTATCTATCTATCTATCTATCTATCTATCTATCTATCTATCTATCTATCTATCTATCTGTCTGTCTGATCTAGTTTGTTTAGTTTATATAGGCTACCATTTTGTCTTGTCTTATGAAATAATCCAACTAAACCATTTGCCTTGGAAAACAAAAATAAAAATTACCACAATATATATATATATATATATATATATATATATATATATAGCCTATACTTACAGTGATAAACACACACATTGACCTCTTATGACATTGACCCAGTATACAGTGGCATATGTTGCTACAATATGGATAAGTTGTCACAACCTGGCGTTAAGTAGCCTTTATTATAGGCTTTGAATTAAAATGTAAACATTAAAACAATTGCAAAGCATAGCAAAATGCATGAAACAGATAAAGCAGCACACACGAAAAATGAATAAATAAATAAAAAATCACACCATTGTTATGGTCTCTACAGAAATGAACAAACTACATACAATTTTAACATAAAAACCATGAATCAACCTGCCTCGACCTGGCATTTAAGAAAAACGAGAACAGTTGAACCTTTCTCTTAAACCATTTATTAGTTGACTTTTGTCTGGTCATTTGTTTTGGTTTGGTTCTGGTTTATTATGTTCACATGTGTACATAACAGCTATTATAATATATATATATATATATATATATATATATATATATATATATAAAAAATGATTTATCATATAAAGACCATCATAAAAATAAAATAGCCCATTGAGATAAAGCCACTGTGACAACTTGCCACTGGTCTATATTTTACATTGTTGGTTTGGGAGTATTACATTAATCTGTGAATCGGATATCCTACGTAAAGAAGCAAGTGTACATTGTAAAAATGAATAATTAGAGCCAATTCCTCCCCATTTTCAAAAGCACAGTGTGAAACGACTGGATGCAGGTCATGCATTACTTTATTTATTTGGTTCATGTCTTAGAGAGGGGATTAGCACTCTTAGGTGTTTGCCATGGGCTTTTTCGTGAACAAATTGTAATGAGTGGGGAGGACGAACCTGGTAGATGTTGATTGGTAGTTTCGTCCCTGATTGTTATAGATATGCATTGGTTGTCTGCAGCTTTCTGCTAATGGGTGATTATGCTATGGTCTTCTTATTTATGAGGTTTCAAGTCTTGAGAGAGGATATGCTCAGTGTTGTGGTCCTGATGAACTCATCAGTAAGGGAGAGATAGGGCAGGAAATGACCTCATTTTGGAATAATCTGATGGAAATAGCATTATGGGGCACAACCACCGTGGATATCTCAAGAGACAGCTCATCTCATATTTTGTGCACCCTTTTCCATTTCATTCCAGAGTGTGGCATTTAGATGTGATAAATATCTTTCTGTGAGGTAAAATGCTCTCTGTGAGTGGAGGCAAAGAGGTGGTGCTCAAATGACATTTCTAACCACACCCTTTTAAAATAAAATCTATCAAACATCTCTGTGGGCCATGATTCACAATTTTAATCGGTTCTCCATTGCAAAAAGCTTCGTTTTGTGCGCAAGGCAGAATACCTTTTTAATTGATCAGCTTTCAGTTCGGAACCACAGAGAGTCTTCAATTCGCTGGGTTGTCTGGAACATGACATGTAAAAAGGAACTACACCAGCTGTGCATTTTCAAAATGACATTAATTGTTATGTTCTCCTGGTACTGGGGCTTCTACACTGACAGCTTTAATCAACATACTAATTGAGCACTAATTCTTCTCTGCGTCAGAGTAAAGTAGAGCTTAGCTTTAACACAAGGTGCTTTCACTTTGAATGATTCGAAAATTATAAAGTTGCACACTGATAAATATGTATTAGGAGTAAACATAAGTAACAATCGCTCATTTTTGTGGTTTATAAAGATTAGCTCTGTTACCTACATCTAAATTGCTATAAAGATTAAAGATAATAAGAAAAAACATGTTTTGTGGTGTACAAATCGTTTGATTTCATCTAGACAAATGAATGAATTAAAAATTGAGAATGCCTTTTAACAAAATATGCAGCAAACAAAATGCACAATTGTAATTCGAATGTGAATTATATTTGTTTTTACGGAGCGTAATTTGACATCTTTATCTTATTTATGTATTCATTTGAATATTTTCAGTTTAGGTAAGTAGGTTGAATCTGACCTAAATTATGTACACTTTAATTGACTTACAATTGGACAAAAAACTTCTCAGTGGCCTGTTCTGACTCAGCATCATAAATCAGTGTTTCAGGAGGCAGACTTTGTTATAAAAAATAGAAGTCAGTTTATTGATTACAATTAGGTTAGTCAGTTTATTGATTACAAATTTTGGTTCTGGTGCCACAGACGCTTTTCAGGTGGTCACGAAGCAGCATCTGATGTTTGTGACCTCAACAAATGAGGTCATCCTGACTGGGAATGCCCCCTTTAAAAATGCCTGTTTTATGTGTTCTCCTGCACATTTCGTGAATCAATATTCATCTACAGCAACACTTAACACATAATAGCTATAAAATGTTTTCTTCACTAATTTGAGCATAAATAAGTCATCTGGTGATATGCAGAGCGGTCTCATCCTTATCTTTTTGACCTCAAATTTAACTCTGTACAGCTGCTTCTGCACTCACATATAAGTACTGTTGGGTGAATACGATACAATATGTCATACAAATGTTATATTCGTTGTATTATGAATAAAATACCTATGTAACAGTTAAATCATTGCCCATATAAGGCTTTTACAGGAAATGAACGATAGAGCATTATAGAATATATATTAGTTAAATACGTCAAATAATGAGGCAGGGTAATTGTATCCTTATGCATAGGATAGTTAGGAGTACACAGCACATTAAATCACACACGAGAACTGAACAGAACACGAGACAAACAAGAGACTTGTTAAAAAAAAATAGCATTTAGTATTAGTATTAAACAGTATTAAGAATCAAGTATATGTAAACGTTTGAGTAGCGTCATTTTTTTTTTTTTAATAAATTCAGCTATTTTGTCTTGTGGACTAGATGTAAACATCTTTCATGTAAAATATCATTCCAAACAGTGCTAAAAAATATCATGCATTTTGTAGATCTCTCTTATTTTGTTAAAAATAAATAAAATAACATTTCGTAGATTCTGCAAGGTGTATGTAAACTTTTGACCATGACTATATATTTATTTTTAGTGGGACTAGATTTGTTTTTATTTTTACTCCAATTCTGTAAATTTCTCTTCCTCTAATTCCATTTCAACATCTTCTGAGGCTAAGCAAAATCAGTTTATGAGAGCCTTAAATCATTCTCAACCCTGCTTCAAAATGTTCTCAAGAAAAAAAAAAAAAGAGAAATAAACAAATAAATCATTTAGCAGTAGTGGTCACCAGCAACTTGGAGTGTTCGAAATGTGCTGAAATTGCGGCTGTAAAAATTCAATCTTCTAAGCATTATTTTATGAGCAAAGCTGAACACAGGAAATGATAGATTGTGTGAGTAGGGAGAGAGAAACATAAAATGTGCTCATTTTGGAATGAAGGGGAAAAAAAATACATGGGAGTACAACCAGGTTATACCCTCATACAGTCTGTCATCAGAAGATGGTGGGTGTACGTGCTTTAAGGCTGATAATGATGTTGGATCACACAATTGAATTGAAGCTCAAGGCACTTGTCAGTGCTCTGTCTGAGAGTCTTTTCATCACCCGTCACTGAGACCTCTGCAAATGAGGAGCAGTGCATCTGATTATTGAGCTGAGGATGGACAAGCTAGCCTGTTTATATTTTTAAAACAACACCAAAATTATTCTATCTAGCAAGTGAGTCTTTCTGGTAAAAGTACAGCATCACTACACAGGTTATAGGTTTGAATATAAGGTGGAATGAGTGGCTTTGTGATGGAAAGAGTCGACTGAATTGGTTTTTATTTTACGTCTGTCTGTAATGTCTGCCTTATGTTGTTGTTCCCCCATATAGTGGTTGCCATTAACTACATTTGCATCCACGACATATTTATGCCATGGATTTTTTTTTTCTTCCAAATACCATTTTATAAGAAGAGGAGAAACATTTACATTATTATATTTTTTTTTGCTGGAAACCTAATGGGTGAGTTTTTTTTTAAAAGGAATTGTAATGAAAACCCAACCCAGGCTCATTGAAAAACATCAGAAAAGCCATATAGAACTGGTTAGGTGATTCAGACATTCAAGCACTATAGTAAATGTGTTTTGTGGTCATAATATATTATTATGCAAGGAACAGCATTACAATAGCGTCTTCGTTAACTGATATTCTGCTCTTGTTATCAAAATGTTCATATCAGTTTTTGGAGTTTTGCATGTAGTAAAGAATGATATTTCCAAGGTTGTCCAAACCTGTATGCTGCAACATTTTTCCGTGGAACAAAACGTTTTTGAAGAATGTATGCAATTCTCTTTAAAATAATATATAACCTTACCTCCACTGAAGCGCACAGATTCTTTTCAAATATAGACTGATGTGCTGTGTCTGGTTTCAAAAAGGGGGAGCATTGCATTGCAAAGTATATTTTTAAGAATTTGTTCCTCGAAAAATCAATCAGTCATTAAAAAGTGCACATTTATATCAACCTGGACTGAGGTGAGAAAATTAATAAGACATCAGAGTAATATATCTCAGTAAGAGCCAAAATATTGTACCTCTTTAAGAACAAAGGGTATATTTTCAGATATTTCATTTTTGTTTGTTTGAAAAGTTGTAGATTGAATCCTATGAATGAGGCAAAGCTAAAGAATGCATGCATGTTGACAGAGAGTTGAGAGATAGAAAATGTCTTCATTTCACATTTTTGTGCGTGTATGTGCTTTTTTCTGACTCACCGCAGAACTCCAGGAGCATGTTTTCCTTTTGGCGCAGTTTGTGCGAGTTCCAGGCCAGCCAACCAGGCAGATGGTCCAAACCTAATATCCTGCTCATGATGCGCAGGACAGTAGCAGTGTATATTTGCCAGAAACATTGTTCTCTGTTGCTCACCATATTATTATTAAATATAAAAATTTAACCAACATATATGATGGTCACAATGTGCAGGACAGAAGCAGCGTATATTTGCTAGAAATATTGTTCTGTTACTCAACATATTATTATTTCAAATGAAAATTTAACCTAAAGAAATGAATTTGTAATGTATATATTTGTTAGTAGACAATCATGCTTCTTTGGAGTTTCTGAACAAATTCAAAGAGATCAGCATATGGCGATGTGTCATTAACCACAAAATGTTTTTATGCGAATCATAATGAGCATAATGTGTAATAAAAGGGGTGTACGAGTTATACACCAGACTTGAAAAAACAAAAGGGCTGAACGCATACATGTCTCTTTGACAAATACCAGCAGTACGGTGTACATTTGAAGACATCCTCAGACCTTAGTCATACAATGAAAAGGTGTCTTGCCTCAGACAAAAAGGCTTCAGTCATTGGACAAAACAGCATCGCGCCTCAGACTGAAAGGCTTCAGGTATCAGGAAAAGCAACACAAGGTCTCGTACAATTAGGCATCAGACGAATCAGCCTCTGACTAAACGGCATTAGATGAAATGGACTCAGACAAAAAGGCATTGTCAAGTCAAGTCATCTTTATTTATATAGCGCTTTTTACAATGCAAATTGTGGCAAAGCAGCTTTACATTAATAAGAAAATGGTGTCATTGTCCAGCTTATTCTATATACTATTGATTAATTCCGTTGCAAATATCAGTAGTTATTAGTCTAGTTAATTTATGTATATCAGCACTGCAGAAAACAGTGACGTAATCGTCCGGCTCAGCTCAGTGCGCATACAACGGCGCCAATGCAGGCATATCAAAAACACTGCTGAATATCAAGCAAGTGTCCCCAACTTAAGCAAGCCAAAGGCAACAGCGGCAAGGAACCAAAACTCCAACAAATGGAGAAAAAAACCTTGGGAGAAACCAGGCTTAGTCGGGGGGCCAGTTCTCCTCTGGCCAACAGTGAACACTTGTCCGATACTCAGGCAGAGTTACGGGTCATTAAACCGATTTGGAATCGCAACAGTCAAAATATTTAATCCAGTTCCATCTAGTTTAAGATCTTTTTTATCACGCCGGTATGGGACGGTTTGTTGGGATATGTGCCACATTGGATGAAACGGACTCAAGGCCTGATGTATGCACTGTGAAGTTATTTTTTCTTTTTTGTTTTGGGTAAAACAAAGTCGGAAAGAAGAGAAATTTACAACATCCCACGCCGCCCACTTTACTGAGAGTGGCGTTTCTATAAATACAGTGGGGAGAACAAGTATTTGATACAGGTTTGCCCACTCACAAGGCAATGTGACTGTAATTTTTATCATAGTTAATCTTCAACTGTGAGTGATGGAATCTAAAACAAAAATCCAGAAAAAAAATGAAAAAATGAAAAAATGATTTTTAAGTAATTAATTAGCATTTCATTGCATGACTAAGTATTTGATACATCAGAAAAGCAAAACTAAATATTTGCTACAAAAACCTTTGTTTGCAATCACAGAGATCATACATTTCCTGTAGGTCTTGACCAGGTTTGCACACACTGCAGCAGGGATTTTGGCCCACTCCTACAGACCTTCTCCAGATCCTAGCTGTCTCCAGCCAATAAGGACTTTCATCTCCCTCTAAAGATATTCTATTGGTTTCAGGTCTGGAGACTGGCTAGGCCACTCCAGGACCTTGAGATGTTTTTTTACGGTGCCTCTCCTTAGTTGCCCTGGCTGTGTGTTTGAGTCGTTGTCATGCTGGAAGACCCAGCCACGACCCATCTTCAATGTGCTTACTGAGGGAAGGATGGCCAAGCCCTCGCGATACATGGCCCCTTCCATCCTCCCCTCAATACGATGCAGTCATCCTGTCCCCTTTGCAGAAAAGCATCCCCAAAGAATGATGTTTCCACCTCTACGCTTCACTGTTGGGATGGTGTTCTTGGGGTTGTACTCATCCTTCTTCTTCCTTCAAACACGGTGAGTGGAGCTCTATTTTTGTCTCATCAGACCACATGACCTTCTCCCATTCCTCCTCTGGATCATCCAGATGGTCATTGGCAAACTTCAGACGGGCCTGGATATGGGCAGGTTTGAGCAGGGGAACCTTGCGTGCGCTGCAGGATTTTAATCCATGATGGCATAGTGTATTATTAATGGGTTTCTTTGAGACTGTAGTCCCAGCTCTCTTCAGGTCATTGACCAGATCCTGCCGTGTAGTTATGGGCTGATCCCTCACCTTCCTCATGATCCCTGATGCCCCACAAGGTGAGATCTTGCATGGTGCCCCAGACCGAGGGAGATTGACCGTCATCTTGAACTTCTTCCATTTTCTAATAATTGCGGCAACAGTTGTTGCCTTCTCAGTTGCTTGCCTATTGACCTGTAGCCCATCCCAGCCTTGTGCAGGTCTACAATTTTATCCCTGATGTCCTTACACAGCTCTCTGGTCTTGGCCAATGTGGAGAGGTTGGAGTCTGTTTGATTGAGTGTGTGGATGGGTGTCTTTTATATAGGCAATGAGTTCAAACAGGTGCAGTTAATACAGGTAATGAGTGGAGAACAGGAAGGCTTCTGAAAGGAAAACCAACAGGTCTGTGAGAGCTGGAATTCTTACTGGTTGGTTGGTGATCAAGTACTTATGTCATGCAATAAAATGCAAATTAATTACTTAAAAATCATTAAAAAAAAATTCTATTTTGTTTTTGATTCCGTCACTCACAGTTGAAGAGTGCCAATGATACAAATGACAGACTTCTACCTGCTTCTCCCCACTGTATGTGCACACAACAAAAACGATAGCAGTCCATAGCAATGTGGATGTGTTTTACCAGCTCTGCAATTCGCCCATCTAGTCTAGTCACATCACGTTTTATTCACGATTACTTTATTATTTTCTATTTCTACTATAAACAAAGCTATGTTTTTGTACAACTTTCTATTGATTTTTATACAATCATAATACCATTCTCTAGTTGTCTTTTTCTTTCTCCCCTTTTTATATTTAACTGTAACTATTCTCAAATTGACGTAAGGTGAGGGTGTGTGTGTGTATGTTAATTATGTAAAATTGATCTATTGATGGTATTCATTTAATGTAGGCTATTTATCATCCCTTGGCAATGTGAGCTGGGGGGCAAGGTATGTTCTAGGCTAATATTTTTTTCTTACAGCTTTAATTAGCGTCTAATAAATGTTTTATCTTGTAGAATATGTGCTCAGAACGGCCACTCTCTATACATAGAATATATGCAATCACAAATTCGAAAGCAAAAGTAAAGTGCAAACTCCCTGATGCATGCAAATTAGACTGTCTCCAAATATCAAACTTATCTTAGGCTAGGCTGTGTAATTGTAACCACCTCCGATGCTCTGGTCTCTTTTTGCACTCTGTTTGTGAAATCACACATGAGAGAAGGGGAGAAGCCAGTCGGTTGAGTTTGTGGCAAAACCTTTTACAGTGCTTGTTTATTGTTGTCTTTCAATGCATATGGTAATTCATACTCAAAAAGTATAAATGAAAGTATATTCATTACCAGAGGATTAGTTATTTCAAAACATTTCAAAACGCACCGGCAGACTATTTTTCCAGTCATGAATGTCGTCAATAAGGATTTCTTAAAAATACTGTGCAAAAATCTTGTCTTGTCTCATTCTTGTGAACCCAATCTCATGTCTTGTCTATAAAGAATGCTCTCACAAATATACAGTAAATGCTAACAAATGTCGCAATGATTTATTCGCAAAAATGACCAAATGACTAAGATGCTAGTTCCTCAAGTTCTCTAAAGGCATATAATAGCTTTGTGTGAGGAAGAGTGACATTTAGAGTGACAGCTTCAGACCCGAACAGGTGCTGTTCCAGCTTTGTGTTATTCTACAAGAGTGCTGAACGATGAGCTGTTCTTTTAGGAAGGAGCCTCTGTGTGTCTGGTCACGAGAGCAAAACAGCTGTTCTCACAGCTCACTGGAGAGTGTTCCTTCAATGAGATTGTAGTTTATACAGTTGAGAGTTGTGCCCTCAATGAGAGTGTGAGTGCTCACAACAGGCTTACACTATTATACTGTTGTGTAGCTGCAGCCATTTCCCTGTGCATTTCATCACACATCCTCCTTGACCTGTGGTGAGTGTGATTAAACATTCGATAGCGAAGACGAAACAACTCGCCATTTGTTGTTATACTTACTGCCGGTAATGTTTCTATTCCAATTAATGCCCTCCTTGTCCTTAATCCAAGTTGGATAACTTCACGTGGAGATGATCCTGCTTATGGCGGACTCCACCACTGATGTGATATTAGGGCGCCCATGGCTTTTGCTGCACAATCCCAATCTCTTGGAGTTCCGGCGAAATCCTGAAGTGGGGCGACACCTGCTTTCCTGACTGTTTCCCTCAGGTGCCACGACTGCCAGTTCATCACTCCAGGGTCATTCCTGTCTGTTCAATCTCCTTCGAGAGTCCCATCGAGAAACAGTCAGTTGATATTACATCCTGTTATGCCCTCTTAAGAGAGCCTCTAAGCTGCCTCCATACAAGGCCATTGGTGCCATCTCTGAGCAGAAGGCCATGGATGAGTACATTGAGGAGGCTCTACTTCAAGGCTAAATTTGTTCCTCAATGTCCCCTGCTGCCTCAAGTTTCTTATTCATGGCCAAAAAGGACAGAGGCTTGTGGCCTTGCATTGATTACCGGGCGCTCAACAAGATCACAGTCAAGTTCAGATATCCTCTTTCACTCATCCCATAGCCTTGGAACATCTGCGAGGTGCCTCTGTATTCACCGAGTTGGACCTCCGCAGCACCTATAACCTCATCCGGATACGTGAGGGGGACGAATGGAAGACAGCTTTTGTGACCACTACTGGCCACTATGAGTATTGCATTATACTGTATGGACTTGTCAATGCCCCCTCAATATTCCAGGACTTCATCCAAGAGGTGCTCCTAGAGTTTCTCCACCGTTTTGTCCTGATCTACATCAACAACAATCTCATTTACTCCTGCAGCATGACTAAACATCGCCTCCACGTTGCGGAGGTCCTGAAATGCCTGAGGGAATTCTATCTCTTCCTGAAAAGGGTTCCTTCCACCAGCCCTCAGTGCAGTTCTTGGGATACAACATCAGCAGCAGTGGCATCCAGATAGATGAGGGGAAGGTAGAAGACATCAAGAACTGGCCTGTTCCATCCACCATCAAGGAACTCCAGCGTTTCCTAGGCTTCTCCAACTTCTACAGAAGAGTCATCAAGGATTACAGTTCCATTGCCTATTCTCTCACCAGTCTCCTTTCGTAAACTCAGCCTGGCGGAGAGAAACTATGACATCGGCAACTAAGAACTCCTCGTCATCAAGCTAGCCCTTGAGGAGCAGAGGCATTGGTTGGAGGATGCAAACCATCCATTCACGGTACTAACAGATCATGAGAATCTTTAATACCTACGAGACTCCAAGAAACTTAATCCATGGCAAGCTCATTGGACATTATTCTTCACTCGTTTCAACTTCACCATTTCTTATCGTCCTGGTCCCAAGAATGTCAAGGTGGACACCTTATCTTGTCTGTATACTCCAGATGAAGTCAGTGAAGCTCCTGAACCAATTCTCCTGAAAAACGAACCCTCTCGCTGCTGAAGGAGCACTTCTTGTGGCCCAATATGGCTAGGGGCGTGAGAAGGTTCGTACAGGGATGTCCAGACTGTGCCATCTGGAAGGACCATGAAGATGCCAGGTCTTGGGTTAAGAAAAACCTTTACCATTCCTGGCACAATTTCCAGACACAAGTACAACTGAGACGGGGCTTGAATGTCTCAGATTCTCTTGAGAGATGAGATAGCCAGTAGAAATTAAGATTGATGATACTAAGACATACCTTTTTAGACTGAGAAATTTCTCAGAAACCTCCTCGATAGGCTCAAAGGGAGCCATACAAAGGCCTTCCAACACGATGGCCAGATCCCAGGCCTAAACCTAAGGTTCCACAAGGGAAGCAAGCATTTAAAGAGTGTTTCCCCAAAAATACTATGTTAAGCAGCTAAAGCCACCACATACACAGTTCAAGTGAAGTCAAGTCATCTTTATTTATATAGCGCTTTTTACAATGCAAATTGTGGCAAAGCAGCTTTACATTAATAAGAAAATGGTGTCATTGTCCAGCTTATTCTATATATTATTGATTCATTCCATTGCAAATATCAGTAGTTATTAGTCTAGTTAATTTAGGTATAGCAGCACTGCAGAAAACAGTGACGTAATCGTCTGGCTCAGCTCAGTTCGCATACAACGGCGCCAATGCAGGCATGCTAAAAACACTGCTGAATATCAAGCAAGTGTCCCCAACTTAAGGAAGCCAAAGGCAACAGCGGCAAGGAACCAAAACTCCAACAAATGGAGAAAAAAACCTTGGGAGAAACCAGGCTTAGTCAGGGGCCAGTTCTCCTCTGGCCAACAGTGAACACTTGTCCGATACTCAGGCAGAGTTACAGGTCATTAAACCAATTTGGAATCGCAACAGTCAAAATATTTAATCTAGTTCCAACTAGTTTAAGATCTTTTTGATCACGCCGGTATGGGATGGTTTGTTGGGATGTGTGCCACTAGCTGATGAGTTGGTAAGGTCTTCAAAAAGGATGAGCTAGTTAACACAGTCTCCGCCGACACCCCATTGCTGCCGCACATAGGCACAGGTTCCCCGTCTGACCCGGACACGGCCCGGATCCAGCCAATCACGTTAAATGTATTCATTTGGCAGATGCTTTTATCCAAAGCGACTTACAAGTGAGGAATACAACAAGTGATTCATTATGAAGAGGCAAATAGACACAGGTAGTGCTCACAATACAAGTTTCAGACATTGCAGAATATAAGAATATAATAAGACAGAATTGGGAGGGATTAGAGGAAAGGATAGGATTTTTTTTTTAAAGATCGGGCTAAGTGCTCACAAAAGAGATGAGTTGAATCTTTTGAATATTGCCAGGGATTTTGCATTCCTGATGAAGGTAGGGAGATCATTCTACCAGGAAGGAACAGTGGACGAGAATGTTCTGGAGAGTGATTTTGTGCCACTCTGTGATGGTACCACGAGCCTAGTGATTCACTTAGTGATTGCAGGCTTCTGGTGGGGACATAGACTGTGGTGGATCTGTAAGCAAGCGTCAACGCCTTTAACAAGATGTGCTGCAGTGTTCTGGATCATCTGTAGAGGTTTGATTCTGCATAATGGTAGTCCAACCAGAAGAGCATTGCAATAATCAAGCCTAGAAATGACCATGGTCTGGACGAGAAGTTGTGTTGCATCCTCAGTTAGAAAAGGCCTGATTATCCTGATGTTGTACAGTGCAAATCTGCATGACCGAGCTGTCTTTGTAATGTGGTCTTTGAAGTTCAGTTGGTCATCAAAGATTACTCCAAGATTTTTGGCCGAATTTGTCGTGGAATATGTGAAGCTCAGTCTTTGCCAGGTTGAGCTGCAGGTGATGTTCTTCCATCCATGTTGAGATCTCCGCCAGACAGCTTGAGATCCGTGCAGCTACTGTAGAATCATCTGGTTGGAATGAAAGGTAGAGCTGTGTGTCATCAGCATAGCAGGTATAGCATAGCAATGGTAGGAGAAACCATGTGCCTGTATGATAGGACCCAGTGATGTAGTGTATGTAGATAGGAGGGGTCCAAGAACTGAACCCTTTTGGAACCCCACTGATCAGCTGGTGAGCTTTGGATACCTCCCCTCCCCAGGCAACTCTAAAAGACCTAACTGTGAGTAGGTATGTCCATTGAAGTGCAGTACTTGGGATTCCAAGAGATGAGACAGTGGACAGAAGAATTTGATGATTCACAGTGTCAAAGGCAGCAGATAGATCCAGCAGAAAGAGAACTGATGATTTGAAATCAGCCTTTGCAATCTGCAAGGATTCTGTGTCCGACAGTAGTGCAGTCTCGGTTGACTGGCCGCTCTTGAAACCAGATTTTTTGACATCCAATTAGTTGCTCTGTGAAAGGAAAGATGACACCTGGTTGAACACAACTCGTTCAAGTGTTTTTGCTATGAATGGTAGGAGAGAAACAGGTCTGTAACGGTCTACAAGTGATGTGTTTAATGTGTTTTTTAAGCCAGCTTGAATGCGGTAGGGAAAATGCCTGTGTGGAGAGATGTGTTGATATTGTGTGTAAGTTCTGGTAAAACAGTGGGAGAGATGCCTTGTAGAAGGTGTGAGGGGATGGGATCTAGAGAGCAGGTGGTGGGATGTGGAGAAGTTTGGATATTTCTGCCTCAGTGAGAAGAGAAGCAGGGCACAGTTAGTGGATGTGGGTGGCCCGATTTTCCTGTGTGAGATGTTTGGTCAGTGAAGAAATTAGCGAATTGATCAGCAGTTAAAGAGGTGGTGAGTGGTGGTGGAAGGAGACAGAGGAGAGAATTGAATGTGTTGAAAATTTTACGTGTGTTCAAAGTGCTGTTGATCGTGTTGCGGATATATGAGGTTTTAACTGCATGGACTCCACCAGAAAAAGATGAAAGTAGAGATTGATAAGTACCTAGGTCAGATGGGTCTTTTGATTTGCGCCATTTCCTTTCTCCTGCCCTGAATTTGGTCTGGTGTTCACGAAGAGCATCAGATAACCAGGGGTTAGAGTAGCACGTGCTGGCCTGGATGGCAGAGGACAGATACTGTCTAGAGAAGAAGTTAAGGTGGAACATAAAGTGTGTGTTGCTGTATTTACATCCAGAATTGAGAATTGTGTGGATGAGGGAAGGGAGAACAACACAACAGAGGAAAGATGAGAAGGGGAAAGAGAGCGCAGGTTTCTGAAGGTAACTTGTGAAATGTTTGGTCGTGCACAAGTAGGGAACTGTAGATTAAAAATAAAGAAGAAATTATCTGAAATGTGCAGAGGTTTTACCAGAATGTTGTCAGTGATACAATTGCATGTGTAAATTATGTCAAGTTGGTTACCAGATTTGTGGGTACTTGTGGTGATGAGCAAATTGAGATCAAATGAGGCTAGGAGAGAGAAGAAGTCTGAAGCATAAGGTTTGTCTAAGTGAATATTGAAATTGCCAAATACTACAAGTGGGCCATCCTCTGGAATGAGAACAGCAGCATGTCCAATTCCTCTACAAAGGTACTCAGCTGGCCTGGGGGGCAATAAATTACTACAAGATGAATTATGACATGGTTGTGATTGTAATAGAATGAAATTCAAATGATTGTTGTTGCATAGCAAAGAGTGGGTTGAGCATTTTCAATTATTAGAAATGAGGAGACCTGTGCCCCCTCTCCTCCCAGACTGGCGAGGGGTATAAGTGAAAGTGAAGTTGTATGAGAGAGCAGCTGGGGTTGCAGAGTCCTCTGGACGAATCCAGGTCTCAGTCAAGCCCAAGATATTGAGAGTAGTGTTAATAGCAAAGGCTGGAATGAATTCAGCTTTGTTAACTGCTGACTGACAATTCCATAGACCCACAGAAACAGAGAGAGGTGTATTAGAAGATGAGTATATAGGGCATAGGTTAGCAGTTGGTTGCTCTGCCTTCTTCGGGTGACAGTGAAGTGTTGCAGAGCAACAACAGGAATGTGTTGAAAGCACATGCTGAGTATGAAGGAAAAGAAGAACTGTGAAGGAAGATACTTCAGTGTCTTTACTGGTGGCCTTGCTCCGTGGAGATGCGCAGGTGGAGTCGCAGATCTTTACCCGAGTCGGTCTTCAAACGAGGAGCCTGAACACGAGGGGTGCACGCTTCCGCTGCCGCACACATACTAAATAAATATATTGCTTTCCAATGTATCAGTGAAAACAGCTGTGTCTGCCCTAACAATTAACTCAGCAAAAGTCTATCGCCTGTGAATGGCCCTAATTGAAACTTCTGCAGGAAGTGCACAGCACTCAAGTGCGAAGATGAGCAATAACAAAAATGACAAACGTGGCAGTTATTCTAAATAGCAAAGGATACAATTACAAACAAATTTAAGGTAAATTACAAACATACAAATAAACAGAGAATCAAAATTAATCCTTCCTAGAAGCAAGTAACAAAATAGCAACAGAGCAGAATTAAGCAAAACACTTTCGCACTCTCTTTGTCTTCAGTGACCTCTCACTTCTCCTGCTTATTCCTAACTATCTTGAATTAATATATGCTTACAGTCGCTGTGCCCGCCCTAACAATTAGCACAGCAAAAGCCTATGGCCCGTGAATGACCCAAATTGACTTGCCTAGGGCAGGAATTCATCTTGATCATATGGAACAGATTTCTGCTTGGGGAGAATCCCTGCTTTTTGTCACCACTGCAAAGGTCTCATGTGCAGCAGGCCAAAAGGTATCATGTTGGATACAGCTGCCATCAGACCTAACAGTCTCTGAAACTGTTTGACAGTCAGTGACTGGCCTAGCTTTAGTTTGTTGATTGTTGAGAGAATGAAAGTGATACGAGCATGAGAAAGGCATGTCTGCATCGTCGTCAAATCCCAAACAATGCCCAGAAAAGTGGTCCTCTGAGACAGCGATAGTACACTTTTCTTGGTATTCGACTTCAACCCCAACTTTCTCATGTGGGTGAGAACAACATCTCAATGCCAAAATCGCCATCTGGTGGGAAAGACCTGAACTAAATGGTATAGACTTTCCCTATCGTTTGTAGGACCCAACAAGATATGTTTGGTAGACACTTCCATTTTGCCAGAAAATCTACTTAGGGTATCAGTCTGTCTGTCTGACTGAGACTCTGGTGTATTTTCAACAGTAAGCACAGAACAGCCCCTGAGGCTACCAAGGGGAGACAGGCATCAGACTTTGTTTTAGACAAAGCCTTCCTCGAAACAAAACAGTTCTCAGTTCTCTTTTGTCCTTAGATGGCTTCACCTGAGTGAGTGGAGCGCAGCCTCCAAGTTCTTTTGCGGAGAAGCACGAGATGCAACGAGATGCAGTTTTTGTTGCACTCGGTGTCATGTGCTGTCTAATGGCTGGGGATGCTCCCGCCCAGCAGCCCCAGAGATATGAGTGCAGTGAGGAAGGAAAAAGCCTCCTGCTTTTTGGCTTCCTGAAACCTCTCAGTGACAGTATTAACTGCATCACCAGCAGGGGAGAGAGAGGCACCCATCATAAAGTTCTTTTCCTTCTCATTAATACCAGTATTGTTAGACCACAGATGCCTCTCCATGCCCACCAGGGTTGCCATAGACTGGGCAATTGATTTGGTGGTGTCCTTTGTGGACCGGAGAGCAAAATCCGCTGCCTGACGCAATTCTCGAACTGTGTCAGCGCTCACTTCCTCGCTCTGACTCAAGTCTCTCAGCAGGTTGGCCTGCTGATGCTTGGAGGATGGACATGGCCTGACCTTCTGCTGAATAAGCTTTACCCACCTAAGCCGAAGTAACTTTTAGAGGTTTGATGGGTACTGCTGGTTCTTTGAGGAATGATGCTGACTCAGAGCTTGCAAGCATCTCTTCAACCCTGGGCATCACTCCATAACCATGTTGTTTAGAACCATGAATATTTGAATATACAGACATCTGTGAGCTAAACACACAATATGATACTGATCTCTTCTACAACCTCAACACCTTGTTGTGGAGGTCGGGAAAAAACATGGAGGTAAAATTAAGGAATGTATGATAACTGACAGACTGGTCTATTTTTTTGGAGGGATCATTTCAAAGTAGATTCTGGAAGGGCAGAGGGTTAGGTGAGTCTGGAAGATAAAATAAGGAAATCCCAGGTTAATAGGGAAACAGTGGTGGCAGTCTTCCTAGATGTTGAGAAAGTGTACGATATGATTTTGAAAGAGGGGTTGTTGCTGGAATTTGATTTTTTTGGGAGTAGGAGGTAGGACGTTTAACTGGGTGAAGTATAGGTGTTCTATTCGTGTGAGAATTGGGAAATAAATATCTGGTAGCTATCTTCAATGGAAAAAAATACTTCCTTTTCATATATAAAGTGCTTTGAGTACCAAGAAAAGCACTATAAAAATGTAAGGAATTATTATTAATATTAACTATTACAAGAAAAAAGGTGGGGGAGAGAGTAATCTTCTGTTATATGGGCATGCACTGTAGAAAGTAGAGTCATTTAGGTTTTTGGGAATGGTTTTTGATGCTAGATAAACAATCAGGCAATCACTGGGAGATATATGTTACACTGATTAAGCCTGCTGTAAATTATGGTTGTGTAGAATATAGAGATGCAGCAAGAACTATACTGGTCAAGATGGAAGGTATAAAAATCCAAGCACTTAGAATATGCAGTGGGGCTTTTCGGATGGACAGGGAACAGCTGTCAGACAACTATTGAAGGCAGGGCATAGTATATGAAGTACAGGAATGTCACTCTTGGATTTGTAAGATGGGAATGAGGATAAAGTTTACATGGATTCCAGCAAAAGAGAAGTAAAAAAGCCAGTAAAAGAGAAGCTGTTGAAATATTAATATCAATAAGTAAAGCAGAATGCTCAAATCTGGATGAAAATTATGGAAAAGTGGCAGAGACGTTGGGATGCAGAGGAGAAAGGGAGACATTCATTCAGTATACAACACAACATTGAGACAGGGAGGGTTACTGGAAGGAAACGAAGGGAAGAAATCATTCTTTCTAGGTTAAAGGTTGGACACTGTGGGTTAAATAAGTTCTTATATATTATAAGAAAGCATATCAGGTAGATGTGAATTTTGCAATAGTATTGAATCTGTTGAACATGTGGTATTTGAATGTCAGAAGTATGAAAGGGAAAGGATAAAGATGAAAGAAGGCATAAGAAGATTAGGGATTCAAATAAATTCACTTAAGGAAAGAATGGGAAAAGCATCAAATGACATTACTGCACATTTAGTTTCCTAAAAGACACAGGTCTGGCAGATAGGATACAGTTTTCTGTTCTGGGAAAAAAGAAAGAAAGACAATATATATATACTGATTATATTGAAGGAATATATATATAATATATATATATATATATATATATATATTACCAGTCAAAAGTTTTAGAACGCCTCCGGGTTTTTTTCCGGTTTTTATTGAAATTTACGCAGTTTAATGTCTCAATGTACTCTGAAATTAAAGCATAGAACAAATAAACAATTGGAGATAAAAAAGAAATCATGGAATCGTTTTGTTTAACAAAATTTAATCTAAATTTGTGACTCATCAAAGTAGCCACCTTTTGCAGATATAACAGCCGAACACACTCGTGGCATTCTTTCTACAATGGAAATCAAATATTGTTTCCCACAATATTCCCACAAATGTGTTGCACTTGTAAGTTGCTTTGCTTTCACCCTTCTGTCCAGTTCATCCCAAACCAGCTCTATGGGATTTAAGTCTGGAGACTGTGCTGGCCATTCCATGATTTGAAGCCTACCGTCTTGTTCTTTTCTTCTAAGGTAGTTCTGACATAACCTGGAGGTATGTTTTGGGTCATTATCTTGCTGTAGGATGTACCCCTGACCAACTAGGCATATACCAGAGGGTATTGCATGGCGCTGCAAAATGCTGTGGTAGCAGTTTTGGTTCAGGGTGCCACTCACTTTGTGCAAGTCGCCGACTCTGGATCCAGCAAAAGAGCCCCAGACCATCACGCTTCCGCCTCCATGTTTGACAGTTGGTGTCAGACACCGAGGTACCATCCTTTCGCCTGCTCGACGGCGTACAAAAACCCTGCGTGATGAACCGAAGATTTCAAATTTCGATTCATCAGTCCATAACACCTTCCAGTCTTCAGTACTCCACTGGCGGTGCTTCATGGCCCAGGCAAGCCTCTTTTTCTTACTGCCACTCAACCTGTCAAACCTGCAGCTCTAAGTCTTCTCTTCACAGTTGAAACTGAGACTTGCTTACTTCAACCAGTGTTAAGCTGTGCTTGAAGCTGTTGTCCTGTGAGCCGCCTATCACGCAAGCTGTTGACTCTCAGAAACTTGTCTTCTGATTCTGTTGTGGCTTTGGGTCTGCCAGACCTCTTCCTGTCAGAGTTTCCTCCAGTTTCCAAATGCCTTTTGATGGTATAGGAAACTGTTCTCACTGACACCTTGGCTTTCTTTGCAATTTCTCTAAAGGAAAGACCTACACTTTTAAGGGTTATAATGGTCTGTCTGTCTTCCTTTGTTAATTGCCTTTTTCTCGCCATTATGAGAGCAATATACTACTTCCTGCGATACAACCCTTACAAAAAATTACTGCAGTTTTTTAGAAGTAATACTGCAGTTTTTGTTACATATAGAAAAATGCAGTTTTTTGGACACGAAAAAACTGCAGTATTGCAGTATAACCTCAAATTTCTGTAGTTTTACTGAAGTACAACTACTGCAATACATCTAAAGTACTAGTAAAATAAAACTGCAATACAACTGCAGTTATACTGTGTTTATACTTCATGCAACTTTCAATTGTACTCCATTTTACTGCAGCTGTACTTATACTACAGTTTTACTGCTGTTGAACTTCAATGTACTGCAGTTGTACTGTGACTATATTTCATTATACTGCAAATCTATGGTTGTGCTTAATTATACTGCAGTGAAACTACATGGTACTGGAGTTTTAATGCAGTTCTACTTCAATATACTGCAGTTCTTTTTTGTAAGGGAATACTGTCCAAATAATGCTTAAGAGGGTGTAGTAACACAATCTCTTCCAACACTGCTTTTATACAGACAGAGGGTTTGTAAGTAATCAACAAAAGTTGGGACACCTGTTGGAATTGTTAGCATCAACTTTCAAGGCTTAATTTACTTCCATTGCTGCAGAACAGCTGTAAGTTGTTAACCCATTACTTGTTCCCTGAAAAGGCCTTTTTGTATAACTCTGAAATGTACATTATTTTTCAGTTTTTGGTAACCTAAACATTTTTTTTTAACCTCTGGCAGTTTACTGCTTACCTTTGTACCATTTCAGGTTATTCACTGGACTTGAACTGCTTAAATTTCAATAAAAACTGGAAAAATTGGGGTGTTTTAAAACTTTTGACCGGTAGTGTATATATATATATATATATATTTATTTAATTATTTTTGTTGTTGTTGTTTTTTTTGTTTTTTTTGTTGAATAAAGGAGCAGACAAAACGTTTTTACGAGCTTTCATGCTTACAGTTGCTACATTTCAAGAATTGAATCCCCCAATCAGAGCTTTTCTGTTAAAAGAACACGTTTTACTTAATCTTTGCAATCTAGCAACTATTGCACACACGCTCTCTGTACACTGATGAAGAACCACGAATGATCTGAAAACATAGTGGGAGTTCAGTGATCTTCATTTGATATTTTCTACTTTAATTAAAGTGACATTCAGTCGGTCTGTGTTCTGTCACAAGCCGCTTGCGCTGTTTGCTGCGAACTAAATCTTCGATCAAAGTGCAGGCTGATATCCAGGAGTGGTTCTCAAACTGGTGTACGCAAACAAAATACTGAGTTTTGCCATTAATTTAATTCGACTCCACCTTAAAATAACATTAAAGCAGAGCATGTATTTTTGGCAGGTAAAATGCTGTAAATACAAGACATTCAATCAAAATCAGATTACCTCAAAACTGACTGCATCCACACAGACCAGCCAAAGCTACATTAATGCTGTTCTCGAAAATATAACTTTGTAAAAGTGGCGATTTAGAACTTACTAGCATTGAGATTTAAGATTAAAACCCCTGATACAAAAACATACCCTTCTGTGAGTTATTGTTTTTAATGTTGAGCATTAATATATGAGCAAGAATGCTATGTTTCGTGAACATCCACACGATTTCAAATGTGACATTGATTTTGTTCCACAAACAAAAGGATAATATTAAGTGAGGTACATTTTAAACTGTATTGTCAGTGTTTTTGCTCTATGTTGCAACAAAAGCCACAGCAGAACTGCAGCACACAAGCTGTGTTTCATGAATGAATCTGCGGCTTTGAACGAACGGCAATGATTCAATGACCCATTCCTTGCTTTGATACTGAAAGAATGAATGACTCGATTTGGCGGTTTTAATTTAATTCTCAAAAATTTCACTTTGTTTTTATAATCATTGTATTTATTGAACTTTTATTATTATTATTATTTAAAAGAATTTGTTTTATAAAAAAAAAATTGAAAGGTAAAATGGAAAATGGATTTAAGAGGGCAAATATTGTCTCTTAATGGAAAATGTGTAATTGCAGTAAGTGGTAAAGATGTTAAGTCCCTCAGTAGGTACAACACTAAAAATTCTGAGAGCCACTGATGAGGGATATGTAGAATTAAGAGTGCAATGTCAATACAGCCTGTTACTTTGATTCAAATTTCTCATAAGCTTAATTGGTCATTTTAAAGACGCCTCTTACATTAATTATAATGCACTATGAATCAACATGAATGATCAAGGTATAATTAATATATTAGTATTTATTTTTGTATTTAATAACAACAATAAACATTTTGCTATTTTTTAAAATTCAAAGCAAACAAAATGTAAGAAATGGAGTTGTATAGAACAATTTTTAATAATATTTTCTGCTCCTTTTGTATGTTGCATTTACTTGTACTTTTACTTTCAGTTCTTAAGTATGTTTAACATACAATAATACTAACAAAAATACTTTTCATATTTAAGTCCAAAATATCACATTCTTTAAAACTCATTTGTAATATTCTAAACATTGACTTTTACCTCTACCAAAGTCATTTTCTGGTAAGATATCTATACTTTTATTCAAGTATGGCTTTCAAGTACTTTAAACACCACTGGTTTTTCCTGTATTGCTCCCTGTAACTGCTGATGGTGAGTTTGGTTCATGATCAAGTCAAGTTATGCAAGTTCATGTTTGTGGTCATGTTTATAATGGTTTGTCAAATAAACTGCATTTGGATTCTACACTACTTTCGCTTTAGTGGAGTCATTACAACTGTACAACAATATGCCCAGTTATAACACTTCACCACATCATGAAATGTGTTACCTAACATGGGCTGAAATAGAGCAACATTTATTGCACTAGAAAAATAAAAATGAATAAGGTGATTCCCATACATTGTCTATTGATCAGAGTTAGATCTGAACTCTGCTGGTAGGTAGATCTCCAAGAACAGGATTGAGCACCCATATAGTATAGCGATTTACATTTTTTTTTTTTTTTATCATTTAGCTAACATTTTTATCCAAAGCGACTTACAAGGGGAGCAATTAGGGGTTAGATGCCTTGCTCAAGGGCACTTTAGTCATGGTATCGAAGGTGGAGAGAGTGCTGTTTATTCACAATCCCCACTTTAAATTCCCTGCCGGCGTAGGAATCGAACCGGCAACCTTCAGATTACAAGCCCGACTCCCTCACCACTACTCACGACTACCCACGATTTACAGTATAAAGCACTACTTTATATAACAAGTTATTTTCAAACCATGCAGTTTTCTGTTGGTCAACGCTGTGAACAACTTCAACATGTTGCAAAATCTGTGTGGGGAAATTTTTCACCCTCGCACAAAATTCCCAATTGCATGGATTCCTATTGAAATGACTATGGTAAATGTGACCACACCTTAAACACAGCCGTTTTGTTCCTGTTGCTTGTTTGTTTGTTTGTTTTTCAGATTTTCAGTGAAATCATCCCGGACTATGTCCTCAGAACACAAGTCATCCAAATCTCTTCATCCCACGGGTGTTTAGAGGAACTGCTCAACTGAATCTCAGCTGAATGTCTTAGATGTCAAGAGATGAATGCTTTCTTGACAGTGACTTAACATGCTTGACTGCTGGGTTGGCACAGAATGAGGACAATTTCAACTGTTGACAGGGATTCAAAGTGATGGTTAACAAGAGAAAACAGAAAAGAGCACATGCAGCTCAGTTTTATTGACTTACATTGACTAAAAGATTAAGGTGCAACATTTGATAAAAGAATATTGCTGCATACCTTTGTAATAAAAACCTTATCAATTCAAGGTAAAATCAGATATGGTGTTTCAGGAATGAAAGTGTCTTAGTGACTTTGAAAAAGAATAGGATAGCATCATTTGAAGAATAAAGAATAGAAATAAAATGTGAGGAGGGCTAAGGGAACCTGCAAAAGCAGGATCTAAATGCAGGGTTACATTTAATCACCGTATGTAGTGAAGCGAGTGCCTCTTCTCGCTTTGGAGCGGGGAAAGTAACGGGGTCCGTGGAGAAAGAAAAAGAATAACGATGGCTTACTCACTCGGCACTTCTGTGCAGGGTGTACTTTATTTACAGTGGCAGTAAACAAGCCAGTCCACAGAGAAGTATATGTACAGGCAGGTGCACATAAAACCCAAAAGTATCAAAATAATAAAACAAGAAAATAAAGTCGAAAACTATCCACAACATACAACAATTTTGGGGTATTGCTCGAGGTTCCACAATAACACTCTAACCGACAGCGACTTGGTTAAACAACACCCTGAATGTGAGTCTAGCCTCCCCCCTTTTTATATGCCAGACTCCACCCCTTTTTGGCATAATTCATTAAGAGGTAAGTATTATACATTGGACATTTTAAATCCTTCCTAACACTCATTAAATCAACCTTAAACAATAATTCTCACAGGTAATTTAAATAAATATATTAATCGTCCTCAATAACACAGAAACAGAAATTTTCAACACATATTTTACACCTAATCCCCCCCCCCCACACACACACACACACACAAGACAATGGTTTAGCCAGCTTCCGGTTGCACTGCGCTGTCGCAACCAACCGTTACGTCATAAGCGTTTACCCACCGAAAAACTGACTAAACCCAGACAAACAAACAATCGCACAAAGACAAAATACAAGACA
The DNA here is from genome assembly GCA_037194245.1 of Opsariichthys bidens. Classification (NCBI taxonomy): domain Eukaryota; kingdom Metazoa; phylum Chordata; class Actinopteri; order Cypriniformes; family Xenocyprididae; genus Opsariichthys; species Opsariichthys bidens. Next base: position 15,410,862 of record CM074302.1, read on the forward strand.
CGGACAATGTGCGTGTGTAAAATGATTGGGTATGAGACGGGGCTTAAGGGAAATGTGTTGTGGAGGAATATCCGTGAGCCATCGGCCCGGTATGTTCATCCGCCTTGCCGACGTCAGAAACAGCAGGTAAGGAGAGGGAAATGGAGAGTGAATGGGGTATATATTCAGGTGTGTGTGTGTGTGTGCGTGTCCAGTGGCAAATGTCTACTTTATCACATCACCTCCCCCTTCTCTCGGTCACGTACTGTCCAGGGTACCGTGACAGGTAGTCGGCAACCACATTCTGTGCCGCACATTGAATTTGTAGGGTTGGAGACTTAGGTATCACCTCATTACTCTGTAGTTGTGGACTTTCATTGTCTGAATCCATGATAGTGCTCTGTGGTCTGTGTCCAGATCCAACTCCCTCCCTAGGAGATAATATCTTAGACTTTCAAGGGACCACTTGATAGCGAGACACTCCTTCTCCACAGTCGAGTACCTGGTCTCCCTGGGCAACAGCTTCTTGCTGATGAAGACCACTGGTTTATCTGCTCCCACCTCCCCCTGGGCCAGGACAGCCCCAACTCCTGTGGCTGAGGCATGAAGTCTTTAGTTGAAGTCAGGGCTTTGCAGGACTGGACTGGAACACATCTTCTCTTTGAGAGTTCTGAAAGCTAGCTCACAGTCCTCAGTCCACTCAATCGGGCTCTTTGCCATTTTCAGCAGGTTAGTAAGCGGTGTAGCGAGGGTGGCAAAGTCAGGAATGAATATCCCAACCCACCAGGCCTAGAAATGATCTCATCTCCTTCTTTGTTTTAGGCCTTGGGCTTCTTTGGATGGCTTCGACTTTGTCCATTTGGGGTCTCAGTTTGCTATTGCCCAAGCGATAACCAAGGTAACTGGTCTCCTGCCTTGCCCACTCACATTTCCCGACGTTGAGGGTGAGTCCTGCCCCTTGAATTCGTCTTACGGTATCTTTTAAATTTCCCAGATGTTCCTCCCAGGAGTTACTGAAGATCACCACATCATCCAAGGTGGCTGCCCACCCCTCACATCCCTGAAGCACTTGGTCCATCAGTCTTTGAAACGTGGCAGGCGCCCCATGCAGACCAAAAGGAAGAATGGTAAAATGGTACAGCCCAATCGGTGTCCTGAATGCCGTGTAAGGGGCACCTGCCAATACCCCTTGCACAGGTCCAGGGTGGTAATGTTTTGGGCCTGTCCAATTTCCTCCAGCAAGTCATCTATTCGCGGCATGGGGTAAGCATCAAAACGGGACTGTGCATTTAGCTTGCGGAAGTCTATGCAGACTCATATTGTTCCGTCTTTCTTCGGGACAATGATTATAGGACTTCTCCACTCACTTCTAGACGGCTCAATTACTCCCATTTCCAACATTGTTTTAACTTCGTTTTTCAAGGGTCCCAACAAGCTTTCGGGCATTCTGTAGGGTTGCTGTCTTGATGGCGTTGGGTCAGTGAGGTGGATCGTGTGGTGGATTAACTTTGTCCTCCCCGGCCGCTGGCAGAGCAAAGTAGGAAACTGTTCCAGGAGACTTTGCAGCTGAGCTCTGTTGGGGTCCTGCAAGTGCATAGACTCCAACATATCACCTCAACCTGCTCAAAGAATGGAAAGAGTCATCTGTGAAGCAAGGGACGGCAATGATGGTGAGGGAAGTGACTGAAATGATGGATGAGGAACTAGAGCCAGAAATCAGGGCACAGAGAGAACCAGCAGAGGTGATATGTCTGCTTGGCTTTCCCCTTATCAGGATGGTGTATTTTATAGGTCACCGGTCCCATCTTCCTCACCACGGTGTATGGCCCTTGTCATTGCAGCTTGTTGGTTGAGGTTGGTAACAGTAGTAGTACCTTCTGTCCCGGCTGTAACTGTCTCTGTCTCGCGTTCTGATCATACCACTTTTTCTGAGCTCTCTGTGCTTCTCTCAGGTTGTCTCTTGCCTGTTCTCGATAATGCTCAAGACGGTCCCTCGTCTCCAACACATACTGAACGATAACCTTCTCCTCTTCCCTGCAAGCAGCATAGGCAGGATCCTCCCAGCTCTTCTGTATCAGGTCCAAGGGTCCTTGCACTTGCCAGCCGTATAGGAGCTTGAAAGGGGAGAAACCGGTTGAAGCTTGAGGTACCTCTCGATAAGCAAAAAATAGAAATGGAAGCCATTTATCCCAGTCACGTCCCATGTCTGATACAAACTTCCGCAGCATATTCTTCAGTGTCTGTTTAAACCGCTCCACTAAGCCGTCTGTCTGTGGGTGGCTTTGTCAAACAGTGACTTAAGCGACTCATCTTTTCATTGAAGTTCCCCAATGTTCTCTGGGATCCTCCAGTCATCGGCTTTGAGGCCCTCCACAGAGGCCTCAGGGACTGCAAAACCCATATACTTTTTGAGCCGATGTTGTCGACGTGGTTTTCTTGGGCCCTTGGTGCCACCCTGCAACAGACTACTGTGCAAGTCTGGCAGTGGCTGCAAACCTGCTCTAACTTAAGCCCGGGTAACAGCAGGACATGATTTAGAAACAGTGGCAGCAGTAACAACAGTCTCAGAGTTCATGAAGGCTTGTAGCAGTTCATAAAGTATGGGTAAGTCTCTTCCTAAAATCATATCAGCAGCGAAATCATCCACGATAACAACATTCATCAGAAATGACTGTTCTTGTTGAAAACAGAAGAAAAAGAAAACTTGACTCTCCCCTCAGGAGTGTGTGTGTGTGTGCGTGCACATGTGTGTCCAGCGGGAAATGTCTACTTTAACACAGAACTAATAAAACAACAACGAAACATACAAACGAGAAAACCAAAACTAAACACATCCACACACCACATCCAAGTTAGGACAACAACCAAAAAAAATAACACAAGAAACACTGGGGTTTATATACACTAAGGTTAATGGATTAAAAAGACATACCATTGGACACACCAGTAATCAACAGGAAAAAACTACAAAAGGCACAGGAAACAGGAAGTACAACAAAAGTCCAAACATAACTATGGATGGGTATCTTTTGAATTTTAGTGATTCTGATTTTGATTCCAATTCTGCTTATCAGTTCCGATTCGTATTCTTTTATTATTATTATTTATTTATATAGTGCTCTATAGAAGCTCTAGAAGAATTGTCATTGTCCAGCTTAAGTAGGTTCAGTATTGATTCATTCCATTGTAAAAATCTTTAGTTATTCATTTAGTTCATTTATCTATTACAGCAGCTCTGGAGGAAACATGACAGTGACAGTGATGTCATTGCCTAGCTCAGTTGAATTTGCATAGAATGTATGGCAGGAAGATCAAAAACATTGTTGAATATCAAGTTGAATGTCAAGTGTCCCCAACTAAGCAAGCCACAGGCAACAGCGGCAAGGAAAGCAAAATCAGGTAACTAAAATGGAGAAAAAAATCCTTGGGAGAAACCAGGCTCAGTCAGGGGCCAGTTCTTCTCTGCACAACACCGAACAGTGCATGATTATAATGCAGGCAGTATTATGGGTCATAAATCAGATTGGGATCGGAACAGTCAAAATATTTAATCCAGTTCCATCTGGTTGAAGATTTCTAGTTTCGATTCAAATTAAGAAAAAGAAAAAAAAAAAACGTAAAATAAATGATTAATGAAATAAATTAATGATATCTAAGTCTTTTTGCAAAATATTTAGAATACCATACATACCATGAACAAAAATCAACAGGCTAAAGAACACTTACACATAGAACCTTTGTCTTTGGTTTTTAACAAAAATACCTCAGCAAAAAGTCTAAGTATAATTTAATCTAGTCTAGTCTAACTAATTTAAATTTCATTTATTTCAGCTTTCTTAAAGACAAGTATACAGTCAGTAATTAAATAAGAACAAACAAACAAGTTAATAATAGTACAAATACAACTGAACAAGAAATTTTTGCCTTTGATTTAACAAAAAATACCACAGCAAAAACAATGTAACCCCCGTTCCCCGAAGGAGACATTATGTTGGACTAACGTCATGGGATTTTGCCTGGGAGCCCAATCACCTACAAGTGGTAACAAAACGAACTAATGAACATTGGCCCGTGAGATTTGCATACCGAGTCACACCTACCAGGACATATGGGTAAAGACCGGCGTTACTCTATTCATGCTTTACTGAGGAGCTGAGACATTCAGCAGTGATTCAGGGCTGTGGCAGGGGGACATAACGTTTCCGTCTCCTCCTTTAGCATACGGGGGTTACATTTTTAACCTAGACATTCCTATTCAGTCAGTCACGTTTAACATTACGTCAGACTCGCGTCATGGGGTCCCTATGGAAAGCGCCATAGCTACTGAACTGTATTAAGAGTGTTAGAGATGCAGATGCTGGCAAGCTGTAGCATGTCTCTTTACAACTGCTCTCTCAAATGTCCTACCCTACCCAAGTAAGCGAGAGGGGAAGTCCTCCATGCCGAAAGGGAAGGAAAGGACAAAGTTTATTGTGGGGGTGGTTGAAGCTGCTGTTCCTACCTCAGGAAAGTTTGCCTCAGAACTCAATTCCCATCGTTTTTCGACGGTGACCAAAATGCTGGGGAAGTGTGCCCCGTCCCAAAGGAGGAGAACTCTACAGAGACCATACCCTGCCCGATGGGACGTTATGTGTGGAGTACTGAGCTTGACGTCAGACACTTCTGCTACATCTGACTGCTAAAGGATGCTGAAGGAACTTGACCCAGGGTTTGCCGAGTGGCAACTCACCTGAAAAGCAAGTAGGCTCTCGTATCCCTCTGTTAGAGGGTAATTGCGCCCCAAGCAAGCCTTCATGTAAACATGCAATGCACGAACGGGACACAGCAGACTGGGCCTGCCTCCTCCGGGGCCAGTGCTTGCAAGTTTAACACCCAGTCCCTAAAAGGAATGGTGGGAACTGAGGATATATCCAGGCTGGGGTCTCAGGATGAAGTGAGACAAGGCCCATCTGAACTCGAGGCACGAATTGCTGACTGAACATGCCAGAAAGCCCCCAACCTCTTGAAGGAAGCAAGCACCGCCAGGAGCTCGGTCTTAAAAACAGAGTTTTAAGCTTAACTGACTCCAGGGGCTCAAAGGGAGCTCTCTTTAGGCCCGAAAGGATGACAAAGAGGTCCCAGGAAGGGAATAAGGCATGGCCTGGTAGGATTTAACCTCCTGGCACCACTCAGGAAACTAATGTAAAGATCGTGCTTTCCCAATGACCTGCCAACGTGACGAAGTGACTGCTCGGGACACATTGGAGTGTTCCACTTAAGCCCAATGCCTGTGGCAGCCCGGGAAAGCATGGCTCGTTAGCATCAGAGGGGACTCTTGCCTCTGACTTAAAGAGTCGCAATCGCAATGCCAACATGGGCATGCTCTTGCCGTGAGAGCCGGCACCATCCACGAATGCTTTCTCAGCAAGCTGTCTGCCCAGGCATGTGAGACACCAATCGTGGCCATTAGATGAATGACCGCATCCAGAAACACACGGGCGAAAGACATCTTGATAAAGACGCTGAAAGCCTGTGCTTGTTATTTTAGGGAAACTGCTCTAAACGCCAAAGCGCTGAGGGGTGAAGCCCTGCAATCTCTGTGCACAGCAAGCTGGATTGTATGACACCGCTGGATGTGCCGTCACACCGGCAGAGAGATCTCTCGACGAGCTGCAGGCAAAGCAATTAAATTGCTGTTTTCAGAGATAACTCCTGTTCAGCAATAAAAATTGCTGTTTGCTCTTTCTGTTTTCAGAAATGTACCCTTCGTTGAAGGTGAATGGAATGAGTAATCGCTTTTACAACCGCTCGGCTCCAAATTATGCATGAAGTGAGTAACGCCGGTCAAATACAACTAAACAAAGATACAAGTGAATTAGTGTATTAAGATTTTCAGGTAGGTCTAGTATTCAGGTACAGAGCAAACAAATGTAAAATAACTGACTTCACTTTATAAATAAATGCGCATTACCAATATGGTTACAAAAGTTATTCAGTCAAGATCAGCGAGTGAATTTTCTTTTGTTATTTGGTTAACATTAAAAACAGACAGCAGCAAGATTATTTGGCTCCAATATACTTTTACACATGCATTTTCGTACTCAGCTGTTTATGTTCACTTAAGATAAAACCGACTTTTTACAAGTATATTTTGACATAATTTTGTGTGTTTTGGTCTGCTCAAGTGCAATAAGATACTAAAGAGAGCTCAGTTCAGTATTGCGCACTAAATGAGAGGCGGCTTTCCGTGCGTGCTTAAATTTTAGCAGTCAAATATATCAGGATGGCATTATATTTTTACGCTGGGTTCTCTAAACGATCATGCTTTTTTAACAAGAACTTTTGAGCTAAACTTTAGCATTCACCAAAACAATTCTCGCCCTTTAGCAGCGGATTTCTACACACACTAGGTATGGGGGAAAAAGAAGCTGCATGTTCTTTTTTTTTTTTTCCAAACAAAGCCATCTATCTTTTTCTCAAATATACTCTTCTTCTTCCAGACACCCTCAGTACTGCAATTGCTTTAGATCTCAATGTGCAGTGAGCAGGCTTGTGTTGATAGCCACAGATGAATATAGAAAAAAGGTGGAGAATGCAAGAGCCTATATTGCACTGTCAATTGTTCTGGACAATTGCTCTGGGAATAGACATGAGATGAGATGGTTTTTCTCTACAGCTCTCTTTGGATTAAATGTGATTCATAGACATTTACATAGCTGCCAATTACCTGAGGAAAAATGAAGATCAGATCGTCTGGGGATGACATATTTATTTTAAATGAGTTTTTCTTTCTTTCTTTTTTCTAATGCACATTTCAAAGTAATCTTTTGTTCTTTGGCAAAAGGATGGATTTAATTTAATCATGATACTGAACTTTTGTGCCCTTGTCAATTAACACACACACACACACACACACAAAAGCTCTGCAGGTACATCTTTAAATATTATGTATGAAAAAAATCCAGTCTTAATCCCCAGTGGTTTTGAGATTGAGATTCATGTCAACCAGATGTGTGACTGGGAGAAATAAATGGAGCAGTAATAAGTGTAATCCATTAAAATGCTCCTCTCCTTTGGGAAATCACATCGCTCCAATGTATACCACCACCAGTGGTCTGTATACCGCAATTTTAAATTTATAATCTGCAAGATATGATAACTGTCATATTATACCAGCTGTGTTCGTATTAATAACTAAAGCTGTTATGTAATACCACATTGGCCTCTACCAGGCAAGATGAAGTTTCAACAAGATGAAACACCTCTTTTACTACATTTTGAGTTACATGTACTATTTTTTTCTTCCTGTTTTATAAACAAACATAAATTGCATTTAGAAAAAAAACAATATACTGTATCTACACAGGTGCTTACTTTTCCATTGTACAGATTTATTTATTTTGTTTCATCGCTTGATATATGCAAAATGTACAGTATCAGATGGTGATAGTGTGCTGTAAGAGCTTTGACAGTGGTTCAAAAGCATGAATAATTTACATTTACAGTTATGCTTTTAGCAGAGCATTCAAAAAATCTAATTAATCAAGACCAAATTATTCTTCTAATTTTAATACATATTTGGGGGGGGGGGGGTCACTCACTATAGATAACATTAATTGTTACTTCCATGTTGTTGACTCGGTTAATAGTTAAACTGATATGCCCAGGCCTCAGTTACTAATTGTAAAATATCACTTTAGAACTAGCAATGACGTCTTGGGCTGTTTGAGTAAAGTTAGTGTATTTAGTGTTATTGAGTATTACAGTATTATGAGAGAGAGAGAGAGAGAGAGAGAGAGAGAGAGAGAGAGAGAGAGAGAGAGAGAGAGAGAGAGAGAGAGAGAGAGAGAGACTGTCTCCAGTGAATCTAGATTAAAGGCTCATACACACCAAGAACACTAACTATAAAGAAAACTATATTAGGGTCCACATCAACGGTGCTGCAGTTATGTTGTCTCCTGCTTTAAATGCTTCAGCTTTTTAAAGAAGGATGAATTCTGATTGGCTGTCAATGTTTTTATCATTCATCAGCTGGGGAAAAAAATGTTCTGAAAGCGATTCCATCGATATTGCTTCTCTGCTGTTATCGTTATAGTTGTGGTGTGGACTTTGCTAATCTTTTATATTTAGAATGAATATGAATCAACTATATCTTTATCGTTTTCATAATAGTTATCATCCTTGGTGTGAAGGCCTCAACTCTTGTACTATTGCTGACCTTTCTGATCAGTTTAGTAATAACCTGCACCTTTTTGTACAGTGTTGTTTTCTAGTTAAGCCTACTAACTATGCCCACAGTAATTGGCTAGGGGATAGGGGAGGGGTCTCTCAGTGATTTAATCATAGAAATATTGTAGTAAGAGGTATCATGTTGCTATATTCAAATAAAGATTATAAAATGTAGGCTGAGTGTTACTAATTGAACAAGATAATTGTCATCATCTTGCATGTCTGCCTCTTGAGAGATTGCAGAATTCAAGTGACAAATTATGTTTTGGAAAAAAAATAATAAATAAATAAATTTGAAAATGGGAGAAGTTCAAATGGTCTAATCAGCTAAGAGGAGGCACTTATATACACAGCCGACTCACCTAATTACCTTTACAGTTTTCTGCATCTCTCCGCCACCCCGAGTCATCACTCTCAGCAGGTTCCTATTCCCAGGATACGGGGGAGTGCCCTGTGTTTGAGCTAAATTCCGAGCAAGGAGCCCGCCAAATACGCTTATTTTACTCATTTATTCGATCACTTGTAAGTGTGAACTCTTAAAAACTGCTGCCACAGGTAATCAAACATTATTTATTTACAAAGATTTTATTTTTGGCATTTGTGCCTTTTTAATATGATCGGACAGTAGTTACGAGCCCTAAATAAAGGGATAGGGTTGATATGCGTGTTTATGTGTCACAAGCATCTGGTCGGACATGCATCTGCTATGCTGAGTTTCCCGCTATTGTTGCATACCAGCCATCTCTTTTTACTTTGTTTTAAAAAGCAAACTTAATATTTATGCATTCCGGATCCTAATTAGGCAACAACGAGCACATGAACCATTGAGTCATGCTGCTTGTATTTATCAACTTGAAATTTGAAGAACTGCTTGTTCCATGCACCATACATCATTGCGCATGTGCAGTACTTTCAAGTTTAAGTTTTCAACCTGATCATATGTTTACATTACAAAAGTAATAAACCACCACTTGCAATGCAAATAAAATTATAGATCAGGCCAATTAATTCCAATTCACGTGGTTAATTGTGAATTTCTCATTCCGATTGTACTACTAGTCCGTTAGCAATCAGATTATTAGGGTCCATGTGAACACAACTAGTGAGCGAACGACGTGAATTGGAAGAGAGAAGGGGGGGGGTTTCATTTGCAAGGAACTTGAACTCAGGTTACACGAGTTGCCCACAGGTCTATGAGTGCAGGCGATTATTTTCAACTGGACCGCAATGTTTTATTGTCCATCAATCAATGTATCCTGCCTGTATTTAAATTAACCTTTGTTAGGTCATCAAAGATTAAAATCTATAATTCAAAATATTTATTGCATTTATGAAGAAAAGGTTTAGCAGACCAGACATGTCGAGATGTCCGCCAGACAGCTTGAGATCCGTGCAGCTACTGTGGAATCATCTGGTTGGAAGGACAGGTAGAGTTGTGTGTCATCAGCATAGCAGTGGTAGGAGAAACCATGTGCCTGTATGATGGGACCCAGTGATGTACTATAAATGGAGAATAGGAGGGGACCAAGAACTGAACCCTGAGGAACTCCAGTGATCAGTTGATGAGATTTGGATACCTCCCCTCCCCAGGCGACTCTGAAAGACCTAGCTGTGAGATAGGACTCAAACCACTGAAGTGAAGTACCTGAGATGCCAAGTGACGAGAGGGTGAACAGAAGAATTTGATGGTTTATGGTGTCGAATGCAGCAGATCGATCCAGTAGAATGAGAACAGATGATTTGGAACCAGCCTTTGTAATTCGCAGTGATTCTGTGATAGACAGTAGCGCAGTCTCAGTGGAATGGCCGCTCTTTAATCCAGATTGGTTGACGCCCGGATGGTTGTTCTGTGTGAGGAAGGATGACACCTGGTTGAAAACAACTCGTTCAAGTGTTTTTGATATGAATGGTAGGAGAGAGACAGGTCGGTAATTGTCTACGGGTGATGTGTTTAACGTGGGTTTTTTTAGCATTGGGGTTTCCCGAGCCTGCTTGAATGTGGTAGGGAAAGTGTCTGTGTGCAGAGACGAGTTAATAATGTGTGTAAGTGCTGGTAAAAGAGTGGGAGAGATGGCTTGTAGAAGGTGTGAGGGGATGGGGTCTAGAGGGCAGGTGGTGGGATGACTGGAGAGGAGAAGTTTTGATACTTCCGCCTCCGTAAGAAAGGGAGAAGAAAGAGGGAAGATTAGTGGATGAGGAGGGGCTGAGTTCCTGTGTGGGTGGTGCAGAGAACTGGCTACTGATGGAAGATGTCTTGAGTGAAGAAATTGGGGTGATTTGTGGGTGCTTGTGGTGATGAGTCGGTTCTTCATGAATTGGCAAATAGGCACAGGAAGTGCTCACAATAAAAAGTTTCATACATTCCTCAGTACCATAAGCTAGAGTAGAAAGGGAAAAAGGGAAGGATAGGTTTTTTTTTTTTTTAATGAGGGGATCGAGTGTTCACGGAAGAGATGATTTTTCAGCTGTCTTTTGAATATTGTCAGGGATTCTGCGTTCCTGATGAAAGTAGGGAGATCATTCCACCAGCAAGGAGCAGTGAAGGAGAAGGTTCTGGAGAGTGATTTTGTGCCTCTCTGTGACGGTACCACAAGCCTTCATTCCTTTAGTGATCGCATGCTTCTGGTGGGGACGTAGCGTTGTATCAGTGTGTGGAGGTAGGAAGGTGCAGAGCCTGTGGTGGATCTGTAAGCAAGCATCAGCGCTTTGAACTTGATGCGAGCCGCAAGGGATAGCCAGTGCAGAGAGATGAAGAGGGGCGTGACGTGGGCTCTCTTAGGCTCGTTGAGGACAAGACGTGCAGCAGCGTTCTGGATCATTTGAAGAGGTTTGATTGCACTTGACGGCAGACCAGTCAGAAGAGCATACCGAAACAGATAGAGGTTTTTTAGAAGAGGAGTAAATAGGACGCAGGTTAGTAGTGTTGCGCTGCCTTCTACGGGTGATAGTGGTGTGTCGGCGAGCGACAGCAGGAATGTATTGAAAGCACATGTTGAGTATCAGAGCAAAGAATAAGGGAGATACTTAAGTGTCCTGTCAGTGTCCTTGTTCGGTGGAGTCACGCAGGTAGGTCTTTACCCGAGTCGGTCTTCACACGAGGAGGCTGAACACGACGGCTAAACGCTTCCGCTGATGCTTCCGCTGTAGCGCGCACACACTAAATAAATATCTTTCTTACCAATGTATGAGTGAAAACAGCTATGTCCGCCCTAACCATTAGCTCAGCAAAAGAGATGCTCATGATCTTATACACATAAACATTATACTGGACACTAAACGAATTCAGTTTTACAGAAAGCTCGCAAAACCCCTCACGTGCAACTGATCCTCGCAAATCCTCGATCATCTCAAATCCTTAACTATAAAATACACACCATACATAAACAGGATGAAATGAACACAGACTATTACACCAAATTAAACGATCATCATCACATTCACTCACATAGATCATGGATTTTACCTAGGATGATACACGACTGAACGCGTCTCTCACACACTACTCAGCCGTCTATTTCAAAATCGCACTCTAAGCGCATCATCACTAGCGACCGCTTTCTTAAAGGTGAAGTATATCTTTTTTGTAGTTTTTATTCAAATACCACCTGGTCACATTTATTGCGTGTTGACATGTCTGTTTTCCAACACTGTAAAAGAATGTAAGGTTTGTCTTGCTGAATGCTTTTGTGTATCACACTGAGCTCTATACAGATTTCAGCAGAAGGTAAGAAAATGTATAAGGAAAAGTCAATACTGTAATAAACAAAAAGAAAATTGACATTTGGTCACACTTTATATTAAGTGTCCTTATCTACTATATACTTTCATAAAAAAATAAGTAGAGTGGCCTTATTTTATTAATATTGTATTGCAAACTAGTGCAAACTTGTGCTGCATTCGAGGTGGATATGGGTAAAGGTTAGGGACAGGTTCAATGGTATGAGTAGGTTTAAGGGTGGGTTAAGGGGTATTGGAAGGCTCAACAGTGTTACAGCTGTTTTTTTTGTTTTTTTTGTTTTGTTTATTTTTTATAACATGTGCAATGTGAAAATTGTAGAAAAAAAGTATCCTGAAGACAGCCAAACAAAATTTCTTTACAAAATGACATCACCAAATACTGACCTTGCATTAGTCATTTTTGCTGATCGTTTTGTACAATTTGTGCAAGTTGCATACTTTTTTATGTATCTGCAAAATGTGTTTAGTGTATGCCATTTACTTTTTTCCCCTGTATCCTCATGCTCTGGATGCTGTGCTCTCCATGGTATATGATCTGAAAGCTTTGTTTGATTTTTGGAACAGGTGAAATAGTTCTGAAGCGATTGCTTGATTTTTCCAGAGGAGTCAGGGGTTTTGTGAATGTAGTTTGAAGATTTGATTTTGTGTTGTTAATGTTGTGAGAAAGTGGGAGAAGGTTTCAAGAAATCTGTCTTTGCAATTGTGAAAAACTGTAACACTGGCTCATTTGCATCATAAAACAAGCTACAGAAATTATTTGTAATTATTTGAAGATCAAGATCCTTCTTAATTGTAATTGACACCACTTATGGATTATATTTACAATGATACCAAAATCATGTAGTAAAAACGTTCAATTGAATTGAACACATTGCACAGGTTCTTCAGATTTGATGAACCTGCGGTAGATCTGGCATAAAGTCATAACTTAACATGGTCAGTAGTTAAACTGTAACATTTGTATGGGCTGCTGTTATAGTCAAGTCTGATGTTTAAAGGGTGAACAAAATTGGAGACAGGATTGGTGCCACAGTCTTGCGTATTACTTAAATGATCTAGGCAGTTGATCTGGGAATATGTTGGGGTTTCCAAATCAGTATGGCTTGAATGTACTTAAAAAGTCAAGAAACAAAAAGGCATCACAGCATCATACAGATGGTGTACAACCAATGGTATGAGTTATTTCACAAGTAGTCTCTCAAACATATTCATGATGTGTGAAGTGAGAGCAACTGGTTTCTGGGACACCACAGCTTTGGCATTGAAATCAAAGGTTTTCTTTACTGGAGCACTTTACACTGCATAAAAAAGTAATCAGATGATGCTGTACTCCAGAGAACTAGTTAGCATGCCATCTTTGGTCTTATTCCATAAGGCCACACAACATAGCCTACTATTTCCCAACCATGTTGCTGGAGGTACAATGATTAGAAAAAGTTCAAAAATATAAACCATCAAACAGACCTGATTCAACTCATTAGCTACTTAGTAAAAACTCCAAGACCAGAAATGAATGTGTACCACTGGTGTTCCTTCCAGAACAGTGTTGTTTTCTTCTAGCTGGCAATTACAGACATGTTGAATAGTGGAATGTTATTGGATGTTGCATGTTTCCAGATTTTGAAGAAGGGAGAAGATAGATGTGTGTGTGTGTGTGTGTGTGTGTCCACAATGTCCCCACAACATAAGTAAAACCAGTAAATCTTGACATTGTGGGGATCTTTTGTTGGCTTATAAATCATACACAATTATCTTTTTTGAAAATCTAAAATAGCAGAACATTTTCTGTGATGGGTAGGTTTAAGGTTAGAAGGATATACAGTTAAGGGACTGAATATACAGTTTGTACAGTATAAAAACCATTACGCCTATGGAAAGTCCCACAACATGTGTGTGTGTGTGTGTGTGTGTGTGTGTGTGTGTGTGTGTGTGTATGTGTTTTTAGCTCATTTGATGGATCTTTTCCTCTGGTTCATCTTAGTATGTTCAATTAAGATGGTCATCAAAGACTGGAAGCTGTGGTGTTTCAAAATAGCAGGTCTTGCAGATTAATAATGAATGTTCTGGAAACAGGACACTTAGATGCATTTACCAAGTTTGTAACCATACTCCTCTAAAGGAATAGATGTTTTACGTACATGTGTTTTAGCAAACTTCTCTGTCGATTGTGTCTCTGCAGATACACCAAGCTTAAAACTGCCACCAACATCTACATCTTCAATTTGGCCCTGGCAGATGCACTGGCCACAAGTACACTTCCATTCCAGAGTGCCAAGTATCTAATGAACACCTGGCCCTTTGGTGAGCTTCTATGTAAAGTGGTCATAGCCATTGACTACTATAACATGTTTACCAGTATCTTCACCCTCACTATGATGAGTGTGGACCGTTACATTGCTGTGTGCCACCCTGTGAGAGCACTGGAGTTTCGTACCCCGGTCAAGGCCAAAATCATCAATGTGTGCATCTGGATTCTCTCCTCCGCTGTTGGAGTGCCAATCATGATCATGGCAGTTACCAAAGTGACACACCAAGGTGAGAATGTATTTATAAAATGTTGTATTGGATGATGTGTGTCTTTATATAACCATTCTTCTAGATCTAATTAAAACTGTTTAAATTTATTCCATGACAGGTGCAACTGTCTGCATGCTGAAGTTCCCTGATCCAGACTGGTACTGGGACACAGTGACAAAGATTTGTGTGTTTATCTTTGCATTTGTGGTACCAGTGCTGGTCATCACAATCTGCTATGGTCTGATGATCCTACGTTTGAGAAGCGTACGTCTTCTCTCAGGGTCAAAGGAGAAGGACAGAAACATGCGTCGAATCACTCGAATGGTTTTGGTAGTGGTGGCCGCCTTCATTATCTGCTGGACACCCATCCACATCTTCATCATCGTCAAAACACTTGTAGACATCAACCAAAAGAACCCCTTTGTGATTGCCAGCTGGCACCTGTGTATCGCACTTGGCTATACCAACAGCAGCCTTAATCCAGTCCTTTACGCTTTCTTGGATGAGAATTTCAAGAGATGTTTCCGAGACTTCTGCCCACCCTTCCGAACCAGAGCTGCCCAGAATAATCTTAACAGAGCAAGAAATGCCACAAGGGAGCCAGTGTCAGTTTGCGCACCTTCCGAGACAGGAAAGAAGCCAGTATGACTAGGCCTGGAGAGGATCCCACGGGGGTCCCAGTCCAGAAGAATTCAGCAGGACCTTCAATCTGAGGTCACACAAATCTCCACTACTGAATTCTAGGAACAGAAAGGAAGAGCCATTTCCTACACCATGGAAAGCATACCGCTCCACAGTACTCAATACTATCACAAGTTTTGAATATTCAGATTGTAACCAGAGAGACTGATTTAAGCAGCTCTTCTCCTGCACCAGTAAATGAAAGCATACACATTGCTGAGCCTCTTCTGAGCCCAATGTTATTGGACAAACAATGTCCAAAACAGGGTAATTTACATCAGTATTATCAAACTTTCAGGCTCTGGCGAACCTCCAGGGTCTGAAATCATACTGGTACTGAGAACATAGCCTACATGTGACTGAATGACCTTGCATTGAAATGGAGTCAGTAAGCAATGGATGAATAAATTCTCTGTGAGTGAAAATAACTGCTGGCACATCAAGATATGAAGTCTGAAATCCACAGTGGAGATGAGGTCCAATTGAAGGACAATGGCTGAAAAGGAAAAGTATTTTCAGCAGTTGATTATATATATTATTTCTTCTACCTATTGGACTTCCTTGGGGAAACGGAGAAAAAAATAAATAAATATTGGACATAGATGTAAAAATGCTTCGTGATTGAACGTCTGGGGGAATGATGGGAAAATAGGTCTTGCCTCATAATAGACTGCTGTCAGATTGGAGCACAATGGAGGAAGTTTGTGTGATATGAGATTCAGACCAGAATATGTGGTCTGAACCTGGTCGTAGCGATATGGACAAAGAAATTATGGAAATAATATCGATGGATTATTTGCCATTATTGCTGAAGAGCAGCTTGTGATACCAAACTTTACATCAACTTCCCAACTTACTCCATCACTGTAGTCCATAAACATCTTCAGACAAACTTATTCTCAAAACTTGTCATTCCTCTTTTATGTACAGTAGAGGTGTGCACATGACAAATGTTTGGTGGGACATTTCCAATAAGGTTTACTTAAAGGAATAGTAAAACCCAACTAAAGAAACACTTTAAAATTAAAAATCCATTAAATGTCAAACTGCATTAGATTGGCTTGGCTTTACTTCGAAAATATTTATTGTGCTGCTTTTCAGCGGAGTTCCCAATACACATTAAGTATATTACAGACTTATTTGCAGTATAAGTGGAACATGATATGGCCATTGGACCCTACAATCATTTTTGAATGTCTTGGTTTTGACCTGTAATGAGTGAAATGTGCAATTCGATCAGTGTTATAGCTTATATTCCTTTAGAGCCTGAAAGTGCTTTTTATAATCACTGTGCTTTAACAGTGAAGTCAATAGTGTAGTAAAAGAGAATGTGCAAAGATAGGTACATTATATTATTTGGGATCTTTTTATTGTGGTTGGCAATTCAATTTTGTGAAGTTCCATTCAATTTTCAAAAGATGGTTCCACCATTTGAATTGAACGTACCTCATTAATGCTTTGGTGAATTTGAATTGCAACACATCCTAGTAATTTAGTCAGCTAAACTGATTGATTTTGATCTCAACCAAAAATACCACAGGCCTACTAGATGACTCAACAACTCAAGACTAGGTGTTTTTGATGCCTTGCCTCTGGATATTTTCTAGATGTACTAGCTCATTGAGTCACTTGTTTTACTGTTATGATACTGATACTGAGCTGTAATTTTGTTGAGAAGTGATTTTAGTGATACTGTCGCTTTTTTAGTGTTTGTGTCGCATCTTTAAGAATAAGAAGTTTATTAGAAACTGTACAAGACTGTAAACATCTGTAAAAAACTATCTGTTTTTAACAATGTTAAATTTCATACGTGGTCTTAAACTGCCAATAGAGCTGTTCAGGAATCAATTTGTAGGCTACTAAAGTTCATATTTTTTTCTACAACATTTTTCAGTCATATCTCTTCAAGTTGATATGAAAATTCAAAGCTGAATTTCTTCTTTTGGGCCACTGAACAGCTCTATGCACACCATAAAGACAGCATAATTGTATTGGAAGAGTGATGAAATGATGTATTTGAAATCATGATACTTGACTCAATAGGCTTTTCACACTAATAATACTTAAACCCTGGGTCATTCTTAAAACCATTCAATTGAATCCTGAGTTATTTTGTTTCACGATTCACATTTTTCATAATTTATCCAGAGTTAACGAGTAATATTTGGGTATTCGTGAACTGACATTTCACATGGTTTCACACATTCTTAAGCCCTTGTTTAATGTCGTTACTTGAATTTTTGCACATTTGGCATGTAAATGTGTCAACAGTGCAAAAGTGTCGCTAATCCTGCTCAGGAGCAGGGTTTTACAACCCAGGGTGCTTACCCCACTTCTAAATTACAAGTGTAATACGTTATTTTACCCAAGGTTAAAATCAGGATTTAGAACAACGATAACCCAGGGTTAAGCGCAGTGTGAAAAGCCCTCATTTGTCTCTGCACAATGCCAGTTAACAGAATATTCAGTCTTATTTCTGAGTTTGTTCAATTTTTTGATAGGATGCTTTTAAGTTTTTTGTAGAACAATCTGTAGTTGTTTTTTATTTATACAAGATAGCAAAGAGTCTGCTTTCTATTATCTTTGCTGCAGAACAGAAGGTATGTTCATGTTGTTTGTATATCTTTAGAATGGTTGTGCTGCAGTGCTCAGTGTATAATTGCATCAGTATGCGCGCATAATTGGAGAATATCTCATTAGATTGCACAATTGCTTATACTGTAAATCTTTGAAAATATATTATTCGATCAAATAAAAGCATATGCTGTTATGATTATCTTCTCAAAAATAATTGATAATTGGCAACTCTGTCCACAGGGCTTTCTGTGTGAATGATTGACTACAGAAATATGTGAACTCTAGTTTGACTGACTTAAACATTGCTTACTTGCTCCTGCTTAAGAGTGTGAGTTATGACTAATTATAGCCCAGCTAACAAAAATATGTTAACATGTACATTTAGTTATGAATGTTTTCTGTGTTCTTACCCCCAGGTCAAATACCCCCCAGATCAAATTTTGTGCTGTCTTTTTTTTTTTTTTTTTTTTTTTCAGATCAAAACACAGAACATGAGGCTCTTTTCATAAAGACAACATGATAAGACACAGGATTGTTTCTTTACACTAGCTGAAGTGTTTCTTTTTTAATTGAGAGGGCCACTTTCTCGTATCACTTCAAAGTTCCTGCAAGCTTATTAATTAGGCCTTTTCTCCATTTGGTGGCGGACACCCTAATGGAAATTAGGATCTTTTACACAAAGGATTTAGTTGAATGAATCTAAGAAACACTAGAACATTCTCTTTGAACAACAAGTCTCTTGAGAAAACAACCACAGATACAATAGCATCAGCATCATCCAAATGAACAGAGCACGTTTTGGAAATAAGCAATGTGCACTCCACAGCAAAGTGCAAGAGGTCATTAATTCTGGGAATAGTCATATATTACCTCACTCAATTGAATGACAACGCTGGTCTAACAGCAGAAATCACAGTGAAGATCAATGAGCTCAACATCCCACCAAATGAACAGCATCATTAGCAACATGCAGCTATGTTCATAATCCAGAAACACTTCAGAAAACATGTCTCATTGGTCCAAGAGAGGACACTTCATTAACAGA
This sequence comes from Opsariichthys bidens, assembly GCA_037194245.1. NCBI lineage: Eukaryota > Metazoa > Chordata > Actinopteri > Cypriniformes > Xenocyprididae > Opsariichthys > Opsariichthys bidens. The sequence continues at coordinate 15,429,607 of CM074302.1, forward strand.
ATGTAAACGCGACATCCTTATGATGAAATATAGATAAAAAATGTCTCCTATTCTTTAAAGTCCATGAACAAATGAAAGAACAGCCCAAGACTCTGTATGATGAAAAGAAGCTGTGAAGGCAAGACAAAGATAGAAGAGAAAAAGGGAATATATCATTAACACTGAATTGTTGCTGTTGGTGTGTGTGTGTGAAACCCGATAAGTTCAGAGTGTACAACCTTATTGTAGACACCGATTACCTCAAAAAAATGAATGAACTAAAGCAACTCAAATCTTTATAGTAAATACTAACTATAGATAACAATGGAGTCAAACTGAATTTATATATATATATATATATATATATATATATATATATTTTTTTTTTTTTTTTTTAATGTTTAATCCAATGTACTTTTGTTTACCACATGTAATGTTTCTAATTTTTCAATTATTTTGATGCAGTGGTTGTAAAACCCAATAAATTCAGATTACCCAAATCATTTAAGTAAACAACTAAAAGATTATTTTAGTAGAATCTAAAAAATATATATTTTATACTACCCAAATATGGAAATTACAAAATAATTGAAATATTGAATAAACTAACACCTAATCTTTACATTAAGTGTTGGTTAGCAAACAGTGCACCAGCAGGTGCTAATGTAACCATCAAAGAGACTGTCAATCAACATGCAATATACAGTGGCTACGAAAAGTATTCAGACCCCCCTTAAATTTTTCAGTCTTTGTTATAAATATTGCAGCCATTTGCTAGAATCATTTAAGTTAATTTTTTTTCCCTTATCAATGTACACACAGCACCCCATATTGACAGAAAAACACAGTATTGTTGACATTTTTGACATTAATTAAACAAGAAAAACTGAAATATCAAATGTCCTAAGTATTCAGACCCTTTGCTCAGTATTTAGTAGAAGCACCTTTTGATCTAATACAGCCATGAGTCTTTTGGGAAAGATGCAACAAGTTTTTCACACCTGGATTTGGGGATCCTCTGCCATTCCTCCTTGCAGATTCTCTCCAGTTCTGTCAGGTTGGATGGTAAACGTTGGTGGACAGCCATTTTTAGGTCTCTCCAGAGATGCTCAGTTGGGTTTAAGTCAGGGCTCTGGCTGGGCCATTCAAGAACAGTCACAGAGTTGTTGTGAAGCCACTCCTTCGTTAATTTAGCTGTGTGCTTAGGGTCATTGTCTTGTTGGAAGGTAAACCTTCGGCTCAGTCTGAGGCCCTGAGCACTCCTGAGGTTTTCATCCAGGATATCCCTGTACTTGGCCGCATTCATCTTTCCCTCGATTGCAACCAGTCGTCCTGTCCCTGCAACTGAAAAACACTCCCACAGCATGATGCTGCCACCACCATGCTTCACTGTTGGGACTGTATTGGACAGGTTATGAGCAGTGTCTGGTTTTCTCCACACATATCTTCCATCTTGGTGTCATCAGACCAGAGAATCTTATTTCTCACCATCTTGGAATCCTTCAGGTGTTTTTTAGCAAACTCCATGTGGGCTTTCATGTGTCTTTCACTGAGGAGAGGCTTCCGTCAGGCCACTCTGCCATAAAGTCCCGACTGGTGGAGGGCTGCATTGATGGTTGACTTTCTACAACTTTCTCCCATCTCCCGACTGCATCTCTGGAGCTCAGCCACAGTGATCTTTGGGTTCTTCTTTACCTCTCTCACCAAGGCTCTTCTCCCCCGATAGCTTAGTTTGGCTGGACGGCCAGCTCTAGGAAGGGTTCTGGTCGTCCCAAACGTCTTCTATTTAAGGATTATGGAGGCCACTGTGCTCTTAGAAACCTTAAGTGCAGCAGATTTTTTAATGTATCCATGGCAAGATCTGTGCCTTGCCATGATTCAGTCTCTGAGCTCTTCAGGCAGTTCCTTTGACCACATGATTCTCATTTGCTCTGACATGCACTGTGAGCTGTAAGGTCTTATATAGAAAGGTGTGTGGCTTTCCTAATCAAGTCCAATCAGTATAAGCAAAGACAGCTGGACTCAAATGAAGGTGTAGAACCATCTCAATGATGATCATAAGAAATTAACAGGACCTGAGTTAAAGATTAGTGTATCACAGCAAAGGACCATGTGATATTTCAGTTTTTCTTTTTTAATAAATCTGCAAAAAAGTCAAGAATTCTGTGTTTTTCTGTCAATATGGGGTGCTTTGTGTACATTAATGAGGAAATAAAATGAACTTAAATGATTTTAGCAAATGGCTGCAATATGTATAACAAAGAGTGAAATATTTAAGGGGGTCTGAATACTTTCCGGTCCACTGTATATCTATATTTTTTTTTCTTTGTTTTTTCTTTTTTGTACAGTTTTGTTTGTTATTTGATTTTTCTTTGTTACTTTTGTATATGGCTTTGGCCGTTTGTCTACTGGGGCAGTTTGACCTCTCGAGCACTGTAAATAAATATCACTTTACACCTTCTTTATTGCCATAATTGTTTTAGATTTTATATATATATATATATATATATATATATATATATATATATATATATATATATATATATATATATATATATATTTTAATTGTTCATCGCCTTAAACTTCTATAAGTTTTTTTTTAAACTTTTACAACTATTACTTTACTTGTCTTTACAATAATCTGTGAAGTGTTCCCTTTAAAAAGATACCAAACTCTCTGCCCTGAAGTACTGGAGATTTTTAATAATTTAAGTTGGATAATTTAAGTCCTTTTCAAGTCAAGTTATTTTCTCAGGAAAATAACGAAGACACTGGCACTTCAGGACTAGAGTTGAATAGCTCATTATATTGGTCAAATTGACCTATAAACCGTAAAAGTCTCAAAATTTCAAGAAAAACGATAAATTGAAAAAAAAAAATTGATAGCTCACTCTCCCCCTGACATGTGGCTGACAAAATATTTTTCTGTATTGAAATAAGTGGGGAAAAGCTTCATAGGGTAGTAAACATAAAGATATGTTAGTATTTTAAGTCTGTACAGTTGCCTGAGACCATTAAAATAGGCCAGTCAAATAATCCTGCTGTCACATATATGTTCAGTTTAGTTCAGTTCTGTCTTGTCCGTATTAGTTCTCGTTAGTTTCTAATTAGTTAAGTCTTATCAGCTTGCCTGTTTTCTGTTCATTGTCGGTTGTTGTGCTGTGCACTAGCACACTGTGACTTATTGTTACCAGTTATCCAGAGTTGTATAATAAATCTGTCTTTATTGTATTCTTGTCTCTGTATTTCTCTTAGCTTAAGACTTCTTTCCATTCCTTAGAAAAAGTTTGTCCCAGCAGCTTTGTGAATAGGCTTGACAAGAAAACTCTTAGCGAAGAACTTTTACTGCTATTTAGGAGAACTCTTAGTGGTAAGATAAAATGTTTGTGAATACACTTGGTGTTTATTAAGTTCTTTGAAGTCCAATCAGAGTGTTTTTTTGTGTCTTCGGTTTACCTAACAACGGTAACCATACTATTTCAATTTTACTTTGATTAATTGTGCAACCATATTTATTTATTTGAAACTACGATTTAATTAATTATTAGCTTTTCATTAACTCGCAAAGCCCTGCTGCAAACCACTGTTGGAATGATGACCAAGGTAGTTGCTATTATTATTATTATTATCATCACTACTATTATTATTATTATTATTATTATTAATAATAAAACATCAAATACAAAACAGAATAAATAAGCAAATAAATTAATTAAACCAAAAACTCTCTTGAAAAAAATTCTAGGAGAAGTGATAGTGTCACGGAACAGAATGATACAGGTGAGAGTTTGTATTGTCACAGCCCAGCTCAGAGACTACGACAAATAAAGGTGGGAAACTTATTCAAAGTATAACAAATTTATTTATCAAACACAACAGGCAGTTTTGCAGGCCGTCACAGTTTAAAACAACTGAGTTTAGTATTTCAGAGGCAGGGAACTTTACAGGGAATGCTGACTGGTGAGTCAACGAAGAAGATGATGACTTAGCGGAGTATAATGAATGTCCCTTTGAGGATGGACAGAACAGGAGCGGAGCGGATGGCTGACGGATGAAGACAGACAGAAGACGGAGGGCAGGTAAGGAGTCTGAATGTGTATTTGACAATACCCGACCATGATGTACTGACTGAATGTCTCTTAAGTAGTGGCTGAGGCTGATGAGGTGCAGGTGCGGTGAATTAGATCTCAGGGGAGAGTGAATGAGTGGGCAGAGCGTGTAGATCTGGTGATGATGGTGTGTGTGTGTGACTTGCGATGGTTGTGACTATCTCCATTTCTTATAAAATGAAAAACTGGCAATTTATAAAGAAATGTTCTTCTTCTTTTTATCTTAAGAATTTTTTTTTACAATATTACTATCCACCTTGTCAATCTTTCGTAATATCCCTTTAACTAACAAAAGCCTTGTCTTAGGCATATGGCACACTTAACTGACCCTTCGCAAAGACCCTCCAACCTTTAGTTACTGTTGCTATGTCCAACAAGCCAAGCGCTCTCACGCCACACATCATGTTCTCATGCAGTGAAAAATGCATTGTGGAGCAAAGAGGACACTGACAACGCGTTGACGGACAAGACAGACCAGGTTACTTTTGATATGAAACAGTTTCATATTTAAAAATATTATAATTTTTAAAAAAGTCTAAACAATAAATATCGTATAGTGGCTCTTTCATGGGTCGCGATAGATCGCTGTAGCTGTCAACCATCTCTTCATTCTAGTTCATTTATAGCATCAAATAAACATGAATGGACATCAGAAGGAATGTTGTTTCAAGCCAGTAAAGACATGAGTACACAAAATTTTTCAAGTTCAAGTTCCCCACTGTTAATCTACCAACTCTCCTGACCGCTTGGTCGGACTAAATGGCGGATTTGAGGTTACGATTGGTTAGATCGCCTGTCAATCAGACTGCAGGCAAAGGGTCGATTGGAAACACTTCAAGATATTCGAAGTCATCATATGGTTGGTTGAATTCTACAGGATGTCCGGGAGATGTGTGTATCTCATTTTTAATGGTCTGCCTGGAAACGAATGCCATGATGCCAAACCCCCTCGTGAAAGAAGAACTGTGACCAGGATCAACTAAACCCTGGATTTTCCAAAGCATGTGACGTTCACTGCTCCATTTTTACAGTGAACTTACGCAATGTTCTAAACCCTTTGACACATACAATCACTCCAGTGTGATTACCGCCACCGACTGGACTGGAGTGGAGTGTCGTGTAATGTCTAGTTTTGGTTTAGTGTTCATGTTTCATGTTTTTTATTTTGTTGTTATTGTCATGTTTCATGTTTGTTTTGCCATGTGCTCCCTTCTGTCATTTCATGTGATTCCCCAGTTTGTCATGTGATCCTGCTATGTGCTCCTATGTCATGTGACTCCCCTGCTAAATGTCTTGCGGATTGGTTCACGGGTGTAATCATTGTTCACAGGTGTTCATTGTTTGTAATTAGTCAGTGTATTTAAACCCTCATGTTTTGTAGTGGTGGGCAGAGCGAGGCTTCATGAAACACTGAAACAGTTGAAGCAAATGTGCCGTATTGTGTCGAGGCTTTGAAACAATACCGACACCGTCTCCACGGTGACACCTAGTGGTCAATTACACGTTATCTGAAACAACTTTGACAACAAGCCATTTGAACAAATAAAAAATGTTGTGTTTTTGTTAATGTGGTGGGTTTTTAACATCCTCACTATATAACTATAATATATAATACTAATAAGGTTATTTTGGTCATGAAAACCGAAAATTAATATAACAAATCAATCCACAATGGTCTCATTTTTGTTTTGTTTTGTTTTTTTACAGATTTTTATTCAAAAACATGAATTGCTTTCTCCTCTCACAAAAACCCACGAGGTGAAGGTGCATTAACTCCTCTTTTAAACTTTGTGGGAGTTGAGACAGATGTGCGATTGTGTGGTTTGTTCCCGCCCCTGTCAATCAAACGCAGACTCTGCGAAAATGCCACCTGTCGAAACGCGCAGAAGCTTCGTTTAGCCATAGTCACGTGACATGGTTGTTTCGAAACATCTAAGATTCGGGATCTCGACACTGTGTCAAAACTTTAGTTTCGCGTCAGCCATCCCTAATGTTTGCTTTGTTCATTGTCGACGATTGTGGATTATGTCCCTGTAACCACTGTGGTAAGTGTCATTGTCTGTCTCTGACATGCCAGGCCTTGACTCTGCTTTGTCAAGCCATGTGAAGACTTTGTGTTGTTATGTTGGATTTAACATTGCAATATACACTGCTGCACCTGCATATCGTCTATCAGGATCTTTGGATCCATCTGTGAATAAAAACACTGATTCTTAAAGTAATTCTGGACTATATGCAGTAGTGGACGTTGTTTAGAGCTGTCTTTGCATTTCTGTTGTATACTGAGGTCAACATTTGGCAAAAGGAATAACCAAGGAGGAATGGAAGAAAGTGAGACTGTATTGCTGTACTGTAATTTGATGAATCCTGTGTTTCTTGCCTTCGCATCACCTATCTCATTATGTTCAATACACTTTTGACAGGATGTGTATCATTTTGTCTCTGGAAATTAACCCAGTATGCCATCAGCTTGATTCTTAAAGGCATTTCTCCCATTTCCATCTCCATAGTAGAGATGTTTTAAATGATCCACTGCAGATTCTCAGAGCCTGAGCTTGTAATACTGTATATCTAATTTTCTGAGGTTTGATTGTGCTGCTGACATGTAAGCTGTAAATCCATAGTCAAAGACTATAGATTGTTGTATTCCTCACTTGTAAGTCGCTTTGGATAAGTGTCTGCCAAGTGAATAAATGTAAAAGACCGATTTCATGAGTGCCCAGTATATATTTTGTTAAGATGCTCTACTTGCTCCCCAATTACGACCCCTACAAAACCCACTCCGATATGGCGATAAAAGATCTTTACTTTCTAGGAAATGTTCCATGATTTTACAGAAATGAGAAGTCAAGGCAATTGGTCTGTAGCTAGAAGGATCTGATGAATCTTTCCCTGGTTTAAGAGTGCTATTATTGCTTGTTTCTAATCATCTCTTTTTGACATCTCGTGTGGTTCTGTGTGTTTTGGACAACTTCAAGTTACATCCCCTACAAGTTACGCCCTCTTCCTGTTAGAGAGCTCAGACAGATTCTTTGCCAAATATATGCAGTGTTTTCAACCACATGATGTTTATTTTAAGTTTCAGCCATTTAAATACCCATAAGTATTAACGAAATCATACATTTAGAGTTTATAAAATACACACGGATGTATATGGAAGCGGAAATAATCCTTTTCATAATCCTTAGGCGGCACATTTTATTCATATCAGATGCACACTGTGTAACTTTAAAGTTTACTCTATTCTTCTTTCAGTTCACCGGCTCACTTACTTTCACTTTATTTCGGGAGAAGTGGATGAATTTATGTGTTAATCCAACAGATGCGATTCTCTGACAAATATATTCTTTTTTTATTACTATGCATCAAAATCACAGCGAAAGCCAAGGCAGAAAGCAAAGTGAAAATGCATGTCATTGAGTTTTAACCATGTCCAACTGACCACTGACCCACCAACCAGGTATCATTTTGGAAGGGTCCTACGCCCAGTTTTCCTGCTCCTGCATGTGATTAGCATAATGTCCATTCTACCGGGTGTGCCCAAACTTCTTAGAGCTTTGGTCAGAACTTAAAGAAATCCACTTGCGTAGTTTCAATGTAGTGCATCTTATACACAATATACAGGAAATCATTCATCCATCACACAGATACAAAATAGCATAGACTTCCTGGGGTAGACTTTCCTAAAATCTACCTGTACTAAATGTTTAAAAACACAAAAAGAACTTCACAGGCTATTTAAAACACACATAGTACATACATGATGTCTAAGGCTACTTACTAGTAAATAAATCATATCATTGACTAATTTTAGACTGTTTCTGTTAGATAGAGTGAATTCATTAAGGTTCCTGCTGGTATCAAAGAAACTCATAGAAGGTTTCACGTGCCAGTGTGTCTGGGAGGGCCTACTGTGAGTTTGGGGCCTTGTAACGTCTCCCCAAGCCTCGGTCTTCCTGATAAGGTTTTAGGGTTTACACCTGAGTTCCAGCTGTTACTTGGATGTCTGGGCGTCTCCTTACAGCCGTCTCGTTCCTTGAGTTAGGTGTTACAGCTCAGTGATGGTTCTTGGGGACCTCTTTGATATTGAAGCTGTGTTCCAACAAATGTGTTACAACATCATTCAATTTAACTAGGGTCAGTAAGATACTATTTAAAAAAAAAAAAAAGATATTGTTACTATTGTTACTAGTTTAATGTTACAAAAGAATATTTTTTTTTTAAAAAAACTTAGAAGGATAAAATTATTCCACACTTCATTAGGCAGCACAACCATTTTAAACTACTATTACTACCTCTAATAAATAAAACAAAAAAAGGTTTTTTGAAGGGTCATGTGACACGTGACAATGGATGTGTTACAATAAAATAGTAGCCATTAATTGTTACGTACGTAAAAGTATGTTTTTCCTCAAAAATTGTCAGCGGTCAATGAGGGACAGTCGTATCAGGCTTTTGAATGCAAGAAAAAACACTAATACAAAATGTTGAAAAATGTTTCTAACTGACCATTGCTGGCTTGTTGATTATACATAGTAATATCAGACTCTAACATGATACATGATACACTTGAACTTGTACATGATTCATATTTGTCCACCCTTGCATATATGGGCTGGTGCTTGGATATGACATGCCAAAAATATGGGATGCACAGCAATTAGCAAATGCGGACAAAGTGTTGGCTACAGCATTTCTAACGTGTGTAGCAGATAATTGGGATTCATGCATTAAGTTCTTTCCTCGACTCACACTTTGCCGTCTCGGTCTCCCTCATTATAACACAACTATCTGATTCTTCTTGTAGCATATGCAAAAGGCTATATTTCTGTTCAGTCTGAATCAATGCAGCCCCACTAATGAACTAGTGTTGATAGCTGTCTCTTCAAGGGTTATCCAATCCTTAATATAGCTCCAAAATATCAGACTAAGGCATAAACTTGGAGAGAAAACTTCTTAAAAGGGAAATTGTAACACTTTACAAAACTTTGAGTAGAAAGAACTAATGCTTTGATCAGACACTGCTTAGTTTGCAATGTTAATTTTCCCTTTGAACCATAAGAATAATCCCTGAACCTGCTTTATTCCATTTTTTATATATTTAGCGGAATAAGTACAACTGATGAAGTCCATGTCAGTCTGTTACAGAATATTCATATTGTGTTTGAGGTTTTAAACAGCGACACACTGAATGATGTTCCTTTTTGCAACCACACTTCCATTAGTTCATTTGCCTGCAAATTGCTAGCAGAAAATATAATTAGTTATGGATATTTAAACAATAAGAGTATAGCTTACAAATCAAAATTGTATAATAATCACATGTGGACAAAACCGCTACAAAAATCATTGTCTTTCACAAATCTGAAAATTACAAACAATATCCAAACATCATAACAAGACAATGTATACTACAAAAAAATAATAATATGAAAACATGTTTTCAGATAATCTAAATAAAGCTAATTTTTCTTAGCCAATTATCATTTTAAAAAAAGTGTAAATCTAAAAATCTAACAAAATGAAGTGAATTTTACTCATCAGTTGTTTCACTTGATAAATTAATCTGTTTCAAGCATTTAAAAAAACAGGCATAATTATTGAAAAGTAAATTATGTTTGGAGGGGCCTCAGTTGTCAGGTCTATGTCTTTGTCTGTCTGTTTATCTGTTCCCCAGTCCTGTCATTTGTCACGTGGCCTTTGTTTTGAGTTCCTGTTTGTCATTGTCACATTATTAGTTCACTGAAGTCAGCTGTGTCCTGTAACTAGTTATGTCTGTCACCTGTGCCCCGCTCGTTATCCTCGTGTGTTTCTGTGTATATATACCATCTGTGTCAGTCCAGTCCTTGTTCGTTGTTAAAGTATCGTGCTTGGTGTATTCTCTGTATCCTGTCCGTATCCTAGTAATAATTAAACAGTTTGATGTTAAAATTCCGTCTCTTCGTGCTTGTTCCTACACACCGAGCGTTACATCAGTATTGTAGAAATATGAAACAAAAAAGTGCTATGCATTATTAGATTTTAAAGCCTTATATAATAGTAATAATAATAATAATGTTGCTGTTGTTTGTTATTATTTCTTTTTATCCAATCCATGCACTCTTTTTGAGTACATGTTCATTCAATATGGTACAATATTATAACAGTCCAAACAATTAGACTCCTGTTGGACAAGCTAGCTTCAGTAATCTTCCTCATTTCAGTGGCTAAATATTGTACTGGGATCAACTAATTCTGTTTTATGTTGTATGGTGTAATGATTCCTGCTATGGATGATAAATACCTGTGGATCAATTTTAATTAGTTTAAATAGGAAGATTATGTATTCAGAGCCTCCCTGATAATAAACTCTGCCAATGAGAAACATATGTGTTCATAAAGCTCAAGCGGGCAGTACCTTTGATAACAGACAGGCTATGTTCACATGCTCCAGTAAACATCACATTTGCTGCACAGATCTTGATTGTTGCTTACCATCTCAGCAAAGCAATTAAAAATGTTGCCATTGGTAACGGCTGCATCTAAGAGACCTGTGGGCGGGCAGAGGATGTTGGTGGCATGAGCGATAGATCCCTGAGATGGTGCTAAGGTCTGTGCTCTTGATGGAGCGGTTTACTGTGCTGTCGCATGTTGAGGCTGGAAAGGGTTTCTAATTAATGTACTAGTTACAGTGCCACTGGACAGCAAGTTTTCACTGTATAAACAGATGAAAGCCAAACGCAGTAGCATTGTAATGGTTAACAGTTTACTGGAGCATTCAATGCTTCAGAAGATATTAAAATCTATAGACCCATATGAAAGAAGTATCTTTTTAATATCTCAGTTGTTTCTCCTAGACAGCAGTTTTTGATAAAATGGGGACGTTTGTTTATATCTCCTGCTTCTCAAAGAAGTCTCTCTAGAGTTTCAGGAGATACTGCAAAGGGTCAAACTATGCCTAGATTTGCCAAGACACCGAAGTCTGAAATTCAAAAGTTATAGATTTCAATATGAGAACAAACTTTTATTTTTTCATGAACACATCCGAAACAAGCAAACAAAAAAACACAGAATGAGTTGTTGCAGCATAAGTGTACGATTCAAGTTGTCTTTAACATGAGACTTAATATTAAAGGTGCAATGAGTGATATCGGAGAAACATTTTTCTTAGCTGAAGTGACGCAAAACAATGCTTCATTTTAATAACGTGACGTTACAAACAAACGACAAGGAAGAACAAAAAATGTCCATTCAGTACTGTCAAAAACAACTTTGTTGCTAAGAACTTATTTTATTGTTTGGAACAGACAACGGAGACGTGGAGTCAGACACTTTCTGCTTCCCATTGTAATGTTCGTGCTGTGTTTGCATACTTTATCACAGCTGAAGTGAAATAAATCAATATTTGACTAATACACAGATGTTTCAGAGACATTTTCATTCAATACTTTATGTCCTGCTTACAGCTGTGAGACTGGAAATTTCCAAAGATTTTTAAAAATGAACAAAGACATTTGCTTTGCTGTCTCAATCCCCTCTCTCTTGCTACAAGGCCCATTTGGAAGACACAAAGGTGCTGATAGTGCTCAAGGGCTGTAGGCCAAGATGCGCGTCCATCGGGGGTCTGTGAATTGCCGCACCTTCATTAGAGTGGGGGAAGTTTTACTTCAGATTGGTCAATTTCAATGTCTCACATTTGGGTTTCAGTCACATGGTCAAGGAAGAGATAAAAGAAGATTACAACTATTGCTCTGTCTTTTACGCTCTGCTTTCTTGCTCTTCTCTTTGACTCTCTGCTCTTTTACTCGGGCAGTTTTACTTTTTACTTGTCTTTCTCTTTCACTCTCTCTATCTCTCAGGTAACTTTTTACATACATGCTGGGTACAATTAATGATGTAAGTTTTTATCATCTCATACATCTATTTTTTAACCATTTTAAGTGTAACCATAAACCAATATATTGTCATTAAACTCTTTCACTACAAATAATGTGCTAACTAGTTTGATTTGGTATTAACTTTGATGTGCTACTTATTGCAATATAATATCGTCACATTCATCACATCACAGTTTATAGTGCGTCACACACATGACGCACTATAAATTTTTGTCTTCATATCCGTTTAAGGATTGTTAGGCTGCATAGATCAGGTCAGCCGGAACCGGGAACACTTCCTATAACACCAGATGTACTCGTTACATCTGAAGAAGAATGGCGTCTACGCTAATTTTTGTCTCTCTGCTTATCCCAAGGTTTACCAATTAACGTGATTGGCTGGATCCAGGCCATGTCGGGGTCGGATGGGGAACATGTGCCTGTGTGCGGCAGCAATGTGGCCTGTGGTGTCGGCGGAGACTGTGTTAACTAGCTCATCCTTTGTGAGGGCCTTACCGACTCATCAGCTAGTGGCACACATCCCAACAAACTGTCCCATACCGGCGTGATCAAAAAGATCTTAAACTAGATGGAGCTAGATTAAATATTTTAACTCTGCCTGAGTATCGGACAAGTGTTCACTGTTGGCCAGAGGAGAACTGGCCCCCCGACTAAGCCTGGTTTCTCCCAAGGTTTTTTTCTCCATTTGTTGGAGTTTTGGTTCCTTTGGCTTGCTTAAGTTGGGGACACTTGCTTGATATTCAGCAGTGTTTTTGATATGCCTGCATTGGTGCCGTTGTATGTGAACTGATCTGAGCCGGACGATTACGTCACTGTTTTCTGCAGTGCTGATATACATAAATTAACTAGACTAATAACTACTGATATTTGGAACGGAATGAATCAATAATATATAGAATAAGCTGCACAATGACACCATTTTCTTATTAATGAAAAGCTGCTTTGCCACAATTTGCATTGTAAAAAGCACTATATAAATAAAGATGACTTGACTTGACTTGACTTGACTTGACATTATAGCAACGCTCTCCCACATATTTAGCTATTATAACTGCGCTTATTTCCATCGTCGGTATAAGTAGCAGTGGGTGGTAATAGACAAGAAATGTACAGTTTTCTACCATTGTCACGCTCGGGAGGACAGGAGACGAGGATACGGATAACAGGCAGGTTTAATGTACAGAAAGCAACACGAAACAGCGTACATAGTACAAACATCGACCAACAATGACTCACGAACAGACAGGAACTTAAATACACTGATGAACATGAGACACTCAGGTGACAGAGGTTAACTAATGAGTGAATACAGGTGCAGACAATGACTGATAACCACAACATGACAAGACTAGACTACACAAGACAAGACTAAACTAAATGTGACTGTGACAACCATCTTGCTGATAACGTTTTTTTTAGTCATTCGGCAACCCTGCAGCCTGAACCCCTGTAGGCGAACCACCCTTACAAAACTTCTGTTTTTACAAGAATTAAGTTCAACATCAGCATATATTACTTAAATACCAATGTAGTGTAGTTCATGTTTTTATCAGCTTTATTTTGATAAACCTGATGACACAATACAACATCGCGACTACATGAAAAGAGCGTTAACTCTTCTAAAAATACATACAATACAATCGTTGTCATGCGGTGAATGAGGCCAATCGTGGAACAGCTGTGTCTTCTTCAGAGCTTTGCAGCTAGCTGCTCTTGAGAAACTGCACTGGCTGACTCAGCTGGCTGCTCTTGAATAACTCGTGGTACTTTGAAGCCATACATCAAAGTTACATTGCGTCGCGCTGTCTGACAAAATTTCTTACCGGCCTGCACTGCTTCTGATCTGTGCAGCGCTGTATGTCGAAGAAGCCTAAAGTCTCTCTAGCTATCTGCTTCTAATCTTAAGTCAAGCCCCCTCTATCTCTCAGCTATTTTATTTGCTCAGGTTGTCAATCAACACATGTAACTACTTCATCCTTAAACTGTTCTTTTCATTCTCTTAAAGAAACATCATGTAAAACATAATTCTTTGTTTCAGTTCTATTAAGAATTAACAAGCGCATAACGATGATGCTGATGATGCATAACGAGACTATAATAAAAAAACATTTTAAACACTTTCTCTTTTAAACAGTTTCTCTTTTATTGCTTAAACATTTAACATCCACTTCATTTAAGATATGCATAACGCATCCATACTACACATTCAATATGCATAGATTTTCAAGTTTCTTTACCATAAGTCCAGTTTAAAAGTTGGTTTTATTATTCTTTCGAACTGGTCATGGTCAGTCCTCCTGTTTTACTCGGTGTCCGCAGCACCGCATTGCTGATGTGAATTTCCTCAAGGAATTTGGGGACACTTCACTGTCATTTCATGGTTGGTATCAGAATTTGAATATTCCACAGACACTGTCTGTAGATGTCTGTGGTTCCACCTCATCTCTTCTTCCCCCTTCGGAGCTTATTCCTTGAATGAGCGTGGTGTGTCTCTTATGTCCTGACCTGCACCTTCCATAACTTTTCGCCATCCAGTTTCATCAGCACCGCATCTCCTGGCTTCAACTCGAGTTACTCTCGCATTCCATGTCTCCGTGTTTTAGCCAAAGTGTTAATTTCTCTCACCAGCAGACTTCGCTGCAGGTTTTTTTTTTTTCAAAGTAGTTGGTGTGGTACGAATTTTCCTTCCCATCAACAACTCGACAGGGCTTACTCCTCTAGATGAATGTGGTGTTGAGCGGTAACACATCAAAGCAAGGAGAGGATCGTCCTGTCTGAGGATGCATTCCGCATGTCTGTTTGATTGTGGGATGTGAATCATTCTGAACCTCTGGTTTTTCCAGAGAGACAACAACACATCCCATGATATGAGTCTACAGTTTATGAAGCAGCCAAAGATAGGACCACGTTCTGAGCCTTCAGCCTGTGAGGATAGAGACATTAACAAACACTACATTCAGAGTTTTCGTCAAGCGAGACCGTAATGCCTCCAGAGAGACAAAAGTGAATTGACCAAATTCTGAGTGTCTGGCCCAGAGAGGCAGAAGACACACAGAGACATTTGCAACAAGGTTAACCTCAGGAGAGCAAATTTGTCCAAATTTATGTTCCAGATTGTTAAGGACCTTCTGCACCTACACCAGGGCCTCATCTGCGTGTTCTAGATTGTAGGACCCTTTGGTGCTCCAGGTTCAAGGCTGTTGAAACAGATTCAAGCTCCTCTACCCACTGCGTTGTCACCCAGCACAACCTGTCATCGGAATGCTCACTCAAGGAAGTGGAACTTAAATATCACTTAACCAAACCTCTTTCCAGAGACCTTAGCATTGTTGTATATTATAAATATATGATTTTCTAATTTAGTTAATAAATAATGTTTCATTTATTTGTTTGATGCATAAATAAGGTTCTTGAAATAACAGTTCCTTCTTTTTCCATAAGAAAATGTAACTCTTCCATAGCCACACCCAACTTAACCACTTGTATATTATGCATCTTACATAATTACACATTATTCCTTCATCATTCATGGTATTCATTAAGTAGTTGTGTTAGTTGTTCTTAATCTACTAGTTACAGTGCCACTGGACAGCAAGTTTTCACTGTATAAACAGATGAAAGCCAAAACCTTTTTGACCCAATGATCTTTTGGTTAAAAAAACATATATATTTTATTACACTTGTGTTGTTTTGTGATGATAATACAGAAAAGGCTCTACTAGTTAGCAATCTCACCAATCTTTCAGATTTATCAGGTGACCAACTCCCTCCAGTTTAGTCCTAAATGATTGAACTCCTGTTGGGAGTGTTCTCATTCTGCCAAGGTAAATGACCTTGCCTGGTGCCCTAAACTAAGAGAAGGGGAAGGTGGTCATCTGATGTACTCATAACTAAACTTGAAGTGACGTGTGATCAAAAAATCACGTCAGTGGTGACATGATTATTTTAGTTATTTAGCGTCTTAGATGGGCAAAAATAAAATCACATTTGCCTCAGTGGACTGATTGTTACACCACCACTGGCAGCAATACTGATTTTTTATTTAAAGACATACATGAATAAACCTTGCATGTGTCTGAATATATGTACAAGTAAAAATGATGTCTGAATACCTACTAACGAGAGCCAGATTCACAAAACATTCTCAGGAATAAAAGTATTCTTAAATGTTACATTCTTATACTTTTCATAAACCATTTTTGTAAAACTGGTTAAAACTCTCGACATATCCTCATAGCAATGTGCATAATTGAAGAGGTCTAAATATTTAAAAATGTTCGTATCTTCGATGGAAGTCTCAGGACTAAAAAAAATCTTTCAATCATTAGATTCGGTCTGAATGCAATAATGGGATGTTCTACCTGCCTGTCAACTTTTGTATTTCGATACCTCTGCGCAACCTGTTCACGCAGACATTACAGGACTCGTTGATTTAAGTGATTCTATCTATGGTGAAATAAATCTGCATCAGTCAGATGGTACAAGTCAGAGCTCTTTAATTTGTTCATTATTATTGTAATGGTATGTGCTTTGAGACATGAGGTAATTTAATGTCATCTCTCGTGAAGCTTTGCAGACTCTGCTCAGGCTGTGTTCATGTGTTTTGGAGAAGGAGAGTGGATCTTATGTTTTCAAAGCTAGAAATTGCCTACCCTACTTTTAAGAGAAAAAAAATTAGAAAAGAAAATTTTGTATGTTTTGTAAAACAACAACAAAAAATTTCAAGAATGTACTTATTGTTCTAAAGACAAAAGCCTCTCTGAAGAACAACACAGGACATTTTTAATCTAAGGCACATCAGTCAATCACCCAGCATCCATTTGTGGCCAGTAGCAACCTTATTATTAAGTCCTGATGCAACCATTTCCCATGCAGCTCCTGTTTCCCTTTTCCATTCACTTGTTTTCCCTTCTTTGTTTTTCATTATGAACCCAGTTTATGCAGGAAGGCAAAGACTTAATAGATAGTGGGCTACTTCAAAGCACTCCACCAGAAAGGCCATCATTCACTGGCACTGAATTAGCATTAGCGAGAGAGCTTGTGTGATTATGCGATGCGCTCCTCCCCATGAAAACAGAGGAGGTAATGGAACTCTTCAGCGGTGCACAAATCATTTTGCCAGAATGGAGTTGGACACAAGAAAACATACTTAGCGTGTGATGGATTCATCTACAGAAAACTTAATGTGGAAATAACTAATAGTGATGTCAACTTGATTAGCCTGAAACATTTGCAAATGTGCTCGCATTCTGGGCAAGAAGAGATGCTGGTATTAAATGCTTTGATCCACATGTTTTATTACTGCTGAGCTGTTCTGAAAGTTAGATAAATAAGCTGTTTAGATATTTTTTGCAATAAAGTAATAGCTAAATCAGCCCACAACCATCTAAAAACACTGTAGTCATGGATTCATTACTAGAAAGGCTGCGGTGGACTTGTCTTGGACCTTCCCAAAGGACAAAACACTGCTGCCAGGCTCCTAACCAATACCAAGAAAGCTAAACCCATCACAATGACATTGTTAATTTTCTTGCTGTTGGTCAGGAGCCTGACATCAGTTGGGCTGCACAGAGAACAAAGTTTCTGCGCTCCTCAATGTTTCTGTAGTGTGCGGCGCGATCTCCATCTCTGTGTGAGAGTGATTTGTGTTTGTTTCAATGAAATACACATCACTTTGTACCAATAATTTGTACCCAATTCTGTGCTATGTCTTTGTTTTGATGATAGTGTGAGCCAAAAACACCCCAGCTGTGAAGTTATCATTGGTTGTCTCACTTAACAAGTATGCCATCGCTAAACTTAGTTTGTTCAAGAACAAAATAAACAAATCAGGCATCTTGTTTGTGAACTTGGATCTGCAGGGTGACCTCATGAAAAGGGGGGCATGAGGACAGAAAGGATGAATTATACATGTGATTAATACATTTGATACTGACACATGTGACACTGATAATACATTTGAATAACAAGACTAAAATCTATTTCTCATTCTAACTCCTGCTCAGCTGTTCACAGAGGAAAAATAGATCTATATTGTTAACATTCGTGAAGAAAACACTTAGTGTAATTTGTCGACATGCAAATAGTAATGAAGAATAATAAGGCATGTTGCAATGAATCTCTCATTAAAGATACTCATTTGTCACCACCTACTGGTATAAATTTGTAAAATATATCACTGAACGAATCTGAACGACTCTTTTTGGTGACAGACATTTGATGAACAGGAATGAATTATGAGTCCCTGTATCTGTGGCCACCAGCTGCTTTAAGTACTACAGTGCATCTCATCCTCATGGACTGCACCAGATTTTCTAGTTCTTGCTGGGAGATATTACACTCTCAAACACGTTTGGGGGGACATTTGGTTACTTGTGGTTTGGCACTGCAAGAACGTCTTGCTTTGGCCACATTTGCATTCCTCATGCCTCCCTGCAGCAGGACTATGGCACACTAGTGACCAGGGATACTGAACATCTTTTTTGAACATGATGAACATGATGCGTTTTAAGTTGTTTTAGAAATGTCTGAACAGGTATCGTTTTTACTACATTGTCTGTAACCGAAAAAATGCAAAGTTTTTAGTACTGTTGTTGTGTAAACATACCCTAAGTATCATATGTTATTGGAACTGTAATTAATTACATTAAAACTGAACTGTTAGTGTTTTAAAGACTGTTCCATGGGTGCTTTTTTTTTTTTTTTTTTTTTTTTTTTACATTTTTCATCATTTAGCAGACACTTTTATCCAAAGCAACTTATAAGGGGAGCAATTAGGGGTCAGGTGTCTTGCTCAAGACCACTTTAGTCATGGTATCGAAGGTGGAGAGAGTGCTGTTCATTCACAATCCCCACCTTCAGTTCCTGCTGGCGTGGGAATCAAACCGGCAACCTTCAGGTTACAAGCCCGACTCCCTCACCACTAGGCCACGACTACCCTATGCATGTGCAATAATTGTTTATGGTTGACTGAGCAATCATGAAAAACATTGTATAAACCCTTTTTAAATAAATATCTGTAAAGCTTATTTGGATTTTACAAAATTATCTTCAAAATGCAGTATCCTGAAAAAGGTTTTTTTTTTTGTGTGTGTGTAAGTTTAAATAATTCCATTCTGGAATTGTCTCAGCAAAACAAAAGCTTCCTTTCAGTACATTTATATGAGGGGAAAAAAACGTTATCTTTTGCTCTTCTGGAGTAAAATAAATAAATAAATAAACAAACAAATGTAAAAAATCAAGGAGTAAACCCTGTTTTTCATGGATAGACGGATACCTTGATTATATATTGAACTCAAAATGCAAAAGTTTCATACTAATCTGATCATTTCCTGTCAACACACTTGTTTACACGGTGCAACTATGACATGAAATTGAAAAGCTGTTATTCAAATCAGACACAAGTCAGGCGAGTGTAATAAAAACAGAATAGAAAATAGAAATATGTGTTGGACACAGGAATACACAGTAAGATATAAGAAACAACTATGGTCCCAGCTATCTGTATAAACTCTGTGGTAGATGGGAGGAAGTGCAGGGCAAAGCCAGGGAGGGGGATGCCGATGCATTTGGGACACACCCCAGCATGTGCTGAAAAACACACAAACAGCAGGCCGTCTGTCAGTCTGTCTCACTGATCTGGCTGTGCTCTGTCCCCCTTCTGTCCTTTTTTCAACAACCCAGGTATCAGATGCTAGACTGTATCCATGTGTTTAAAATGCACCGATCAATATTTAAAATGACTTTTGAGAGTGTTTCAGCATGGAGCTGGTGGAGGTTTACAGGGGGTCGGCCACCTTGCAGAAATCCAAATCCACATGCTAACTGTCTGCAATAGATCTAAAACAGGACGAGTGTCTACTGGTACTGTCTCTACAGTTACGGTTTGTTAATCCCTCCGCCACCACGCATCATTCTGGGATGATGCCTTTCTGGCGACATTCCAAGATCTGAGAAAAAATGCATACTCTTACTCTTTGTAAGTGTGAACTTGAATAATTTTTGGGACACATCTGTTTTTAATGAAACTCTTTTTTTGTAATTGTAGTTGTAGTTTTTATTAGTTGGCACATGTTGAGCAATTTCTGTTATGTTTTAACTTCCACCTTTTCAGAACAGTGCAATTCTTAATGTTAAATGTTGTGCTTGGAAATTAATTCAATTCTATTACGCTACAGGACAAAAAAATTTATTTAAACTTGTCTCATCCCACTTAAATACAGTAAGCCTGCAATACTGACTTCTTTTATAACAAGTCAGCTATAGCCTTGCCTAAACAAAATGCGATCCCCAGCAGCAGCCAGATATGATACTTACTTGCTTACATGACATTTCTTTCTGATATAGCCTATGCTTTGTTGACAATTGTTCTTACTATCAGTGGTGCTCGATGTAACGTGAATGACCAAAAGTACCAAAGCTCAACTAGTGTACTATTAAAGTCTCCCTGTAGTCAGTTTTATCCCTTAACTCATCTTTGATCACCAAAATATTTAAAAAAAATTTCCTGTGAAAAAAAATCTTCATGCCTTAAAATAGCTTGAATGTAACTCTACATCCTTGCTTCATTTAGTATACACAGGTTTATAAATATGCGTATTAGCCCCACCTCCACTCACTCGCACAAAATCAGAGGTCCACTTGGTCAACTAACTGAGGTAAACACTACACAGTGGTACCACTTTTTACAACATCGGTCTCACGTTTTGAGTTCTATTCAAGTGTAGAGTTTATTTTCAGTTTGATAATTGGTTCAGCACTCCACCATTCCACTCCACTCCACTCCACTCCACTCCACTGTCCTTGTTTGTCACCGGACAAACCTCCGGTTGGTTTCTGATTTGATTAGAGTTCTTGTTAACCCTTTCACTCGTAAATTTCAAATATTCTGGCTGAGCCCCCAGAGTGAGTTTTTAGAAAGTGTCACTTTATTGTTTCCATGGTGTGACATATCATTGCTCGTCATGTGATGCACCGCAGCCACAATAGCGCTGTATGACTGATGATCTGCTTTTATTTCATTTTTCCTATTTTATTCAAAATATTCACTATAGCATGAAATATCTGATATTCCGATTGTCAAATATGTGCAAATGGATGTATTTCGCTGCTTAAACACCTTTATAATGATCGTGTTAGTTGAGCTATATGTTTGGTTAGTTTTCACGGCAGTACGAAATCGCATCTGTAGGATTTACAACATGTGAATTCATCCATTTCTCTCGAAACGCATGATGTTTAATTAACAAAGTTCAGGAGGATCAGGTGCAGATAATAAACCTTATTAGCACAAGTGGAGAGCATTCAGTTAATCAACTCAATCAATGAGGTATAAATACAGCAGACTTACCTCTGTTCATCTGAGAGTTTACCAGCATTTACAAAGCATCATCTGTAATAAGCCAACCAGGCAACCCACAACACTAGATATTTTCACAAAATGCATTCATACTCTCTGCACTGGCTATCAGCCCCTTAATACCGCTCGCACACTCGACGCCATGTTTATTCTAGCCTTCTTTGGTTTTCTTAGCTGCTCCAAAATCACCATCACTTCCAAATTCGATCCAAACATCCACCCCACCATCGCAGACTTCTCAGTACTGGATAGTGAAATAATCTCACACAGGATTGAACAAAGCAAGACAGGACACCTCATATATATCTTCAAACTTTTGTCATCGATCCAACCATACCAGTCAATTTTTTCTTTCATCATGCAAACTCCACCTAGCACGCCATTTACTGAGGTTATATCATCCCTCGCGGCCCTTCACCAAGAACAAAACCAAGAGTTTCTGGAGATGCAGACTGATCAGGAGCGTCATTTCCAGGCCATTCTTCAGGCGCAACAAGAGGTTCCGGAGCTGGAGGTTCGGGCTATAAATCTTTTATCAGCTGACCACTTTACATTCATTTCAAATTATTGAACAGCCTCCTGTTGGGAGTGTTTTCATACTACCAAGGTAGCAGACCTTGACTGGTGCCCTGAACTAGAGTAGGGGGAAGTGGTCACCTGATGTACTCATAACCACACCTTAAGTGACATGTGATTCAAAAATCACAACGTCAGGAGTGACGTGAGTACCAATCTCTATTTTACATAGCATCCTTGCATGGGCGAAGGTAAAATCACTACAATTTTTACCTGATAAATAAATTGTTACATCTTAATTTATTTTAAATTTCTTCTGAAATCATTATCACCGGTAGATCAAGAGGTTTTTAACACTTCCGCAATTCTGCGTCAGGATCTGGTCATGATAAAATCATAATAAAAGGATCAGTAGGTGAATTGAGATTTTAGATTTCTGTCTTTCGTGGCTAAACGGCGCTTTTGTATGAATAAGCAAGTGACGATCCCACAATTTGCATTATTAGCAAACCCTACATCCTCTGACCAGTGGTGGACAGCAACGAAGTAAATGTAATAGATATCAGTGTCTGAATAATAATATTCAATTAATCGATCAGCGTGCTAAGAGTAAGCACACTGCAAGAGACTTGTGACAAAAATTGAGGACATTATAGCCGTAATAAATTATAGTACTTCGAATACTTAAGTACATTCGAAGGCAAATACGTTTGTACTTTTACTCAAGTAAAATTTTAAAAGGAGTACTTTTAATTTTACTGGAGTAATATTTTACCTAGTGTATCTCTACTTTAACTCAAGTCAAGTCAAGTCATCTTTATTTATATAGCGCTTTTTACAATGCAAATTGTGGCAAAGCAGCTTTACATTAATAAGAAAATGGTGTCATTGTGCAGCTTATTCTATATATTATTGATTCATTCTGTTGCAAATATCAGTAGTTATTAGTCTAGTTAATTTAGGTATAGCAGCACTGCAGAAAACAGTGACGTGATGTCAGCTCACTTCGCATACAACGGCGCCAATGCAGGCATATCAAAAACACTGCTGAATATCAAGCAAGTGTCCCCAACTTAAGCAAGCCAAAGGCAATAGCGGCAAGGAACCAAAACTCCAACAAATGGAGAAAAAAACCTTGGGAGAAACCAGGCTTAGTCGGGGGGCCAGTTCTCCTCTGGCCTACAGTGAACACTTGTCCGATACTCAGGCAGAGTTACAGGTCATTAAACCGATTTGGAATCGCAACAGTCAAAATATTTAATCTAGTTCCATCTAGTTTAAGATCTTTTTGATCACGCCGGTATGGGACGGTTTGTTGGGATATGTGCCACTGGCTGATGAGTCGGTAAGGTCTTGTACTTGTAAAAAGTACTTGGTTTGTGTACTTCATCCACCACTGCCTCTGACTAAGATTCTAAACTGATGAGATTGTGATGTAAAGGCATATTACGTGTATATACGTGTTAGGACGGGTGGTCCTTACATGCACAATCAAAACCATGAGTTAAAATACGGTTTACGGTCTGTCGAGTGAGAGAGCGGTGACCGACAGCCAACTCCTCCAATTTTCCAAAGGCAAAAGTGAGCCATATAGCAAAACGTTTTAGGACCCAACCTCCAACTGGAACTGAACATACGAAAATGGCAGCATGTGTATGCCAAATGGATTGACTCTCTGGAACACTGGCAATCTTCAAGTGCAAGGTGTCATTTTTGTTCAGAAAACAAATGGCTTGTCCCTTGTTTGACAAAAAAATAAATAAGTAAATAAAAACAAGAATTTTCAGATATTTATTAGGAAAAATGATGATGATCAAAAGAATATAACACTTCAAATTTGAAAACTCAACTATATTACATTTGCATGAATCTTTTTGTTACATTGGGTTGCACAGTTTTCATTCAGGAGAAATGTTTTTTATACACTCTCTCTCTTGGAGACTTGATCGATTGCTTCTGTCTGCCTCGCTGCTGAATTGTTTGAGTCTGTTGCTCCATAGCTTTATTTGAATCTATTTATTGTCATTGTTTGCTGTCTACTTTATCTTCACT
The DNA here is from genome assembly GCA_037194245.1 of Opsariichthys bidens. Taxonomy (NCBI): domain Eukaryota; kingdom Metazoa; phylum Chordata; class Actinopteri; order Cypriniformes; family Xenocyprididae; genus Opsariichthys; species Opsariichthys bidens. The sequence continues at coordinate 15,453,498 of CM074302.1, forward strand.
ATATATCTGATATTGTCTCATATTGCCTATCACATTAATCTGACATCGCTAGTTTTTAATCTTTTAATCTAAATCACCATCACAACGCGTTAGCATTACGCTAGTTTGTGTTATCTGTGCCCACCGTCATTTCTGTCACGCTATCCTTTTCTACAAGTTCATCAAACATCTGGTAGGTCGGATTGGTCTACAAACACGGTAAGCTATGTCATCTTCTCCTTTCATTGTTACTTGCACTGCCTGTCACATGCATAGTTTAGCTTTTTCTGTCAGCGATGAAGGATTCACATGTCATAAATGTAGGGAAATAGTCAGGCTGACAGAGAAAATCTTAGAATTAGAGACACGCATCCAAACTTTAATTGAGGATAGTAAGAATGCAGGGGCTTCAGATACTGTTTTGGATGCGACTAGCCTAGTGAACTCCGTACATTGTTCGGTTCCGGCTGTAGAGCCCGTGCAGCAGGGCAACTGGGTGACCGTGAGGCGGCCTAGTCGTGTTAAAAAACACCACTCTTCCGTTCCGATTAGAACATCAAACAGGTTCTCCCCACTCAGTGACGCACCCACTGAGAATCCTGTTGAAAGTGCCCTAGTTATTGGCGATTGTATTACACGGAACGTGAAAATAGAGACACCAGCCACCATAGTCACATGTTTGCCGGGAGCCAGAGCGCCTGACATCAAAGCAAATTTAAAAGTGCTGGCTAATGCTAATCGTAAATACTCTAAGATTGTTATTCACGTCGGCGCTAATGATGTCCGACTTCGCCAGTCGGAGATCACCAAAATTAACATTAAAGAGGTGTGTGAAATCGCACGTATGATGTCAGACACTGTAATTTTTTATGGACCCCTTCCTGCTCGTAGGAGTGATGAGATAATTAGCAGACTATCATCACTCAATGGCTGGCTGTCTAAGTGGTGTCCACAGAATAATATAGGTTTCATAGACAATTGGAAAAGTTTTTGGGGCAGACCTGACCTGTTGAAAAGAGATGGTATTCATCCCTCCTGGGGTGGTGCCGCTCTTCTCTCTAGTAATATGGCACATAGTCTTAGAGCTCAACCTTGACTAACTGGGGCCCAGTCAGGAAGCAGACAGACTGGCTAAACCGACCGTCTGCTAGCTGTCTCACGTCACAGAATTCAGATAAATCCCAACACATAGAGACTCTTTCACCTAGATATCATCAGATAGAGACTGTGTCTGTACCCCGAACTAATAAATACAGAAAACTTCCAAACCCATTTACGGGTGATAATTTAATTGATGTTCAACAAGTAGTAAACAGAGATTATAAAGATAACAAAATGATAAAGCTTGGGTTGCTGAATATTCGATCCCTTTCTTCAAAAGCACTTATTGTAAATGATATTATAACAGAAAATAACCTAGATGTGCTGTGTTTGACAGAAACCTGGCTAAAACCAGACGATTACATTACTTTAAATGAGTCTAGCCCTCAAGGTTACTATTATCGACACAAACCTCGTCAGAAAGGTAAAGGGGGAGGTGTTGCTGTAATCTATAGTAATATCTTCAGTATTACTCAAAAGTCTTTCAAATATATCTCTTTTGAAGTGATGGTGCTCTATGTAAGTTTATATAATGTTAGTGATAACTCTCATTTGAAATTTGTGTTGGCTACTGTATACAGGCCACCAGGGCACCATACAGATTTTATCAAAGAATTTGCTGATTTTCTATCGGAGTTAGTACTGGCTGTGGATAAAGTCCTTATTGTTGGTGATTTTAATATGCATGTAGATAATGAAAAAGACGCTTTGGGATTGGCATTAACAGATATTCTAAGCTCTATTGGAGTTAGACAACACGTGTCAGGACCAACTCATTGTCGTAATCATACTCTAGATCTAATATTGTCACATGGAATCAATATTGATGCCGTTGAAATTCTGCAGCAGAGCGATGACGTCTCAGATCATTATCTAGTCTCATGCGTGCTACTTTTATCCAAGGCTGGAAAACCACCTGTCTGCCATAAATATGTTAGAACCATCACTTCTACCACTAAAAATTGCTTTATAAATAATCTTCCTGATCAGTTTCATCAACTTAGCAAACCAGACAGCTTAGAAGAACTCGATGTTGCAACAGAAACTATTGATGCTCTCTTTTCGAACACTCTAGCCTCTGTCGCTCCTCTGCGCTTAAAAAAAATTAAGGATATTAGTCCAACACCATGGTATAACGAGCACACTCGGGCCCTTAAGAGAGCAGCCAGAAAACTGGAGCGCAGCTGGAAGAATTCAAAACTAGAAGTTTTTCGGATTTCATGGAGAGAGAAAATGATGGAGTACAGAAAGGCTGTAAAAACCGCTAGATCTGCTTATTTTTCAAATCTTTTAGAAGAAAATAAACACAACCCTAAGTATTTATTTAATACAGTGGCTAAATTAACAAGAAATACAGCCTCAACTTCTGATGTTTCCAAACAGCACAGCAGTAATGACTTTATGAACTTCTTTACCTGCAAGATTGACAACATTAGAGAGAAAATTATAGCCATGCAACTGTCTACTACAGTATCACATCAGACAGTGGGTTGTTGTATCCCTGAGGAAAAATTCCATTCATTCGCTGCTATAGGAAAGGAAGAATTGTCTAAACTTGTTAAATCATCAAAATCTACAACATGTATGTTAGACCCTATACCGACTAAGCTATTGAAAGAGATGCTTCCAGAGGTCATAGATCCTCTTCTTAAGATCATTAATTCATCTTTATCACTAGGTTACGTACCAAAAAATTTTAAGCAGGCTATTATCAAACCTCTTATTAAAAAACCACAACTTGATCCTGGTGAATTAGTCAATTACAGACCGATTTCCAATCTACCTTTTCTGTCAAAAATACTAGAAAAGGCAGTATCATCTCAGCTTAGTTCCTACTTGGAAAGAAATGGTATTTGTGAGGATTTCCAGTCAGGATTTAGACCGTACCATAGTACTGAGACTGCTCTCATTATAGTTACAAATGATTTGCTCTTATCATTAGATCATGGTTGTATCTCTCTATTAGTGTTACTAGACCTCAGTGCTGCTTTTGACACAATCGACCACAATATTCTTTTGAATAGACTAGAAAATTATGCTGGAATTAGTGGAATTGCATTGGCATGGTTCAAATCATACTTATCTGACCGTTATCAGTTTGTAGTAGTAAACGAAGAGATGTCATTTCGATCACAAGTTAAATATGGAGTACCACAAGGCTCAGTTCTCGGACCGTTGCTTTTCACTCTGTACATGCTACCCTTGGGAGATGTCATTAGGAAGCATGGCATTAGCTTTCACTGTTACGCTGATGATACTCAGCTCTATATTTCCTCGCGCCCTGACGAAACCTACCAATTCTCAAAATTAACAGAATGCGTAGCTGATATAAAAAATTGGATGACGAGTAATTTCCTACTACTAAATTCAGAAAAAACAGAGATTCTAATTATTGGACCAAAAACTTCAGCACATAAAAACCTAGAATACTGTCTAACACTTGATGGCTGCTCTGTTAAGTCGTCTTCGTCAGTTAGGAACCTGGGTGTGCTCTTTGATACCAATCTTTCATTTGAAAGCCACATTTCTAGCATATGTAAAACCGCATTCTTCCATCTTAAAAATATATCTAAATTGCGACATATGCTCTCAATGACAAATGCGGAACAGCTAGTTCATGCGTTTATGACCTCGAGACTAGATTACTGTAACGCTCTATTGGGTGGTTGCCCTGCTCGCATGATAAACAAATTACAGCTGGTCCAAAACGCAGCAGCTAGAGTCCTTACTAGAACCAGGAAATATGAACATATTAGCCCGGTTCTGTCAAAACTGCACTGGCTCCCTATTAAACATCGTATAGATTTTAAAATCTTGCTAATTACTTACAAAGCACTAAATGGCTTAGCTCCCCAGTACCTGAGTGAGCTCTTAATGCATTATAGTCCTTCGCGTCTATTACGATCTCAGAATTCTGGCCAGTTGTTAATACCTAGAATATCAAAATCAACCGCAGGCGGTAGATCCTTTTCCTATTTGGCACCTAAACTCTGGAACAATCTTCCTAGCATTGTTCGGGAAGCAGACACACTCTGTCAGTTTAAATCTAGACTAAAAACGCATCTATTTAACCTGGCATACACATGACGCACTATAAACTTTTGTCTTCATATCCGTTAAAGGATTGTTAGGCTGCATAGATCAGGTCAGCCGGAACCGGGAACATTTCCTATAACACCAGATGTACTCGGTACGTCAGAAGAAGAATGGCGTCTACGCTAATTTTTTGTCTCTCTGCTTATCCCGAGGTTTACCAATTAACGTGATTGGCTGGATCTGGGCCGTGTCCGGGTCGGACGGGGAACCTGTGCCTGTGTGCGGCAGCAATGTGGCCCTGTGGTGTCGGCGGAGACTGTGTTAACTAGCTCATCCTTTGTTAAGACCTTACCGACTCATCAGCCAGTGGCACATATCCCAACAAACCGTCCCATACCGGCGTGATAAAAAAGATCTTAAACTAGATTAAATATTTTGACCGTTGCGATTTCAAATCGGTTTAATGACCTGTAACTCTGCCTGAGTATCGGACAAGTGTTCACTGTTGGCCAGAGGAGAACTGGCCCCCCGACTAAGCCTGGTTTCTCCCGAGGTTTTTTTCTCCATTTGTTGGAGTTTTGGTTCCTTGCCGCTGTTGCCTTTGGCTTGCTTAAGTTGGGGACACTTGCTTGGTATTCAGCAGTGTTTTTGATATGCCTGCATTGGCGCCGTTGTATACAAACTGAGCTGAGCCGGACGATTACGTCACTGTTTTCTGCAGTGCTGATATACCTAAATTAAGTAGACTAATAACTACTGATATTTGCAATGGAATTAATCAATAATATATAGAATAAGCTGCACAATGACACCATTTTCTTATTAATGTAAAGCTGCTTTGCCACAATTTGCATTGTAAAAAGCGCTATATAAATAAAGATGACTTGACTTGACTTGACACGCATAAATATACTACATATGCATGCATATATGCATTCATTAATTGACCGCACACACACGTCATACAGATACACACACCAAATGTGAAAGACTCTGCCTTAGCCTCCTCCCAAGTCTTATCAAACATCATCCCAACCATCTGTGTACTCCTTGGATATGTTTTTGTTTGTTTATTCTATTATTTATGCGATCCAAACTTTCTAAACCGTCACAATCCATGTCTCTCCATGGCTTTCCCCTGAAAGTAGATGCCATTTGCTGATGGAAGGCACAAAATTACCGTAATAACCCATATAATGCCTGTCTGTAGTGTTTTGAATTATTATGATAGCGCATAATAGTTATGGTAACCTTAATACAGCTTGGTTGGATGTGTTGCCAACAACATATCTGGTTTTAAAGGGTTAACAACTAGCGGATTAGCATGCAACACTCTGCATTTGTGGCTCCCTAGATGCGTTGCACCATAAAACTTCCTACGGTTAACATCCGAACCATGTATTTGTTTGTTTCTTCTATTTTTTATGCAATCCCTAAACAGCCACAATCCAGATCTCTCCATTCAAATCGCTGTTCCACCCGCTCTCACCGATAGCGGCTGCCATTTGCTGATGGAAGGTGTGAAATGTTCGAGAGTTATGGTAGTATGAATACAGCTTGATTGGATGCGTCACCAACCACACATCCTGTTGACAACTAGTGGATAAGTATGCTAAATTCTGTGTCTGTAGTTCCCTGGCGGTATTGCACTGAAAAACTTCCTTCATCCCTGGATGGGCTCAAACCACCAACCTTTCAATTATCAGCCAAATATTGAGACGATCGGTGAGCTAGCCAGTATTGCACTGCTTTGCATGATGTTTCCCGAGATGCCATTGGAAAGAGCGAGAGAGCCAATAGATACGTTCAACGTGGGGCTCGAAACCATGACCCCGAGATTAAGAGTCTCATGCTGTACTGACTCAGCTTGCCTTTCCAAAACCTGAACCTATTCTGGTGGACTCCTAGTGTCTGGTGGACCTGACACTTGTGGAGCTTTAAAGGAGAATTCTAAATCAACTGTGCCTGTGTCGTGGGGAGAAGGTCACATCATCACCACCTGCCCATTCCAACCACCATGCCCAGCGTTGAGTACTATTCAACTTCCACCTTAAATCGCTCCCTTGTCACACACAACTGAACACAGCGCAAAACCCACATCGACTTGGGTTCCACGGGGAACTTCATCTCAACCCAGTTTCTATATAAACTCAATGTTCAGAGGAAACGCAGCTCCCTGGAATTAAAAATTCACACCATCCAAGGAAAACTGCTGGGCCGTGGTTACATCCGGCACTTCTCATCCACAATGACCGTCCACATTGGATGCCTGCACAACGACGAGTTTACTTTCATGGTGCTGGAAGGATTCACTGTAGATATCATCCTGGGATGCCCGTGGATGTCACAACATCAATAGGAGTAAATCCTGTTTTCATACCTGCCTGTAATCTGTCCACAAGCCTTCCATCCCTCATTCTAAAGTCTTCTCTGTCCAAAAATCACCATCTCTTTCTCTCATTTCAACCACCGTAGACAGTCATGAGGTTGAAAGCAGGTTGGATATTCCTTCAGAGTACTGGGCGTTCCAGGATGTTTTCAGTAGGCCATTGGCAACCCAACTTCCGCCACATCAGACATGCGACTGTGCAATAGACCTGCCACCTGGGGCTACTCTGCCCAAAGGCAGAGTTTACCCACTGTCCATCCCGGAGCAGAAGGCCATGGAGGAGTACATCCAGAAAGCACTTGAACAACACTTTATTCCACCTTCAATATCCCTGTCGCTTCGAGCTTCTTCTTCATGACAAATAAGGATGAAGGCTTGCGGCTGTGCATCGTCTACCTTCATCTCAACTCCCAAACAGTGAAGTATAGTTATCCACTTCCTCTGGTCCCGAGGGCTCTGGAACAGCTACGGGGAGCTCGCATATTCTCCAAACTGGACCTGCGGAGCGCATACAACATCATTCGTTTACACTAAAGTGATGAGTGGAAGACTGCCTTCGTTATACCTTCTGGACACTATGAATATCATGTTATGTCGTATGGCCTGTGGCCTGTCCAACTCACCCTCTGTCTTCCAGAGCTATATGAATGAGCTGTTCCGGGAGTTCCTCCGGCGATTTGTCATCGTCTACGTCAATGATATTCTCATTTATTCCCGGAACCTGGCTGAACATTGCCTCCGTGTGAAGCAGGTCCTCGAGATTATGAACCATTGGATCCGGCTGACAATTATGGTTGGAGGGAGGATAGGTTCTGGAGAATTGTTTTCAGGATCAGGTTGATGGAGGCTTGACAGGGCATTAGCCCTTCAGTTCTTATCTCCAGGTCGACTATCTGTATGCATAATTACATTTTCCCATGAGACCAGGTAGAAAATATACACTTTGCCTTACAGTAAACATGAACTGGTAGGTAGTGAATCAGCAAGGTGGATTATTGTATATATTAAAATGTTTTAGATAAAAATGAAGAGATAAGGTACCTAATTTCAGTTCAATAATTCATGCATTCATTCAGGCATTCAGTTATCATGATTGAATTAGGTAAATTATTCACAGCTCAAAAGAGTTAAACATTTTCATTATCATCTAATGTGCAGCATCAGGTTTTAAACTTTAACTTTAAATCTAAATGTTAAAAAGCAGTTTGAGTTGACACATGGATTACCAGATATCCATTGTGATGGAGCTGAAGCCCAGAGACAAGGTCTATCAGCAGCCAGTAACTCAGTAGTTTGTTGTGTGATCAGCAGGCAATGACTAATGGTTCTCTCGTTAGGTAATGAAACACAGTCAGCCCCTCAGGCTCAGGTCAGCACTATCCCATTGATTTTCCATTGAATATTTTTCACAGGAACACTGTTTTTCAGAGTGCTGTCATGAAAAACATTGTATGTGTATCCCATAGTGACAGCAAATTAACAACTTTAATAATGGTGTGTCTTCATAGTTTGTTGATTTGGATATTTCTCTCCCCTCTTTACTTTTTCGGGTTTGTTCGCTGCTCTTGATTTCATGACAGCTGAAGGTATGCTACATGTCATGACCATTTTATTCTAAATGTTGTGAACATTTCTGCCACAACTCAAAGTTCTGTATTTAATTACAATGGGTCTCATTCACTAAGCATGTGTCCTCACAAATTTGTATGTGAAATCAACGTACAAATGAGCAAATCATAATTCACCAGAAACTTTCACATCAAAAGTTATTCTAAATTTATGAAAACATTATATTATATTATATTATATTATATTATAAATAATACCATTTAATTTAATCTTAAATATATTGTTGTATCATCAGCTAAAGTGCCCACTACAACCACTAGAGGGCACCTCACTATGGACTATTTCTCATTCACTCACACCCGCGCACTACATTTCCCAGAAGCCTTGTACCCTGTGACTGATTACCCCAGCCAGCTGCAGCACATTCTGTCACTATTTAAGCACCACTCACACACACAGAGATCGCAAAGTCTTGATTTGCTAACTGTGATCGATTCCGAGCGACTATATTCCACGTTTGTTTTTCCTGTTCCTGATTCTGCCTGTTTTGCCCATTCTCTGATTGTTCTCTGCCTACCTATTTGGATTTACTGCCTTGGATTATTGGACTGTTGTTTGCCTGCTACCTGCCTCGATCTGCCTGCCTGGCTAATGTTTTTGACTCTGCTTTTCCTCTAACATTGCTGTTTGCTGTTGTTTTGACCATTGCGTGTTAAGACCATTCTGCTTGATATTAAAGCTTGGATTTGGATCCCGTTCCATTGACCTGCCAATCATTACAATTGTACTATATACAGTGAAAGAGTAAAAAAGCTGCAATAGATTGAGCTGCGAGGTTTCTCTGAATAATGCAGATTTATGCGTGTGTATAGCTGGCTAATGAGAGGTCTGTAATCTGCTCTATAAAAGGTGTTTATTGTGCTTGAACAGGTTTTGAGAATGACACACTTGCATTACTGTACACTTGCATTGCTTTATGCAAATGACTAACCTTGTGCACGTGGTGTGTGGTTGTGATTCTCAGCTGTTTCACAAGTCAGACTGGAGATTGGTATCATTCACAAAATTTCATCCAGCTGTCCGGTTCTTCTTGTGTTTACTGAGGATTTGTGCCGATGTCTCTAAGGCTTGTCTAATTGTCACAGTCTTATGTTTTTTTTAATTAACCCTATAATTAATGCTACTTGTTTGGTTTTGTATAACTTTTGTGATGCTCTTTGTTTACAGTCCAGAAGTCATTCTGGTTTCATCCAGAACATTACCAGAGGATCACACATTTATTAGTGTGATTAGAATAGCAGTTGGCATGCCCTCAACGTAAGCACAAGCTCAACACTTCACCACAATGGTAACCCCAAAACTATTAACATAACAGAAACTTTTAAATATCAACATAATAGAACAGTAAACATTAAAAACATCTCTCAATTTTCTCATCTTGCTAAAAACGGTTTAAAATAACACTTTATTTCAACATTTACTCTCCCAGTTCAGCCGCTTTGCAAAGCATGATGGGAAGTGAAAGTCCTGTTTGATTGAGTCCTGGTTGAGTTTACTTGAGTGAAACATGTTATTTTAAAATGAAAACATTACGTTAAGTCAAAAAGTAATCATTTCAAGTCAATTTAACATGAAGCAATCACGTTTGAACCTAAAACCAATATAATGGTGTTGAATCAAAATAAGTTGTTTAAATAAAGTGAACAGCATCGAAAAATCTTTTTTTTTTTGAGTGTGCAATACAACTGCAGTTATACTGCTTTTATACTTCATGCAACTTTCAGTTGTACTTCATTTTACTGCAGCTGTACTTATACTACAGTTTTACTGCTGTTGAACTTCGATGTACTGCAGTTGTACTGTGACTATACTTCATTATACTGCAAATTTGAATTAAACTGCAGTTAAACTACTTGGTACTGCAGTTTTATTGCAGTTCTACTTCAATATACTGCAGTTCTTTTTTGTAAGGGTGCTGTAAGGGCTGTTGGGGTCGTCAATAGATTGCAGGTCCTCCATCTGATCTGTTATTTTACAGTTTAAAATTACTACACTGCTTGGTTAATATTAACTTAAAATGGGTTGGAAATAGTGTTCATTTTGTCAGCTTTTTTCAGTTTTAGTCCCATGTTAAATATCATTGTTAGTTTTTATCATGTTTAAACTTATCCTATTTTATTTTAGTTAAGATTTAGACGTCTAATGGATTCCAAGATTCCTCAGTGTTAGCATGGAGGTCTTGGCGGTGTTTGGCCTTAATGGACGTGTAGTACTGAAAAACCTACCGTATTTTCCGCACTATAAGGCGCACCGGATTATAAGGCACACCTTCAACGAATGGCCTATTTTAAAACAGTTTTCATATATAGGGCACACTGGATTATAAGGCGCATAGAATAGAAGATACTGCAGTCAAACATTTGACTGGGTTTGCGTTATGCATCCACTAGTTGGAGCTGTGCTAAAGTGAATGTCAACAAAACAGTCAGATAAAGTCAAACTTTATTAAGCGTTCTGACAACTCCGTTCACTCCCATGGTAACGTTTTTCAAACATTGATGTGCACTTTAACAATATCTCCCAGCCTTGCTCACTCTTCTCCCAAACGTGGAGGGGAACTTTTCCCTAATTCAGTAAACCCGTAGTAAAAGAAACAGTCTGATACCACTAAATCAAACGTTAGTGCATAACTCAACATTGTTCAGTTACGTATAACACGTAAAGCTCACTTTTTCAGTTCAGTCCCGTCCCCGAATCCCTCGAATTCTTCTTCTTCAGGGTCCGAATTGAACAGTTGGGCGACTACAGCATCCAACCTGCCCGGCTCCCTCTCGTCATTATCCGAGTCAGTGTCACTGCTGTTGCCTGGCAGTTCAGAGATTATTTCTGCCTTCGTGAAAGCTCGGATCACAGTTGAGACTGATATATCAGCCCAGGCATCCACGATCCATTGGCAGATAGCGGCGTAAGTCGCCTGGCGCTGTCTCCCCGTCTTGGTGAATGTGTGTTCACCTTCTGTCATCCACTGCTCCCACGCAGCTCGCAGTCTAGCTTTGAACGCCCTGTTGACACCAATATCTAGGGGCTGGAGTTCGTTAGTTAATCCACCGGGAATGACAGCTAGCTCCGAATTAGTTTGCTTCACTTGTTTTTGACAGCATCGGTGATATGGGCGCGCATGGAGTCGTAGATCAATAGGGACGGAGCTGTGTGGAAAAAGCCACCCTGTCTCTTGATGTAAATTTCTCTCAGCAACTTACTCATCTTTTCCTCATCCATCCATCCCTTCGGGTTAGCTTTGATGACGAAGCCGGCAGGAAAGTTTTCTTTTGGCAAGGTCTTCCTCTTGAAAATAACCATGGGTGGAAGTTTCTGGCCATTAGCCTGGCAGGCGAGAACTACAGTGAAGGATGACTTCTCATTCCCCGTGGTGCGTACAGACACCGTACTGGTCCCCGTTTTCTCCACAGTGCGGTTCACGGGGATATCAAAGGTGAGTGGAACCTCGTCCATGTTGGTGATGTGCTCTGGCCGGATCTTCTTTTCAGTGATCTTCTTTTTGCACTATGTGCGGAAAGTGACCAGCTTTTCTTGGTAATCTTTTGGCAGTTTTTGCGAGACGGTAGTTCGTGTGCGGATGGAGAGATTACATCTTTTCATAAAACGAAAGCACCATGAAGGACCGTCTCGAAATTCATCGATGTTCATGTCCCGTGCTAGCGCTGTTGCCTTCATTCGAATAGTGACTGTAAAGATGCTTCTACTTGCTGCTCTCTGTTCAACAACCCACTGTTCGAGTTTGTCCTCTAGTGGCCATCTCGTTCCGTTCCCTCGGCAACTCTTTTTAGTCTTTTTTACTTGGCGCAGGTCATCATCTTTCTTCCTCCACTTCCGTACCATTGATTCATTAATATTGAATTCTCATTTTCCCATTTTTTTACTGCGTGACCGATAGCCTTGAGCTTGAACCCTGCGTCGTAAGCGTGTCTTTTGAAAGGTGCCATTTTGGGGTCTTTATACACAGTACTGGTGTTTACTGACTACGGTAGCCGTAATGCTGCAAGCGGTGTGGGTTTGTAGTTTACCAGTCGTACTGAAACATTTTCACAGAGCGCCTTGATCCATATATAAGGCGCTCTGGATTATAAGGCGCACTGTCGTTTTTTGAGAAAATTAAAGGCTTTTAAGTGCGCCTTATAGTGCGGAAAATGCGGTAAATCTAGGCCGTTTTGACAAATGGGTTGTCTCTGTGGTATCCTGACATGGTATTTCCTTCTTATTCAGACATCTCATCTTGCAGTCTTGGTGGCACACTGTTAGTAATATAGTTTTCTGCCCTTTCTAGAAGATTATGAACTTCCTTATGATTGTTTTCACTAAGGACTTCAGGTGATGAAACACAAGAAGAACTGAACCACCTTGTTGAACAATCTTTGATGAGGATAAGGCCACACTGTTGCAGCAAGTGCTCTGTGGCAACTGATGATTTGCAAAATAGTTTCACTAGGTGCCTGACTTTGTCCAGCAGTTGTTTGATTGTGTGTTCCTTCTAGATCATGTTGACCACAAGCTGAAGGGTTTGGACCATGCAGCGCGACCTCTCCAAGGTTCCATACCGAATGGAAAGTTGAATACAGAACACAAACTTTTAATACATTTACATTTAGACATTTACATTTACATGAATAACACGAACAGCCGGAGACTGACCTTTCCTCAACAACTTCCTGACATTCTTCATCACTATCCTGGAAAATTTCTGGTGTCCTGGCTGTCCTCTTTACTGCAATGAAAAGCAGCAACCATGTTGCTTCCATTATCAGTAATAATGGTGAGAATTTTTTTTTCTTTTTTTTAGGATTCCCCACTCATCCTCAAGAGTAACAATAGATTGAGCAGTGTGAGGGTGAGCCATTATCCTGGGAGTTAAAATAACAAGCACTGACTGCAAGAAAAGAAACTGTAAGCCCCTTTTAGTCCATATGTCTAAGCCAGTGGTTATTCTGTGTGCAATAGCCAGTCTCGGTTTGAATTTTTGCTTTTCAACCAGGTACAATGTGTCCACTAGGTTTGAAATTTTAGTTGTTTTTGTTTTTTGCCACAGCAGCCTTTTATCAATTTTGTTCATCATCACAATGAAATCTTCATCTTCCACTGTTTGTGGAGGGAGGGCTGTACAAGCTATCCATTTAGCTCGTCTTTCTGACCTTGTTCCTGTGAGTCTGGTTTGTACTTTGTATGAGAAAAGATTGAACTACTTGATGTAGATGATATTTGAAATCTAGAACAGAAAATGGTATTTTTTTAACATATATTTGTGTAGTGCTTTTCTCAATACATATCATTTCAAAGCAGACTATGTCTGGATGACAGAGGTAAAAGCAGTGTTGCACTATAAATCAATATTGGTATGATTTTAACTTTAGTAACCTAATCACTTTGTCACAGAACAGAAGGATGCAGACAAGAGAGTAGGTAAAAATCACTGTGTTTATTAAACAGAGGCACGGAACTTAACAGGGATGCAGACTGGTGAGAAGACAGAATGATGAAGGTTGAAATGATGACTTGGCTGTAGTGTAACCATATTGTCCTTTGCAGGTGGATGGAACTGAGACAGACAGAAGACGGGTAAGTAGTCCAAGGGCAGGTAGGTATCACATATTTGTTTCACTGACCGGCAATTCCTGCCCAGTACTGTCTGGTGTCTGTCATGGAATGTCCACTGATTGACGTAATTTGGTGACTTTGAAGATTTTAGGATGACAGTCTAATATTTGATCCCAGATTTGCAAATTTCCCACCTCTACAGTATAGGACACTGGTCTTGTTTGTGAGGAAACAGTGCCAGTTTTCCACTTTTCCTCTCGACGCCAGTAATCATAGACCAGCACAGAGTCACCAACATCAAATTCTCTATGTTTAGAGTGAATAGACCAGTAAGAACACTGAGCTTCAACAGCATTAGCCACACTAGATTTCAGGAGTTTCTCTAGTTGTGCTTCGTGGTGTATTTCTGTTTTGTAGAAAGAAGACATAAAGTCTTTGTTGCAATGATATTGGCTCTTTGGTGGATTTCAGAGAATATTTATAGAGAAGAAGAATATTTCAGAGAATATTTCCCGCCAGACCATTTGTGACAGAGTGGAATGGGGCAGAATTCACATGTTTCACACCATTAGCTTTTAGAAAATAGTTAAACTCATCTGACGCAAATTGTAGACCATTGTCATTAACCAGACATTCAGGAATGTCATACTGACTGAATAAGCTTCTCAGTTCTTGGATGGTCTTAGACAATGTTGTGGAATCCATCACGTGGACTTCTGGCCATTTTGAGTCAGCATCAACAGCCGCCTGGAACATCCGCCCCCCAAATGCACCAGCAAAGTCGATGTGAATATGCTGCCAAGGAGCTTCTCCCAGTCAAAATCCACGCCTCACCATTGGGCAGTTCATCCAAGGAGGCGTTTTGGACAACAACAACACGCCTGGTCTTTTGTCTCTCGATTGTTTCTCGCCATCTCACGTATGTCTCTCCCATATCTCTTGTCTTCCAGCAATCAAACTCCTAATTTTACTTTCAAATTAACTTTAAAATTCCCGCTGAAGACTCGATCTTGGGAAGAGACCAATAGGGCAGCTCGAATGCACTGAAATTCTGCGGAACTGCATTCACCACAGCACCGCAAAATCACCAATGCAAGTATAGAATCATTCTTTCGATGGGTTTTTAGCTTACATTGTCTGAAGTGATTTCATTGCTGGCTCTCAAAGGTTGAATTGTTTGTATTTTATGCCATTCTTTTTGCCATACTCTTTTTCTTTTTTTACTTAAGTTATCTCATGTTGTATTCTTTGCTTAGATTTAGTTGTATGTATTCTTATTCAAGAATTAAATTTATTGTATTTGCACTTGATTGTCTCTGTTGATGCTCATAAAGTACTAGGATAGGAGAATTCTTCTTGGCCAGAAGAAAACTTTTTAAGAGTTGATAAAAAAAAACAGGCTGGACAAAACTGACCAGTCTTTCTAAAATTAACTCAAAAACTAATTTCATACCATATATATATATATATGTATATAATTAATTAATTATAATTCATTGTAATTGATTATCCATATATACATAATTCCCTTCATGGTTAATTTATATTCATAACATGATATAACTTAATTATATATATATTTCACCCAATTGAGCTAATTGGTTACAATGTCCTTATGCAAGATTTGTGGCCAGGTTTGGAACAAATCTTGCATAACAATTTACCAGCCCCAGAAAAGATCAAAGCTGACTAACATTACAATAGCAATAGCATGCAGCTTGTCTGGGGACTTGTGGAGCCCTACTGTGTCAATCACATATCCCAGTTACTCTAGCTAACTCTTGAAAAACTTACTTTTCACTGGTTTCACATGAAGGCCAAACTTCTCCAGCCAACTCAGTACCGCCTCAAGGTTTGTCAGGTGATGAACATTATCTTTTCCTGTGACAAGGATATCATCCTTGTGGCAACAGTTAAGTTGAATTATCCCCAAAAATATCACAGAATGCAGCAGGTCTGAAAACGCAAGCCGTACCAACTTTTTTTTATTATTGATTTTTAGAAAAAAGAGCAGTGTGCTGCATTTTTTTTATGTTGCAAAGCAACCATTGAATCAGATGTCCCGTCAGTGTAGTGCGAACACTCTTTGGTTTGCTGTTAAACTGTCATATTAGCAGAAACTTAAAAAAAAAAAGTCTAAGGAAAGGGCTCCATCTTTCAGTGTCCAAAGAATTGTAAACATTTGTCAGCAGAAGGCCTGTCTCTCCATCCATTCGATTGGACAATGGAAAAACAATGTGAATGACGGGTGCTTTTCTGCTCAGAGTGCTCCCGCAAAAACGTGAGGTGCCCAGGGCGCATAAACAGCGCGCAAAACGCTCACTGCCAAAAGAAAACCATTCAAAAAAAGGAGCCTCTCACTGCAAAAAATGCGTTGTCTGATCATGGCCTTGGACTGTTGTAATGATAGTTAGCTCCTACTGCTACAGAATCATTTGCTAGTAATTTGCTTAGATAATTGGATCAGTTTAGATTAGATTAGATTAAACTTTATTGTAACTGCACATGTAAGGTACAAGGCAACGAAATGCAGTTAGCATCGAACCAGAAGTGCAGTAGGCAGAAAGTACAGAATATACAAAATCTACAATGTGTACAACAACTATACAGATAAGTGTTATGGGCAAATTTACAGATTATAAATACGATTAACATGATATACAGATAGGTGTACTATGAACATACTATACATATGGATTATGTAAAGTGTATGTACACTATAGGCAGAACTATGAACATATGAACATAATTTACACTTTTGCAATGGACAGTAAAGTGCATGAAAAAATATTTTAGTGTGAAAATGGATTATCCAGTGTTCTGGATGAACAGACAGTAGTGCAAGTAATGACAAGTTTGGTGTTTATGCTAGTTGTGAATGAATAATAAATAAATAAGTCAGTTGTGGTAATGAAGAGGGGGAGGAGTCTGTGTGTAAGGTGTGTGTGTGTGTTTGTCATAGGGCAGAGTTCAGCAAGGAGACAGCTGAAGGGAAAAAGCTGTTCCTGAGTCTTGTGGTCCTTGTCCGGAGGCTCCTGAAGCACCTCCCGGAAGGCAGGAGGTTAAACAGTCCATGGTCAGGGTGAGAGGAGTCCTTGAGAATGCTGCGAGCTCGATGTAGACAGCGTTTCCTCTGGATGTCCTCAATAGCAGGAAGTGGTGTCCCTGTGATGCGTTGGGCAGTTTTCACCACCCTCTGCAGTGCTTTATGGTCAGCCACTGAGCAGTTGATCCAGGGTGATGCAACTGGTCAGGATGCTCAGCTGGTTCTTCTTCAGTGTCCTGGTGAGCCTTCTTGACCAGGGTGGAGGTGTTTGTGGTCCAGGACAGTTCCTCCGAGATGGTGGTTCCCAGGAACTTGAAGCTGGAGACACGTTCAACAACCATCCCGTTAATGTGGATGGGGTCATGCGTGCTTCCTTTCTTCTTCCTGAAGTCCACAATGAGCTCCTTTGTCTTACTGGAGCAGGTTATTGTCAGCGCACCATGTGGCCAGGTGCTGTACTTTTTCCCTGTAGGCAGTCTCATCGTTGTCACTGATGAGGCCAATCACTGTGGTGTCATCTGCAAACATAATGATGGAGTTGGATCCATGCACAGGCTTGCAGTCGTGGCTGTAGAGGGAGTACAGGAATGGGCTCAGCACACAGCCCTGTGGTACGCCAAGTGTGGTGGTGGTGGAGTGGGTGTGGCCTGACCTAACATGCTGAGGCCTTTTGGTCAGAAAGTCCATAATCCAGTTGCAGAGGAAGGTGTTAATGTCCAGGTCTCCAAGTTTTGTGGTCAGCTTGGAGGGAATGACGGTGTTAAATGCTGAACTGAAGTCAACAAACAACATCCTAACTTACGTGTTGTTATTGTCCAAGTGTGTGAGTGCAGAGTGCAGTACTATGCATACTGCATCCTCTGTGCTTCTATTTCTGCAGTAGGCAAATTGATGTGGGTCCAGTGTGGGTGGGAGGCAGTCTTTGAGGTGTACTAGGACCAGTCGCTCAAAGCACTTCATAATGATGGGTGTGAGTGCTACGGGGTGACAGTCATTCAGGCACATTGGGGAGGAGTGTTTTGGTACTGGCACAATGGATGTGGACTTAAAACATGTTGGCACAGTTGCTTGGGTGAGGGACAGGTTGAAAATGTCTGTGAAGACCCCTGCAAGCTGCTCTACACATGCCCTAAGCACACGTACAGGAATGCCATCCGGGCCAGCAGCCTTGTGTGCGTTGATCCGGCTCAATGCAGTGTGTACATCTGTGGAGGTGAGTTTGAGAGGTTGGTGGTCTGCTGTGTGTGCAATTTTGGTGGCCGTCTCCTTGCTGTCGCTGTTGAAGCGAGCATAAAAGTCATTTAGCTTGTTAAGGAAGGAGACGTCCGTGACCGTTGGAGTGGAGTTGCTTGACTTGTAGTCACTGATGATCTGGATGCCCTGCCACTTGCATCGGGGTCCGAGTTGGAAAAGTGTTTTTCTACCCTCAGCTTGTAGCAGTACTTGGCCTTTTTGATGCCCTTTTTCAGGTTAGCCCTGGATTTACTGTAGTCTGACTACTAAGCTTCCTATAATTCTGAAACTTTTGTCGGTAAGCTTCCAGCACTAGTTCATAAGCGCGCAAGATAGTTGCTTTCACGGTCTCGTATTTCATACTATCTTCTAAAGACAAGGTAGAAAAAACTTCCATAGCTTCCCCCTCAAGTCTACATTGCAACAGCGACGTGTACACTTCTTTTGGCCAATTTAATGAAACAGCAATCCTCTCAAATGCACCGAAATAACTGTCCACTTCCATCTCTCTGAATAGCGGCACCAATGAAATGTTTTTACCTACATCAAAAGCAGTGGTAGGCAAACCACGCACCCTTTAATCTTTGCCAGGTGAATCAGAAGTGGAAAGGACAGTGGACCCAGACGAGAGCCTCCCCTCCTCTAACTCCAACTGACGCAACTTTACCTCTTTATCAGCCTGAATCTCAAGCCACCGGATTTCAAGCCGCAGATCAAAACTCAGCTCATCGAGCTCAGCTCTTCCGCTTCCATGCGGAGTCGAGCAATATGAACTTCACGCTCTCTCTAGAGCCCAGCGTAGGTGGAGAAAATGGCTCAAATGGGGGTAGGCCTGTTTTAGCCTCAGCCTCCGTGTCCGCCTCCACAAGCCTAACCTCCTCCTCATCAGTCTCTGCACCTTCACGAGTTGTGATGCCCTCACTGATTTGATCTGCTTTTCTACCCGACTCAGGCAAATTCCAAACGTTTAATTCCGTAAGACCGTCTAACACAACAATTTTAATTGTTCTTTTCAATGACTGCTGACTAAGTGAGATATGGAAGTGTTCAGCTATTGCTAAGAAATCATCCTTACGACATTTTTCAAAAATGTCTAATGACGGATTCTCAATAAACCTACGTACTTTCAAGGGCACCACGAAGCTCAACAGACAAGCCCTAAACACACTACTTTACACAAAGTTCAATGCTGCAATACTTACTATATGATGTTAGTCACTTGATTCGCTCCACCACACACGTCCCCAGAGAAAAACAACAGGTTATGCTAACTACCTGGGATTACCCCAAATCTGAGGTAGGATCCCGGACGAGCCCCCAAATTGGCTCTGAGGTATAAGAGGGAGACGTACATAATAAAATTTATGCACACACTTATTATTTTATAACTCTGGGGAGTGCTGAGGGGGGAATAAACCAAAGACAACCAACCTAATCGAATCGCAAAGTGGTTTGCTTTATTTAACAAATGAATAGATTTAATTTGTACAAATGAAACAACCCAATATCCTTATATACACAATTATATACAATGAAATATTAAATAAAACAATAACATAAGCCACAGAGAGAAAGAAAAATGAGTGGTGCTAAACAAACGAAAATAACAAAACCAAAAGATTCACTAACTAAATTCCCACCCTCTAAATTAACTAAAAACAAAAACAAAATTAAAAAAACCCACTCCTTCCCTGGTGTTTACCAGAGATACTTCTGTGAGATGCTTTCCTTGTTTCTACCCTCTGGGCTGATGAAGTATACAGGGAGCGCAGAATTATTAGGCAAGTTGTATTTTTGAGGATTAATTTTATTATTGAACAACAACCATGTTCTCATTGAACACAAAAAACTCATTAATATCAATAATATTTTTGGAAGTTTTAGTTTTTAGTTTTTAGTTGTAGCTATTTTAGGGGGATATCTGTGTGTGCAGGTGACTATTACTGTGCATAATTATTAGGCACCTTAACAAAAAACAAATTTATACCCATTTCAATTATTTATTTTTACCAGTGAAACCAATATAACATCTCAACATTCACAAATGTACATTTCTGACATTCAAAAACCAAACAAAAACAAATCAGTGACCAATATAGCCACCTTTCTTTGCAAGGACACTCAAAAGCCTGCCATCCATGGATTCTGTCAGTGTTTTGATCTGTTCACAGGGTTCCAGACTGCGACCAAAATGGTCGCATATGCGACCTTTTTTTAACGATGTGCGAGTAAAAATTTTATGTAGTCGCATTTGTGCGAGTGCATGATCATGTTATTCGCGCATGTGTATCAGAACGAGGTATCGGCAGCTGCTGGCGTCCGTAACTGTTTTGTTTTCAAAATGAACAAAATTTATATAATGAATGAGTACATCATGAATCCATTTTCCAAACCGTGTTTTTGTCTTATCCTGAATCACTACGGTGCGCCTATAATAAGTGTTTATATTCGGACTATTTAAGACTGGGCTCGGCTCCGCTGCGGAGTATCACAGTACCTGCGTGACTCGTCATAGACAAACAGAGAGAAGTAGTTCCGGCTACAATGTTCTTCCGCAAGACACATGCAGTTCTATATATTAACCGCTAGAGGGCGAACGTACACGCGCATTGCACAATGATGATGAAACGCGCCAAATTTCGGAATTAAGCCACATAAAAATGAAGGTTAAAAAAGGTTAATAGCTGAATAATAATCATAAAAAAAACAAAGTTTGGAGTTCAAGGATGCTGCTGGAAAGGACGAGCCATGCATACAGACACATAATGATGAGCGCACAGGTAGAAACGCATTAAGTTACTTCAACAGCAATGGCTCAGACCAGAGCTCCTCAATAGGCCGCGAGAGAATGTTGGCCCGCGCTAATGTCAAATAGTGTTGTCAAGGTAATGTATATAAGCACGTCTCGGTCTCGGTCAGCATCATTGATTACGTTGCGTAACCGCTGATGCGTTGAAAATGCTCGCGCTCCGCGCCAGTGGTCACGCGCAGTTAGACTGTCAGCGACTCAAAAACTGACTAGACAAAATAGACTCAAATGTGAATGGACTAAAATGTTTGGTTTATTTTGTCTGACCAACCGCAACAAAGAAAGAAAGTAAACTGTATGTGAGAAAGTACAGCGTTTGCTTTTACATTAGGCTATTAGTTACAGAAAGGCAAACTAAAGGCTAATATTTTCTCATTTAAATTAAACATTTAGCAAATACACATCTATATCATTAAAACAAATCCCCGAATATCTAATTAACATTTAATTTCACAGACCTTGCAGATTTATTCGAATACAAAAGTGAGATTTTCTGAAGTGTTTGTAACCCGCGTGTATTCTGTGCGTGTGAAATGAATTCAGACTTCAGGTCAGCTTCACGGGAAACGCGATCAATATATATATATATATATATTAATCTTAATATTAATCATTAATATTTAAGATTACTATTCATCAAGCATGCATTGATTAAAATTGTTGTAGCAAAAAAAAAAAAGGTACGACCAAATCATGTGCTGGTGCGACCAACTGAGAAAATTGGTAGCACCAGTGCAACCAGTGGAAAAGTTAGTCTGGAGCCCTGGTTCACCATCAACATTGCGTGCAGCAGCAACCACAGCCTCCCAGACACTGTTCAGAGAGGTGTACTGTTTTCCCTCCTTGTTAATCGCACATTTGATGATGGACCACAGGTTCTCAATGGGGTTCAGATCAGGTGAACAAGGAGGCCATATCATTAGATTTTCTTCTTTTATACCCTTTCTTGCCAGCCACGCTGTGGAGTACTTGGACGCGTGTGATGGAGCATTGTCCTGCATGAAAATCATGTTTTTCTTGAAGGATGTAGACTTCTTCCTGTACCACTGCTTGAAGAAGGTGTCTTCCAGAAACTGGCAGTAGGACTGGGAGTTGAGCTTGACTCCATCCTCAACCCGAAAAGGCCCCACAAGCTCATCTTTGATGATACCAGCCCAAACCAGTACACCACCTCCACCTTGCTGGCGTCTGAGTCGGACTGGAGCTCTCTGCCCTTTACCAATCCAGCCACAGGCCCATCAAGACTCATTCTCATTTCATCAGTCCATAAAACCTTAGAAAAATCAGTCTTGAGATATTTCTTGGCCCAGTCTTGACGTTTCAGCTTGTGTGTCTTGTTCAGTGGTGGTCGACTTTCTGCCTTTCTTACCTTGGCCATGTCTCTGAGTATTGCACACATTGTGCTTTTGGGCACTCCAGTGATGTTGCAGCTCTGAAATATGGCCAAACTGGTGGCAAGTGGCATCTTGGCAGCTGCACGCTTGACTTTTCTCAGTTCACGGGCAGTTATTTTGCACCTTGGTTTTTCCACACGCTTCTTGCGACCCTGTTGACTATTTTGAATGAAACGCTTGATTGTTCGATGATCACGCTTCAGAAGCTTGGCTATTTTAAGACTTGTGCATCCCTCTGCAATATATCTCACTATTTTTGACTTTTCTGAGCCTGTCAAGTCCTTCTTTTGACCCATTTTGCCAAAGGAAAGGAAGTTGCCTAATCATTATGCACACCTGATATAGGGTGTTGATGTCATTAGACCACACCCCTTCTCATTACAGAGATGCACATCACCTAATATGCTTAATTGGTAGTAGGCTTTCCAGCCTATACAACTTGGAGTAAGACAACATGCATAACGAGGATGATGTGCTCAAAATACTCATTTGCCTAATAATTTTGCACTCTCTGTAGGTCAGGTAGGATAATCTCCAAGTCAAAAAATACAAACAAACACACACAAGCAAACAAGAAAGCAAGAAAGCAAACCACCACTAAAACAGCTTGAACAACAAACAGACTTCAAGTTTCTCCTTTTTCGCACTTCCATACTCGATGGCCTTTTACCTTGAACCACTTCCTGATTGGATGTTTCCTGAGTTTATTCGTCATGATGGACATGTCATTCAACCAATCACAGCACCTGAAAAACTGAGACAGCAGAGAGCGGGAAAATAGGAAGAAACCAATAGCTAAAAGGGAGAAATAAAAACTGAACCACTTAAGGGTAGGGAACAAAAATCAAAACAGGTAACGATAATAAACATAATTCAGAAAATAAATTACAAAGAACCTACCTGAGATCTTTGTGGTTAGTGTTCAAGTGCTGCTTGAGGTTTGTTGTGTGCTTCTGTTAGGATTAGACATTTGCTTTTCTATTAATATTAATTGCTTTCTCCTCTCACAAAAACCCACGAGGTGAAGATGCATCAACTCCTCTTTTAAACTTTGTGGGAGTTGTGTGATTGTGTGATTTGTTCCCGCCCCTGTCAATCAAACGCAGACTCGGCGAAAATGCCACCTGTCGAAACGCGCAGAAGCTTCGTTTAGCCATAGTCACGTGACATGGTTGTTTCGAAACATCTACGCTTCGGGATCTCGACACTGTGTCGAAACGTTAGTTTTGCGTCAGCCATCCCTAGTTGATTCTTCCTGTTTGTGCATCGGACATTCATTACTGTGGATATTACTTACCTGTTCTTCTGAGGTGTGTGCATTCTATTGACTGGTCTCCCGGGATTACTTCAGCATCTGTAAAACAAGAGACTTTGTTAATATACCATCATACTTGTTGATGCAATATCCATTAACTCACCTATTTGTGCCTCATTGCTGTGAATAAACAAACTTTATTATTTATCATCCTATACGTGAGTGTCAATACGACATTACAGTATTATTCATGAATATTAATCAGCCTTTTTGCAAATGATGTGAGTATGTTCAACTGTACATTTACTTTGATTTTGAACACATAAAACTGCACGGCGTTATCACACCAATGAATTGGACAAAAGCAGTAACAACAAATTTAATGTTAAACCTTGCTTTACTTGTGGCTGATTCATTGTAATGAAATAAAATCATGTCATCAAGCGCAACATTTATAAAAATACTACTTTACCTCATCCATGAACATGATATGATTTCCATCTGATTGATTTAAATCAGCGGTGGAGTCGAAGACGACAGTTCCCGTAACTAAAGCTACGCCGTTGTTGTTGTTGTTTTGATTGTACGCCCTCTCATAAAATGTTACATACTATACCTTTAACATTAAAATCACAGAGCAGGAATATTAGACTGCTGTTGCTTTAAGACATAATTCAAACATCCAGTACACTGATACTGATGAACACTCGTTGTCTGTCTCCTGCGAGTTCACGTTGGTGTCGTCTCGCCTTAGTCTCGTTTTAGTCCTAGAAAACAAGGTTGTTAACGATTTTTTTTGTCTTATTTTAGTTAATAAAATTAGTACTAGTTGGAAATTAAACCCAGTAATCTGTCATTTTAAAATCACTTTTACACACACAGAATGACAATCAAAAGGTACAAATTATTAAAAACAAGAAAAAGGGCAAACATAATGAAAGTAATTAACGTCCATGTGAGAAGAAATGCAGAAAATAATGGTAAATCTACAGCTACATAGTGTCAACATTAAATAAATTAGTTCCTGCTTGTGTTCAGTTCTTTGTCCAGTATCGTCAATGTTAAGTGTGTGTTGCTGCCTGTTTGGAGGTCTATTTATAATTATTAAACCTTCATATTGAATCTTATTCTTCGTCTTTGTCTGCCTGTCTGCAACCCAACGTGACACATAGTTTCAGTTAAATTGCATAACTTAGTCACTCGCTCAATTATATAGGGTGTGTTCTTGCTTCGTTTTCTATATATAATTGAACCACTAACACTGAACAGTGTGAAAACCGTTTCATCACTGGCTTGATTTACTGAAGCATAGACAACAGCAATAAATGATTTTGTGACAGAATATCTGACTGTGAGTCCTCATATATTTACCATCGCGGATTAGTCATTCAAATTAGAACAGTTGCTTACATGTAGTGGCATTACAGTTATGTCCATATCTTGCCGTAAAAAAGTCTGTTTTCAAAGTTGACAAAGCAGACCTAAAGAATTAGTTAACAACAAACTAATCTTGAATCTCCTTTTTCTGTCAAAATGATTAAAAGGTGGTATCCTCACAATTATGTTCCTTCTTAGAAAGTAATGTTATCTGGGAGGATTCCCAGTCAGGATTTAGACTGTATCACAGTTCTGAGACTGCTCTGATTAGAGTTACTGATGATTTGCTCTTATCATCCAATTGTGGTTGTTTCTCTCTATTAGTGTTACTAATCCTTAGTGTTGCATTTGGTACTATGAACCACAATGTTTTTTTTTTTTTTTAAAGACTCTAAAATAATGTTGGCATTTGTGCAATTGCACTGGCATGGTTCAAATCATACTTATCTGACTATCATTTTTTTTGCAGTAAACAAAGAGGTAGCATGTCAATCACAAGCTCAATTTGAAGTACCACAAGGCTCAGAACTAGGACCATTACTTTTCACCCTGTACATGCTACTCTTTGGAGATATCATTAGAAAACCTGAAGTTAGTTTGCACTGTTAGGCTGATGATACTCAGCGCTATATTTCTTTGTGGCCTGACGAAACATACCAATTCACAAAACTAATGGCATGTATAGTCCAGTGTTTCCCAACCCAGCTCCTGGAGGCACACCAACACTACACATTTTGCAACTTTTCCTAATCAAACACACCTGAATCAACTCATCAGCAGAAACTCCAAGATAGAAAATAAAGGAATCAGATGAGGGAGACTCCAGGAACAGGGTTGGGAAACACTGGTATAGTCAATATAAAAAATTGGATGACAAATAAGTCTGAAAAAAACAACTGGATTTCTTATGTCATCGTTTTTGTTGTTGTTGTTTGTGTTTTCATGATGTAATGCATTAGGTTTCCCTGAAGGAAAAGAAATGGTAATATGTGATGAAGATTGAATTAATTTGATGCTTTTGAAGCAGTTATTGTTACAATTAATGTTTTGCATGCAATATTTCAGTCTCGGTGAGCTTTGTGTCGTTATTTTGTCTGAGCTGGGAGTAAACAACACAGATGACATGCTATGCGAAGGGGTTCAATATTCACAGCTTCTTCAGAAGAGAAAAAAAAAGACTGTTTATGGCAAGAAAAGTTTAAAATTCAATGTTGTCAATTGTTTTTGACTAAACGTAAAACAATGTTTTGTTTTGTTTTTTGTGTGGATGTACCAAGCCAAGAGATAGGAGAGCTTCAATCTTTTGAGTTTGTTTAGACAAATGTTTCTATTGTCTCCTGCCTGTTTACTTCAAATTTTTACGCAACAAAAGTATGACCACTTGTTCACATTTATTTGAATCATTGATGTCTGTGTTATTCATTTCAGGCAGAACTCGAACCAATTTATCTTTCTTGGAATCATCCTTTTGGTCTTTTTTATCAAAATGAAAATTCAGTCATTCACTCACCCTCATGTCACTAAACTCATAAGACTTTTGTCCATCTTCAGAACACATATAAAGATATTTTTAATATTCTCTAATCTTTTTTTGTTGTTGTTGATGTTTGTGGGGTTTTTTTTTTTTTGGTCAGTCTATTGACAGGCCAGACAATCATAAATATAAAGTTATTGTAGAAGTAATCCATACCAATATTTATATATGACTAAAATTCAGAATTATATCTATTCATTATAAAGCGATCGTGTCTGTTCAGAAGTGTTGAAAATGCTCGTCTCCCACATTTGTAATGGATGGACAAAAATTAAGAGAATGTTAAAAATGTGTTCCAAAGGTTTTAAAAAAAATTCTTATGGGTTTAGAATGACATGACGGATGGTGAATTACGGCAATTTTCATTTTTGGGTAAAATTATCCTTTAAAAAGCAGCCCTGCAAGTTCATCAAAATTTGTTAGGTATGTGAATGTCATGTCTGTTTTAACGCCGAAAGTGGTAATCTTCTGAATGCCATTTATTTAAATAAACTGTTAATTTTCTTAATGACAGAAAAACAAACAAAAACAAGGATCCACGTTCCATGCTGTTCAAGTAGCCACTGGCATGATGCTCAGTGTCTGCAGTCTCAATATATCAGGACACTCCACATGAACTTCAGCTTCATGAATTTGGGTTAAAGAGGGGAATGACTTTCCCCAATGGAGATTGATGTGACCATGCTTATAAAGGAGGAGATTGTATTGGATAATTTAAAGGATGTCATTGGCTGTGCTGATGGAGATTCTTCTTGAGTGAACGTCAATTACCCATCATGAAAATTGGTGGTGATGCATGTTGTTCATGGACTTTGAACAAGCACTAAACATTTGTCATTACACATTATACACTAACTGTTTCAGTGTTGAGGTGGAATTCAAGCTCACTCATTCAGACTGTAATCGAATCCACTGGAGGCAAGTTTTAGTGTGAACCAGTGTGCAGTTTATTAGTCCAACATACAGAGTCTTGACGTGGCATAAACAAAGGACTCACCACAGTGGTTACAGAGAACACAGCAAACACGAGGGCTTAAATACACCGACTAGATTACAAACAATGAACACCTGTGAACGACATGAAACAGGGGAGGCACGTGACAAGGGATCACATGACATGAGGGAGCACATGGTACAACAAACATGAAATATGACAAAATAAATGACATGAAACAAACATGAAGACTAGACATTACACAGACACTCGTTCACGTTCTTTCATACTTGCCTCAGAATATTCAATATCTTAGTTATAATATCAGTGTTAATATTTTCAAAACAGTGCTAACTGGCTGAAATCTAGCAAACTAGCTAGTTTGCTTGCTAACTAACAACAGAACAATCAAACATTTTATATTTAGTACACATTTTTTAAATATTACAACATTTTCCATGTTTTATAGAGGTTATACTGAATGACCTGATGTTACAGGACATGTGTATGAGCAAGTGAAAACACTAACTAATTTTACAAATAGTTAAAAGAAAGTTAGTTACTTATCGTTCAGGCACATGCAAATGACCGCATGAAGCAATCACATCTTGTCACATGATACTGACAACATGACTTGATCCAAAATGTTCCCTTTATATAGGTTACTTTTACACAGGTAACAAGTTCAGGTGCAGTTAATACAGGTAATGTGTGGAGAACAGGAGGGCTTAAAGAAAAACCAACAGGTCTGTGAGAGCCAGAAGTCTTACTGGTTGGTAGATGATCAAATGCTTATGTCATGCAATAAAATGCATATTAATTATTTAAAAATCATACAATGTGATTTTCTAGATTTCAGGGTTTATTAGTGTTCAGTCATGGCAGAATAGTTTATAAAAACACTTTAGTCATGTTAACTTGCTAGTAACAATGACAATAGTCCCATTACAGCCAAAGCATCAGGCTTTGAATGCCACCAATAAACACACTGAATTAAAGTCTGTAACATACCCCCTGTTTCACAGACAAGGCTTAAGCCTAGTCCCAGATTAAGATGCATACTTGAGACATTTATTACGGAACAGACTGGTAAATTTCCAATAATCCAAACTCTAACACAAAGAAACAATGGAGCAATATGGCAGGCAGCAGAGTGAAAGTGAAGATGGTGAAAAGAGGAATGGCGAGTAGCCCCACACACTTTCAACAGTCACTGAAGGAGTATTGTTTAACTTGCCTTTTTATCTTGTAGAAAGATCACAAAGAGACTGGAGGTTGACGAGGAACTGAAGACTAGGAAATGGAATGAGGAGAAGATGATGACAAGTATGATTCAAGCAAGGGGCTTCAATCTGAGCCATTAAAAGGACTAGTCCAAGTGTGCTTGTATGTGTGGCACGTCCTTTTATCTGATGCTGAGGTGATGAGTGACAGCTGGTGGTGATCAGTAATTAGATGGTGATTGTGACTGGGTGATTGTTGACAGTGAGCAGGTGAGCAGAAGGAGGGATGACGGAGAATGTAGTTCGGAGGACGTGACAGAGTTGGTGACAGTGACAGTTTTAACTGAAAGCAACTTGCTCTGACATATCTTAAAAAATGTTGGTGCCATTGTTTTCTCTCTCTCTCTCTCTTTTTCTAAAGCACATTTAACCAGGCACAGGGCCTTAAAGTCTGGAATATACTACACTATGTAAAATTAATTACTGGTTTCAGTATAAAATAAACTGGTTGAATTAAAATTTTCAGTTCACCGATTATTTAACTTACATGTTGTTGTCATAACTTACAAATGATATAATATAAACTTATTCAAACAAACAAAGGTAACAAGCAATCATTCAAATTTAAGTTCTCCCAACTGTAAAACTCAACTATAAATCCATAATTTTAACTCTCTATGGTACCCAATATGATATCAATGAGGAAAAATAATATTTGTGTTGTTTTGCCTGCTTGAAGTTGGACACTTTAACAATACCAATAAACATTTTCATTATTTTTTTATTTATTGTTGCCTCAAAGCAACATTGTACCAAAATAGATAAATTGCCACATTTGACATTTTCATGCAGAAAAAAGAAACATATTTATTGAAAACAATTTCTTTAACCAGACACTTGAAAAAATTTTAATGTGTTCAAAATTTCATATTTAATCAAAAGAAACAATTTATATCCAGCTGTTTCTCTCAGGTAACATTGCATTAAACAAGTATTACCAAACATCATATCATTGTGTAATTATAAAAAGTCATCATATCCATCCTCAAACTCGTCTCCATCTTTGCTCTCACCCTCATTCTCTCCCTGTGAGATCGTATATAATATAACCCCTCATCATCACCCTCATCAACTGTCAGTGCTGTGGGTTTTTTTTTTTTTTCTTTTTTGAAGTGCTATAGAAAATGTGCAGATCATAATATATGCAGCTAGAGTATGTGAATTACTATTCTTATTAGTGCATTACAAAATCATGCAAAAGTGCAAATATATTTAGATAATTCTAACTCTTTTCCTTACAAATTTAATACATTTGTATTATGTCTGTATGGCCTTATGCGATTTCATTAAAGTACAATGTTATCTTAAAGCAACACACAGTTTTTTTGTAATGTCCTCTAAAACATTTGATGATATGTAATGTAAAGTTCAGACCTGATTTTTTTCTGCTGAGCAAAAAAAAAATTTCCCAGTTGATTTTTATTCCCTTCCAGCATAGAAATAAAGGGGGGGAAAAAAAAAAACATTTTTGATAACTCTTGTTTTTATTGGTATTTTTTCATGTCCATTACAATGGACGCCACGACTAAAATGCCATGAAATCTTTATTAAAAAAGGCCATGTTTTTAACATGGAACGTTGGTGGATTGGATGGGTTAGATGATTGTGGGCAATGTAACCCCAAGAAATCAGTTTTGCATATCAGTTATCAACTTCCAAACACATTGCTAACTTGTAACATTCTAAACTAATAAGAGATCAAACAATTACTAACAAATGGAAATGAACAAAAATACATCTGCTGGATATTCCCAGATATTCTCTCATTTGCGATGAGCTGCCATGAAGCAGTTTCTGTGTGGCACAAAGCAAAGATGGATGTTGCATTTGTCACAGAATACATGTGTTTTCCCTGTGCAGTATGGCCTCTTGCATCTGGTGGCCTCTGTCTTCTCATCATAATTCGGCATGTGGTCAACCATATCATGGACCTGCACTTCAGGTAGAGGCCTTGCATCCTGAGCTGGTGGTCTGTGAGTATGTGGTTGTGGTTCTGGAGACATACTGGGTCTTCCACGTTTTGCTGCCACTGGTTTATGGACACTCACCAGACACTGGGCCACATTCATCTTGAAATGGAGGAGATCCAGTGTGTCTTTGAACGAATTTCTCTGCGGTACAGACTAAAAAGTTGATCGGGCAGGTCAACACCTCCCATTGCTTCGTTGTACAGCTTGACCACCTCCGGACGGGACACCTTCAAAAATCTTGCCTGCTTTTTATCCCACCGCTGCACTGTATCCATTGTGCCGACACCAAAAAAGTTGGAGGCCATGACGACTGATCTGCTGTCAAACCATTTGACCAGTGCAACCTCACCATCACGGCTTACAGCTTCATCGCAGCTTCCTCGTGGCATTTTTGCCATTCCTTTGTCAGACTGTAGAGGAGGGTTGGCAAAGCAACAGACCCTTGCTGTTCCAGCGGCATGAATTTTCTTCTCATCCAACAGCTCCAGAAGATTGTACGTTGTGAAATAATTGTCAAAATACAACTTGTGGTCTCTGTAATGCACTGGCTGAGATGTTACACCGCTCCAGCTCCAAGTCCTAGCTGCGTCTTAAACTGCTCTGACAATTCCATTGTAGCTCCTTGGTGCAGCAGGAAATCATAGGCCATGCCACTTTTCCCACACAGGAAGTATATTTTCACCCTCCAAGGGTGTGGCTTGCCTTTTACGTATTGCTTGACAGAGAGAGATCCACGAAATGGCACCATTTGTTCATCAACACAAAGGTTTTCCTCTAGTGGAAGCTCCAAGCATCTTCTGTGTATGGCATCATAGAGAGGACGTACCTTATAAAACACATCATTGTTCTCTGCCAGCCTCTCCAAATTGTTGACCAAATGCAAATGTGACCGACGCTGGAAGAATCTGTCATGGCACATGGTGTTTCGAAAAATACCAATGTCCATCCCGGCTTCCCAGTACATGGAGACTCTTGGCATTTTCATCACGCTCGTAGCAAGGTGGAGACCAATGAGGGTTCTGATTTCCCCTGAACTGGTGGCTTTGAAACCTAGTGTGCCACTTTGCATGGCATAGATGTTGGTGCTGTCAGACATCAGATCGAAGAGCGCATCTTGTACATACTGTTTGAAGTATTCGTATGGACTCATGGGATGTCTGTCATAAATCAGATGATTCTGAAAGGAAGTATCGATGATTTTGGTGAATGGCCTATGGCGCCACTTATTCTGATGCTTCCTGGTTATTGTCATCTGCTCATGATCATCTTCCTGTCTGTTCACTGTAATCTCCTCCTGATCCTCTATCACTACGCTTTCTTCTACCTCAACCTCAGCTGCCACCTCAGGTTCTTCATGCATGCATCTCCACTGTTCCTTATCTTTGTCCCTCATCCTATCCAATAACAAAACAATCACATTTATAACTCTTTTTCCACTCATTTTCTGCAATTTACTTATTATACAAGGCATACAACTTTGTACTATACTCTCAACATCTACACTTACTCCCGTTTTCATCTGCCTCATTTCCTGAATCCAAGCAGTCAAGATCGGATAACTCTCCATTTACAAGGTGTTCAAGGAAATCTATGATTTTATACTCTAAAGGAAGATTGTGTGAAAAACAGGTTACATACATAAAACAAATCAATAGTGAAGTCATAGCTTAGCTATGAAATGCTTATAGGTATTTTGTTTCTTTGCATGAATGAATGAGTACTGGCTAATATCTCTTGACTCCTGTTGACCATTGGGCTGGACATTAAACTTTAAAAAAAAATTCAAAATAACTTGAAATATTAACTCTTGAAATTGTTTAAATTATGCTGAGAGAAAATGTATTAGCTTAGCATGAACATAAATTAACATTTTTAATGAAAATTAGGCACTTACTCCTCCCTCTCTCAAGCTTCAGAGCCATGCTTGTCTTGTCTGACGTCTGAAGCACCCTCAGATCAGGCTAAAAGTCATTTCTCGATTGTGATTGGATAATCAGGAACCAATCAGTAATAAGCATTATTCATACAATGAAATCAGAGATTTTTTATTGGTTTAGAGCCAGAACTATGTAATGTCCATTCCAATGGAAGCCAGGTCTGAATTAACATACTTCTTTTCTTACCAGTGAAGGTGACTCATATTTTTATGTGAGTGGTTAGCTGGTTTCATTGGAAAAAATATGGAGCCATGTGACATATACAAAATGGATCCCTGTGGGTCATGTGATCACTTTATTTCCACTTTCATTGATTAGTATTTGAGTTCTTCTGCCCTGAGATAGGGTTAAAGCATTAGTGATAATGCAGAAATCAAGTCGCAATTGTGAGATCATTGCATTTTGCGTTCCATGGTAGCCGACATGATTGTGATCGGCTTCCATGCTCAGGCCTGCAACATTTTATTCAATGGGGGTAGATATAATGCTTTAATTAACACTGTATTTTCAATTAGCTAAGTTGAAAACAAACTAAACTTTTTCATGAGAACTAATCATGAGCAATACAGGTGTATGACTGAGCAATACATTTGTTACTGTATTTACTAATCGTTACTTAATGAAAATACAGCTGTTCATAGTTTATGTTAGTTCAGAGTGCATTAACTAATGTTTACAAGATTTTAATAATGTATTAGTAAATGTTGAAATTAAAATGAACAAAGATTAATAAATGCTGTAGAAGTGCAGTACATTATTAGTTCATGTTAACTAAAGTTTTGAGAATTCCATAAATATTGGAAATTGGAAAAGTTGCTGCTTAAGTTTTTATAATAGTAATTTGCATATACTCCAGAATGTTATGAAGAGTGATCAGATGAATTGCATAGTCCTTCTTTGCCATGAAAATTAACTCAATCCCAAAAGAACCTTTCCACTGCATTTCATTGCTGTCATTAAAGGACCTGCTGAGATCATTTCAGTATTCGTCTTGTTAACTCAGGTGAGAATGTTGACGCGCACAAGGCTGGAGATCATTATGTCAGGCTGATTGGGTTAGAATGGCAGACTTGACATGTTAAAAGGAGGGTGATGCTTGAAATCATTGTTCTTCCATTGTTCACCATGGTGACCTGCAAAGAAACACATCATTACGTTGCATAAAAATGGCTTCACAGGCAAGGATATTGTGGCTACTAAGATTGTACCTAAATCAGCAATTTATAGGATCATCAGCAACTTCAAGGAAAGAGGTTCAATTCTTGTAAAGAAGGCTTCAGGGCGTCCAAGAAAGTCCAGCAAGTGCCAGGATGGTCTTCTAAAGAGGATTCGGCTGCGGGATCGGAGTGCCACCAGTGCAGAGCTTGCTCAGGAATGGCAGCAGGCAGGTGTGAGCGCATCTGCACGCACAGTGAGGCCAAGACTTTTGGAAGATGGCCTGGTGTCAAGAAGGGCAGCAAAGAGGCCACTTCTCTCCAAAAAAAAAACATCAGGGACAGATTGATCTTCTGCAGAAAGTATCGTGAATGGACTGCTGAGGACTGGGGAAAAGTCATATTCTCCGATGAAGCCCCTTTCCGATTGTTTGGGGCATCTGGAAAAAGGCTTGTCAGGAGAAGAAAAGGTGAGCGCTACCATCAGTCCTGTGTCATGCCAACAGTAAAGCATCCTGAGACCATTCATGTGTGGGGTTGCTTCTCATCCAAGGGAGTGGGCTCACTCACAATTCTGCCCAAAAACACAGCCATGAATAAAGAATGGTCCCAAAACACCCTCCAACAGCAACTTCTTCCAACAATCCAACAACAGTTTGGTGAACAATGCATTTTCCAGCACGATGGAGCTATAAGGCAAAAGTGATAACTAAGTGGCTCGAGGACCAGAACGTTGAAATTTTGGGTCCATGGCCTGGAAACTCCCCAGATCTTAATCCCATTGAGAACTTGTGGTCAATCCTCAAGAGGCGGGTGGACAAACAAAAATGGTAAATGTACTGCATTTATATAGCGCTTTCACAGACCTATGGCCCAAAGCGCTTTACAATTTTTGCCTCACATTCACCCATTCACACACCGACAGTGCCGTCAGCTATACAAGGCGCCATCCAGCTCGTTGGGAGCAGCTGGGGTTAGGTGTCTTGCTCATGGACACCTCGACACTTGGTCAGATGGAACCGGGGATTGAACCACCAACCTTCTGGTTAGTAGACAACCCACATGAACCACTGCCGCCCCACTAATTCTGACAAACTCCAAGAAGTGATTATGAAAGAATGGGTTGCTATCAGTCAGGATTTGCCCCAGAAGTTGAGAAGCATGCCCAGTCGAATTGCAGAGGTCCTGAAAAAGAACGGCCAACACTGCAAATACTGACTCTTTGCATAAATGTCATGTGATTGTCAATAAAAGCCTTTGAAATGTATGAAGTGCTTGTAATTATATTTCAGTACATCACAGAAACAACTGAAACAAAGATCTAAAAGCAGTTTAGCAGCAAACTTTGTGAAAACTAATATTTATGGAATTCTCAAAACCTTTGGCCATGACTGGTGTTAACTAATGTTAACTAATGAACCTTAATGTAAAGTTTACCATAATGTTAGAGGATATTTGCATCAAAGTGTTAAAGGACACACTCCTCTTTAAGCCCTATGAACTGTTCGATTTCTGTGTACACCCTTTATGGAGCGGGTCAAATTGACCCTAATTGGATTCAATACAATTCCTCAAAAATAACACTATGAAAAACAACAAAGATTCAGGTGCAAACTGTAAACTTTTAATATCAACATTTGTCAAATATTCTAAAATATATATATATATATATCTGAAGATATGATTTAATGAAAATGTTTTAACCTTATTTAAAACTGTTTTGTTTTTACACAATTTGAAAAGAAACAGTCCATTTTTAAATCACGCTATAAATTTATAAATACAACAAATAACATTTTTTTCCCTTAGAATAATAACTGAACAATTAAATGTAGCTGTATAATGAAAATATTTACCTTTCCTAAGTTGGCTGCTTTGTATACTCATTTCATAAAGTCAAGAAGTTTCTACTGACATGATGAGCACACAGCAAGTGTGTGCTTTCTGCATATGAACTTCACACTCATGGTGCTGGTTAAAACATTTTTCTGTATTGAAATAACCTCATTTTTTAGCTTCATAAGGTAGTAAAAAATAAAATCTCAAAATATACCAAGAAATTTTATTATTTTGGGTCAGTACTGTTGCCTTAGAGTGTTAGAATATGCGGGTCAAATTGACCCGGCGAACATCACAAATGTAACAGTAATTTAGTTTGTATATGTCAAAAAACACCAGCATGTTGAAACTTTGCATGCGTGTTCATGATGGTAAATGAGAAAAAGTCACAAAATATCAAGAAGAAAAACATAGGTTAACCAGTATTCCCAACAACTAGAAAATCTAAACAGATCAAATTGACCCGCAACATGACATCAGGGTTAAATCAGGGTGGAAATGGCCTTTTGCTTTTAAATTCTGACAATTTTTTATGTAAAAATCCAACTAACATTATAAGTGCACCTCAGTGAATAATAATAATTTAAAAATAAAAATGCAATTCATGACCGTTTCATTGCTGCCATCTGTTAACACCCATTTAGTAGACATTACAATATGGTTGTTTTTGCTGAAGTCTGTGAAATTTCAGATGTTCGGGGAGATTGTCTGAATCACGGCCTGTGGTTATGCTATAGAAAACAGTGAGAAATATTCCTCATGGCATGTGAGTAATGGCCTGAGACCCAGTAAAATATCACCATACATTCTTCAGTAGACTGAAAGTCTTTAGACAGGAGTCTTAATTGAGCAGCAGATACTCATTTTGCTACATAATTCCTTTATGAAGTTATATAATGTCTTACTCCTATCTCTGGTCTTACATTAGTAGCGTACACATACTTAAAAGGTCATTATCAGTCTAAATGCTTGTAGCGGTCACCTCTCCCAATTATGTTAAAATTCTGTCTATTCCTCAAACAATGCTATCAAATGGCTTCAGAACATATACAAACTTCTTTCGTGTGTCATGGAAAAGTTAAATTATATTAATTTGGAATGCTCAGTAAAGAAATATTTTAATGGGCTAATTGTTCCTTTAAGGTTTTCAAATAAAGTGACCACAGATTTGCTTTAGCATTTGTGTTTTTAACAATTATGAATTACTCCCAGGTGTATGACTGCCTTTGTGCTTCATATAGATTATTTGCCAGACTAAACTCCTGAGGCTGGACTGAGAAAATGAAACTAATTACTGAGGTCAAATCTTTCCAGTCCAGCATATTGTAATGAGTCTCCCATCAGTGACTGTGGATTCCCCATAGAATCAGGAAGCCTTTAGAGACCCAATAAATGATTGCGTCACAGCCTCTACAGACCTCATTTGCCCTTAACAGTGATATAATTTCTCCAAATAACTGAAAAGCCAGTGTACTAACTCATCTGTATCTGTAAAACATTAACATGTAACAGAAAGAAGACTGAACTGCCACAATGCCGGGGTGTTGTGTGGATACTGAGGGGTTCTGAAGGTTTTTTAAGGAAGTGCTACAGTTGCTAAAGTGCTCTGGGTGGTAACGAGCTGGTTGCTTACTGGAGTCTAGCTGTATATAAAATCATCCCCTATGTGTTAATGCACTATTAATATATTCCACTTGAAGCAGCGAATAAAAACCACAATGACTGAAGCATTTTCTGACAAGATGCAGGAATTCATGTGCTGCAACCCTCCTATTGTACACTCATTATTGTGGTGCGTTATGAGATTTAATGGGTGCACTTAATAATGGCCTCTATGGCTTCAGTAACCACAACTATAAAGTAGTAAGGGGTTGATTTTGGGCACAGCCAGGGTGTCTATGATATTCTGGACTCTAGCTATGGCTTCCGTCGTTCCTTTGATGAAAGTCTCTTTTAGTCTATTGTGTTGTTCTTAGCACGTCGTGTGTTGTCCAGATCCATGGAGCGGAAGAGGACATGGGAGGATAAGGGTGGAACAGGCGGAGTAGTCGGCCAGGGTGGATCAGGTTGTGCAGACGGCCAGGGCGGACTTGACGACCCCCAGCGTGGAACAGATGACCACCACCGTAGTGCTGGAGCTGACGACCACCACAGCAGTGCAGATGGGTTTAAAGACCCCCAGGGTGGAGCAGACGACCACCACAGCAGATTTAATAATTCTGGAGGCCACCATGGTTGATCAGGAGAAACTGACACAAAGGAAAGAGAGGTTAGCATTGGCCACTAGAGCCGTAACAGGACAGGCAATGACCTCGGGATCGCCCTTTAAGGTTCTGGCTAGAACATCCTCTCTGGTCGTATTGAGGCAGGCAGACAGTTCAGGTACCACCTCAGTGGTTGTACTCGGGCAGAGAAGGGACTCAGAAATGACCTTCGGGGTCATGTCTAGGCAGTCAAGGAACTCAGGGATTATCTTCGTGATCATATCAGGGCAGACATGAAGCTCAGGGTCGACTTCCATGGTTGTACCAGAACAGACAGGAGGTTCATAGGCGACCATCGTGGTTGTATCAAAACAGACAGGAAGTTCATATGTGACCATCGTGGTCGTAGCAGGACAGACAGGAAGTTCATAGGTGACCATCGTGGTCGTATCAGGACAGACAGGAAGTTCATAGGTGACCATCTTGGTTGTATCAGGACAGACAGGAAGTTCATAGGCGACCATCGTGGTTGTGTCAAAACAGACAGGAAGTTCAGGAATGACCTCTGTGGTTATATTAGGGTACACAGAGTTCATAGATGGCCTCCATGGTCGTATCCGGACAAACAGGAATTTCATGGGCGGCCTCCGTGGTCATATCAGGGCAGACAGGAATCGCAGGGATAACCTCCGTGGTCATATCAGGACTTGACTCGCTAGCGCCCTCTTGACCTGCACTGACGTGCTCAGGGACTGACTTGGTAGCACCCTCTTGATCTGCACTAGTCTGCTCAGGATCTGGCAAGATCTGGAAGATCTGCTGAGACGTGACGAGGCTCTGGACTGGTGGTCATTTTGTGCACAGACTCAGATTTGGTAGCCATGTTGTGAACTGGCTCTGGCGTGGGAACTACAGGACAGGAACGTGTGTGCAGCACTGGGCTAGGGATTACCAGAACTGAGTCTGTCGGTGACAGTGCTGAGTCCAAGCTCCATGGCCACTGGAGCTTGATATGTGGCGCCTCCCACGGTAAACATTGAACCAAACAAATTTAAAAGATAATCCAAAAATTCACAGAACGATCATGGAGGAGTGTCTCCTCAAGAGGTGGGTTGAGCCCATATCGACAAAAAAATTATAAAAAAAAATGAATGAGAGCACAGCCTGGCAAATCAGAAATATTGGCAATGTCCAAGAAAAGCTGTATGTACTCCTCAATAGTGCGGTTACCTTGACTCATATGGACCAATTCCACTGCTGGATTCATAGTGTGACTGGGAATGCTGGGAAGTTCTTAAATAGCGTGATGTGATGCATGGCAGGTTTATGTACAATCAGTCCCAGATATGAAGGCTTATGGGAAATGTAGTGTGTTTAAATGAGTGACTGTCTGAGGTTGAGTGCCCTCTAGTGGCTCCAGTGGATAACCCTGACACATCAGCAGAAACCAGCTTCAAGTCTTACAAGGAGTTTGTAGGCTGCTCTGTGTACATTCACATTTCCACAACAATTATATTCTAACAGAGTCCACTAACTATGCCATTACTTCGGTTAAAAAGATTCGGATTGGCACAGAAAAATGGACAAAATTAGTCATCTTCCACACATGGTCATAGTCAGAAGCATATCTCCCTCCATCATGTTGCTGATGATCGGACCCTGAACTTAGGGACAGAATGTCCCTCTAGGTCAGGACAAGGCATCCGCAGGTCTCAAGCAGAGTGCCACTACCCATAAAGGACCTGTACTGGACACTGAGCGCACATACAAAGACACACATAATTCACAGCTTCTTTAAGGCTGAAGTTGATCTGAGCTCTGCTCTGAACAGGAAACTTTCCCAAAACATATACTGATAAGTTGAAGTCTGCTTATATCATGGTTACAGCATCTCAGATACTTTTTACAGGTATTTTGATTCAAGACATTTTCAGTTTTTTTTTTGTCTAAAACGCTCTTACGTACTAACAGCAAATACGATAGTATTTAACTAATTCAAAGATAACAACATTACCATTTTGCTACTGAGAAGTCAGGTAGCTCTTTAAAAGTGAACTAGATTTATTGATAATCAGCTTGAAAACTTGAGACCATACTTGAGTAAAAGTATAGATATCTTACCAGATAATGACTTTGGTAGAAGTAAAAGTCACTGTTTAGAATATTACTTGAGTAAAAGTTTTAAAGTATGTGATATTTTTTGTACTCAAGTATGAAAAGTATTTTTTTTAATGTTAAACATACTTAAGTACTGAAAGTAAAAGTACAAGTAAATGCAAAATACAAAAGGAGTAATAAGACATTGCAATCTGACATTGACCCTGTATTTCACATGAGAAATTAATCATACGGCTGTCAAGCACTCCATTGGAAAACCAAGCTTCACACTTCAGTGTAATAAAGAGCAGAAGAGGCACTTTAATGAATCTTCTTAGTCATATGTCTCAATCGATTCTGTGTAAATAGTAAAGCACCAGTGACCAAGGATGTGATGACTCATTAACAGATGAAAAGTGAGGATATTTTGCCATGACAAGTGTAATAATATAACCCGTAAACCCCTTAACATTCATTTCTTTATATCTTTCAGTGCCCTTGAACTAAACGGTTAAACCTTTTTGGCATATTTCAATCAAAAATTAAACTTCTGTCGTCATTTACTCACTCTTATTCCAAACATGTATGCGTTTTTGTTTTTCCATCTGTATAAAAACAACACTGATATTTCTCGAAATATTTTATTTTATGTTTCACAGAAGAAAGAAAGTCATAAAGGTTTGACATGAAAGTGAATAAAATAACAGAATTTTCATTTTTGGGTGAACTATCATGCCAGCCTGCGCGATGACGTACTGGATTAAATCCAATAGCGTAACATGCTTGGTGTGTGTTTTTTGATGATGCCATAAATACGTGCAGGAGAGATGCATGCTGGTTAGAAATGTATGGCAAGCCAATTTAGCATTAATTATCACTGGCTCTACTAGTAGTTTAGTTTTGATTAGCCAAAATTTCAATTCCTGATATCTATTCTGCAATTTTGACTTGTCGTAATTGGATTTAAGATAGGTACAACATGATTCTGACTAGTCATAATGTACATTGATAATACATTTGCAATGCTATTTTAACTAGCCATTACATACATTCGAGATTCAATGCTATTTTGACTAGTCATATTCTTCAATTAGAAAATATTTCTGATAACTACAAACTAATTTTGACTAGATTTATCTATAATGCTTATGTACTGTACATAATTCTAACTAGAGATAATTTTACAAGTCTGTGAAACCAGGCTATAATCTTTTTAAACTCAGCCTTCACCTTTTTCTGACTGGGTCTGCCTTGATTCTGAAGCATTATGCTTGTCCGTCATACAATTTAGATTGAAAATATACTATGTAAATAAATTTATGGAGAGTCAAATCATAGTTTTATATGCCAATTCCACCTGCCCATTAATATGAAGAATTCGACTATTCAAAACAGCATTGTAGATCTCGAATGTATATATGACTAGTCAAAATCACCTTGGATTTTAAGTCCAATTACGACGAGTCAGAATAGATATCTGGAATTGGAATTTAGATAAGTCAAAACGAAATCATGTCTAGTAGAGCCATGGGTATTCAATGCTAAAACGGTTTGCCATAAACGGCCGGATTCTCGGACTAGAAAAATTGTAGGGTGTGACTTGATTGGGTAGTTGTGATTTGCTCAATCTGTGATCTCATGTGTGACAAATGTTTTCCACCCTTGTGCCACTAAACATCATCAGAGATGTTGTTGCATGAGAGAAGTTATTTTGATTAAAGATTACAAGTGGTAATGCTTTTTTTTTAAATATAAATAATGTGTATATCTGATCAATTATTTATAAAAAATAAAAACATTTTGATTTGATGGTGACTTTAACTGTGGCAAACGGGGACAGATGGAGACAGTGTGTGCATGAGGGAGTGCAGTGCTGGAGTTGAAGAGGTGTTTGGAGAGCAGTGGGAAGCCATTTAAATTTCATGATACAGGAAAAAAACTTTAAAATGTCATGATGGGTGGGCTGTTCATAAACATATCAATAAGGGAGACACAATGGCATCCCTCTTTGGAAGCTTGTTAATTAACATTTCAAAAGCTTTTAAGTGCTCATAAAAAGAGATTTAACTGAGATGAAACCACAGCAGACAGACACGATTCTTGACGCTTAACAGTTTTAAAGACAAGAGGCTACAAGAACAAAAATGGATGTTGATCACTATTGCAAAATAGTTTGAAACACATATCTCATATTTAAGAAAATCTTGCTGAGTCTGGAAAACAATAAAAAGTAATGGTAAAAAACAAACCACAAAATCAAACAAACACAAGACTAGTCATTTTGAGCAAATCTGTACTGCCCTCTACAGGTTCCAAGTAAATAATGAAAAGGTAGAACACAATCGTCAGAGTACAATATCAGGTATCCGTAATACCATGGTACTTTTATATAAAAATGGTATTAAGATCATAAGACTAAAAACCATTATACTTTGATATCTGTGTCAAGATAGTGACGATTCTCATGTTCATTTATTATGGAATTACAATGGAAAATGTTCCAAAACCCATGACATGTAGAGAGAGAGAGAGAGAGAGAGAGAGAGAGAGTGTGTGTGTGTTTATGTGTTGATGTTAGTGAGCACATGAACGAGAAATCCAAGGAACAGTCTTATGTAGAAGTAGTAGTAATATTATTATTATTATTATTATTAATGATACTCACAGTTTAGGTTTTAATTACTAGTGAAGTGAATGTACATGTATTACATGAAAGACCTTTTTAAAATAATAATAATAAAAAATGAACCAAATGATACTCACAGTTTAGGTTTTAATTAATGGTGAAGTGAATGTACATGTATTACATGAAAGAGCTTTTTAAAATATCTTTACATAAAAAAATTATAACTATACAGCTGTTCTGTATTGTATCATTATATCACTTAACCTGTAGCCATACTGTTTGCACCTTACAAAACAGGATAGTGTAATACTATAATTACAATTAAAACAAATTTTTGATGACAGGAAGACGAGATATACAACATAATCAATCTACAGCATGTCTCTATACAGTGCACAGGACCTCTGGTGGCCTACAAAACAAAGTGTACCATAAAACCAGCAGTGACATGTACCAGTCAAAAATGCACCAAGGTTTTTTTTTTTGTTTGTTTTTTTTTGTTTTTTTTACGACTCCATGATGTAACATCAACCATTTCGTTTTAAATTGTTCAATGTACAATGAACTATATCATTATCTACAGCTGAATCTTGTGAAAACAGTCAACATATCAAGGTCATATTTTACCCCAGCACAAAAAAGAAAAGAAAAAAAAAAAAACCCTCCCCAAACAAACAAACAAAAAAGAAATAAATGCTTTGCCTAAAGAAAATGGTGCTTAAGATCATTACAATTTTTGGCATTGTGGAAAAAAAAAAAAATCTCAATCTCATTATGGTAATGTGTGGCAAAAAAAGTTTTTTTTGTAACTCATTGTAATGCACGCTGACATGAAAAAAGTATTGTATTACATTATAGTGAAAAAAGTTCCAACACATTATAGTAAGAATTTATATTTATTTTATATGCTTAAATGTCATGAAAATAATATAACAATGCTAAACTCTTGCTTAATTTTCTTCATGCCAAAAATGTATTTTTCTTATGATTTTGGGGTAAAATATTGCAAAGTTTTATGGGATTAACCTTGAATTATCTAAAGTGAAGTGCTGCGTTTGTTAAAAAGAGAAGAAAAATATGTGAAAAAGTAAAAATGATTGTAATTTACAGTAAAATGCACAGAAAGTGACACCGTGTGCTGACGTCCTGAGAATGTCAAAGATGTGCTTTCAGATCAACACACATCAGTGCGCGTTCAGGGTGAGAAACAGTGTATATACCGACTTTCTTCTGTATTACTCTAAGGTCAGGCTAAAAAAAGTAATTCTGTACCAGTGTTAAGGCATAAGTGGACAGCATAAACACACATACGCACATACAATCTCTCACAATCACTCACCACTAAAACAGTTTATCACCAGTGTCATAATTTCCATAAAAGTATTCTTGTTTGGGTACACGAGCCTCTTCTTGATCACAGAAATGTGTGCACCATAAAGACAATTAAAACACCCCCAATTCACACAGTTCTGTGTCCCCTTTTCCCTGAAATACTCCCAACAAAGTGGTCCGGCCATGGGAATCATGGGAACTCTACAGAGGGCTGGCACGTTACACCTGCTCCCCAAAAGTGTCTGAAGTATCAAGTACCAGCATCCTGCACATACCCACATCACTTCCTCCTCCTTTTCATTCTAGAGCACTGAGCGGCTGGCCTGGGCACTCATCAGTGCACACTGAAGGATCATGGGAAACAGGGCGCTGGAGTGAGATGGAGGCTTTTAGCTGCAGTTATAGGGGCAGCTTTTATCTCTCTAGGGTTTCCTCTTCGGGGATGCTGATTATGGCCGATGAAACCTTCAAAAGTTATTGAAAGAGGCAATTATCTTTTTATGATGCATTATTTAGTCCAGGTGATAAAGGTTAAAGACAACGATCACATTTACATGCAGATTATCTTACAAGTATGGACTTAATTAACAAAAAAATATTTATTAAAATGAAAAAACTGCTATCTTAAAATGTAATAATACTATTTCACATTAATACTGTTTTTACTGTATTTTCATTGATCAAATAAATGGAAACATGAAAAAAAATCTTACTGACCCAAACTTTTAAATGGTTCTCTAGATACAGATACAATCATAGATCCCATGTGGATATTCTAAATTAGGTCATTCTAGTAACATAGGCATATGCCGTCAAGAAACCTGCATATTAATGCTTATTCAGGTTTTACATTTCATTTCTGAATATTCTTGTGTGTGTAAACATGATCATTTACTGCGATTAAAACAAGTGTTGAAAGTGTCAGACCTGGTGTAGATCCTGCTGTCCTCATGAACTTCCATTTCTGAGCTTTTATACTCATTCAACTCTTTTCTTATGGCCGCCTAGAGGAGAACAAAGACCGCGAGAGTAAAGAGAAAGAACAAACTAAACACTCAGAATATCACTGGTTGCGTTGAATTTTAGAACTACATCTTATGGGTGAAGTTATGTGGTCAAATCGACATAAAATTCCAAGCCTTTAAAGCTGGTCGATGTTTGAGGTCTTGGTGTTTTAGACTGCAGATATTTTCAATTATGTGCAA
Organism: Opsariichthys bidens; assembly: GCA_037194245.1. Taxonomy (NCBI): domain Eukaryota; kingdom Metazoa; phylum Chordata; class Actinopteri; order Cypriniformes; family Xenocyprididae; genus Opsariichthys; species Opsariichthys bidens. The sequence goes on from CM074302.1 coordinate 15,498,411, forward strand.
ATGTTTTTATGTAACTACAATTTACATAAGACAAAACTGAAATGAGTTTATATCGGTCACCACAAGGGGGCAGATGAGCCCAGTAATTCAGTCAGACCTTGTCAGCAGGTGTAAGTTTGGTCCAAGGTTTGTCAGCACGCCGGTCATAGTCTTGAGCATGAGTGCACTCCACGTACTCATGGAAGCGCAGGATTTTTCTGGCCTGGAGCTCAGCTACTGTGGGCCTCTGTGACAACTGCAGATTGAAAGACACGACAGTACTTGCTTTCATGCTTCCACGACATGCAACACTCTCAAAATATTTTTGCCACTATTATTAGCAGTATGTAACTTGATTAGTAGTAGTTTTTGTCCACTATAGTTAAGAATTCAGAAGTCAGTAGTGAACAAACTTATTTTAATATTTATTTTATTACATCTTGAATTATATTTTGAAACTCTTAACAGAGATTGTGTTAGTGGGTTTTTTTTTATCCTGTAAAAGGATAAGAAAGATAAATTAAATGAGAGAAATTTAATTCTAATTTTAAATTACCATAACTTTACCCAAACAGACAATTGGGTCAATTTTTTTTTCTTCTTTTAAAAGAAACTTATACTTCTATTCCACAAGGGTGCACTCAATTGATCAAAAGTGTCAGTTAAGAAATTTAAAATGTCACAAAAGAGTTCTATTAACTAACTTTCTACTCATCCACATTTCCCATACCTCATTAAGCATAAAATCCATTTTCAACTAGCTATAATAATATTAATAATAATGATGATGATGATGATGATAAGAAGAAACTTGTCTTGAGCGCCAAATCAGCATCTTAGAATGATCTCTGTAGGATCTTGTGACACTAAAGACTGCAGTAATGGCGCCTAAAAATTCAGCTTCGCCATCAAAGGAATCAAACACATTTTCAAATAGAAAACCTATTTTAAATTCTATAATTTCATTTTTTGATCAACTAAATTTTGCTTAAGATACTTATTTAAAAAAACAACAAAAAAAAAATCTTACTGACATTTGATCGTAGTGTAATTGTCTTTCAAACTAATACCAAACATTTAAGCCTTTAGAGGTTTTCATGACAAACACAATTAATCAAATAATGAATGTCCCTCCAAACCTTTCTGGTCAGTCTACGCTTTATTTCACTCCTTTCTGCACGTCGGTCTGCTTCATTCTTGGCTGAAACAGAAGAACATGCCGATATTAAGAAAATCTTTTTTGGAAGCATAAAAACCTTGCAACAATAAGGTATGGCTGACTACGACAAATGATACAGAATGACTAGAACACTGACCTAGTAGGATATTTCTCTGCTCAAGTTCTTGTGCGGTGGGTCTCTGACTCAACCTCCTGTGAGAACATGCAAAATACGCAGCGTCAGTGCGAAAAGGACAAAGACACTATGAAACCCCCCTGAACATACAGACAGACCTCGTGAGGGTGGTGCCGATCTTGTTGCGGAGAGCTTCCCACTGCTCTTTGTTGGTCCAGGTGGTGTTCTCCGGGTCCTGAGCCTGCTCTTTCTCCAGCTGACGCTCCAGCTTTAGTGCCAGAGTATCCTTTCGCTTCACACGACTCGCAAGACCATCTAACAAGACACGCACACAATCCTCATTAGGTGTTATGTATGAACAAAGTTGTAACATTCATAATCTAACACACACACGGTTAAAAGGCTCTGACATTATGGCAAGCCGTTTTGACTTTTATTCATTCTCAGGATATGAACTTGTGATATCAACAATTGCATTTTCACTAGTTAAAATGTTCATTCTTGATATCAGGAATTAGATTTCCACTAGTAAAAACTATCTATCTACAAAAATGATCTTGATATCAGGAATTCATTTCAGATATCAGAAATGAATATTTTTACTAGTAGCGATTCAATTGTTTATATCAAGAATAGACATTTGCACTAGTAACAATGTAATTGTTGATATCAGAAATTTGCATTGTTTCTAGTAAGAATTGTATTCCTGATGTGTGAAACTGGAATTTCAACTAGTAAGAAATGAATTCTTGATATCAACAATTGAATTTGAATGGCAGCCTATGGTGAGATTTCACTAGTAAAAATACAATTGTTGATATCAAGAATTATAGTCGTTACTAGTGGAAATTGAATTGTTGATATCAAGAATGAACTTTGTTACTAGTGAAAATCTAATTCCTGTTCTCAAAAATTGTCATTGCTACTAGTGGAAATGTAATTCCTGATATCAAGAATTAACATTTTAACTAGTGAAAGTTCATATCCTGAAAATGAATAAAAGTCAAAACGGCTTGCCATACTGACATAAGATATCTGTTAGCAAAGAGTTTGACACCATTACTCCATAACATTTACTTATAGTTTTAGTTGTTTCTCTGTAAGTAACCATGGATGCTTTTCCCCCAAGGATGGTTAGACGTACACTACTACTTTTTTAATGTTAGAATTTTATAAGTGTATTATGCTAACCAAGATTGCATTTATTTGACCTAAATTACAGTAAAAAAACAGAACTATTGTGAGTTTTCTATTATTTATTATTCATTCCTGTGATGGTAAAACTGAATTTTCAGCAGCCATTACTATAGTTCTCAGTGTCACATGATCCTCAAGAAATGATTCTAAAGGGCCGTTCACACCAAGGACAATAACTATAACAACAAAGACAACAAAGTTCTAAAATCCACACCAAAACTATAATGATAATGACACGGAGGATCGTTTTTTTGCTTTTGTTTTATTTATTTATTTTTAGCTGGTGAAAGATAAAAACATTTCAAACTGCAGCGAACGCTTATAATAAACAGAACAATATCATGCATTGGTGTGGATCCTAATGTAGTTTTTTTTAGTTATCATTCTTGGTGTGAATGGGCCTTAATTTTCTGATTTGCTCAAGAAACATTTATTTATTATCAATGTTGAAAGCAGTTGATACTTTTGTAGAAACGTGATTTCAGGATTTTCAGCCTTTTACGGTCACTTTTTATCCATTTAATGCATCCTAGCTGAATAAAATTTCTTTCAAAAAATATACTGACAATATTATACTGTCACATTTTTTATGCACATAATTGCAGCATAGGTGCAACATTTCTAAATCAGGTCCCACTTCATATTAGGTAGCCGTAAGTACTCGCATTTAAATTAATCTTTTGATATAATGCACTTATTGTATACATATTTTTACATTCTACTTATATTTATAAAAAAAAATAGCTGCAAGCAATTACTTCTGTAATTAATTTCTGCAATTACATTTACATTCATAATTACACTGCTGACCCTAATCTCCCTAATTTTGCTACTTTTTTATGCATGTACACTGTAGTAAAGAGAGGGACCCTAAATCACTCTCATTTGGCTGGTTATACAGAATTAAAGCATCCTACTTGTGGGAACATCCTCCTCATCCTCATCTTCCTCCTCATCATCTCTATAATGGATGGGTCCGTCAGAGTCGCTCTCCTCCTCCTCATCCTCACTGTTTCCAGGTCCTGCGTCCTCAGGAATGACAGTGACTCGTGGGTCTCCCACCAGACCGCGCCGACTGCGTGGCTCCAGTTCCGGCTGTCGTGTGGGCCGAGGGGCAGGACGCAGCTTCTGAAGCTCTTCTTCAATGTCAAAATCATCATCCTCAGGCCTAAAGAACATAAAATCATAAACAAACAGTTAGCATATGAATAGGGTTATGTGCTTTAAGATTCTCAGGTAAGTCTAATGGTAGTATTCAGACAGAAATCGAATAATCAAACCTAAAATAATACAATAGCCTTGACTCCTCACACTGTACTATAAATGAAATATCGATTAATCCTTGTTAAAGATACAAAAGTTAATCATTCAAGAGCGGTGAATGATTTGGTCTTTGTCTATTGTTGCTCGTTTAACATTAATGACACAGTCAGCAGCATGTATGTTATGCTGTTGTCACATTAAGACCGACTATACAAATCCAATATAATAATAATACACAACCCATTTCAACATAAGTCAACTGTTTAGATTCACATTCGACATTACCAACTGTGCTTACGAGAATACTTGCAAAGCAGGACGTCTCTTATTCATGGGCTTGAATGGTTTAAAATCGTTTGAATTTTTTAAAATGGCAAGACCTAATTGTACAAATGTCACAAAATTGTCCCAAATGTCCTTCACGCAGGCTCGATTGGGCAGTCCCTATTTTTGAGCCTTGTAATACTTCTTTCTAGGGCATAAAAAGTACATGGAGTCCAAGGGCAGAGAACATTGTGTTCTGAGAAAACTGATATACTGATATGTACACTCACAGTCGCAGAGGTTCGATAGTGACAGGAAGCGAGTATCGCACCCCTCCTGGAGCCTCAGCGAGAAAGTCTGGAGGTGATTCAAAGAGAAGCGAGTGGGCTCGCTGGGATCCTTCCGGGTTGGGCTGGACTGGGCCTGGACTGTTCAAGGCTCTCTGGATGCGAATGTGCAGAGGTAAAGGTGGCTGGGAGGGTGGTTCTGTGGTTGGGCTGGGTGGGTCCACGTGGGGGACTTCAGGAGGTGGTTGTGAGCGAGGAGGGGATGGCGGGATATGGATTGGTGGAGGAGAGATTACTTCAGGCTTTGAGCTTCTGCTGTCATCTGATTGGGCTGGGGGCAGAGCAGATGTAGGGGCTGGGATGGAGTTGGGGCCTGAGGGTGGAGGCTCAGGCTGATTGGCAGAGGAGTCGTCTGAGTGGCGTTTGGTCACAGGAGTCATCCTCTTTGGGGGAATGGGAGGAGATCGCTTGACTGGGACCGGGACTTGAGAAGGATCCACTGTAGAAAAAAAGTCAAATCAATATTAACATCACAGAGAAAAGAATGTTAAAGCACATAAGGCAACAACAAATCAGTTTGTACGAAAGTGCCAAGCTAGGATGTTATCAGCAATGATATTGATTCGCATGCCATGGAATTAATCAATCAGTCAATCAATCAGGGATTAGTCCAGGATTTTTAATTAATACAGGATTTAATATTCTAAGATAACCGATAATATTAGATTCTAATTTTCTTAGAGTTTGTTTGATAAATAACACTATGCAAGTTTGTGAACAGAAAGGCAGAAACATAAAAAGTCTGACTGTTCAGAACAAGCTACATTCTAAATGCTGTCACAAAGGACATTATAAAGGTCATCAAAGTAAAGGCCAATTCACATGAAGGATGATAACTGAAATGATACCAATACCTATAAAGTTTTAATAAGTGTCCAAATTTTAGGAGAAAAGTAATGTCCACACCCTAGCTGCAATGAAAATGACACAGAGGAATAGTGTCTGCATTATTTTCAAGCTGATGAACGATAAAGCATGTGCGTATAATAAAGCTCTAGTGGTATATAGAAAGTTGCATTGGTGTGGACACGAATACAGTTACCATACTTGGTTCTTAAACATCTACTTCAGCTTGGTCAGCTTTCTCAACCAGGCCTTAGTTACAGCAAACATGACATCAAAACTGACCCTACTTAGATTCTCAATACATGTTCCTACTCTTACTGCGCATTATATATCAATGCGCGTTCGTAGAGAATAACAGCTCAGACATGTGAAGAAAAGTACTGAGAGGTTAAGTATGCACTTGTTATGTGTCAGTCAAGCATTCATGTCCGAGTTAACGTGGTTGCGTGCTTAAACGCAGGTCAGTTCCACTCTGAATGTCAAAAACTCAATGCCTCCAAACTTACTCTAAAGTACTTGTTGAGTGACGCTCAGTCAAGTTGTATGTTCTGTGAGAGGGTGAAACGTTAGTATTCAGGTGTCATCCAGATTGAGTGTTAATTTAATCTTCATTACTAGTTATTGGTCATCTTTTACACTGGTTAGATGGAATTTTCACATCTTCTGAATAGGATGAACTGAATTCTATTCATTCACAGTAATAATAGTGATTTGGAGAATTATGGAGATGTTGAGTATGGGTGTGAAAACAAGCATGACTCTGTGAGGTTATTGGAACATTAGGACATGCATGCCAGCCGGTGTGGGATGGGGAGACACCAGGGCTACCTGGGCGGAGCTGAGTGACCCTTTGGCTGAGGTAGGTGGGCAGGGAAAGATAGACTCCCTGCTGTCTCCAGCTTGTCCAGTATTGAGGAGGTGGAGCTTTGTAATATCTTTGTAATGTTGATGCTTTGGGGCGGATGAAGGGAAATATGTTTTTAGCATCTCATACAACAATCAGAAGCACTGTTGGACACTGGTCTAGTTCAACAGGTGACACCTATTAAAACCTCCTGCTTTAAGGGTTAGTGTAGGCTTTTATTCACATCATTCACAACATTGATCAAGGCACATACATAACCCAATAAAGTTGCAATTAATCTTTCAGTGAGCTTTATTAGCGGTCCAAAAGGACACACTTCAGCTTTAAGCTGGTGGTTATTATGTGACTTAAATTGTGTCCAAGTAGTAAATTCAAAGCCTTAACTTAACTAAAAATAAAAGTATGAAAATGTTCAACAAAACTTCCAACAATGAAGCCTGTTTAAACAAGTTTGGGGGAAACACTCAATTACTCAAATAGTTCAGTAGTAGGCTATACTGAAACGGGATTGTCATGGTATGTAGACTAGGGAGTCTATGAATAGATACTGTTGGAAAGGGGTAGTGTACTGTGTTTCTAACACTTTAGCAGCTGCTGCCTGCCTCTCATACCACTGGGCCACAGCATGTCTAAAGTTATCTTTCCTCAATGACACCGTTTCAGCTGTCGTCTGAATGAGATGTATTGAGAAGTCAATCCACAAAATCTATCGGAACAAACTATTGAAAATCAACAGCATACGAAAGCAACAAATTATGGACTGAACTGACTGATTCAATCAAACATCTAAATAAAGAGGAAGTTACTTTCATTCATGATTTGGTTCATGGCTTACAACTCTTTACTGACAGATTTTCTGAAATGTTAATGCAGAAAATGAATTGGAAAAATACATATGGAATCCAGGTTGCTAAAGAAGAAGCCACTGTGCTGCTCTATTGAACTGATAAAGTGGGAGGACAAAAGTACAGTGAGTTCTCATGTCTGTGAGAGCGGACATGCGCATCAGCTGCTATGGAGGACAAACAGAGACACTTGAGTCCTATAGGAACATCACACACACACTCCAAGTTTTTTCTATCCCTTGCCCAAGTGCAATTACTTGGGCCATTTTTTTTTGTATGATTTGATATTTAAAACCTGCTTTGCAACATTGTCTCAGTGTAGCTGAGAATTTCCTCAGAACTGTGGGCTGAAGCCAGGTGCAGCAGCACTCAGGAGACAGGTGTGTTGCGAGATATGAAGCTGCTCGATGAACAGTTTTCCAGCACAAACAGCACAGAGACATGTCTAAGCCTGCCCATCTTGCTGTAACTCATCTGTCTCTCTGCTTCAGAGGAGGAGCAGTAGACACTAAGACAACTGATTCACTCAACACCTAAGCCATCATCTATTATTAAAGGGTTAGTTCACCCAAAAATGAAAATTCTGTCATTTATTACTCAGCCTCATGTCGTTCTACACCCATAAGACCTTCGTTCATCTTCAAAACACAAATGATGAATTTCTTTTATAATATCCGATGGCTCAGTGAGGCCTCAATTGCTAGCAAGGTAATTAACACTTTCGGATGCCCAGAGGGTACTTAAACATATTTAAAACAGTTCATGTGTGTACAGTGTTTCGACTTTTCAACAATATCTAGTGATGGCCGATTTCAAAACGTTCCTTCGAAGCTTTAATCATTTGTTTCGAATTAGTGGTTCGGAGCGCCAAAGTCATAAGTGATTCGCAATTTCAATACTTCACGTGAGTTTGGCAGTTTGATGCGCGAACCGAACCACTGATTCAAATCAAAAGATTCGTAAAGCTTCGAAGCAGTGTTTTGAAATCAGCCAACACTAGACATTGTTGAAAAGTGGTTATTTTGTCCTTTTGCCGCACAAAAAGTGTCCTCGTCGCTTTATACCATTGAGGTTGAACCAATGTACTCACATGAACTGTTTTAAATATGTTTTAGTACCCTCTGGGCATCTGAAAGTGTTAATAACCTTCTGGAAATTGAGGCCTCACTGACCCATGGGATTTCATCAAAAATATCTTTAATTTGTGTTCCAAAGAAGAATGAAGGTCTTACGGGTGTAGAACGACATGAGGGTGAGTAATAAATGACAGAATTTTCATGTGTGAACTAACCCTTTTACTAATAGTTCTGATGCAGAAAAAAATAAACAAAAAAGTTATTGTAACATTTAGAGCTGCTATGCCCCTATGGAAACAAAACATTCCCCCTCCTCTTTCTCTTTTTTTATTTTTTATTTAGTATGGTCCTGAATAAGATATTTTACACAAAAGATGTTTACATACAGTCCACAAAACAATAAATAAATACATAAATAAATAAATAAAAATAGCTGAATTTATAAAAATGACCCCGTTCAAAAGTTTACATACACTTGACTCTGAATACTGTGTGTAATTATCTGGATGATCCACGACTGTTTTTATGTTTTGTGATGGTTGTTCATGAGTCCCTTGTCACCCCCAGCTCATAATGCATCATGTTTCCTTCTGGAGCATCAGTGATTGTTTGCAGCTTTTTTAATAGTTGTGTTTGAGTCCGTCAATTGTCCTCAGTGTGAAAAGATGGATCTCGAAATCATACAGTCACTGCTGGAAAGGGTTCAAATATGCAAAAGATGCTGGAAAACTGAAGAATTTCCCAGGACCATTGGGTAGTTGAACTTCTCAGGACAAACAAGGGACTCATGAACAACCATCACAAAACATAAAAATAGTCGTGGATCATCCAGGTAATGACACAAAGTATTCAGAATCAAGTGTATGTAAACTTTTGAACGGGGTCATTTTTATGAATTCAGCATTTTTTTTTTTTTTTTTGTCTTGTGGACTATATGTAAACATCTGTTATGTAAAATATCGCACTCAGGACAGTACTAAAAAAAATAACATGCGTTTTATATGATCCCTCTTATTTTGTTAAAATAATTCAAATTTAGCAGATTTAAACTTATGACTTCAACTGTATTAATTAACATCTGTTTGTAAAAGGATTTATTTTCATTTCAAGAGCCACAAAACCTCCAAAATGCATAAAATATAAAATGACTTACAAAAGTAATCTCCAACGATTAAATATCTGTATGAACATGTACTGAAAGTTGTTAATGACAAAACAGTTTTTCCTTAGTCTCGGATTAATGATTTTAAAATGAATGCAACGGCTAACATGAGAAGAGAACGAAAAATACTTTTACAGCATTTATTAATCTAGGTTAACAAATGTTCTATATACACGAATAAAGTTATAACAAGTTGTATAAATTAATATTAGTTAATGTATTAGGAATAAGCAAGAATTGATAAAAACATTGCAGTCTATTTTTAATTCATAACATCTAACGTATTGAATATTTAAAAAAAAATTAACAATATGTTTTTATTGTGATTTAAAATTTGTCTAAAATTATAGAATTGGAATAGTTTTAATAATGACTCTGAACCAGAATTACACAATAATGGAAATTTTGCAGGTCTCTGTCATGACATTAAGTATGTATCACCAGTAAAATTAAGCTATGTTGATAAATATGAATCAAAACTCGAATCAAAAAAATACACTCTATGACAGGAAACAATATAGCTGACTATGTAAACCATGAAACCACAGTATGGCCAAACAACAATCTACAGAATGACAATCCAAAAGGAAGTCACTGTATAACAGTCAAGGCCCATACCCAGCTGCTCACAGCCTGTGCAGTGCTGCATGACTGGGGTACTGAACTGAACATGTCAGGGGTCCTAAGAATACAGTTAAGAATATTTTGCATTCTCAAAAATATTATTCTTATCTTTTTTCCCCCTTAAGCTGTTCAAGAGACAAAAACGTGACTTTTTGCTGAATTTGAAACACAGTAACAACTCTACAGAAATGACTCAAATAGAAATCTTGTTTTAAATTTTATATTTACATGCCATACAAGACATGTTCACTCTGGAAGTCCTCTCACACATAAATACAGGACAGATTAATTTTAGTGAGAGCACGAGAAAGACGGATGGCGTAAACAAACTTCCTTAAAAAAAAAAAAAAAAAAAAAAAAAAAAAACAACAGCAAGAGAGCCTTGACACCAAAGCCAGTCATTTTGTTCTCAAGACAAAATAATAATAATAATAATAATAATAATATGATGTTCTTAATAAAATATTTGAGAAATTAAACTTTTTTGTTCTCACACCTTTGGAGCAATAATTTTCCATGACTTTTTCAGTTTTTCTAGCCATTCATAATTACAGAATAAGGATTCTTTCAAAAAAGATAAAAATGGAAAACTTTTTATAATACAATGTTTTCGATGAAATCTTGCACGCTAAACATTTTACAAAAATTAAGATTCAGATATAGAAATTCCAGATTTTTAGATTCTAGATTAGATTTCCCTTCCCTCACAGTCGCATCTACTCCAACTAAAGGTCTATAAAAGACAGCAACATGAAGCCACATATAATTTACAGCAGCAGCTTTGGAGCGGAAGCCAAAAACAGGACAAATACTGACTCACCTTGCAGTGTAGTGTTGCTGCTATGATGGACAGGTTTGGGAGGGGGTACTGGCGGCTGTTTGGGGGCAGTAGGAGGCGGAGGGGTGGAGTGGGCAGGAATAGCGGGCGGGGTGGAGTGTGCAGGAACGGCAGGCAGGGTGGAGTGGGTGGGAACAGTGGGCGGGGCTTCACAATCTCCTGCTGTTACAGGGGGAATGGCATTAGTGCGGGAGGAGTCGTCTACATTTAAAGATACAGTCCGAGGAGGAGGCTTAGCAATGGGCAGAGCAGAGGATGAGGATGACGATGAAGATGACGACGATGACGAAGAGGAGGGGGCTGAGGAGGGGACTGGAGCAAGCTCTGTGGAGGAGGAAGAAGCCATCAGCCATTTGGGAGGGAGAATGGCCTGTTTAGGGGGTGGCTGTGACTCTTTAGTGGAGGTACACACAGGTTTGGGCTCAGGAACAAACCGCACACCCAGTGATCCTAAAGGTGAGCACAAGACACATGCACAAACATACATAAACACAGCTAACAAAATACACACAAGTGCACAGCGCAGTCACAACGGCAGGCACAAGTACATCAGGCATAGCATGTGAACAATGGCAGTGAGGTGCAGGAGCGCTTTAAAGACCCCATGAAGTCAAAATGGGAGTATTTTTTTTTTTTTCATTCATTATGAACCATCAGTATGTTCCACCTCGGCTTCCTGTTTCAATTGGTAAAATCCCAACACAGGAATCTAGCTGTTTCATGGGGTCTTTAACACCATTGTGCAGTAAGCAAAACTTAGCCACATTGAATTGCATGAATTGTGTGATCAAACTGTTGAAACTCTTTGTGTACAGCTAAGCTGTTTCTCAAGAACCTAATATAAGCTGCTTTAAAGAGCTCAAGTAAATGTATTTGTGGACACAGACGCACTGCTGTAATTTTAACCTGACAGCAAAAACAAGACACCACAGTGACAATCACATTCATTTGAAAGACAGGCTGAAGAGCTAATGAATAATCACAGGTGACAAAAAATACGATGCCAATAAGTTGAATAAGTTGACTTGGATATATTGAACTATATAATAAAAATAGTCAGTTCTGATCTTATATGATGTTTTGAATCTGAATCAGATTTGTATCACTTTTGCCTATTGATCAAATGCAGCCTGCAACAGTTTGAGACTGTCTACACCAGGGGTGTCCAATCCTGCTCCTGGTGGGCCGCTTTCTGGCAGAGTTTAGCTCCAACACACCTGCCTGGAAGCTTTTAGTGATCGGGAAGACCTCAATAAGCTGGCTCAGGTGTGTATAATCAGCTCCCTAGCTTTCTAGGTCACGAATCAGTACACGAATTCGGGCACTGGTAAGAACAGTAAGGACCCTGGCTGGACACTGATGACCGTTTCTGGCAACATGACCATGCTGGTAAGACCACAACTGGTTATGAACAGTCACAGAACTGATCTCTTTCTGACATTTTTTTTTTTATGTTATTTAAAGTACATTATGATAAATACTTTGCTTGTTACATACACGTGCATCATTTCAGCCGTAAATAAATTGTAAATGTTAGCTAGCTAGATTTTTTTCATAACCTAGCGATGTATATTTATGCTGAAAAACAATTCAGTAATGGTTTGTATTTAAAAAATATAATTATACAAAATACAAAAAAAAACAAAAAAAAACATTAAGGGACTATAGTGAGCATCGACGCTCCATAGATTTCACAGTGCATTGAGGGACTTTTTAGGGAGCGAACATGTCAGTGCACTGGGAGGATTTTACGATTTGCGTTTAGCCCCGATTACTAAACGAGGGAGCTGATTGAGACGCCTCCTGAAGTCTAGCTAGATAGTGGCCATTCAGATGCAAAATTAGACACCCTAGGTCTACACTGAATCCTTCAAAGCGAAAGTTCCAGATCCATTTGTTGTGTTGTCAGAAGTAGAGCAAGTGCATGGAGTACTGGGTGTCTTGTGACCTCGCATCACATCCAGTGTAGGACAGTATTTTTTTTTTAGCCCTAGATGATTGTGAATACTAAAATGAGTCCTCTAGTTTTGGGTGATTCAATTTTATGAGCCCACAAATCTATTGTCATGAATGAAGCGAGAGCTGGGTGGGAGTTTTACCTGTTCGTGCCCTTGATTCTTCCTCTGCAGGTGTGTATCGTGGCAGTGTGCTGCTCTGGACGGCCTCCGATACCGGCCGGACCTTCAGTCCAATGTCAGACGAGCTCTTCTGAAGAATGGGCCGCATGTCCTGCTCTGACTGAGGCCGGACTAGTTTCCCATCAGACACCTGTTTCATAGGTTCTGGTCTCCTGACATCTTTCCTTTCTCTCTCATCTTTTCTTTCTCTTTCCTCTCGTCTATCCCGTTCCTCTCTTCTTTCCCTATCTTCCCTCCTTTCACTCAGCTCCTTTCGCTCTCGATCGTCTCCCCTCTCGGGCTCATCCCGCCTTTCGTGATCTTCTTTCTTGTCTCGTGGCTGTTTCCTGTCCCTGCTTTCTCTCCAGTCTTTCTCTTCCCGCTTTTCTCGGTCATTCCTCCTCTCTTTCTCGCGTTCATCTCGCTCGCCTCTTCCATGCCAGTCCTCTTTATCTGGCCTCCTATCTCGTCTGTCTCTATCATCTCTACGTTCAGCCTTTACTTCCCTATCGTCTTTTCTATCCCGCCGTTCTCGGTCCCTGCTCGCTTTCTCGTCTCGTTCTTCCCGCCGATATCGTCCCTCCTCCTGCCCTTGTCTCTCTCTCGGTAAAGATCCTGCACGTTTTTCCAAGTCTGACTCTAGTCGGCTGCGACGGTCCGTTTCAGGCAGCGGTCGTGTCCGAGCGTCCACATCCAGCGGCTGACGGTTGCGACTGACATCGGAGGGTGCTCTGTTGCGGCGCTCCGGTTCAGGTGCGAGGCTATTCCTCTGTTCTTCTCCCTGTGGCCGTGAAGATGGTGCCTTGACTTCCATTCCTGTATCTGACCTGCGTTCTCCAGGCAGTGGAGCAGTGTGGCCGTTCTTTACTGGAGGGGCTTTATGATTCACGTCATTGCTCTCTGAAACAGATACAAGTAATGGTTTGAGATGTTTTACTTGTATGTCAAATAAGGAAAGAAAAGAATAAAATCACAATTTCCTTTTTTGCCTACTTAATACGTCCTGATTAATGTGAATCAGTCTGAAACACCACACTGCAGTAAATGATGTATTTTCAATATGGAAAAGAAAGACAATTACCACTATAAAATACAACTGCCTTTAAGCACATGCGTAAAATAAAGTTCATATAAAGGTATAAAGGTTTTAATTAGCAAGCCTGTAACCATCTCGATCATAGATGGAAAAGACCATTTACATCAAATACATTAATCGAGGTTGAGCCAAAAACCTAGGACTAGTTCGCCAAAGTTGGTTTATGAAATAATCTCCAATATTTAATTAACGATTTGATGGACAACGGGGGTCCTAGAGGCAAAGTTTCTCAAAATGAGGAGTTCTACCATGTGGTACAAATGTTGTGGGTGTGCGCAAAAAATCGTGAAGCTGTTATAGCCTTTTTCATATATTTTTTTTCGTGAGGCAGACCTTTTTCACGCGACCAAAGAATGAGGTCTTACGTAGGTGTGCTGAGTTTGGTGAAAATATCTCATTCTGTTCATGAGTCATAGCCATTTTATTAAAAGCATTACTTCAAAATGTTTTTCGGGGGCCCTTAGGGACCATGCATCAGAATTTCAACTTTTTTTAATAACTATTGACAATCAGACTCCAGATAATCTCGCTGCACTGGTTTGGTTCCTATCGGGTCAAAAACTTAGGACTAGTTCGCAAAAGTAGGTTTTTCAAGACCTCCAAAATACCCGGAAATTATGACGAGCGAATCAGAGGCATCTTTTGACCGCTGTAGCGCCCCCCACCAGGCAGATCGGGGCGAGACTTAGTGACGTTATAGACAGCGTGACTTCTACCAGCCCTCAAAGTTTCAAGTCTCTATGACTTATGGTTTGTAACACCCAATTACTTTTAGGGGAGAATGCTGATCCTTGGAAAATGTAACTATTACAATATCGTTTCAGAGCTACACACTCGAACCCCTAAAAAGTAACCTATTTTACAGTAGAATCATAATATTAATGACAATTCAGCACATAATACATACAAATATGACCTGGACCTGGAATGAATCTGACAAAATCTTTCAAGAAATAGCTTCCCCTTTAGTGTAACATTCACTCTGCTAGGTTGCCATACCATTTTCTGGGATGTCTTTCAGTAACCCTCGCTCTATCAGCTCCTCCCTGGGTTTCCTCATCGATATCTTCCTCTCCAGCACTAGTAATTCAGAAAGAAATCAGATGCACATGAATCTCTAAAGCAGCAGATTTTGCAAGAATTGTAGGGAATACTTCAATTTGCAATGATTTGGAAAGTTGCACTGGAAGTATGTAAGCTACCACATGTATGCTATTGCTAGTGTGGGAAAAAGGATAACAAAAAAGATCAGAATATGAGTGTTGGAGTCCATTTTGAATGAAATACATATAGGCTACTGTTACTTGCCAACGATTTTTTTTAATTTTTTTTATTCCAGAATCATTTCCCCCATTTCCGCAGTAACAAATCAAAACATCACTGTAACTGTAAGGTTCATATCAGAATTAAGGTTCAACAGAATCAGAAAACTGGATAAATTAATTACTGTGAGATAATGCTGTCACAAATCATAACAGACGAGTACCTTCTGATGTCTCCTTGAACTTCTCACTGCTTCTCTTCTTTCTCCACTTCCAGGGTTTGAAGATCTTGCCCAGGTTTGAGAATTTGCCCTTGCCCTTCGCTGAAGTGGTTCCTGCTCCTGGATGTGCTCCATCACTCTCTGGCATACTATGATCGACTTCATCATCTGTGAAGGAGGAGCAGAGAGAGAGAGAAGTTGGTTCCAGACCTACAAGTGACTGTCCATTTTGACATTTTTGCAGTTTTTGTACTTTCATCATGCATTTTTATACAGACTAAATAACAATAAACATAAAAAAAAATAAAAAAGCATAATTAAAATGGCTAATCCCAATTCTAATGTTGTCCACAGGTACGTTGTAAAATGTTGAACACACACTTGTAACACATTTTATATTAATAGAACTTACTACAGAATGCAGTTAGTTATTTGAAACATTATTTGAAACTTTTTTTTTTAGAAATAAACTTGAGTAGAAACTTGAATGTGTGTCTACATTGTCTAAATACATTCAACCAAAATTACTTGGGTTAATTCAGATAAAACGACTGTAATGAATGACCTCTCGTGGATTATTATGTTTAGAATAGGTGTAACTATTTTTAACAAAAAGCTTAAACTCTGTGATAGATTAAACCGCAAAGTGTGAGAACACAGTACATTGAATTCAACAACCTATGCAGATCAAACTCCAGAAAGTCATCATGGTACTACAACAGTAACACAGCAAGAGGAAAAGGAAACAGACTCCGTTTCTTACGATCTTAACACAACTATAATTCCTTAAATATCCATAGTCTGTTGTCAGATAACACAGTGTGAGTGTAATACGTTGCTAAAATAGATGAACAATTACAATCCTTTCAACAGTCACATTTACAAGTTACAACAATGGGTAGCGATGAGGATACCGAACTCAAACAAGCCATGAGTTCACAGTGATTTACAAGCAGTGACACGCAGATGAGTTTTACAAATCTTTGCTACTAAACCCAGTACACATAGTCATAAGGACAGGACACAGTATGAGCTTCAGTTTCACTTTAACATAATGCAATACAGTGCTGTGCTTCGCACACAGAGACCTTACTTGGGTTTGCCGCCCAAGTATATTTGGAGATAATGAGAGCATCTACAATCGATTAACTAGTGGAAAATCTCCCCCCGCCCTTCATGTTTCGTGGCATTCCCACTTAGGTTGCAGACACACGGTGGATATTTCACAAAGGCGGCGCTGTTGTGCGTTCTACAGCTCTTCAGACTGCTTCAAAGTGATTCCCAATCAATGAATAGCGCTCATTTATGCCAAGCAATCGCTAATAAACTCGAGTTGATGAATTATGACAATGTCTACTTTATGGCCTTCATAAAATGTTTTAAAGATGGTTGTAAGAATGGATATTTTATCTCTCTCATCTGAAGAATAAGCCCGCAACAGTATACACATTTTTTCTTCTCGGGCATTATTGGTATTTTAGTTGCACAAATTGTATTTAATTTGTTCTCAATTTAATTCATAGTAAACAATTGTAGTCTGGGATGCTCCCCCACAGGAAGAAAAGCCTAAGAACATTTGACAGATACTGTATCAGTAAAATCTGTGTCCCATTCACTGAGAGAAACACTATATGACAAAGCAAGGAGAACTCGACCACTTAAATGTTGTAATTTTGCATCTTTTACAATGCATAATATTAGTATGTAATTAAATTTAATAGTAGCCTATGTAATTAAAATGAATTTCAATAAATAAAAATCCCACATTATTGGTTGTGTGTCACATTTGCAGACCATTTTTGTGCAGTGGGTAACAGGAGGATTTTTCACCAGGCTACCACCGCAAGTATATTTCAAATCTGTGGGAAAATATTTAGATCAAATCATGGCCCAATAAGCCAACAGACCAGTTTTGTGATATTTCACAACATCCCACAGGAATCTAAAAGGTGCCATCCATTGAATATGCATTTCAGAAGACATTCAGCTGGTGACAGTAAGGCTTTAAATCGGCATATAAAGATTAACGACAACAGCATGTTGGGTTAAGTTGATCAGCAATTTTGGTAAAATAGACCATTAAGTTAAGGTCTACAGACAGCATTGTAGGGCAAAGAAAACTATTTTCCTTAGTCCTTCAGTTTTTAAACAGAAATACTATCACAGTCTATGAAGTAAAACATTGCATTAGGATAAATGATAACATTGACAGTGTTTCCAAAATATAGTTCTCATAAGAAGATTTCAGACTTGCATCTTTTGGTGGGTCAGTAGGTTCCTTTTACTGGGAATAGATGAATGTTGTCACAATTAAATTTCAATAAGTTCAATCCACTTACTTTTGTAAAATTAAAGTTTACAATAGTTTTGTTTAACTACATCAGTCCTGCAAGGGTCCCGTTTGGTAAACCTGCCCTGCAGTACTTAACAGAACACCCCACCCGTTATCCGACAGCAACACTAATTTAATTCTGTACCTGACCTGACCCGTTTGAAACAAAGACCACGACTCGAACCACACCAGCATCAAATCTACTACATCAGGTAGACAGAAATTATTTATTTTCTCATGTAACGCAAGCAATCAAACCAACATTAGGCATTCTGAGTTGATGCATTTAAGAAAAACAGACACACAGCCCAACATGGTAATAATAATAATAAAAGATGAGAATGTGCAACTTTTACCTAAATCATGTGAACAATCTGCCCATCCAGATTATCTTGAACAAACGTGCACAGAAAGCGAGCAAAGAGTGCTTCTGTAATGACTGAAGCTGTCAATCAGTTGCAGCACAATTGGAAATACAAACTTTGCATGGGACCGTCTGAAAGATTCTGCCCATCAACGGGCACCAAATTGAGTCGAAATAGTCTTGGCTATTGGACCCGCGGTCCGCCCATTGCCTATTGATTTCTGAGTAGCTTCTCAGTAGCAGCAGATGACAACATAAATATTCCACCCGTTACATCAAATATTAGAGGTACCGTCACATTTTGGTGACATGGTTTCTAGTACCCTGCATGCTTTGCATGAGACTGAATACAAAAAGGTTAAAGGTCAAATTAGGTGTATTATAAGCGTTTTTGAGAGCAGGGAGAGACTAAATGAAATCTGGTTCACACTTCCTTCACAGATTCCACAGTACATGTAATTTTCCCATTGTTTGAACAGAAATGTTGTAACATAGGAAAGAGAAGGCTGTGTTATTCAATGTTGTCTATATATGAATAATGCATTATGAGAAAGAGTGAAAGAGAGAGACCGTTAAACTGGTCTGGAGACTCAAGACAAGGCAAGTTGTGTATGACACATGGGGAGGTTTGGAATGTTTATAGGCTTTGGCAGCTTCATTGGCATAAATGCCTTTAACTGATTAAGCAAGTGTTTGACACCACACAAACCTAGTTTACTTCACTCAAATGGGATTTTCCACCGAAAACACTTTAAACAAGGGTACACAACTCTTCATATCAAAAACTACAAGCTCTGTGGTGCTTGCCGTAGAAAAAGTAACCACTGGTGTTGTAGGTTGTTGCCAGGGCATTGCTGTGTGAGTGCGAAGCTGTAATCGGATTTTGTTCTGTAAAAATGTTATATGTATATGGCCCTAAAACAACAACTTTTTCCTGATGTACCCCTAAGGGTGTACGATGTGTATGGTCTATGATAATATCGCAATTGTTATTTTAAAGATATGCAATCTGACCCTCACTTTGAAAAAGAGAGAGAGCGTACACTGTGTGATGTAGCCTTTTTGTTTAGGTTAGACTACGGTGTGATTTAAATGCAGTAAAAATGTCCCTGTAAGAGTATTTGTCTTTTAGACTATATTTAGTCACTAGAGATCGCTTATTCAAAACAAAGGCGTAGCTTGATGACGCCTTGATTTTGTGGAATCATGGGAGGTGTCATCTTCAAGTCTACAGCAGGTGCAAAAAAAATCGGGACGGGACTCGGCAGAAATCATGTTCATGGATGAGATTATTAAAGTTACTGTGTGAACCAGAGCAGGGTCGAGTGCTGATTGCTAATGAGACGAGCACGAGACATGTCTCGTCAGCAGCTGAACTTTAAATATGCCGCAGTCGCTTCTTCCGTTTCTTCCCGTCAAGCGTATGTGGGATAAAGTAGTGTTGTTTTATCATATTAGATACGTTTGTGTGTTGAAAGTTGTTATAGTGAACATAACAACTTTCTCCGTTCGCTCGGCGGTTACTATGAGACACACTGTGAGCTAGATCAATATTAGGCATGGTAAAAATATGGTACACGCTGAAAATCACGAAAACAAGAATTAAACAATAAGGCTTACTGTGGCGAACTATATGACATGAGTTTCTCACCTGTCTAATAAAACACATAATATATTAAAGTGTCTTTGGTGTTTCTACAAGAAAATAAAAGAGGAAACCGAGGATAACGCAGGTATGATGTCATTGATAGGCGACGCACAGACATGGTCTGTGTCGTAGTAAAAAATTCCTTATTTAAACATTTCGGATAATGTAAGTACAGGTGTAAGTCAACAAAATATATTACAATGTTCTAGTGGTTTTTCTTGAAGCAATCACAAAGTGAGCCTGTTTTTTTTTTTTCCAAACATAAGAACAATTACAAATGTGATATTCATTTTATACAGTTTAATAAACAATTAAGTGACTTACATTTTTGGACATAATGTTGCCTGTTTTGCTCTATTTTGCGGTCCCAAACAACGGTCAGAACGCCACAGCAGAGACTGAGCAACACCAGTGTTTACTGAATGAATCAGTCCATTTGAACGAATCAGTTGAATTATTGAATCAATGATTCACTCATTAACAATGACTTGCCACCACCTACTGGCGATTTTAGTTTCATATCATTTCACATATCAATGTTTTATGTTTAAAACATCCAAAAAATAATTAATGCATTTGTAACTGGAGGTTTAATGCATTAATATCACCTCTGAGCTGCATTAAAAAGTCTGTGTAAATATATCTAAATGCATTGCAAAGACAGATTTATGACGGATACTGACTTCATTTGATTAAATGTGATAATTTGACATAATAAATGATGCATAAGCAACATTTAATTTGGTGAGAAATAAAATGCCGATTAAAAAGATAAAAATCTATTTAAATTTGCTGGAAAAGATCATACTGTGAACTAACCACTACACAAATGAAGAATAACAAACACTTTAGGAGTCAGCTGTCCACAGCAGTCCTAAACCTGCCAAGACACTAGCACACTCAGCAAAATATTGTCTGATCATCGTCAAAATCCCAGAAAATATCGAGATGGCATATTTTGTCAATACAGCGCACCCCTACACACCACTCAATTTGAGAGAAAGTTCACCCCGATTGGTCAATGAGTTGGCGGACAAGAATAGAGATATTCTTTTTTATCTTGAACACCACCTTTATTTACAAAATTCTACACAGTCCCCGCTCAGTTTTTGTGCCAGTTATTTCAATATTTTGGCTCACTTTATTATAACTTCAATTATTAATGCATTACAAATACATTAACTACCCTGTTTAACTTATTAATTCCACAGCTTTTCCCACAAATATATATGGAATAGACTCAAAATTTCGAATATACTTACTGCTTACTGTGTAAAAAAAACAAAAAACACACTGTCCTCGTGTTGATTGGAAAAAGAAGGACACAGTGACACGAGAAAACAATGTGGCTTGTTGTCATGGCACCACGACCTTGATAAAACAGCATAATATCGAAATCAAAGTGAACATGGCACAATCAGAGCACAGGCCACAATATACCCAAAAACCGCGAGCACTGATCTTCACCTGACACACAAACACATACACACCTCAATCAACGCTTTTATGAAGCACTGCCTCAGC
Organism: Opsariichthys bidens; assembly: GCA_037194245.1. Classification (NCBI taxonomy): domain Eukaryota; kingdom Metazoa; phylum Chordata; class Actinopteri; order Cypriniformes; family Xenocyprididae; genus Opsariichthys; species Opsariichthys bidens. The sequence goes on from CM074302.1 coordinate 15,519,576, forward strand.
CTCAATGAGCTCTTTGTTTCAGGAAGGCTACGCATTCCTCTCATATCAGTGACAAACGTGAGAATCGGATCAGAGTCAACTGTCCTGAAATCACTGAGCATAATATACAGCTATGCTAATGCTAGAGGACTTCACACAAGGACACTGTGTAGTGGGAGAAGTGAACGAGCTCGTAAAATGATCAAACATTATGTGAGAGGAAACTAGTGGAGAGTATTGTACAAACATATGATTCACGGCAACACCTTAAAACGACATGACAAGTCATCAGAAGATGAAAAACTGGTGCTTATTTGAGCCCTAATAATAAGATTTTAAAAAATATGTTTTCGACAAGTTTCTTATGTTCACCAAGACTGCATTTATAGGATAAAAAAAATACAATAAAAACAATTTTGTGAAATATTACTGTGATTTAAAGAAGTGTAATTTGATCCTGCCATAGCAAAGCTGAATATGTCATGTGATCCTTTGGAAAACATTCTAATGTGCTGATTTCCTGTTCTAGAAACATTTTTACTGTATACAGTGAAAATATTTGTTCTGCTTAATATTTTCGTAGAAACTATGAGAGGAATCTCTATAGGAAGATCAAAAGAACAGCATTTATTTGAAATAGAAAATTGTAAATGTTTTAAATAAATACTTTAAGTAAACACTTTTAAGCATCCTTGATGAATAATACAATTAACTTATTTTAAATTTAAATAAAATAAAAAAATCTTTCTGAGCCCAAACTTTTGAATGGTAGTCTAAAATCAAATTAAAATATAACAAAATATAGAAAGACAAAATAAAATACAATCCTAACAAGAATGAATATATATTATGATCATTTGACAGTCGGAAGTATTTTTACTAATACATTTCCGAATAAAATACAAGCATTCTGCATACTATTAAAACATTTAAAAACGACTATGCAAAACTAAGCAAATGCAACACAGTAGAATACATTGTCAAATGACCTCAGTACACCTTTAACTGTGTGAGCGTCTAGTTATCAAATGCGTCAATTTAAATCAATCTGTGAAATGTCAGTTTTTGTCGATCTAAAAAAATCCAAAAAAAATTCATTTCCCGTTAATTCAATACACCAATACATACACTGTGTATACACTATAAACAGCAGAAACAGTACTATGCTATTCAGAAAATAAGTCTTTCTGAATCAGGCCCAGAGCCTCTATTTGTTGGTGTAGTTTTAGACTACACAATAATAAAGGAAGGGCAAGCCTGCATGTTCGGTTTGAGCTCGTAATAGTGTGACTTTTTAGGGTTGGAAAACAGTGTCAACAACAACAACAACAACAACCACCACTTGAGTCAGATTGAATCAATAGACAGCACAAACAGGTTTTGTCCTTTAACACTGCTGCACACAACTCCTACACCAAACACATGGTCATCCATGATTAAAAAGATGCAATAAAGAGACTTCCATAGAGAGCTACAGCCAGTTACAGCGGAGCACGTTCTTATATCCACTCGTAAGCATGCTTGATAGAAACATGAGAATGTCTGATTGCTTAATCACCAGATTCCATCAGCGAACATTCACCCAACCTGCCCCCGCCTGTCTTTCACTCCTTCCTTCATGTGTAACAAGCGTACACCAGCGATAACTCAAGCCTAGTACAGTTGGCATCTGTGCAGAGTATGCATAAGCAATATCGCCTGAAAGCCTCCCGTGTAAAAAGCAAAACAGGTCTGGCACGGCTCACAAACAAACCACAAGAAACCGTTTCTCGATTCACACTCTGTCCAAAATGCAGCTGTGACTCACCTGTTATGTAGGCATGATTTGGGTTTAAAGTCTGAGTACTTCCTCCCTGTCCCATAATCTTGTCCTGTACCCCCAGGTCCCGTGTGCCCCGTCCTCTGCCTGTCACGGGGCCCGCGGCAGGGAGGGCGAAACACAGTTCCACTATTCTCGGCGAGCAGGTACTCTCGCTCTGTAATCCAAGCTGTTTGTGCTTGCCCGTCCGTCCCTCCTTCTTACTTCATAACTGTTTTGGTGGCTCGCTTGCTCAACAACTCATGAAGGTCCCTCCCTCTCGGCAGCCCTGACTTCATAAATAACATACACTGCTAGTCTGAAGTATGTCAGCTGGCCAGGATGCCAGTCATTCCCGATGGCAGATTTTTCGGAGCCGAAGTTCACAGAGGGAGTCTCTGGAGGGACCAGAGGAGGTCAGAGCCAGTCTCTACCTCAGTTCCTACACACCTTAATTTCCCAAAACGCATTAGACGGTGCAGTGTAACCCGAGAGCGGCTGCAACCTGAGCAGGGGTGAGGTGGAGCCCTTGACTGGAAGGAAGTGACATCATAGAAGGCTCACATTACAGTGAGTGAGACAGATAGTGAGTTGGCGTCACAGGGTGATTAATCGTGTGTGTGTGTGTGTGTGTGGGTGTGAAATGAAGACTGTTCACAGCATATACTTACATTAATGCTGAGTATCTAGACGTAACCAAAGTGGGAGGGAAGAAATACAGTATTGCAGATATGGGTATGGTCAGTCTCCTCCAGGAACATTTAATGAGAATATGCAAAGTTATACTTTACATGGGGTGAATGTAAATGTTTTGTCGTTTTCGCTCTGATCAAGAACACAAAAGAAATTGTATTTACTGAAGACATCGTGTATTTTGAAATTAATAAAAATAAAGCTTAATAAATAAAATTAGATGAGACTCTCCCTTCACAGTATATTCATGGATACTAACCTAACTTTTTTCTGAACAATTCTTGTAATGATTTTGTGTGTCAGAAATTTTAGTGAATGTAAATGAATGTCAGTTCTCAAATACAGTGTGAAAAGTAACCACACAGGTTAGGTTCAACACATTAACTGCAGTTTACGCATTATTATTTGATTTTTTTATTGCTTTCTTATGATCTCAACATAGCAAAATATTTGTTTTCTCATCATTGCAACTTCATTTTCCAGTCTGCTTGAAAACTAATAATTTTACTTTGTTCTGAACAGAAACAAATTTTTTGTAACGGTTTCAGAGTTCGGCTCTCCTTTCCAAAAGGTTACCAGATCAAATGGAATATAGTTGCTAATGTTCTTTTTAGAGCTCATTGTACTAATAGGTTTTGAAAATAACTGTAAAATTATATCTTTAAAAGACCTTTTTCATTTAAACATTTTTAAATGGTCTAGCAACAATGCAGTCAACACAGAAAACGCAGGCGCCTTCAGTGGAAGGATGCTTCAGACAACAATTTTCTTTTAGCTCCAACCCACTTCATTTTCCTCATCCTTTTGAAATAAAATTAGTTATATAAGTTTATGTATTCAATAATGATGCTTGGGCTCATAGGGCTTTTGTAATTGTTTTATCATAGCATAACAAACATCTTTTTGTGAAAAGCAGTGTTTATGTAATCTTTCAAATAAATACCACTTGTTTTGATATTTGTTATCTAATGCAATCCCATTCAGACACAAGTATGACTTAACCATCTAATCATTTTTAAGGGGCAGTGAAAATATGTACTACCAGTAAGACTGTTTTTTTTAAATAAATACTTTAATTCATCACTGATTCTTTAAATGTATCAAACCTGTTGCTGAACCTATTTATAATGTTGCAAAATATTTCAATTTCATATAAATGCTGTTCTTAAAAACTTTTTATTCATCAAAGAATATTGAAAAAAAAAAGATTTTTCGGTTTCCACAAATATTTTAAAGTTATTAACACTGATAATAATAAATGTTATAAATTTAAAGCATTAAATAAATATATTAGAATGATTTCTGAAGGCTCATGTGACACTGAAGACTGGAGTAATGGCTGCTGAAAATTAAGCTTTGCCATCATAGGAATATATTACTTTTTAAAATGTATTAAAATAATAATTACAAAAAACAGTTATTTTAAGTTGTATTAATACAACAGATTACAAGAGACTTCTTTCAAAAACATTAAAACATTAGTGCCAACTCCAAATCTTTGAACAGAATGTATGTGGACATTAAGATGAAAACTAAATAAATAAAAAAAATTGAAAAACGTCAACATGGAGTTAGGACTTAACTTCATGTAAATCCCTCTGGAGAAGGGAGTTCTCCACACAGGACGTGATGTGGCCGGTGTTATCATTATGTGTGGGAGTCTGGGATCAGAGAGATGAAGCTCTGAGACTAGGAGGACAGAAAAAGGCAAGGCTGACTGTTTTAGTGCCAGTCAGAGCCAGGTTTTCCAGTGAAACACACACACACACACACACACACACACAGCGATGTTTGGATAAACTCACCTAAGCTGTCAGGAGAAAAAAGCCAGACAATGGTTGAATGAACTAAGACAGATAAAACTGATTAAATAGGATACAACTTAATGTTGGACATTAAATGCTCTTAGTTTATAAAAACCATTAAAAAAAAAAAAAGATTTCCCAAATAGAACACTAATAATATCAGAAATAAGACCTTACTGGTCTGCAAACATAGCAGACAGCTTTTTTGTGCCAGCTGAGCATGTTAACAGCACTGCCCTTTAAAACCCTCGAGATACAACTGTATTTTACAATTTTTACAACTGAAAAAGCGAGAAAGTTCCTAAAAGAAAATAATTATTAGTAGAAGTAGTATTATTTAAATGAATTATTCTGCATTTGAAATTCCTTTTTAGAAACACTTACAGGAGGTATTCCCAAAGGAAGAGCATTAAGGTTGGGAATCACTATAGAGTGCTGCAGTGACGACGGTTTTTGGGTCAAACTGTAAGTTCGCATCACACTGGCTCCCTAATGGAATAGTATTTTTCCATTGGCCTTTTGCAGAAAATAAGCTCTGTGACCAACAAAAGTATATGATTATTCTGTTAATCAAGATAATATTCACAAATGTACACTTTTTTTTTTCTTCAAAAACACTAAAAAGCTACAAATAGGCTGTTACCTCACCACTACTAAGGAAAACTCCTTCAAACTTCTACTGTACTCTTTTTCTGATATTGTTGGTAATTCTGACTGCATTGCTACGCATGTTGCATTATTTTGGAGAAAATTCACATGCATCTCTTTTGGATGGTTACTCTTTAAGCTATAAAGATGTTTTACTTGACATCCACAGTTTTTTTTAACTTCCAAAAATTCAGTAAAACTCCATCTAATTGTCTAATGTTGTCCCATTCTCATGATAAAAAGAAGTGTTTAGCATGCTTGCCTCTTCTACAAAAGCATTTTCCCTTAGCGTGTGACCTGATCTAGTTACTTAATGTCAACTTCTAGTCTCACATCCTTTTTGGCAGGATTACATTTGATGTCCTGACAACCTCTGTAGACGAATTGAGTGGGGCTATTACTTTATTTTTGTGTAGTCGATTAAAATATGAACATCTTTAGCGTGTGTTAATTAACTACAGACCTTATTTCAGGCAATTTGCCAAACAATCCCTTGTAAAAAAAAGAAAAAAAGAAGCGTGATACTATTAAACAGGAAGTGTAAAAATGTGATTTCCCCAAAGGTTTTATGACTCATTCCTGCAGCACACTATTCAGAGCTGGTTTCATTTTTTAAAAGAACAGAAACCCAATGATTTTCCTAAGTTGACTGATCTTGAACATCTGAATTCACAAACATGCAGTCTCAGAAGTTCTGAAAAATCAAAGAATAATTCAATGATTCCCTTTATTGACAATACCAACAGAGTTCCAACAAGATCATGGGTTTAATTCTCTTCAACATCTCCCAATTGTAACAATGTAACAACCCTGTAAGGCAAATGCACTATGCATCTCATGTCATTAATAGATGTGAGAGAAAGTAGACAGTAAACAGGCCTAATTCAAAGCCTAATAAGCTTTATCTCTTGTTCTACAGTAACAGAAACAAAACTGTAAAGCAGATACAGGTTGACGGCACACATTTCCACTGGCTCTACATATGACCTCTTGCCTGCAGCAAAAGCTAAATGAATTACACCAGCGCCATCTGAAGGACATAGTGTGTTATTGAATTCATTCAAATATAAAACAATTCATCCAAACATTAAAAGCACAAATCTACCATGAGACTCCGTTTTTGTTCCAAAGACAAATAAATCAATCAAATAAAAAGTCCCATTCAAGGTGGCCATATTTGAAACACCTCCGGGCTGCTATTTTGGGAATTCAAGATATAGTCATTGGGAAGTCTGATATATTTGAATCAGGAAATCCTGAAATGTCAAAAAGCTGTTTCCCATACTAAGGACAGATCTAATGGCAGCTGCGGTGATGTGGTGACTTTACTAATTGGCTCTTTTATTTGGAAGGTGGAATTTATTCCACCATATTGCATGTTCATAGTAATAGGATTGCACCAACACTATCTTGTCCTTTTCTTTTACTTAAAGGGATAGTTCACCCAAAAATGAAAATTCTGTCATCATTTACTCACCCTCAACATAAAGGAAGATATCTGGAAAATAAATACCAAATAGATCTCTCCCCCCCCATTTAAATGGGCCGGCATTTACTACCATAGTATTTATTTTTGATCTGTTTGGTTACTGACATTCTTCCAAATATCTTTCTTTATGTTCATCAGAGCAAAAGAAACTCATACAGGTTTGGAACTACGTGAGAGTGAGTAAATGATGAAAGAATTTTCATTTTTGGGTGAACTACCCCTTTAAAAGTATAAAAGTAATATGAATTAAAAATTTGTCAGTGCTGTGAATTTTGGACATGTCTATGTTTGCAAGGTAACAATTTGTATTAAAATTAAGTCGCTGTGACATATAATTCCATACAGTGTTTAAACTGGCATTACTACATGGCAATATATTCCAGCTCAACTACTAACAACTACTTTGCAATATAGTTACAATGACTGTAGCTGTGATACACAATCGTTCATACTGCTCGCTCCACTCTGAATTGCTTTGGCTAGTTGTTCTTTTGATACAAAGAGTGAGGCTTTAGATGCATTCAGTTCATTGTGCTGCTCAACGGCTGACTCACTGGACATCAGCATATGGTTATAATGACAGCTGACCAGTCAAACTGTCGAGGTGAATTTCAAATGGCATTTTTGCACCAGTAAAAGACACTACAGGAAGGACCACCATTAAATCATTTCAGTGTGCTTCCACAAGGCCATGAGCAAAGCATACATGGTGTCTTAGAGGAAGTAAGTTGCCACACCTATTTGACCAAAAAATGTCCATGTCCTTTCCAGTTACTTGTGATCACCAGATAAGGATCATTTTGATTCAGACTCGAAAATGAGTCATTCAGAAGTGTGACTCGTTTAAACGATGACTGAAGGAACAAAAATCAGATATCATGACATACAAGCTAATTTAGTCCTCGGAAGAGGATATGTGGAGGTGAGCTGGTGAGGCTTTATGTGTTTTCGATGGGGCTGGATGAGAATTAACGATCCTCTTGAACCTCTTCTACATTAAAATTAGAGAAGATTAATGGACTCGACTAAGGAAAAATAATAAGCAAGTTCATAATAACGAATCGTACTCTCATCCAGACTCAAGAGAAAACACCCAATGAGAGAAGCGTCAGGTCAGCTCACCTGGTGGGAGAGCTCAAGAAGCTCCTCCACATACCCCTCCAAAGGACGGCCATTCTGGAGTAATCCCCACAGAAGGTCCTCTGCCGCGATCACGTTTCAGTTTTGGGTCAGTTCTTCTGTCACGGTGCATGTGGTAAGGCAATGCAGACTTTAATGACGAAAGGAAGGTAACCAGGAACACCACGTGCACACAAACGCAAACGAGAACCGACAAAGACTGAGGGAAAACACAAGATATACATACACAAGGCCAACAAATGGGATAACAAGGTACATGACCATGCACACCTGAACTAAAACACAAATCAAATAAGTGACCACGGGAAAAAGCGAGCAAAGGAAGGCATGCCATGAAAAACAAAGTCCAAAACACACAGACATGTGAAAGTTGTGAACATTGTGACAAATATCAGTGTCATTATATTCAAATGATGTGGATTAGAAAGCAGATGGATCGTGAGGTAATACTTATTTTTTTCTTAGCCAGCAAGTGAAGTGACTGATGTCCTCGAGTGTCTTATATTGATGTTTTTAGTTCTAATATTCCAACCAACTGCCTAAATTTGTGACGGATGTGAAAAAGTGTGTAAGGAGTGAGATATGTTTGGGTAATTCTAAAATGTGCTGGAGACACTCTAAAGGCTTTTTGAGCAGTTCATTATTATTGTTTTATGGAATGAAGTTTACTTTACGGTTTAAATAAAAAACATGTTACTCACAGGGCTGGGCGACCTGACGATATAGATCATTTCCACGAAATAAAATGTCTATCGTTACAGACTTTGCTATACTCGCAGTATGTAAATATATTGTACTATTGACACTTCAGAGTGATGAAATGCATGAATGACAATATAAAGAGCAGATCATACTTGATGTTAAAAAGAGTTACAAGCGCAACATATCCAGAATATGAACTCTGTGTAGCGCTTGCGCTGACTGACACTGCCAAAGTGCGCACGCAGAAACCTGCCTCTCTCAGAAGGCGATTGCGAATTAGAGACGTGCTCGATGTTAAAGTGTTATTAAGCACAATAAGTAGTGGTGGGTGACGTACTGGTAAACGCAGCCGGGGGAGTTAGTAGATTAACGTTGGTGAACTTGAACTTCAAAAATTGTGCGTACTCGCGTCTAGTATGAAGAGACGATCGGTTCACGAGCCGCTTGAAGGAGCTACAGTGATCTGTCACGACACATTAAAGAGCCACTATACGATATTTATTGTTTAAACGTCTTTAAAAACTACAATATATTAAATATGAAACTGTTTCATATGTCTGTCGACACGTTGTCAGTGTCCTCTTTGCTCCGGGATGTATTTTTCACTGCGTGAGAACATGATGTGTGGCGTGAGAGCGCATGGTTTATCGGACAAAGCAACAGTAACTAAAGGGGGCGGACTTTTCAGACTTTGCGAAGGGTCAGTTAGCAGCGAAAGACAACTCATTTCAGCACAAATGCGCACGCTCTCTGAAAGACTGTTTCTCAGAGCTGTCTGAGAGACGGGAGACATGAAGCCTCTGCTCATGAGCGCGTGAAGACTGAACCAAGTGCTTTTTGCTGCCTGATTGGGATTGAACAGTTCAATCACACACCTATGTGTCAAAGTGACCATGTATTTGCAAGTAAACAGAGCCATTTACGTCTTATGTGAAGGTGCAGTTGAGAAAGACAAGGCTTGTACAATTGGTACAGTCGGTCTTAAAGGGGCAGCATCCAAATTTACCTGCTGTCATTATTAATGCTAGTCAAACATTTTGATCATATCACCCAGCCCTAGATACTCAGAGACTGACATGTTGGGCTTGTCAAAAATGTTACATTTCAGCTGTGGCAAATTGACGTTCATTTTATACAAGTAAAGGAGTAGTTCTGATGCACAAAGTTATTGTTTTTATTTTTTTGTCTCTTATAACAAAAATATTTTATTTAAAAATTCAGATCCTGTCGTAAATAATAGTGAAAAATCACTTTTTAAAACTAATATAAAATTATTCCCCCTTGGCAGATTTTGACTCGTAAACAAGTACTATTATTTAAAAAAGCTATTTTTTGTTTGCTTGTTTTTACCAAACACCTTAACTTAAAATCAAATTGCATAAAATATACAGACTTGTTACCACATTTACATTTTTTGTGCTTTGCTGTAAAGGTAACATTTAGATTCAGATAAAAAACGGCAGTGACGCATGATTGCAAACAGTGTGTATCAGTACCGCATAACGACGATGGTCACTTTCGAAAGGAATTCACCCAAGATTCAGACAAATGAATAAAACAAACAACCGTTGTTATGTGATCTGTCCCTGCATTAGACACAACACTGTCTATCTGTATCCCTGTTCTTTTCCTCTCTGCTGTCCTGATATCTCTCTCTGTCCCAATGCTGAGGACAAGAATCACATGAAGAAAACAGGCTGAAATACTGAGGTGAGTAAATCCTATCAGGGAAATCTCTTGGACTATTTCCAGATCACAGCAGAAACTTGTGTAAGCAAAGAGTAACTTGCAAGGGAAATATTCATTTTTCTTGTGTATTTATTCAATGTTGTGGTTTATACATGATTAATTTAGTTAATCTTACATGAGTTACATGGATTTTCTTATACAATCTTTTCATAATCCTTTAAGCATGAGAAATCATTATATTTGATTGTTAACATATAGATATGTATGTAACCATTTATATGTATTCGACTTTTTGTTGTTCATGAAGTTTTCAAAAGGGTGTTAACGTCTAAGAATGTGAGGCGACGAACTGAAGATAGAAAACAGACTGACGCCCAATGTAGGTTAAGAAACATATGCAGGGATCAGATCTTGATGGATGAGTTTGAAGAGTACATGTGTTATCTTTCTATTTTATGGGTTAGGTTTGTATGTTTTACCATATATCCTTCATGGTATAGTTTCTCTGGTCAGCGCCTCAAGAATTGATGACTCTTTCCTGACCTTTAGGTCAGTTAGCTAGGAAGTTAAGATATAGATGATGTCTGCAACTATCTTACCATGATGAAGGGATAACTATTATGGGATGGTGATAAACCGGAATTTGTACTTATATGGTAAAAGGATGTAGGATGGCTTTATGATAATTGACTTATTTGCATACCCAATCAATTTTGATTTTCTTTGTTTACTAAAAATTAATATGTATGAATTGACTGAATAAATACTCTGTTTTGTGTGAAGTACACTTTGTAGCTCTCTGAGGGATGCTTTGGTTGTAAGAGAGACTACCCTGAAATTTCAGTAAAATTGGTTTGATAATTTTACTATTGAGTGGCCTGATTTAATTTCATTGGTGAATTTCCACCACATTTTGGCGTCCCTGGGTGGGCTCCAACATCTCAGCGGAGTGACTGGCTGACAAAAAGACTAGACAAAATTTGAAGAGCTCTGACAATTGGAAGAGTGGATTCCTCGGAAAACGAGACACTCACTTAGTTACAGCAGTCCCCCACGCTGAGTGACGGAGCATTAACACTTGGTAAGTGAGTTGATATTTTTGGCCTTTCATAGTAAAATTTAATTTTGCTAAGGCAAAAGGAGTCTGGGACTCCAAGTGAAGTGAACTGGGTTCACAGTTGCATCTAAGGTTAGAAGACCGTACCAAGAAAAGAGTCCTGGGGACTCAATTGAACAAGGGTTCAGTGTTCTTTAGTTTTAAAGTCTGGGACTGTACTGGATTAGAAGTTTGGTATATAACTATGAACATTTTTGGTATAAATGCAACCTTCTTAGTAGACGTACTAAGTCGTAAAGACGCTCTGGGAGCGTAAGAAGGCCTAGAAAAAAAAAAAAAAATCTCTTTTTCCTATTTTTTTTTTTCCTCTTCTTTTTCCCTATTTTTTATTTATTTTATATTTTTGTTTTTTTTGTTTATCTCTATTGTGGTAGTCTTAGATTGAGAGATGGGGTCATCTAAAAGTAAAGTGAGTCCTACGGGACCTTTAAGAGAAATGGGAAAAATTGATGGAGAAATGGACAAAAAGCAAATACAAATGTGGTATAAAATGACAAATGGAAAATTTCCAAAAAAATGGCACACTGAGTGTTTTAAAACTAGACGAATGCAGAGGCATTCTAGAACAAAAAAAAATAAAAGAGGTGGGGTGAATTGGAATGAATTTGACAAATGGGAAACTGAGGCTAAAAAGAGAAAAGAATTAGAGAAAACAAAATATGCTCAATATTACAAAGCGAAAAATTAAGATGATTTTGATACTGCTGTGAGTCTCTCTCTGTCCACAGGCACTGCTGCCTCCGCTCCCCCTCCTCCTTACGTCCTCCCCGGAGAACTCCCATCAACTTTGAGCCCTGGAGCAGAAGCAGGGTCAATGAGACAAGAAGGAAAAGAAGCAGAAGGGCCAGTGACACGGACAAAGACTAAAAGACGGACCAAGAAGAAGCAGGAGGTTTTTGAAGAATCTGATCATGAAAGTGATCATCAAGACAACGGACATGTGAAACAAATGCCACTGATCCAGTTTCCTAACCCTCGTGCAGGACAAAGAAACCAACCAGTCACAATTCACGTTTATCGTCCTTTGGAGCTGGCTGAACTGGATTCTATGGTTAAGGACATTACAAGCCCAAAGATCAACGTTGAACAATGTATTAGAGATTTAGAGACTTTGGATGATATGGTCAAGTTGACCAACCCGGAATGGACTAAGAATTTTGTCCATGTTTTCGGACTGAAATGGGAACGGCTACGTCAACACCCGACACATGCATGGGATCCACAAGCTGATCGACACCCTGATCATCGTCCTACTAACTGGACTGAGCTGATGGAACGGATGAGAGTAGAATTTCCTATAATTAAGGACTGGGACAAAATCAACAATTGCAAACATGATTATGTGGAACGTGTGATGAAGGCCGTAAAAGACTACTCTGGATTGAACGACGAAGGGGACAGGTCACAGTATGTGAGACAAGTGATTGCACAAGGACTAGAAAAGAAGATTGCTGACATGGCAAAGAGTAGCTGCATCGGATGGCAGTACAAGAACCTACAGGAATTTGTTGACCACGCCAAGCATGCTGAACGCATTTTGTGCGACAAACAGACTAAGACACAGAACTCACTTCAGATGGCTCAACTTCATTTTTATCAAGGAAAAGATTACTACCAAGGGAGAGGATAGAACAAGCGGGGTGGACGAGGAGGACGAGGACGGGGGCGCGGCAGAGGCCAAGGTCAAGGTAGGGGCGCCTCAGGCGCCTGTTATACTTGTGGTCAGGTGGGCCATTTTGCAAGAGACTGCAGCATGGGGGTTGAAACAACACAGAATGTGCCTCAGTTTTCTGTGAATTACCCAAAAAAAATAGGATGAGGAGGGAGAGTGGACTGGTGAGCAGGGGGTATTACAAGCTTTAAAACTGACAAATAATTTGGTAGAAGATCCCCATATTGAATTAATGGTAGCTGGAAAAAAAATTTCATTTCTTGTTGATTCAGGAGCTACTTGCTCCACTTTAACAAATGCTTCATCATTTGTGAAACGTAGTGCTGACTCGATCATCACTGTAGGTGCTTCTGGCCTTCCTCTTACTGAATACTTGTCTGAGCCAGTTGTGATGAAATTTGCCGATAAAACAATTAAACATCGTTTTCTTCTATCAGATTATTGTCCAGTGAACTTATTGGGCAGAGACCTGTTGGGACGTTTAAACATACAAATAAATTGTTCAAAGGAGGGCTTGGACATTGCCAGCCCAGAAATTGGCTTATACCCCAAACTGTTGACCCACCAGTGTTATTATTCATGGAATGTTGTCGAGTCTGGTGTTCATAAACAGCTGTATGCAGCACTGGATTTGATAGATTGGGAACTTCCAGAATTTTTACACTGTACCAGTCTGTTCTCCCATACAGGTCCAGACCTGTCCCATGAAAAAAGCTGGTTTCCAGGACCAGATGATGAGTGTTTGAATCTGGGTGATATTTATTTGAGTTCAGAATTTATGGGTGCTGTTGTCAATCTCTCACAGGAACAGCATTGTGTTTTTAGAGAGACAACACCACATGTTTCATTAGCAAAAAAGGGTGGAGAATGGAAGGATGTGGGGGATTTTATACAAAATGCTTTGAAATGCAAAGATTGGGAAAAATTGGGGGATCGATTTTTTTCACCCTCACTTCAAATCACCCGCATCCCAAATTTTCTAAAAGCAAAAGTGGTCCGTTCAAGACAAGAAATGGGTGAGGAATGTTCACAGATTGAGGGGAGTCTTGACAAAAATGTACTCACATTTTTGGATGAGATTCCCCGAATTCTTTGGGCAAATGATTCATATGACATTGGGTGTATGAAAAATGCACAACCCTTGCAAGTGGTTCCAAAATCAAGTCATAGACCATATAGGTCTCAATACCCATTATCTAAAGAGGCAGAAGCGGGTTTGGCAGAAATAATTGATTCTCTTTTAGAGAAGGGTGCTGTTTCGCCCTGTCAATATTCACCAGTGTCAAGTCCGCTTTTAGCTGTTAAAAAGAAAAATGGCAAGTATAGAATGGTTCAGGACTTGCGTTTAGTAAATGAAGCTGTGTTTCCATCAGCCCCGATTGTGCCAAATCCTGCAACCATTCTTTCTAACATCCCGCCCAATTCAACACATTTTTCTGTTATAGATTTGGCAAATGCATTTTTTTCAATTCCTGTACATCCCGATAGCCGTTACTGGTTTTCATTTTCATTCAAAGGGAAAAGATATCAGTGGAATGTGATGCCTCAAGGTTATACTGATTCTCCCACCTTTTTCACGGCACAGTTATTGCGTAATCTTGAAGCATTTAAACCACCAGCTGGAAGCACACTCTTGACTTATGTTGATGATTTACTGTTGGCAAGCCCTGGTGAAGAAGCCTGTTTACAGGACACCAAGGCTCTTCTGCTTTTCTTAGCTGAGAATGGCCATAAATGTGCACGTGAAAAATTACAACTAGTGAGAACTTCAGTTCATTACTTAGGTCACATTATCTCACATGACGGCCGTCAGCTAGATCCATCTCGAGTGACAGCCATTTCAAAAATGCCCAAACCCAAAACTAAGAAACAAGTGATGTCTTTTTTGGGCATGATGAATTATTGCAGAGCATGGATACCTGATTATGCAGAAATGTCACAACCATTATCTGATTTAGCTCACATGCATTCTCTTCAGATGCATGAGTCAGTCTCCTGGACACCAGAAGCTGACACTGCTTTTGAAAAGTTAAAAGAGGCCTTACTGACTCCGCCTTGTCTTGCTAATCCAGATTATGGGAAGTCATTTGGACTATATGTGCATGAAAATAATGGATTTATGTCAGGTGTGTTGACTCAAATACATGGGGAAAAGTGGAAACCTCTAGCTTATTTTTCTAAACGATTGGATCCAGTGATTCGAGGTCACCCACCCTGTGTAAGATCTTTGGCAGCGACCACGGAACCTGTCTTGGCCTTCTCTGATTTAGTGGCCATGCATCAGTTGGATGTTTTTGTTCCACATGATGTGCATAAAATTATCACTTCAGCAAGAACAATGCATTTATCTAATGCCAGACTTTTAACTTTTCAAAACATTTTGTTTTCCCTGCAAAATGTCACCATACATCGCTGTAATACATTAAATCCAGCAACTTTGTTGCCATCTGCAGATGACGGAACACCACATGACTGTCTTACAGTATTGGACATCGTGTCCAAACCGAGGCCAGACTTGACAGATATACCAAACATTAATGCTGATTGTATTTTCTTTGTGGATGGATCAAGTTTGAGGCTATCTGATGGGTCTCCCTCAACTGCCTATGCAATATGTGACTCACATTCCATAGTGGAGAGTTTCAGGTTACCCCCCTCCCTCTCTGCTCAGGCAGCTGAGCTGTTTGCACTGACGCGTGCATGCATCTTGGCAGAAGGCAAGACTCTTACTGTTTTTACAGATAGCAATTATGCATTTCGAACTTTACATGATACTGGGGTGCTTTATAAACACCGTGATTTTGTGACCTCCTCAGGAAAACCAATCATGCACAAGACATTGATAATTAATTTACTTGAATCCGCCCTTCTCCCAAAAACATTGTCAGTCTGTAAATGTCGAGCACATACACGTGATTCTGATTGGATTTCAGAAGGAAATAATCGTGCTGATGTTTCTGCGAAAGCAGCAGGCCAGTCAGACAAATTACCACTCTTACAGATGGTAGACCTATCAGATGTCTCTCTAACTAATCTTTCTGATTTACCTTTGTTGCAGCAAAGTGCTACTGATGGCGAACTGACTCTCTGGCGTGCAAACTGTAGGATGGATTCTGAAACAGGCACCTGGGTTGATTCTGCAGGTAGACCTGCATTGCCAAAATCAGTTTTTTCATTTATAGCAAAGCTAGCTCACGGTGCAGACCATGTATCTAAAGGGGGTATGGTAGAGATGGTTAAGAGATACTGGTATGCACCAGGGTTTTCAAATTTTGCAGCAAAATATTGTAGAAAATGTGCCATTTGTATGCAGATGAATATTGGAAAGGTGCCAAACATCCCACAGAGTGCACACCCGACACCAGAGTCTCCGTTCGACCATTGGATGATAGATTTTATTGAATTATCCCCAGTTCAAGGCTATAAGCATTGTCTTGTCGTGATTGATATGTTCTTTAAATATCCTGAATGTTTTCCATGCAGGAGACAAGATGCACTGACAGTGGCAAAGCACCTGATAAGAGAAGTCATTCCCAGATGGGGAATTCCACAGAGATTGTCCTCAGACAATGGCTCCCATTTTGTAAATGCAATAGTCAAAATGGTATCAGAAAAATTGAATTTTGATTTGAAACAACACTGCTCATATCATCCTCAATCAGCAGGTGCCGTTGAACGGCTTAATCAAACAATTAAACAGAAATTGGCTAAAATAATGATGGAAACAGGACTGAATTGGGTTCAAGCTTTACCCCTAGTCCTGATGTATATCAGAGGACGTCAAAACAAACAAACAGGACTGAGTCCACTGGAAGTGTTGACAGGTCTCCCTATGAGACTGACTGCCTCTCTCCCTTTCAGGTCACCTCAACATGAAGGAACTCTGCAACAGGTTGATGATCAGATGGTTAAATACATGTCTGAGTTGTATAAAACTGTTCAGTCTGTACGTTCACAGGTTAAAGATGCGCTTCCATCACCAATAGAAGGCGCCATACATAAGCTGAGAGTTGGAGATTGGATATTGGTGAAGGATTTCAGACGGAAAGCTTGGCATAGGCCACGTTGGTTTGGACCGTGGAGGATCCTTCTGACAACACCAACTGCAGTCCGGGTGGCAGAGCGAGATACCTGGGTACACTGCGCACATTGCCGAAAAGTGGAGCCTCCAGAGCTCACACCAGGCGTGCCTCTAACTGTGGCAGAGGCAGAAGAGTTCCCTAGGGGAACCAACGAGGGTCTGGAATTGTGAGGAGGCCCTAAGATTGGGAGTAGGGCAAAAGACTGATTTCAAATTTGATTTCTTGATAATAGGCGATAAAGTGACAGAGCAGGGAGCACATCGTTGGCACTGGACAGTGCCTCTTGCGTCAACAAAACAGGAACTGTCACATCCAAGAAATTAGAGTAATCGAATTTGGTCGTTTACTCCAACTACGGGGACTTATATGAGTAGGTACTAAAACAAAAAAAAAAAAACAGACAGCCAGCTGAATTTTTTATATCTAAATATTATTGGGAAATACTTTTCTTTGTTATATCTGATAAACTGAACTGTTTTGAAACTGATTAGGTCAGGTTGTAGAATAATGATGCATGAGAAGAAGCAACAACAAGCAGAGAGAAGGGCCAGAAAATGGGGGTGTGTATTGATGTTGCTACTTGTCATGTTTATATGGTGTTTTGATTTGAAATTTGAGGATGACAAAATAACGGAATGGTGTGTAAAGAAACGAGCTATAATGGAAGGGACAAAATGGAAGCCATGGGGTTTTGATGCAGATGTTTTAACTAGTAATCAACAAGAAAAACACAATTCATGGTGGGGTTTTTAGAATTCTTGAGTAGAGGGGTGCCAGGAAAAGGACCTATAATGGTAAAATTTGAGTCATTGGGTAGTTGGAACCCACTTTTTAATTTGACAGAAGTGTATGACAGTTGTACAAGAGAAGCTGGAGAGTTTGCAGGTCAAATTAATACATTAAAGAGACCGAATGGAATACGATGGGCACAGACTAAGGAAGGGTGTAGGAGGACAGCAATGTTATTTTTAAATAGTACATATAATGGCAGACCCCCACCAGACACCAAGAGATGCTGGTTAATGTTTTGTAACGATAGCTTTAACCCTCAGTACCAAAATGAAACAAAAAATGTGACAGCAGTAGAAGTGCCAACAGGGATAAAAACGTTAAAACGTATGACATGTATTTGCAATAATGGTACAGGACAATTTGTGGGGCTATCCAAATGTGAGGAGCACTTGACTGGTATCATGCAACTGACCCGCTATACTGGCGGCATATCAATGGCAGTGACAGATAGTATAGACAAAAATGTAACAATGAGAATTGGAAATAAAACTATTATTGCAAAAAACAGCATTAGATATCATTTAAACTTAGGAATGGGATTTATGTATTAAAATTATTGGCAATGTGAAAACCAGACCTTTGATAAAATACCAACAGCTGAATATTGAGAATAGTGGAGTACAAGAAGATTGGCAACCACCATTTGCAAATGAAGATGAGAATAGTATGTGTATGATTTAAACCCTTAAAAAAAAAAAAAAAAAAAAACTTTTTATTATTGTGATTAACAAATTAATCAAATGGGGGAATGCAAGGGAAATATTCATTTTTCTTGTGTATTTATTCAATGTTGTGGTTTATACATGATTAATTTAGTTAATCTTACATGAGTTACATGGATTTTCTTATACAATCTTTTCCTAATCCTTTAAGCATGAGAAATCATTATATTTGATTGTTAACATATAGATATGTATGTAACCATTTATATGTATTCGACTTTTTGTTGTTCATGAAGTTTTCAAAAGGGTGTTAACGTCTAAGAATGTGAGGCGACGAACTGAAGATAGAAAACAGACTGACGCCCAATGTAGGTTAAGAAACATATGCAGGGATCAGATCTTGATGGATGAGTTTGAAGAGTACATGTGTTATCTTTCTATTTTATGGGTTAGGTTTGTATGTTTTACCATATATCCTTCATGGTATAGTTTCTCTGGTCAGCGCCTCAAGAATTGATGACTCTTTCCTGACCTTTAGGTCAGTTAGCTAGGAAGTTAAGATATAGATGATGTCTGCAACTATCTTACCATGATGAAGGGATAACTATTATGGGATGGTGATAAACCGGAATTTGTACTTATATGGTAAAAGGATGTAGGATGGCTTTATGATAATTGACTTATTTGCATACCCAATCAATTTTGATTTTCTTTGTTTACTAAAAATTAATATGTATGAATTGACTGAATAAATACTCTGTTT
The DNA here is from genome assembly GCA_037194245.1 of Opsariichthys bidens. NCBI lineage: Eukaryota > Metazoa > Chordata > Actinopteri > Cypriniformes > Xenocyprididae > Opsariichthys > Opsariichthys bidens. The sequence continues at coordinate 15,538,607 of CM074302.1, forward strand.
TGTGTGAAGTACACTTTGTAGCTCTCTGAGGGATGCTTTGGTTGTAAGAGAGACTACCCTGAAATTTCAGTAAAATTGGTTTGATAATTTTACTATTGAGTGGCCTGATTTAATTTCATTGGTGAATTTCCACCACAAACTCCACATCCTGGCACAGACCCTTAATATAACTTTCATTACTGACAAAAAAAAAAAAAAAAAAAAAGATCAACAGGTACCATGGTTTTATAATGCTTTTTGAATGAAACAGGATTATGGTAGCTTTTGGAGAGGCTACATAATGATACTATGGTATCCTTTCCAATACCTCAGAGTATCATTGATTGTCACATAACGAATGGGGTTTTTAACACCTTTTTCTCTTCACAAGTTAATTTGAAATGATCCTGTAGAAATTACATAGCAATATAGATTTATGTAAATAAAAAGAACATAAATAGTAATTATAAAAGAAGTAGCAAAATACTGTCAACAAAATTGAACAGCTCAAATAACATACATGGGCGAATACAATAGAAAAGTAATTACGATACACTAACGATGTTTTTGAAAGAATTATCTCATGTTCACCAAGAAAGTTCAAAAGAACAGCATTTATTTCTGATTTTTCTAACACTATAAAATTATTTACTACCACTTTTGATTAATTTAATTCATCCTTGCTAAATAAAAGTGTACATTTCTTTAAAAAGTCTTTCCAACCCCAAACTTTAAAGCAGTAGTGTATATATTCAAGTATGATATTCAAGTATATAATTTCAAACATCTCTTTACCATTATTCGCACAAAGTTCGCAGTTCTTTAAAAAGTATCACATGGGCAAATAATCACAGATCTACTGCTGTATAGTGTTCTCTAAACTCAAAAAGATGTAATCTAGAAAGTCAGTTGAGAGATTTTTGATATTGACTAAACAAAGGATTTCTTTGAAGAAATAAAGAGTTTTTAAAAGTATATGGCCTTTTATGGGGTCCAATTTATACACAAATGTGCTGTTGCATAACACCTACAAAGCTAGCTAAAAGGAATACATCCCTTTTAAAAGGAATAACCCAAACTTTGAAGGAAAAAAAGTTATGAAACTGAATAGTCAATACCAATGTTCCTCAACGTTATCAGAGAAAAGAATTTGACCCTCAATGGTAGACGACAGATATTTACCCTGTTTCTCAGTCTGCAGACATTAAAATGTGGCAAAGTGAAAATATTTCCTACCTGATGAGGTAGACTCCTCTTCTACAGCGTTACTCTCTTTGTCCATAAAGGTAAAATTCCCCACAGAAACACAAAGCTACAACGTGGCAAATGAAAAGCGCTGAGTTTCACTTGTGGGTGTGTCAACTGGGCAAAGCGTGATCAGATATCTCACTCGAGAGCCAATACACCTATGCGTCACATGGTCAATCTTCTTTATGAGGCTAACATTCCTTATGAGGTCAGTGATTTTATAATATAACAGGATCACTATCACCGACTACTCTCAAACCTCTCTAACGAGACATTGTTTTCTCTGAAATATCTCTGGTTGAACAAACGAAAAGAGGAAAAATAAAAAAAAAAAGAAGTGGGATGGGGAGGGATGGGCATGCAAAACTATTCAAGAGAAACAAAAGACATCCTAACTGAAATATGTTAATAATAAATAAGGTACATATTTAGTAATTTTACTGTTTAATAGTTGTGTATTTGCACTGTGCATGATTTGGACAAGATGTGGCATATCCAAATAATATATATATCTAAAACAGATCAATTGATTATTAAAAAATACGTCAGCTGCAACCCGAAACCAATTCGATCCACATGACCTTTGTGATCAATCACAGATATTTCTTCTGATTTTTTGACAATATCATCCTTCCGTTGTCTTACCTCGGTTTTCCATTCCCACGTCAAGAACACAGCAGCAGGTAGAGGTTCCTGAGAAAACAAGAGATGGATTGGTTGATGAGTAAAAACACTACTTATAAATTCAGCAATACAATGGCTACAATGTATTTAAAACATCAGATCTCACATTGAAGACAACGGCGCAGGAATTGACTGGTATTTTGGTGCTGATGTGTGAATGGTCTCTTAACGGTAAAAAGCCATAATACTTTTGCTTGTGTGAACAGCATATTTGTGTATTGTTTACCGGTAAAGTAATTCTGTTAATTCTACGGTAATTTACTGGGATCGCTGTGTGAAAGGGGCTATTGATTGACACAACAAGAACCCGTGAATGAAGCCAACATACAAGTAAAGAATAATGTACAGAAAACACATTATTACCGCAAAATAAACAGCAACAACAAAGCAGAGGGCATCACCCTGAATGAGTTTATTTTGTGATAATGACTATATTATCCCTCATATTATTGATTTGAAATTATTCCTATTTATTTTATGTAAAAAAGCAAAGAAACTGGCTGTATGTGATGCTGTGTTGTTTGGTAAAACACCTCTTATATAACTGCATAAGTAACTATTCACTCAATTTTTTTTTTTTTCCAGACAGGATTATGACTCACGACGCAGCAGAGTAGTTCCTCTGCGAATTAAATGACCGCAATTATTTTGCAAATGCATCATTGAATGAATTTGCTTCATAACTGATGAGCTTTGCAACGGTTATTTTTCTGTGTATACTGAGAAGCTGCTTTCAAACAATCTGTATTATATAAAGCACTATCTAAATAAACCTAACTTGACATGCGTACTCCTCAAAGCACAAAATTACTCTAAAAAATAAACGCTATTCTGGATGAGTTACATAATTGTGAATTTTTTTAAGAATTCTTATGACTAAATTGTGTCTTTAAGATTATTTATCCCAAAAATAAATATTATTTACACAACACGGATTTTTCAAACTATCAAATTGTAGGGGTTTTCCTGCATGTTTGTGCGTTACTGTATCAGACTGACTCAATTCTTGAACTGCTCTGTGCACTTCCACCACATGTAAGGGGGATTTCAGGCCAGAAAGATCTGAACTTGCTGGTCTCAAACGGCACAGGGGAGCAGGGGTTGGAGAAATGTTGGTGAAATGTTGGCAGCCGCGCTGAGCAATGAAAGAACCTTGAGTGAGTGTTTATGTGAATAAAAGCCTAAATTAAATCTCTTTATCATATAAAGTGATTGTGTCTATTTAGCTTCAGCGCATGCAGCTCAAACAGCAATGCACATAATCAGTAACTATGACCGAGACCGTCATATTCCATAACATTATAAAGAGAACACTGTTGTAATAATAATTTGTGAATTCTTTGGGTTTAGTTTCCATGTTTCAGCACATTTTTACGGGAATAAAATATCCAAACAGATGTTAAACATTCTGACTAGCATGTAACTTAGATCAAGCGTGTAATTTTGTGCAAATATAAGTTGTAATATTATGCTTATATTACATAAATACTAGGGCTAGGGCATCATTTTACAGTAACCCTGTTACAGACATTACACGTACTTACTGTGATAACTATAAATTATGCGTAATTATGCAACTAACTCTAAATAACATCATAATCCTATGTAACTCTAATTACAGTTGCTAATGTCTTACATAACCAATTGTCAGGTTATTTTTGCATTTTGTTATTCCATAGAAAGTTAAACATACCTCAGTTTTATTTTCCCTGCTAATTATTCAAAAGTGCAACTGAAACGTTGCCATTTTGAACCAGCACATAATTTCTTTCTATAGTACTGTTAGGCTCCCACTAATAAGCCTCTTTTAACAGAATGTCTGTCCCAGTCCCCTTCCCTGTAGTACTGGAGCAGCTTTAAGCGCCACGACTAATGTGAACTATGAACTCTGGGACAGCAGATGTGAAATATCCCCTTGCTCTTAGAGCAGGATGAAGGATAACAGATCTAATCTAGATCCTTCAACTGCGCAAGCTGATTGAAATGTCACACTGTTACTAGGGCATCTTAGATACCGGGTCACATGTGATCAAGATGGGTAGGTATGTTTGTAGGCAAGTCAATCACGTATTGAGTTTCATCAAGTGTTGCATAACTGGCAATAGTCCCTAAATGTTTGCCATAACATTAAGTCCCTCAGCATGATCAAGTAACAACTGTTGTCACCAGTGACAAAAAGGAACATTTCAGTTGATTTTCCATAAAAGTATTTACAACATCAGCATCATTCTGTGAAAAAAAGTTGTTACTATATATAAATAAAAGTTTTAGAACGCCTGAAATTTACGCAGTTTAATGTCTCAATGTACTCTGATATTAAAGCATAGAACAAATAAACAATTGGAGATAAAAAAGAAACCATGGAATCGTTTTGTTTAACAAAATTTAATCTAAATTTGTGACTCATCAAAGTAGCCACCTTTTGCAGATATAACAGCCGAACACACTCGTGGCATTCTTTCTACAATGGAAATCAAATATTTTTCGGAAAGTTCTTCCCAACACTGTTGCAGAAGTTCCCACAAATGTGTTGCACTTGTAAGTTGCTTTGCTTTCACCCTTCTGTCCAGTTCATCCCAAACCAGCTCGATGGGGTTTAAGTCTGGAGACTGTACTGGCCATTCCATGATTTGAAGCCTACCGTCTTGTTCTTTTCTTCTAAGGTAGTTCTGACATAACCTGGAGGTATGCTTTGGGTCATTATCTTGCAGTAGGATGAACCCCCGACCAACTAGATGTATACCAGAGGGTATTGGATGGCGCTGCAAAATGCTGTGGTAGCAGTTTTGGTTCAGGGTGCCACTCACTCTGGCAAGTCGCCGACTCTGGATCCAGCAAAAGAGCCCCAGACCATCCCGCTTCCGCCTCCATGTTTGACAGTTGGTGTCACCCACCGAGGAACCATCCTTTTGCCTACTCGACGGCGTACAAAAACCCTGCGTGATGAACCGAAGATTTAAAATTTCTATTCATCAGTCCATAACACCTTCTTCCAGTCTTCAGTAGTCCACTGGCGGTGCTTCATGGCCCAGGCAAGCCTCTTTTTCTTACTGCCACTCAACCTGTCAAACCTGCAGCTCTAAGTCTTCTCTTCACAGTTGAAACTGAGACTTGCTTACTTCGACCAGTGTTAAGCTGAAGCTGTTTTCCTGTGAGCCGCCTATCACGCAAGCTGTTGACTCTCAGAAACTTGTCTTCTGATTCTGTTGTGGCTTTGGGTCTGCCAGACCTCTTCCTGTCAGAGTTTCCTCCAGTTTCCAAATGCCTTTTGATGGTATAGAAAACTGTTCTCACTGACACCTTGGCTTTCTTCGCAATTTCTGTAAAGGAAAGACCTACACTTTTCAGGGTTATAATGGTCTGTCTGTCTTCCTTTGTTAATTGCCTTTTTCTCACCATTATGAGAGCAATATACTACTTCCTGCGGTACAATACTGTCCAAATAATGCCTAAGAGGGTGTAGTAACACAGTCTGTTCCAACACTGCTTTTATACAGACAGAGGGTTTGTAAGTAATCAACAAAAGTTGGGACACCTGTCGGAATTGTTAGCATCAACTTTCAAGGCTTAATTTACTTCCATTGCTGCAGAACAGCTGTAAGTTGTTAACCCATTACTTGTTCCCTGAAAAAGGCCTTTTTGTATAACTCTGAAATGTACATTATTTTTCAGTTTTTGGTAACCTAAACGTTTTTTTTTTTTTTTTTAACCTCTGGCAGTTTACCGCTTACCTTTGTACCATTTCAGGTTATTCACTGGACTTGAACTGCTTAAATTTCAATATAAACTGGAAAAATTGGGGTGTTCTAAAACTTTTGACCGGTAGTATATATGAACAACCCCCTTAAAAAAGTAATATAATAAGCAGGCATGGCAACCGTACCAGAGGACAAATGTAATCAATATAACTAGCATAACTAGCATTACCAATATCCTACTAAATTAAAAGACTAAATTATGAATTTTGAATGTCTAAGAGGTACGTGGTTTGACTCATTTGTGTTGCCAGATCTTGGTGGGGAAAAAAACAAAACAGGAAGAGTAAACAAGAACAAGCCCATAATAAAGCAAGACAAAATGCTTCAAATAATTGGACATGGCAACACTGCAAAGGAGTGCCGTGCTTAGCAGCCTTCCAAGGATAAACAAAACACAACTCTGCCAATCGTGGTTTAGTTCAAATTGTAGTATTTTATGGGTCTTTGGTCAATGTAGTTTTAACCCTAAAACAGACAAGAGTAGAAAATGATCAAAAAATAATTTCATGTAACTTTTTTTATCATCTGGAGTTAAGAAAAATGTATCCAAAGGAATTTTTGAAATATTTGATGCAGTTCGGATTTTATGAGTGTCATCTCCCAGGATAATTTGCCCTATTTAGGTATATAAAAATAGAGTCTTGCTTCTGTGATGCAAATAAATAAATAAATAAATGTAATATGCAGAATATGTTGCATGTCCTACAATTGAGGCATATACATTTATATTTTTTCACTGCTGAACTGTTTCATCTTCAACCTCTTTTGCCCAAAAAAAAGTCAAATTAATATGTGCCTACTTTCTACAAAGTCAAAATGTCCAGCACTATGGGGAGACGTGATGGCTTTAGGTCACACTGACAAAACAAGCGCAGAAAATTTGATCCAAGTCACATGATCCATATACTCCAAACAGACTCAACTATGATATTGACAACAGTTTTGGATGAAAAATGCTTTCTCATGCCTCCTACAAGAAACTAAAGAATATGTATCCTGTTGTGCACGTTGTAAGGGTTAATTTGGTCAAAAATAGCAGATAACAAAAACGCGAGAAGCCAGAGCGTTGTTTCATTAACACAAGGAATAATTTAGGGGATTCACACCCGTATCTAAATGCGTCACTCCTGAAACTTCACAGTGTGTGCATTGCTACTGTTCATTTCCCTGATTATGAAAACAAGAAACCTTTTATGCTTGATTGATTTGAGGATCAGTTATCAGCAGAACAAAAGGATATGGAGACCATTAGGCGTGTGACGAGACCACTATCCCATGAGACGAGACGAGACACGAGATTGGGTTCACGAGACGAGATTTTTATAGTATTTTTAAGAAATCCTCAATAATGAAACGCATGAAGGGAAAATAGTCTTTTATTCAACTGAAAATCAAAAAATACAAAAATGTTGGTGCATTTGGAAATCAACTTGTAATGCATGTCATTTTACTTCTATTTCAATGAATTATTTGCAGTAAAACAACATGCAAACACTGCTAAATGTTTTGCCACAAAATCAACCAATTGTTTTCTGCCCTGTATAATTTCACATGAGAAATCTCACTGAACTTCTTTCTATAGATTGAACATAAATTAAACAGTATAAATAAAATAAACATAAAAAATTCAAATTACACTTTAAGTGTCACTTTAACTGCAGTACAAAGTTGACCATTTCCCAGTCACTATTGATTGTGTGGCTGTAACTGTTATAAAGCTCTGCGTACACCGAGAAGTCCAACCGTCAGCAGTGATAGCGACGCTTTCTGCCTCTTTAGGGGCCGTTCACATATCGCGCCTAATAAAGCGTGTAAAGCGCGGCCGCGTCGCTTCCTCCTTCTTTTGCAAGCGTTCGGGAGCTCGCGCTTCTGTAGCGTCTGTCGTTGCTATGCAACCATGAACTGTGCTCTCCACGACCATCGCTTGGTTCTTGTCACATGACAAGACATTCTGAAATGTTGAGATGTTTTCATCTCGCCGCGGCACAGGCGCGCCAGGAAAAAAACGAGCGCGCCGCACCATATGCGCGTCGCTTCCATTTTGCGAGAACGGCCCCTAAGAGTCTGTACAACCTTGGCCGAGGTGTACGGCATAGTTTCCTTACAATGTTTACACATTGTTTGTGTCTTGTGTGTTATTCTTGCGCCAAAACCCAAAACGTTTCCACACAAACGATTTGAAAGTGGCGGGGGCATCTTGAATAATAATTTCACCCTCACACTGAGAGCACGACGAGACAACTTTTCACCTCGACGAGAAATCTCGTCACGTTTTAGTCTCGCGAGATCTCGTCACACCCCTAGAGACCATGCATGACAACGTTGATAAGACCCTATCCTACTAACAGTAAATCAAACTAACAAATCTGCCATCAGTAATTATATTTACTCTCTCGAACACTTTCCATTTAAGTTTCATTTCTCTCTGAATGGATTCTATACAGCCACTTCCGCATTTTTTCCTCAGAGTGCAAATTTACATCCAGTGCTGCACCGTATGCTAGTGTCCTTACCTAGAGCGGTCAAAATGACTAAGGAGAAGATGACTTCACTGCTATCACTGCTTACAAAAACTTCTTTTTTATTGAATGGCGAATTTGGAAATAATCACTTTAGTTCATTCGGCAGGCAATGATAATAATGATAAGAAGAATTGAAAAAATACATGGCCTGTGGGCCAAATCAGCTTCCAGGCCACCAGGAATTCTCCCGATGGCCAGTCCACCCCTTCTCTCCAGTGTTCATTTTTATAGCTACCTAAATTGAATGACTTTTCTGAGATAAATGTAACATTGTGACATTTTGCTTACAAGTGGTTTTATTGATGTCTTTCCGGTGTCGAAACCCCGATTAAGCGATTAGATGAGAAATGATACGGATTTCGGTAAGTTGTAACTGTTCTTGCAAAATTCCTTCCGATGTTCATTCATGTTTTGTGTCATTGCATAGTCTTCACTGTATAAATTCAAAATAAATTCTAAAAAAAAAAAAAATTTCAGTCAAGAGCAGCAGGTCATTTTTTCTTTTGTGTTATTCACATTAGTGACACAGAGCAGCAGTCAGGATTATTAAGCTGCTGTCACTTTAAGACCAAACGCACAAATTCATTACACTGATACACATCTGGTTTACACCCAACTGTTTACATTTCTTTGGGACATAACCAGCTGTGTTTACACGAATACTCCACACCATGGGCATTCTGACATAATTGTGCGACCATTCAAGCTCAATAAGTCATGAAAGACAACTGAAATTGAAATCGCACGCTGAGAGACGCGGCTTTCTGCGCACGCGTTTCTGGTCATCGCATGCACCGCATTTTCTTTTCCGCTGCTTATTGACCGACATGTACCTTCATTCGAAAAAATAAGGTTCATAAATCATGCATTCTGTTGTTTTGACAAAGTTGCCTAAAAAGATATCTGATCTCCAGCACTGTTCAACATTAACACAATATAGTGATTAAACCTGAATGAAAAGAAAGAAAGAAAATAAACAAGTAGAGGGATTAACTAATATGTAAGGTACACAGTCTAACCCGTTTCGTCAAACTGGTCCAACAACTCTTTGAACACTGTACACAGTTGAAAAAATGCAGCACAGCTGAAATTAGCTTAAACAGCACTCTCAGGACATGTTAAGACAAATGACCTCTGAAGAAAAAAACTGACTGTTACAGGTCTGCGCTTTGACAATTCTCTGGCAGACCGGCCCGCATTCACATAAAAGCCATCTTAACACCGTTGCAGTTAGACAACAAACACAGGAATGTTTCAAAACATAATTTACAAAGCAACACTGTAAAAACTCACACTAAAACCATTCAATTATCAATTAAGGTTCATTACTAGAACAAGGTAACATTACTATCTTAACAGTGCAGGTAAAGCAACAAAATAATCAACACTTTACATACAGAACTCCTGCACCTTTGCGACACCTCCCTCTAGAGTAGGAAAAGTGAGCAAAAAAAAAACATCTCGGGCCGCCATTTTACTGACATTGAACAAAACGCAAGAGCAATCACATGATAGGCAGTGCTGTGAATGTGCATGCGAGGAATGGCACTATGTGGACTGCAGGAATATGTTCATAAAATGAATAAAAAAACATGACCAACCACATGAATGAGGCAAACGTCCCCACAGCAGAGAAACTGCAGTGTGCCGAAAGCCTGACAAAAATGAGACGAAACTGGACTGACTGGTTGTGTAAAGTGACCCTGTGTCACTGTATTTACATAGCTGTGAGAGTTTAAAGTACAGGCTAGATTTGAGCTCAAACCAGCCCCACACATGCAACACATAACAGAGATCTAAAACATTGAGACAGTCATGCAAAATCCCACATTCTGCTGCAGCATTAAATGGGTCAAGAATTGAGAAATCAACTTTTCCTTGAGCTTTTGATAAATAAGAGGTCCTAGTGCTATAAGAATATCCTAGAAGTTTGAGAACTGAAAATGTCCTTGTTAGTCCAGTAAAAACCTTTTTAGACACCAGGCCCAGTGAACGACTCATCCCAGAATGTGCCCATCTATGATGTAGACAGGGTTGGGGAGTAAGGGAATGCAAGTAACTTAGTTACGCATTTAAAATACAAAATTTGAGTAACTGCGTTTCATTACAGTTACATTTTTAAAGGGGGGTAATCAGATTACAGTCACATCTGAAAAGTGTTTTAGATTACCAAAGTGATTACTTTGAGTTTTAATGTCATTTAAACAGTGATTGGTGATTCTCTGACAGTCTGAAAAAGCAAAGTTAAGTTTCATCAACATTTTAATACTTTTAAGAGGGATCATAAAAATGTTGTGATTTTTATTTAGTACGGCCCCGAACAAGACAAAATGACTGAATTTATAAATAAAAATTGCCCAACTGTCAACTTAACTGTCCTGTCAGGACCTGGATGATCCTGTTTTGTGACAGTTGTTTGTGAGTCATTTTATAATTCACTCGTCACTGCAACTTTTTCTAACAATTTGTTTTTTTCCCCCCTCACAATTGTGAGTTTGCATTTCACAATTCTGACTTCTTTTTCTCAGAATTGCGAGATTTAAACTCACGATTGCAAGTTATAAAGTAAGAATTGGGAGATATAAACTTGCAATACTGACTTTTTTCTTGCAATTGTGAATTTAGTGTGTGAGTTTATATCTCATAATTCTGACTTTATAACTCACAATTGAAACTTTATATCACGCAATTCTGAGGGAAAAAGTCAGAATTGTGAGATAAAAACTTGCAATTACCATTTTTGTGTTTGTTCCACACTTTTTAGATTAAGTTACTAAACTTGAGTAATGTAACAAAATGCATTACAAATTACTTTTTAAAGCATGTATTTTGTAATCTGTAGTGAAATACTTTTTAAAAGTAACCTACCTAGCCCTGTAAATATATATATATATATATATATATATATATAAACTATAAATATATTGTGACTAAATATATTGTGATCTGTAACACTACTAGTTACTAAACTGCGTATTTGAACACTTCGTAGCTTCAGAGGCATTTAAAATGAACAAAATTCCATATTCCAAATATACCTAAAAATGATACAAAAATAGATTCTTATAAATACACTTTTGAGAGCACGTTAACATGCCTCAATTTAACCATTTTCAATGGATTTTTGGTACCTTAGAGAGTTATGTTTTATGCAATTATTTTGATAGAGGGAAACACAATGCATTTCTAGTTTGGACATCATTTATTCTTCAGACATTCCTTTTTAAATGCAATAAGTACCAGCTGTGTGCAAAGTGACCCACATTTAATTTTCAATCACTAAAAATTAGTTAAATTCAACAATTTGAACATGGAGCTGCTTTGATATCCCCATATCTATGGGACTGAACTATGTAGGTCCTTGAAAATTAAGATTTCAAAAAGAAAGTTTATGATGAATAAGAATCTAGAGGGATATTAGGATATCTTGAATACTTTTAGAGATACAGGCATGCAAACTTTGGAAAAGGAATATTTATGGCACTCAGACAGGTGTTCTATGCAATTGAGTGGATAGAAAAACACAAGATACATTTCTTGTTTTAACATGATTTGTTCCTTAGATATTCCTCTTTAAAAGACAAAAGTATCAGTAATATGTAAAGTGACCCACATTTAGTTTTAGACCACTGAAAATGTGTATAATTTACCAATTTACTCATTGAGCCACATTAAGATCTGCACATCTCTGGGATTGAACCATTGGGGGCCTTTAAAATAAAGATACCAAAAAGAAAGCTTGTTAAAAACCAGAATGATAGGCATGCAAGCTTGAGGCATAAAACATAAGAAGTGACTTTCACTATTGGCATGTAATGAAATAATAATTGCTAAAGTCAAAAGATTTTACTAAAATCTAAAATATACTATGCTACAGAATTGTGGATTACTCAGTAAATATCTATAACATTTAATATTTTAGTTATTTAATCATTAATAAATTTAGCCAGGTTTTAAATTTTGGAAGATTTGACACGGTTGACCCAATAAGAAAAATGCTTTTATTTCTAAATTTTGACATTTTTGATGTAAAAATCAAAATAACATTATAAGTGCACCCCACAAAACATTATAAAACAATAAAACAACACAGTATATAACCCTCTTTAAATTAAAGGAATAATTTATACAGAATAGACTTTCTTTGGAAGGACACAAGATGAGTAAATGTCATGAAGTTTTTCAAACAATAAGAGTGAATGTGACAAGCTCCAAAAATTACAACAACATAAAAGTTTAACAAAAACTGGAACGATGCATCGAAGTAATCGATTACATAGATTACGTTAAATGCGGTTGCGAGTTAAATGGTGCTACCATCCTAGCCATTAGCATCTGCTCTGCAGTTCTGTTTTGTGTGAAACATGAGGGGATTAGGGATGAGCATAAACATTGCATAGTCTACGTAATCGATTATGTCGACGCATCGTTCCAGCTCTAAAAAAAAAAAAAAAATCAATATTAGCTGGGAAGCAACTAGAAGCTGTCAAATCTCATTTGAGAGACATTTGAGATGAATTGAACAAGGTTTCCAGTCATACAGTAAAACAATCAATCGTGTTTGACATCAACATTTCCACACATCTCCGAGATTAACATTAGTAAGCATCGATTTACAGCACAGCAAAAGAGTAACCTCTGACGAGACGTAGGAGTAGTATGAGCTTAGACGCTACAAGCTCAAGCTCCTCTCCTCTTATGTCAAAATCCTCCAACAATTCTCTTTAAAAGTTCTCATTTTAGACTTCTAATTCATTCCCGGTGTTTTGTTTTGCTCTAAACTCTGGGCTTTCATGTTCGTCAATGCGTAATGTGTCGGGACAGGGGTTATTCTTTTGCCGTAATTCGGTGCGTACAGCCGTCTGCTGGAAGCTAGTTATGTATACATATGTCATTTACATATTTTAGTTTGTCAAGAGATTTTAATCACCATTTTTGAAGAGTGCGTATGTGGGCATGTGCTCTGCTACATAAGAACGAGCCTATGATTGAATCCGGAAATAAAGCAAAATAAGTGAGAAAAAAAAAGAATTAGTCATCAGATGTCATGTCCATAATTTAGAGCAAACAGACTCGTTTAAAGAAGTTATTACTCCACCACCTGCGTGACATCACTCACCAACGTAGCTGAACGACAGGTTTGCAACAATACGGTGTCGGGAAACAGATTTGTTCAAGTAATATGGTAGTGAAGCAGTGAGTTACGTCGTTGTATGGGAAACGCAGAAATGCAAACCACATATGAATGTAGCTCGAAAAAGATTTGTACAAATCTTATTTCATGTGATTTTTTGCCGTTCACACTTGCCAAAACTGATCAGATTTTAATCTGATATGCACAAAAATCGTATTTGGACCTTAGAGCCTTATTGAGAACCTAGTATCTCTGGAATTGAAACATATAGGCCTTAAAAATATGGATATCAAAATAACAGTTTGCTAAAATAAATGTAACACTTCATTCATATAAAAAAAAAATTTTTTTGTCAACAACTAGTGTGAATATTCTTTCAGTTTAGTTAAACTCATAAAAAGCAGAAATGCACAAAAGCCTTTGTGAGTGAAACATGCAGTGTGAATCCTCTCATTAGCCATTAAACTCACAAGTTAACCATCAACTTTGCGTAATGATGTGGAAATATATTCAAAGACAGCCTGACACAAAACCTTAAGTTGCTCAGAGGACTAAACTGACAATCACACAGCAATTTCAGGACGCTTACAGTGCACGTCAACATCCTAAAGAGCATCAAGAGCTCTGACCTCAGCTACACAATCCTTCATTGTCTGACAGTCATTGTTAGATTCGCTGACAAGATGAATGGAGGTTAAATGAGACACAGTCAAGCTTGAACTAGGCCATTTACTGAACAAAATCACTGCAACATTTACAGGACACACAGCCACATTTTTCATTTATGATTAACCCTGAGTCCGCTCCATTCTATGGACGCCCATTTCCACCACGTGCTTTGGTAAATCTTCATGATGACTACTCATAATTGTCAAAATTATAACAAAAAGTCAAAGTTATGAGATCTACAGACATACCAATCATAATTATGACATAATACAGTAAAACATAATCATAAGATTAAGGAGTCAAAATTATGACACAAAAAGATTAAACCAAATTACTACGTCATTTTCTTTTAGTTTTGTGCCATATTGCATTTAAAAAGTCAATTATATTACATACTAAGTGATAATTATGACATGCTAAATCATAATAATGAGATTAAAAAGTTGAAATTGACATTATGACATGGCATAATGATCACTCATGACATATTTTAATATTCATTTTATTATATCATAACTATGGCATAAAAACAAAAAAAAGGAATGACTTAGTCGGTCTTAATTTCAATCTCATATTCTTTACTTGAATGCCATGATTATGATTTACCAAAGCATTTCCCCCTTGTGTGGCAGAAATGGGTTTCCATAGTATTCAGATGGACACCACCACCAGAAAGGTTACAGTGCATTCAGTTTCACAGTATAGGACTTTTAATGTCATAACCATTACATAAAAAGTCATAATTATAATTAGTCTGTTAGTTTCTTTTTTTATGTCATGAGACTCTCTAATCTCACAATTGTGACTAACAGTTAGCATGTGATAATACAACTTGTGTCACTTTTCCCTTCCCTGTAGGTGGGTTCAATGTGTCTCTGTCAGAAAACAAACCCTGAGGTTGTTCTTTCTGCGAATATCTCTCCGAGCATCACCTGAGCCTGCTGAGACTTGCCCAGGCCAACAGAAACCATGTGGGGAATGCACTGAATTCGTGCAAGTCAACGACAATCACAAAGGCAACATAAATCTGTGTAACGTTACACGTTCACATGTTGAAAACGTGAATCACAGAACGAATGCTAACCTGACTCAAAACAATTGTCACTTTATCATTAACTAAATTGCACGACACCTTTATTGAAACACTTATTCTTTAGACGGTTTGTGTTTAAATGATTTGCTTCGGCTGTTTACATTACTTTTTGAACAGATTTACTGGTGTTATTTCCTGGTTAGCTGATGATGTTTTGATACTGAGCAACAGGTTGTTGAGCTGTTAGCCGTTAGCGGCTAATAATTAACAACATTAAAACTTCACCTTTTATTACTAATGACGACATTCTTAGAACTTAAACCACATTACCTGTTTGAACGTGTTAATAAAATCCCTCCATGAAACTTTTCTTAAGCCGTGAAGAGTTTTATACGCGGGAACCCCAGGTTAACCTTGCGGCTGTCAGTCAAAGTCTGTCAGATCCACAAACTCCCAAAATGAGATGAGGTGAAACAAAGAAACATCCGAAATGTTCTTGGATTAATATGTCCTAATCCAGAGCCCTCTCATGGCGTTGCTGTGGGTTGCGTTAGTTCAGTTAACCTGATGTCAACTCGTGTTTATCGACCGCAGCAGTTGGTTGTCTGTCAGGTTTCTACCTTCTCTGATCAAGCGAGAGATCACGGGTTGCCAGGTGTCTCACCTGTAACTCCTCCTCTGCAAACCTGCGGTGGTTCTATCTCTTCCATCGCAGGCAGTCTGGCAGATCATGTGACAAGGAAAAGCTCAAACTTGCCAACAAAATCAAAAGGTTGCCAGATTGTTACCATAAGTTCCTCCTTTTTAATGCAGCCTGAGTTTTGCTAGTTTATCTATTTTATGTAACTACATTGTATATTTAAGTTGTAACATATGTTATTGTATAATGTTAATGTTAAAAAATGTATTAACGATTTAAAAAACAATAACTTTATTAATTGCAATGTTATATTGTTTGTCTATACTGCAAAAGCCGTGTCATCATTACAGAAATAAACAGAATATAAACTGGGAAATTGTCTAGCACTATTCTTCTTTTCCATTTGTTCTTTACCAGTATGTACGAAAATGTGCGTATTTTAAATTTCAACTTGACTTTAATTTAAATAAATATATAAGTGCGTGTGCGTGCGTGTGTGTGTGTGTGTGTGTGGCTTTTATCCACTGACTCTGTGTTATTTTTATCCTTGTCCGTATTATATTTTTTGTTAGTATTTTTTTTTTACATTTTTCCCTTTTCATTTTAGTTAAATTTTTAGTAATTTTGTTGTGTTGTATCATTTATATTACTTTTTACATATGTATATATACTTGTTATTCATTTTATTTCTTTTATTTTTTTTAGTTATTTTAGTACTAAACTAAATGAAAATGGGAAATGTATTGGTAACTAGCAAAAATAAAATTAGTTATTTTTTAATATTTTTTAAGTATATATGATAAGTTACGAAAAGGGCTTTTTTATGGTTTTAGTTATAGCTAACTATAATAAGTCATACCATTGACAGGACATCAACGGCGGAAGGGCATCAATACTCCCAGATGATGTGTGGGACATGTTCCACTAGTCGCGCATGCCATCTAGTGTCCATATTTAATAATGCAAAAACAATCATTTTGTCAATCTTACTGCTTATTTGGCGGCATCCACTAAATGTGTCTATAAATTCTATTATTATGAAAATGAATTTAGAATAGGCCGTATTAGTCAGTTATTCTGGTATTATGGTCTCTAGTTTTACTCCAATCTCACCGTTAAAGAAAACTACCAGTTTCTCCTCTCTTCCTGGTCAGGGTTTGGCGGGGGTCTGGGTGTTGCCTTAGGTGTGTTAGTAATTTAATAACTTTTGAACTGCATAGTTATTAATAGTGAGTATTGTCTCTTCAGGCATGTTGTGTTTTATGTTATATAGTATATCCTTTCAGATTTCAGCTTGCAGTCATTCATTTGAGAATGACCATTGCTTGTCTGATGTGAACAGAATATGTTTGTTCTCTATGTGTGCTAGTGCATTTTATGTGCAAGTTACATTTGTGAAACTATTAATTCATTGTTTTCATTTTCATTATTAATTAATGTTAGATATTTCACAACTTCAATTAATTATAAACTTATGATCTTCCATTGCCACACTTTAACTTACTTTTACTGCTCTGTAATAATACACGTCTATAAAAAGGAAACTGTCTATAAAAATAACATGTGCGTGAATATCCACAATAGTATTTTAAATACAGACAGCTCTGAAAAGTCAAGCAACTGAAGGACAATACAATACAAACTGCAGTGTAATAAATGCCAAGATTGACAATCTCCAGACATGTTTCTTAGTTTGTTAATTCTGATTATTCTTATATGCCTATAGCTTTACAACTTGTATATTCAAATAGCACAGAATGTCTTTTTCAAAATATGTGTACTGTGGTCTGGATTATTTGTGTTTTGGATTATCTAACAGTCATCCCACAGTGAAAATCCTTTAATATGCGTAGAGTGGAATTTGAGACTTTGTCAGCGATAGTTGCAGCAATGGAAAGCTGATGGAGAATCTATAATCTAGAAAGAAAAAAAAACATTGATACAAACCACATTACAACTAATAAGAACAAAGAACAACAGAAACTGAGGACTGTACACAGGATAACTGAGGAGGAAAACAAGGCACAGGTGGGGACTAATCAATCAGCTTGTGAATCACTATGACAACAATGAGTAGGTACTTAACGAGCGCTAAAAGATTATGAATTAAATCTCGTTGAGTATGAATGCGATCCGGAAATCATTCGCCATATTGACGTTATCATGTGACCTACGACGTTATCGCAAGCGCAACAACTTAAAAGTGACAGGTTTAATTCATCTCTCTTTCAATATCTTGATATTGATTAAACTCGCTCATTTTCTGGTCTTGTTGAAGAAACGGCTCCCCATTAATTTTGTGATTGTAACAATAAATTTGTGGTTCATTTCAGTTCTTATATTTTCAACCCTAATGTGACCCAGTTTTATCCTTAAAGATATTTTTTTATTATTATAAAAACCCAAAATCGCAATCTCTTGAATATGTTAATTTATTTTATATGCAAACATTTTCATCCACAAGCAAAAGTGAATTAAATCTTCTGTTTCCCTCTTTTTCTTGAATTTAAGAATTCGTTTCATATATATATATATATATATATATATATATATATATATATATATATATATATACAATGCATTATGATGAATTATTCAGATATTTAACCTTATCGTTGTGCTTTTTTGTGTTCTGCATTTAATCTCATATTATGATGTACATAAATCAATTTTTTTGTCTTTTTTGTTTGTGATTGTTTATTGTTAAAGATACAACCCTGGTATTTTCCCTGATCTTGTATGTAATAATAAGTTCTGCAATAGATAATAAATAAAAGACACGAGTCACAGCTGCACTAACACCTCACAGCATCAGTAGCTCAACTCTGCCTCGTACGGTTTTTCACAACTGCTCAAAGATCCTGCCTTTGGAGAAGAATGTTGATTTTGTACTCAGAAAATGTAAGTATTACTACTAAAAATAAGATTACCCCAGAATGAATTGCATTGCTATCCCACCCCAACACTTACACACAATAATAATGAAAAATGCTGCCCAACACTTCATTATATTACTTCTTACTGAAAATGATGTTTTAGTAAAACAAGCCAAATGTCATTTGTTTTGTCATATGACAGCTATGCAGGAACACACACTAGACAAGTGCAGTCAAGGTGAATGCATCTCAATTTTCAGTCAAGCAATGATTTAAAGCATGAATTAAAAAAAACAATTATATTTTATTTACTGACAACAATAGGAAACAAATGAGTAAAAGAATGAATAAAAGTAAGCACAATAAATAAATACATATACATGTCAACAACATATGAAACAAAGCTTTATTCAGACTTATTGTACGAATAATGGCATATTTACAGGCGCTGAACCCTCCTACTGTCCATCCTTCTGCCATCTCAACACAGCTGTGCCAATTCTGCAGCTTTATTTTGATGAAGCAGCTGATCACCGTGAACATCTTCACCTGTCTTGATCATGTCCCTCATTGCTGCTCTTCTCAATGGGGACATAACTGATCCAGAGGATGAGGAAGACCATGATGATGGACCCCTGAACCCCACAACCTTGAAGCAAGAGTCGGAGAAGATGTGCGAGATAATCTGGCTGCCACTGTGTTTAAAACATTTTACAATCCATGTCAGCGTTCCGTTTCTTGCCATTTTTCATGCAAATTTTTGATGTAGTTTTACTACTTTTGTGGTATTGTGGGCTGAACCACTGAAAGCGGAAGGTTTCTGGTTCGATCTCTGCAGCGTCACCACCAATGCGTCCTTGAGCAAGTCACTCGTGGTAACTGACTTCTTATACAATACAAATGTTCCTTCATTTATCAATAGTACAAACGGTCAAATAAAACAGATAACTAATGTCAAGTTACTTGTACATTTGTTTATTACTCACATTCATGTAATGTAAGCAGTGTTGAATTCTACATAATAAATAGCACACACTCAAATGTCTATTTCATGTTGTGATGTGCTCATCATCTGCAATACTTATTGAATATTTCCCTGTCAGATGTTAAATAAACATTTAGTAAGTGTGTTTATGATGTATATGGTTCAGAAGTCATGTAAATCCACTTTGGTGACACACGTGAGTTTACTGAGCTCCTGTTAGCTGTACGTAATAAAACATGTTTTTACAGTAAAATCACAACTATACTGCCTAGCGTCTTTACACCTTCAACACTTCAACAGTTTACAGTAGTTCAACAAATGCAATTTTAACACAAGGATTGTTTTCAATACTCACATTTGAAAACGCCTCTTTCTCCTCTGTGTTTGATTATGACGTATCCTCTCCCGTGGCCTCCTGGGATAGAACAGTACTTTTCGGAAAGCGCTCAAGAATCTGAGCGGAAGCAGTAGGCCATCCGGGAACTTCTCGACTACTCTTTTATGACTACTAAGATTTCGGACACACTTATTCACTCACCTACTGCTTTTCCCCTACTATATAGTAGAGAAGTAAGAGATTTCGTACGCACTTTAAGTAGACGTACGTCCGAATCTCGCAAGAAATAGTACGTCACCGAGGTAATTCTCGCCTACTCTTTTATGACTACTAAGGTTTCGGACATACTTATTCGCTCACCTACTGCTTTTTGCCTACTCAATAGTAGAGAAGTAGGCGATTTCGGACGCAGCCAAAATCCTTCCAGTGCACTGAAACTAATGTTGTAGTCAAGACCACCTAAACCGAGACCAAGAGAAGACCAAGACCAGACTAGCGCTCCTCAAATTCATCTGAGAGATCCACATTTACTGCCTGAGAAATGTCTTATTTTTAATCAATTATTAAATTTACAATAATAAGACACTATATAGAGCTGTTACCAATCAATTGAAATCACTAACAACTAAATTCATCTTTACACCGCAGAGGTGGAATAGAAGTTGCATCTGAATTGGTGCAATTACAATGTTATGAGATCACGTTTGTGCTAATATTTGCTTATTGTATTAGATATTGTTTAATTATATATTATAAATATCTAGATCTTATACAAGTATTTGTTTGCAATCATATCTTGAATTTTGTTGGCATTTGTATTAATCTTGGTGACATTTTTGACACAATCCCTTGTTGATTTCTGACCAATAACAAAATAAACGAAATAATAATAATTAAGAATTCTATATACTTGGCTTGTAGTTGTGTTTAATCTTTTGATAGATTAGCCTATTAAATGTTCTTTTTCCCCATAGTTTAACAGTCTTTTGAACTTATATTGTTTGAAAGTACTGATTTTTAAAGAAAACAGATATATGTTCCCAATTCTTAGCATGAGTTGTCGTGTAGACTGGTTTAGTGGTGGTCGTACAGGATCAATGAATGACATGAATGAATGAGTCCACCGGTAATGTACGTAGGAATTTACTTTAAGTCTACTTTACTCTCTCCCTGCCATTCACTGAATTTTCAGGCTATCAGCGTTTTCACTGTTATACAGTAGGGGACGCTATTGCGCATCTTCTGAAAAAGTACAGAATCTCCGGATCAAAACACAAGCGAAGAAGAAACAGATACAACCGCTAGAACAGAGCTTCCCAAACTTAAGAGGGGATAAGGCCCCCCAAAAACATTGCAAAAGCTCCACGACCCCGCCGTTAAAAAATATATACCGACATTTACCTACAAATACATTTGTTAACAAGTTTGTCAGAATTTCATGTGAATTATGAGAACTATGATGTAAACATTATTTACAAATATATTTAAATCCATAACATTAATCTTAAATACTTTCAAAAAAATTACATTTTAGAACAAATGGATTAAAATATTGATTTGGACTAGCTACGGCTCCCCTGCAATACCGCTACGGCCCACCGTTTGGAAAACACTGCGCTAGAAGATTGCTAAAGGAAATGTAAAATAATTTGCGATTCCCCCAATTGTATGTTAATCACAATTGCTAAATTGACAATATTCTCTTTATGTGAAAAGAAATTGAGGGAATGGTGGTTCTGCCAGACCAGTAGAGGGCACTATGTTGCGGTGGGTCTGCTGCATTGATCGTCATAACCCAGCAAGATTGAAGCTGAATACACGCACGGTCTTGTCCTGTCTTTATTTCTTTATTTTTTATGTCAATCTGCATGGATGTAGTGGTGGGCAGAGCGAGGCTTCATGAAACACTGAAACAGTTGAAGCAAATGTCGTATTGTGTCGAGGCTTCGAAACCATACCGACACCGTCTCCACGGTGACACCTAGTGGTCAATTGCACATGTTATCTGAAACAACTCTGATAACAAACAAAAAATAAAAATGTTGTGTTTTTGTTAATGTGGTGCATTTTTAACATCCTCACTATATAACTATAACATATAATAATAATAACTAGGTTATTTTGGTCATGAAAATTGAAAATTAATAAAACAAATCAATCCAATCAATCCACAAAGGTCTCTCTTTATTTATTTTTTATTTTTTTTACAGATTTTTATTCAAAAATATGAATTGCTTTCTCCTCCCACAAAAACCCACGAGGTGAAGGTGCATTAACTCCTCTTTTAAACTTTGTGGGAGTTGAGACAGTTGTGTGATTGTGTGATTTGTTCCCGCCCCTGTCAATCAAACGCAGACTCGTCGAAAATGCCACCTGTCGAAACGCGCAGAAGCTTCGTTTAGCCATAGTCACGTGACATGGGTGTTATGGAGCAGTGTTTCGAAACATCTACGCTTTGGGATCTCGACACTGTGTCGAAACATTAGCTTATTACAAGCTTATTAAGTGTTGGAAATTGATTCCTTTTGTTAAAGTTTTCCACGTTTAATCTTCAAATGAAATCGTGATATGTATATCCTGCTAAAGTGTTGATTGAAGGTGAATATTTTTAAATACGTCTTTATTTTAGTTAATATAATGTTTAAGTAACATTAAAAATGCTTGTGAATAGTCTGAAAGGGGTAAAACACGCAGAAACCTCATGTTCGAATTAGGGATGCGCGGTATACCAATTAATATTTTATTTCAAACGGTAGCCTACGATATTATGATTTTGCTCATTTCGGTATATGCAGCTGTTCCGAAGTTCTCTGCGTTTGAACCAATGGTGTTTATATCTCATAATAGTTGCTCTTAAGTTTTGGTAGTTCTAACGGTATAATTCAGGTACAGAGATGATAGTTACAGAAATTTAATAAAGTAATCAAATATAAAATATCACTGGATGGCAACTGTTAGTACAGGTAAAGCCTTTCAATTAATTTAAAGTTACAAACGTTATTTAGTGACAGCAGCATGTAGGCTATTTTAGGCACATGCAATGATGCATAATTTTAAACTATTTAAATGCACGTAAGACATATCCGACTGTGTTTATGTGAATACTCACTAAGATGGACATTTGGAAAAAAACCAAATGTTTTAAAGGTAAACAACTCAATTTGGAATGCGTGAGTTCTATAGAGGTGGCTTGTGTGCCCGTTGTTTGTATAAGCGCAAAAAACCATCTCTCAAAGAGATCCCAAGAACGTTACTACTGAATGATAAAATCGCTTGGATGTTCAAATTGGCAAGGTTTTAAACCTGACAAGTGATTTCTGTCAGTTGTCCGAAACGCACACGAGTGTTGTATCGAAGTAATTTGCTCATTTGGAGAGACAGAGAGGGGAGAAAAAGTATTGCGGAAATGACTTCACACGTGTTGATTAATTTATTAATAAATATTTATGGTAATTTCTCACTTTGTAAACGCGAAACCTGCGAGAGTGAGTAAAATGATGCGCAATACCCGCGCCAAAATTAGACCCTGTATGTTATCGATTTAATATTTCCGTATTAGATTGTGGTACCGTACTGAAGACAAAATTGTGGTATCCAGCCAACCCTAGTTCGAGTAATGTTGGATATTGTTTAGTTGATTTGAATTGTGAGAAAGCACTAAAGTCATGTAAGACTGAACAGCATTTTGAATATGCTAATGAGTAACAGTGATTGGCTGATGGACAGATCTTCATAAAAACACTGTGCGATTGCAAGAAAGAGACTGAAAGACTGAAGATTTGACAGATTCATTTTGCCAATATATATTTTTTTTGACATTTGTGTTTGTTCTAATGCGAACATTTTGAGAAAATAGATAACCCAGCAAGACCGCAGCTGAACATGCGCACCCGGTCTTTATTTCACCATTCCACAGATTGCTGGGAGTGCTTAACTGTCAGTTGATATGGAGGTCCTATACCCGCCACAGATGCGCTCATAAAATATGAAACAGCAAATAAGTCAAAACTGCCTAATGTTACTGATGTTGACCCAGGACGAGCTATAGGACTGTAAAGCTTTAGAGGTGTCAATGGACTCAATCCACTCCATCTATTTTGATCATTTTCTAAGCTTTTTGTTTGCCTTTTTTAATGAAGTGTTGATTAAAATGGATGCATGAAAGTAGAATAAAATGTTTTTTTTTTTAATTAGTTAAAGTAGCCTATGGTTAATCAAACGGTGGCTGGTTTCTTCATGCCAATAGGCCAGTGGGCAGCACACTGACATATATTATCTTAGTGCTTTGAGAGATCCAAATCCAGGTCCCGGCTCATGTATTTTTCCTGATCCCGACCTCCTTTGTCTTATCCATTTTGCTTCCTGTGTGCATACTGTCCTATCGCAATAAAAGGCAAAAAACATCAAAAATACATTTTTAAACAGAAGCTGGTTCAGCTCCATCCACACGGAATAGAATCAGTGTCTTTTAAGCCACTACAGAAACATCAAGTCAAGTCACATTTATTTATATAGCACTTTTTACAATGCAAATTGTGTCAAAGCAGCTTTACAGTAATAATTGGCAAATATTTTTTGGCTGCTCAGCAGCTCTTAAAGATTTTCTCTGTTGTAAAAATCATTAGTTATTAATTTAGTTAATTTATCTGTATATCAGCACTGGAGAAAACAGTGATGTAATCGTCCAACTCAGTTCAGTTTGCATACAATTGAAGTGTCAATTCAGGCAGATCAGAAAGATGTTGAATATCAAGTGTCCCCAACTAAGCAAGCCAAAGGCAACAGCGGCAAGGAACCAAAACTCCAACAGGTGACATCAGGTAACCAGCAGGTGACGGAAATGGAGAAAAAAAACCTTGGGAGAAACCAGGCTTAGTCGAGGGCCCAGTTCTCCTCTGGCCAACAGCGAACAGTGCTTGATTGATTCAGGCAGAGCTACAGGTCATAATTTGGGATCGCAACAGTCAAAATATTTAATCCAGTTCCATCTAGTTGAAGATCGTTTTCATCACGCCGATATGGGACGTTTTTTTGGGGATCTGTGCCACTGGCTGTCGTGTTGGTATGGCCTTCACAAGAGATGATCTAGTTGGCACACTCTATGCTGACACTTCAGGACTGTGTTGTGGTCGTGTGGGCGCAGGTCCTCCATCTGACTTTGATACGCCCTTGATCCGGCTAAGTAAACCTCGGGATAAGCAGAGAGACTAAAATTAGCATAGACGTACACCTTCATCTGATGTAATGAGTACATCTGGTGGTATCAGAAGTATTCCCAGTTCTGGCTGACCTTTTAACGGATATAAAGACATAAATTGATAATGTGTTAAGGGTTTGTAGTCTAGATTTAAACTGACAGAGTGTGTCTGCTTCCCGAACAATGCTAGGAAGATTGTTCCAGAGTTTAGGTGCCAAATAGGAAAAAGATCTACCACCTGCGGTTGATTTTGATATTCTAGGTATTAACAACTGGCCAGAATTCTGAGATCGTAATAGATGCGATGGACCATAATGCATTAAAAGCTCACTCAGGTAGTGGGGAGCTAAACCATTTAGTGCTTTGTAAATAATTAGCAAGATTTTAAGATCTATTTGATGTTTAACCCTTTGTCGTGTATGTGTGATCATTCTTGGCTGGTCCCTGGAGTGTAGGATCACACTGGTGTGATTAGAATGTTCAGTGCATCACGTGATTAACTGCCAAGTTCTTGCGCGGTGGCTGGCGCTGAGCCAGTGACAGACACGCTCAGCGCTGTCAATGTATCACAAATATGCAGTGTTTTCAACCACATAATGTTTATTTAAGGTTTCAGACATTAAAATGCACATAAATAGTAGCAAAACAATACATTTAAAGTTTGTAAAATACACACTGATACACATTGTGTAAGTAACTTTAAAGTTTCTCTCAGTTCACTGGCTCACTTACTTTCACATAGTTCGGGAGAAGTGGATAAATTCACTTGTTGTAAATCCTACTGCTCTGATTCTCTGTACTGCGGTGCAAACTAACATGGCGGCGCCCATTGCGTGTATAGCTCAACTAACACGATCATTATAAAGGTGTTTAAACAGCAAAACGCATCCACTTGCACATATTTGACAATCAGAATATCATATTTCATGCTATAGTTAGCAAATTTGTGAATATTTTGAATAATAAAGGAAAAATTAAAAGCAGATCATCAGTCATACAGCGCTATTGTGGCTGCGGTGTATTACGTGACAAGCAATGATGTGTCACCATGGAAACAATAAAGTGACACTTTCTAAATAATGGTTGCCTTGAAAAACTCACGCTAGGGGCTCAGCCAGAATATTTTAAATTTGCATGTGAAAGGGTTAATAGGGAGCCAGCACAGTGTTGACTGAACCAAGCTAAAATGGTCACACTGCCTGGTTCTAGTAAGGACTCTAGCTGCTGCGTTTTGGACCAGCTGTAGTTTGTTTATCAAGCAAGCAGGGCAACCACCCAGTAGAGCGTTACAGTAATCAAGTCTTGAGGTCATGAACGCATGAACTACCTGTTTCGAATATATCATTGAGAGCATATTCCATAGTTTAGATATATTTTTAAGATGGAAGAATACGGTTTTACATATGCTAGAAATGTGGCTTTTAAATGAAAGATTGGTATCAAAGAGCACACCCAGGTTCCTAACTGACGAAGACAATTTAACAGAGCAGCCATCAAGTGTTAGACAGTATTCTAGGTTTTTATGTGCTGAAGTTTTTAGTCCAATAATTAGAATCTCTGTTTTGACTTGATTTGGCAAATAAGAGACGTAGTTGTGAAATAGTTATGCACTTAAAGATTATTATTATTATTATTATTTATATTCTAAATTTGGGCCAATTTTATCCCAAGCAGTATAGAAATAGTACGCTTACAATTTACTATTAGTATACTTGCTAACTAAAGTATACATAAAATATACTTGAACATTGCTTAAGTAAACTTCATAAAATGAACTTGAAGTTTGCTTCTTTTCTTATAAGGGAGTCTATACAGTCATGAAGGAAGTGTTTTATTAATAAGTAGGTCAGAGGCAAGCAGCTCCTAAAAAAAAAAAAAAAAAAACCTTCCCTGTTCCTTGCCGCCATCAGATTGTCACATGTGATTTGAAACATGTAGCCTATTACAGTAAACATTAAATCTACATTGTAAGATAGCATGCATTCTGCATACTGTTACAGAGATGGTTTATTAGCTATTTATCATCGTATTAAAAGAGCACAGAGTTTGCATAAAGTCTGCTGCCAACCGGATGGGCCCACTTTCCTTTCTGTTTTTATTCAAGCTAAAAACATTAAGCCCTTTTCATTCTTATCACTGAAATCTAAAACTGTAAGTCTCCATGTTTAGAAACATTCTGAGATAAAAGATTAAGACAAAGCAGTATGCATTTTTAAAGGTATTTTAAGAATCAGTAGACAAATGAAGGAAAATGAAGCCAGTGAAGTGTAATGGAACATCTATAAATACGACACCTTCTGACAGGACCCATAATATACACAATGAATGCTGTTTTCAACAACTTATCCCTCTAGGATTTGATTTTTTCTAAGTGCTCTGCTTAAAGTTTAGTTTAGGCTCTGTAACTAATATGACGTGAATTTGCAGCTCAGTATTCTGAGCACTTGGGAAAAAAAGCTTTTATGACCCTATGTGCAATAGTGCCGTAATAGTAAACCAGTCCTTTTGTGTGTTCATTCTGTGTTTAATCATATAATTACGGCATAATCTTACCTGTGTTAGATCGTCATAAGCTTAGCAAGCTTGTTCTACTCATGCCATAATTCATTTTCCTTTTAATGATACACTGTGACATATATCTAAAGCATTCTGCAGGTGGAGACCGTGATTCTATTGAAAGTTATTGCTG
Organism: Opsariichthys bidens; assembly: GCA_037194245.1. Classification (NCBI taxonomy): domain Eukaryota; kingdom Metazoa; phylum Chordata; class Actinopteri; order Cypriniformes; family Xenocyprididae; genus Opsariichthys; species Opsariichthys bidens. Next base: position 15,566,358 of record CM074302.1, read on the forward strand.
GTATTACAAAGAGTTGATGACCTTTATTATAAGATTTATTTATTACAGTTTTGCTCATTTGTTGTTTACCCAAAGCCAAGTTTCACAGCAAGCCAGCTCATCGAAATCCTCCACACCTAAACAGTTACGATATATTGGAACTTCCCAGTTTCATTCCATTTCTGTCTAATTTAGCACATATTTAATTAACAAGTGAAATATTGCAGAAATGTCAGTCCAGCTATGCACAGTGTCACTCAAATTGGGGTACTTTCTTCAAAAGAAATTTTAAAAAACCATGACATTAATTGTGAGTTTAATGTATTTGAATGTATTAACAGCCGTGATATTTCTCCAATGTCTGGAAATGTGAAAGGAAAACTGAAATCTACAGGAGGTATGCATACCCCTAGTTGGGAATCACTGCGGTGTGACATGACCCCAATTTAACAACCAAATTCATTTCTAAAACAGTTGTTAAGAACTTGTCATCTTACCTCTCATCTTAAAACAGCTGCTGTAACATTTGTTTTACATTTGAGTTACATAATCAGTCTACACCAGTGGTTCTCAAACCAGGAGGCCTTAGCAATCGTCTGAAATGTGCTCTAAAAAAGTATTTAAATGAATACATTACTATTATTAAAGGTGCAATGTGTAAAATACGCTAGAGGGCGTATAATCAAAACTACAATAACAACGGTGTAGCTTGAATTATGGGAACTGTCGTCTTCAACTCCACCGCTGATTTAAATCAATCAGATGGGAATCATATTATGTTCATGGATGAGGTAAAGTAGTATTTTTATAAATGTTGCGCTTGATGACATGATTTTATTTCATTATAATGAATTAGCCACTAGTAAAGCAAGGTGAAAACTAAATTGGTTGTCATAGATGTTACTGCATTTGTCCAATTCATTGGTGTGATAACGCTGCACAGTTTTATGTGTTCAAAACAATCATAGTAAAAGTACAGTTGAACGTACCCACATCATTTGCAAAAGGCTGATAAATATTTATGTTTAACAGATACTGTATTAATTTACTTTGTTTGTCATGTTGGGTGAAGTGTATGGCAATGTCAACAAACTAATCACAAAACAAATGCAATAACGCTGTCCTTAATAAACATTACTCGTACAGAATGCAACTTGTATGCAGTTTTGGCATTTGACACATTTGATGTAGTGAAGAGTACTTCACTAAAGCTACAGTATAAAACAAAATTAACAGCCAAAAGTTTATAACATGTCTTTAAGTATTCGTAGTGAACATCACCTCATCGTTTTTCACATCATATGCATAGACAAGAACAAGACATTCAAACAATAAGAATAACACTGTTGATCGTAATAATAACCTTTCGAGCCAACTGTGAGAATGAACATCACGGGCGGATGACGTCATGACTAGGAAGGATAAAAGCACATCAGGGGCGATCGCTTACTAGCTTTTTTTGCTTCAGAAAAGCGCTCTGTGTTTTGAAAATGTCATATTTATTGTTGTCTGTCTCAATACAGTACGGCTCAATACAGTTTCCAATGGCGACACAATCATTTAGAAAGTCTGTTCCTCCCTGCCCGCAGTTTCTGCCGGGTGGGGATACCCACAATCTTTGTGTTTTGTGTTTTGGAGCAGAGCGGAGCATGCTCTGTCAGCCTTCGAGGGGGCTGACTGCGAGCATTGTGAGAGACTGCCGCTTTACACGTTCTGCCATGAGCAGGACTGCATGCCACATGGTTCTGGACCCACTGCTGCTGAAGCAGAGCAGAGAAAGAGATCGTGGGGTTCGCATATGGATCTCTCAGAGGAGGTTTAAGACGGGCATTAGCACTCGTTCTCTGGCCTCACCTGGGGGATCCAGTGCTCAATGTCTGGGTTCGGAAGCCCACTCTGCGGTTACTTCCACCCAGGGAGAGGGCCCGTCACTTCAGCTATCCAGCTTCGAGGAGGTTGATGTGTTGAGTGGGAACTGGGGGAAGAAGATTTGCCATCTCTTTCCCCAACGTATGAGGAGCTGGTGGAGGTAATAACTCACGCTGTGTCTAAGTTAAACATCAGTTGGCCAGCCGAGAAGCAGGGCGCTCGTCCTAAAAGTAAACTGGACAAGCACTTTCTAACACCAGGCACTTCATCTCCACCAAGGGACCTTCCGTTCTTTCCCGATCTGCGCAGTGAGCTGTCCGATTATTCAGTCCCCAAGTAAATGTCTACAGTGATATAAGGGGACTGAATGAATACGGTTATGGGACGATGCCCAGGGTCGAACAGATGCTAGCTGGTCCCTGAAGGCCCCTACAGTCCCCACTAGACCGCTAAAGACAACATCCAGTTTGTATCCGGTCTACATCCATCTTGCAAGCATACCAAGCCGATCTGCTGAGGGATTTTGATGGCGGTGAAGGGATTGGCGTCGAGCCACAGATCTGTTTCTAAGAGCTAGCAAGGAGACCACCAGAGCTATTGGGAGGTCTATGGCAGCCTTCGTGGTGACAGAGGGGCACCTGTGACTCAACCTATCTGAAATAAAGAACAAAGATAGGGCCTTTCTCTTGTATGCCCCGCTTGCGCCCTCTGGCCTCTTCGGCGACGCTGTCGAGACAGTTGTCGACCGGTTCCAGGAGGCTAAGAAGCAGGCGGAGGCGTTCAAAAAGTTTCTACCACACCGCTATCAACCCTCTGCAGCTGCTGGGCATGAGCAGTCCCAGTCATCAAGGTCCTCGTACAGATGCAGCAAAAAGAGAGTGTCGCATCTTGAGCTCCACCTCAGAAACACAGGGGGCAGGGGCAACACTCTCAGCCCAAGGCTTCCAAACCAAAGACGGATCTGAGGGCCGTTCTTCAGGCGAGGAAGGCTGGGGGCCAGAGGAGGTCCTGACGCCATCTGGGTCAGGGCCTCGAGTGCAGCCCCACACGGGGTGGAGGGGTACACACCTCATTATATGGTGCCCGCTCCGTCTCGTTGCCCTCAGGGGGCTGTTCTGCCAATCCCACCAACCTGGGTGCTTTGGTGAGCAGCGGCCTCAAACTAGGCTGTGGTGCTGTGTTCCCTCGACACTGCGTCAAAGTCTCAGCCTCTGAGGAGGTTAAAAATACAGTCAGATCGGGCAGTTCCTGACAGTATGTTTCAGGGCGCCAAAATGGCTGTATTAGTGGCACCAGAGGCCAGCCTCGAGAGGCTGGTTCCTTTAGTAGATTTTCTGACAGAGTGGAAACGTCTCTCAAATATATCTCAATGGGTCCTGCAGACAATATAAAAAGGGTACAAAATCCAGTTTGGTGTTCACCCACCTCTATTCAGTGGGGTGCTACTAACTTTAGCGCGTCCCGAGCAGGATCTGGTGATGGAGCAAGAAGTAAAGACTCTGTTAGCAAATCAGGCTATAGAAAAGGTTCCTGTTGTGGACAGAAAGTCAGGGTTCTATAGCCGATATTTTATTGTTCCAAAGAAGGATGGAGGGTTGCATCCTATTTTAGATCTTCATCATCTGAATCGTACAGTAAAGAAACTGAAGCTCAAGATGCAGACGCTGAGTCAGATCCTGACGCAAATCAGATCCGAGGACTGGTTCGTCACGATAGATTTTGGCCTGGCACTTTCACCCTGCATGTTTTTTTTCCCCGATGGGGAACCCATTTTGTACGTTCAAGATCACGCTGCGAGCACTCTGAATAACTTTGATTATATGGTAAGACAAATGGTTCCTGTCCCAGGGCCCTGTGTTAGGAGCTTGGTGTCGTCAAGTCGCACTGACCACAGATGCTTCTCTCACAGGCTGAGGAGCGGTAATCGAAGGCCGCTCAGCTCAAGGTCTCTGGAGGGGTCATCAACTTTCGTGGCACACTAATTGCCTGGAGATGATTGCTGTTTTCAATGCGTTGAAGTATTTCCTCCCAGACCTGAAAGGCCATCATGTGCTTGTTTGTACAGACAACACATCGGTGGTCTCTTATATGTATAGACCTGGGTGGTCTGTGTTCGCGTCCACTTGGCAAACTGGCACACCAGATCCTCCTTTGGTCCCGGGGAAAGATGCCCTCCTTGAGAGCGTTCTTTATCCCAGGGGCCCAGAATATAGGATCAGACGTCCTGTCGAGAAAGGGGCTGAGGCCAGGGGAATGGAGACTTCACCTGGAGTCGGTGAAGTTCATATGGGAGATGCAGAGGCCAAGCAGAGGTGGATCTGTTCACGTCTCAGAATACGACGCACTGTCCACTGTTGTTCTCTCTCACGCAGCTCCAAAGTAAACAGTGCATTCCTCCCTAGACTTAACAAGAAGTGATTAATCATAATGAAAAGATGCTGAGAAAAATCAACAACAAATCCACAGTCTATTTCTTCATATCCACTTTTATGGATTTCATAACCAATATTCTGTTGAGAAATTCACAATCTAATGGATATGCTCATTTTGATTGAATAGCACATTATATTATGCATGTGGTCTTGTTTTAGCCCAAATATCTGCTTTGATGGTGAGTTTACACGCATCGTATTGACAGTCTGAGATGTGAAATCAGGTCTATCAATGTTTATTAGTCTTGACTCCTAAACATGCATGATGCATTGTCCAAGACTGACATTACTAGACATTAGGACTACATTTACTGTTAACAATGCTGTTTAATTAACAACTAGTCATAATCTGCCTAAAACTAGACTGTGACTCATTCATCAAACGTCATTGCCTGTGCATAGCTGGAAACAATATGGAAGATCTCCAATGCAAATGTCTTTCCTCTCACAACACTTAAAAAAATAAAATAAAAAAATAGTGAATTGAAAACAGCAGAAATTTAGTACTTTCTACACTGAAGTTAGTGTAAACTATTAAGCAAATTTTACATCTGTTAAAGGGATAGTACACAATAAAAAAGGATAGTACACCATAAATTCAAGTTTGTTATATTAACTGAGTCATAGGCCAATCACAGCAGAAAGTGAAAAGTACAAAAATAATTAATCATAAATGATTACATTTCAAAGGGTCTTGTGAAATTTGGCTTAGTTGTCAAAGCCAAGTGATTTTTTTTTACCTTAAAGTACATTTTAAATAATAATGTTTTTAATATATATTGTCATGTTTATTTATGTTTTTACGTATGATTTTGTTCAAGATGTGTGTATGTGTTTTTGAGTGTCTGTGCAGGAAAAGGTATGGCCTGTACCCGAGTCAGCAGAGCCTCTTGTCCTGATTGGTCTATTCAGGATATAAAAACTATTCTGGATATAAAAACTTCCCCAAACACTCTAAGGAGGCCGCCAAATATGTGCCATTTGTTTGCTCTTCTTAAGTTGTCCGATGTGGATGATTGAGTGCGACGGCATTTTCTCTTTTTTTACATTGTTTGTTCTATGTTTTGGGTTAAGGGAGTTAGGGAAGTTGTGTTGTGTTTTTCTTTTATGTGGTTTCTTTTCAGGTAATTTAGAGGGTCCTAAAATTAGTTATTTTTGTTTTGGCCTGGTCCACTCTTGAATTTAACCCCTTTGTTTCTGCAAACTCTTACATACATACATACATTTGGTATGGAAAGTATTCAAACCCCCTTAAATTTTTCACTCTTTGTTATATTGCAGCCATTTCCTAAGTTCATTTTTTCCTCATTGATGTACACACAGCACCCCATATTGACAGAAAAACACAGAATTGTTGACATTTTTGCAGATTTACATGGGCCTAAGTATTCAGACCTTTATTTAACTCAGGTGCTGTCCATTTCTTCTGATCATCCTTGAGATTGTTCTACACTTTCATTTGAGTCCAGCTGTGTTTGATTATACTGATTAGACTTTATTAGGAAAGCCACACACTTGTCTATATAAGACCTTACAGCTCACAGTGCATGTCAGAGCAAAATGAGAGTCATGAGGTCAAAGGAATTGCCTGAAGAGCTCAGAGACAGAATTGTGGCAAGGCACAGATCTGGCCAAGGTTACAAAAACATTTCTGCTGCACTTAAAGTTCCTAAGAGCACAAATTGGCCTCCATAATCCTTAAATGGAAGACGTTTGGGACAACCAGAACCCTTCCTGGAGCTTGCCGTCCGGCCAAACTGAGCTATTGGGGGAGAAGAGCCTTGGTGAAAGACGTAAAGAAGAACCCAAAGATCACTGTGGCTGAGCTCCAGAGGTGCAGTCGGGTGATGGGATAAAGTTGTAGAAAGTCAACCATCACTGCAGCTCTCCACCAGTCAGGGCTTTATGGCAGAGTGGCCTGACGGAAGCCTCTCTTCAGTGCAAGACACATGAAAGCCCACATGGAGTTTGGTAAAAAAAACACCTGAAGTCTGATGGTCTGATGAGACCATGATATAACTTTTTAGAACTTTTTGGCCTTAATTCTAAGCGGTATATCTAGAGAAATCCAGGCACTGCTCATCACCTGTCCAATACAGTCCCAACAGTGAAGCATGGTGGTGGCAGCATCATGCTGTGTGGGTGTTTTTCAGCTGCAGGGACAGGACGATTGGTTGCAATCGAGGGAAAGATGAATGCGGTCAATAACAGGAATATCCTGAACAAAAACCTTTTCCAGAGTGCGCAGGACCTCAGAATGGGCCGAAGGTTTACCTTCCAACAAGACAATGAACCTAAGCTAAAATAATGAAGGAGTGGCTTCACAACAACTCCTTGACAGTGCTCCTTGACTCCCAGTCAGAGCCCTGACTTAAACCCAATTGAGCATCTCTGGAGAGACCAGATATATATATATATATATATAATTTCTCATTAATGCAATTATCTAATCAACCAATCAGATGGCAGTTGCTTCAATGCATTTAGGGGTGTGGTCCTGGTCAAGACAATCTCCTGAACTCCAAACTGAATGTCAGAATGGGAAAGAAAGGTGATTTAAGCAATTTTGAGCGTAGCATGGTTGTTGGTGCCAGACGGGCCGGTCTGAGTATTTCACAATCTGCTCAGTTACTGGGATTTTCACGCACAACCATTTCTAGGCTTTACATAGAATGGTGAGAAAAGGGAAAAACATCCAGTATGCGGCAGTCCTGTGGGCGAAAATGCCTTGTTGATGCTAGAGGTCAGAGGAGAATGGGCTGACTGATTCAAGCTGATGGAAGTACCTCGTTACAACCGAGGTATGCAGCAAAGCATTTGTGAAGCCACAACACGCAAATAGGAAAAAGAGGCTACAATTTGCACAAGCTCACCAAAATTGGACAGTTGAAGACTGGAAAAATGTTGCCTGGTCTGATGAGTCTCGATTTCTGTTGAGACATTCAGATGGTAGAGTCAGAATTTGGCATAAACAGAATGAGAACATGGATCCATCATGCCTTGTTACCACTGTGCAGGCTGCTGGTGGTGGTGTAATGGTGTTTTCTTGGCACACTTTAGGCCCCTTAGTGCCAATTGGGCATCGTTTAAATGCCACGGCCGACCTGAGAATTGTTTCTGACCATGTCCATCCCTTCATGAACACCATGTACCCATCCTCTGATGGCTACTTCCAGCAGGATAATGCACCATGTCACAAAGCTTGAATCATTTCAAATTGGTTTCTTGAACATGACAATGAGTTCACTGTACTAAAATGGCCCCCACAGTCACCAGATCTCAACCCAATAGAGCATCTTTGGGATGTGGTGGAACGGGAGCTTCAAGCCCTGGATGTACATCCCACAAATGTCCATCAACTGCAAGATGCTATCCTATCAATATGGGCCAACATTTCTAAGGAATGCTTTCAGCACCTATATAGCAATCAATGAATCAATGCCACGCAGAATTAAGGCAGTTCTGAAGGCGAAAGGGGGTCAAAGACAGTATGAGTATGGTGTTCCTAATAATCCTTTAGGTGAGTATACATATATATATCTATATATATATATATATATATATATATATATATATATATATATATATATATAATATTTTTTATTATTATATTTTGTATATTTTTGTGAATAAATGTCTTCTTTTGGAAACATCATCCCATTGAGTGAGCACACATTCATTTATGTTTGCGGCTGGCTCTAGACAGCCGTAACATAAATTGGGGACTTGTCCACAAGTTCAAGTTTTTCATTGGCTTAAACAACTAAAATTCAGTACTTAAAAATGGTTCATTCGACCTAATGAAATTTGTGGTAAAAAGGGAGCTTAACGAAGTGATTGTAAAATGGGACGGTGGAAAATGGGATCTGGTCAGAGGAGGGCAAACTAGCAGTTGTTTCCAATCCATTACTGAGTTCCGCAGGTGAGGGAGCAGAGCAGACCAAACCCTTGTAACCGTTTAGCGTAGATCCCGTTGAGATGCTCCACAAGACCCTTTGTAAGCCATTAAATTAAAAGAGGTTGAGTTTGAACTAAGCCAGCAGCAGTATCAGAATCACATTTTGCATGTAAAAACAGTCAAGCTTGATCTCAATCTCAGCGTGCAATCCACCTGAAAGAGCTGTAGCTTGAAATTAAAACTAAAGTTCCTAGCAAGCCTAGTACTACTGGTCCACCCGGGCGAGTACACCTGTGTATTCTTTGGACAGCACTTCAACACCCGTCTCGGATGCCATGCCTCGAAGTAACTTACAAGTAAGTCACAGTTTTGATGACAGTAGACAAATTGCATTAGTCCCGCTCTTCCGCGAAGGTGAAGTGGATACATATTTCACTGTGTTTGAACGTATCACCGTCACGCTTCAAATGGCCGCAAAATGTTTGGCCACCGCTTTTACAGAATAAACTTGTTGGGAAAGCTCAATAAGTTTGTTCAGCTCTGACACTTGAGTTGAGTTGAGATTATGACGCGATGAAAAATGCTGTGTTGCATGCTTACGAATTAGTTCCTGAAGCATACCGTCAAAAATGTAGGAATCATGTAAAATCCCTGGGACAAACATTTGTTAAGTTTGCTCATGACAAGGCAAATTTGTTTGAAAAGGGGTGTACTGCGAATAAAGGGACAACTCTAGAACAACTCAAGGAATTAATATTGCTAATATTTAAAAATAGCTTGCCAGAGAAAAGTGTAATATACTGAAACGAACAGAAAGTGTCTACTCTTACAGAGGCAGCTGTGTTTTCTGATGAATTTGTGCTCACTGATCACGATGACTGTCATCGAGTGTCTTTTTCATCACCCACTAAGCGTAATTCCTGTCTTCGTACACCAATGTCTAAAGAAGTTGCTACTGTGAGTGAAGAGAGTACAGTTTGTGACAATAGGGAATGCCATGAATGTTTTTGCTGTCATGAGGCTGGGCACCTCATTGCAGCTTGTCCCCCTTTGAAAAGGAAGTCTAGCAGAAAGGCTAATTCTTCAAAAAGTGTGGCTTTGGTTGGCAGTCGTACGTGTCTATCAGAATGTCCTTCTTTATCTAATGCTGAGTCTGCATTTGAACCATTTATTTTTGATGGCACAGTGTCACTTGAGTCAATGTCTGACGCTTAACCTGTTCGCATCCTGAGAGATACCGGATCAGTTCAGTCGTTTATTTTAAGAAACATGCTACCCTTTTCGACGCAGTCTAGCTGTGGGGTTGATGTATTGATTAAAGGAATTGATTTGGCTGTTGATTCCCCTGAACAGTCCAATGTAAGTTCAGGGCCTGTTAAGTTAGCCGTTTGTGCTTAATTACCTGTTGAGGGAGTCTTGCTCATTCTTGGCAATGACTTGGTGGGTAAGAAAGTTTTCCGGTTACCTGAAGTGATTAATGACCCTGTAGATGTGATTAAAGATAACGGAGTGTTGCGCGAAACATTTCCTGATGTGTTAAGTGTTTTTGCAGTGACTCGTGCGCAGTCTCATGAGTTTGAAGAGACTGTGGATCTTTCTGAGTCTTTTCTGTCCACAGAAGTTCCTGATCAATGTGTGAAAGAGAATGTGTTCCTAACCTGAATCTACCTTTAGGTAAATCGGAACTGATCACAGCACAGCATGCTGATCTCACTTTGACCCCTTGCTTCACAACAGCAGTGAAAAAATCTGCTTTGCCAAAGCATTCTGTTACGTATTATCTGGATGAAGAGGTGTTGATGCGTAAATGGTCTCCGTCTAAAGTCGAGGAAGATTGGAGTACAGTTTACCAGGTCGTGGTTTCAAAGCCTTACCGACTGCAGGTGCTATCTGTTGCACATGAACATGAACTTTCAGGCCAGATTGACATTAGGAAAATGTATGATAGCATGTTAAAACATTTCTTTTGGACATCTATGAAATCTGATGTAGCCAAGTTCTATAAGTCATGGCATGTATGCCAGTTAGCCGGTAAACCTAACCAGGTGATTCCCCCAGCTCCTTTAAAACTGATACCTACACTTGGAGAACCGTTCGAGTGTATTTTATGTGATTGTGTTGTCCAAAAACAAAATCGGGCAACTCTTATCTCTTGTTGTGTGCAACAACCAGATTTCCCGAAGCAATCCCATTGCGAACTCTAAAAGCTACAGTGATCGTGACAGCGATTGAGTTTTGCACTACGTTTGGTCTACCCCGTTATTTTTAGTCTGATCAGGGCAGTAATTTCATGTCAAAGGTGTTTGCAAAGGTAATGAAGCAATTGAATATCAAACATAAAAAAAGTGTCTAGTGCCTATCACCCACAGTCACAGGGTGTTATCGAGCGTTTTCACCAAACGTTAAAGTATATGCTTTGTACCTTTTGTGCAGATAGAGAACCCGATTGTGATGAAGAAATTCTTCTTTTATTATTTGCTGTGCGTAACATGACACAAATGTCTCTTGGTTTTAGTCCATCGGAGTTCATTTTTGGTCATTCGGTACGTGAGCCATTGAAGGTCCTGCAGGAACAAATATTAGGCGACAAGTGTGGTTCTTCTCAGCAGAAGAATGTTTTAGATCATGTCAGTAGTTTTCGTGAATGTTTGCATACTCGCTATAATCGGGAAGCTGTTCAGCGTTCTTTTCAGATTGGAGATGGTGTTCTTGTTTTATAACCAATCCATTGAAAGCTACATTTGTTGGTCCTTATGAAATTCAGGCAAAGTTAGGAGAGACTGATTATGTTATGAATACTGGTATTCTCCAGAGAAAATAGAGGGTGTGTCATGTCAATATGCTCAAGGCTTATGTAACTTGTTCTGATGATTCGTCCAATGTTGTTGCTGTTGCAACTGCAGTACCCGTGAATGTGTCTATATCTGATTATTCACCCGAGAGTGATGATTTAAAGATGGGGAGTTCTTCATTTTTAACTGATCGGTTGTTGAACTTTGACACTTTGAAGAATTTGGTCACCAAATTATCACATTTACCTGTTTCTGCTTAAACTGATCTCAGAAATTTGATCTGTAAGTATCTGACATTATTTAATGATTTTTCCCACAACAACACATGCCATAGAACATGACATTGACATCGGTTCACATTCCCCTGTTAAGCAAAATGCTTACAGAGTTAATCCCATCAAAAGGAATCTCATGAAACAAGAAACTCACTGTCAGAATATGGTTTAGCAATTCCCAGTGGTAGTCCCTGGTGTTCCCCATTTTTGTTATAACCCAAGTCTGATGTGATGGTACATTCAGATTTTGCACAGATTATAGGAAAGGCATTGCCTTGACTAAACCTGATTCATTTCCATTGCCTCGTGTCGAAGATTGTTTCGACCGTGTTGGAAATTCCAAAATTTTCTCTGAACTTGATCTATTAAAAAGATACAAACAAGTGCCACTTACAGAGAAAGCTTCTGAAATCCACCTTTGCTAGTCCCAATGCATTCCTTCAATACAAGGTTATGGCATTTGGATTACGGAATGCTGGTGCAACATTTCAGCGCTAAATGTCACAGTGAAGCTTGTCTTGATGATGTTGTCTGTTATTCGAATTCTTGGGATGAGCACGTCCAACTTTTAAACCGTGTCTTTACATGCTTGAAAGAGGCCAATCTCACATTAAATTTGACGAAATGTGAATTTGCTTGTACTCCTTTCCTTATTTAGGAAATGGAAAGGTTGGAAATGGCAAAGTTCGACCACTCGACTCCAAAATTATCCAAGTTATTGTGGATTTTCCAGTGCCTACGATGAAGAGAGAGCTTAGGCATTTTTTGACTGGCTACTATAGAAATTTTTGTACAAACTTTTCAGATGTGGCTAGTCCACTTACTGGTTTACTCCAAAAGGGATTATTTTTGAGTGGACTCCTGTATGCCAGATTGCCTTTGAAACATTGAATACCCTGTTGTGTAGTGCACATGTACTTTCTGCCCCTCACTTTGATAAATAATTCAAGTTGGAAGTGGGTGCCAGTGACGTTGGTGCTGGCACTATTTTAATTCAGACAGATGATGCTGGAATAGAACACACGATTAGTTTTTTTTCCCAAGAAGTTTCTCAAACACCAGTTAAACTATAGCACCATGGAGAAGGAAGCCCTTGCATTGTAATTGGCTATTCAGCATTTCAGTGTACATTGGGTCTAGTTCTCAACCAGTGACTGTGTATACTGACCACAACCTCTTGGTTTTTCTTCAGCGCTTGTCAAAATCATTAATTTGTTAAGGTTTCAACCTGAGGATTCAACACAAAAAAGGAGATGAAAATGTTACATGCTTTCACGTGTCTATTCTTAGAAAAAACTGATGTGGTTTTTTTTTGTCTTTAGGGTGGGAGTGTTACATATGTTTTTGTTCGAGATGTATGTGTTTTTGAGTGCCTATGCAGAAGAAGGCGTGGCCTGCACCTGAGTCAGCAGAGCTTCCGATTGGGATTGGTCTGGTCTTGATTGGTCTATTCCGGGTTCTGGATATAAGAACTTCCCCAAACACTCTGAGGAGGCCGCCGAATGCGTGCCATTTGTTTGCTCTGCTTGAGTTTTCCGATGTGCTCGTGTGTGTTAGCTAAACCTTGCTCTTGTTTTTGGTTTATGATACTCCGGTTACCTTTGTTTATAGTCCTTTTGTTTAGAGATTATTTTGTACATATTTAATTCAGGGGAAGTAGGGAGTGTGATGCCATTTTATTTATTTAATTATTTATTCATTTTTTGTTTTACATTGTTCTATGTTTTGGGTTAAGGGAGTTAGGGAAGTTGTGTTGTATTGTTCTCTTATGTGGTTTCTTTTCAGGTAATTTAGAGGGTCCTACAATTTGTATTTTTGTTTGTTGATTTGGCCTGGTCCACTCTTGAATTCAACCCCTTTGTTTCTGCTAAACCTTATAAATAAATATATATATATATATATATATTGTCATGATTTGGTCTTGTTTTCTCTGTTTATCTGTCCTGTCTTTGTCACATGTTCCTTGTTTTCATTTAGTTCTGTCATTTGTCACATGTTCTTTGTTTTCATCCTGTCATTTTGCCATGTGGTTCTGTTTTGATTTCCTTGTTATTAGTTCATCGTCTCCACCTGTGCCCCGTAATTAGTCATGTCTATCACCTGTTTAATCCCTATTATCCTCATGTGCTATCTGTATATCTGCCCTCTGTTTCAGTCCAGTCCTGGTCCGTTGTTAAAGTTACGTGTTGGTGTTAATTCCTGTGTTCCTGTCCTGTTTCAATTTATATTAATTCGTTGTATGTTAACCGTCCTTCGTCCGCGTCTTGCTCCTGCACAGCACGTTACATATATATATATATATATATATATATATATATATATATGCTATATAGGTGCTGAAAGCAGTCTTTAGAAATGTTGACCCATATTGATAGGATAGCATCTTGCAGTTGATGGAGATTTGTGGGATGCACATCCAGGGCATGAAGCTCCCATTCCACCACATCCCAAAGATGCTCTATTGGGTTGAGATCTGGTGACTGTGGGGGCCATTTTAGTACAGTGAACTCATTGTCCAATTTTGGTGAGCTTGTGCAAATTGTAGCCTCTTTTTCCTATTTGCGTGTTGTGGCTTCACAAACGCTTTGCTGCAAACCTCGGTTGTAACGAGTGGTTATTTCAGTCAAAGTTGCTCTTCTATCAGCTTGAATCAGTCGGCCCATTCTCCTCTGACCTCTAGCATCAACAAGGCATTTTCGCCCACAGGCAACAAGTGCATATCTTATATTTTGACTGACGCATACTGGATGTTTTTCCCTTTTCACACCATTCTTTGTAAACCCTAGAAATGGTTGTGCGTGAAAATCCCAGTAATTGAGCAGATTGTGAAATACTCAGACCGGCCCGTCTGGCACCAACAACCATGCCACGCTCAAAATTGCTTAAATCACCTTTCTTTCCCATTCTGACGTTCAGTTTGGCATTCAGGAGATTGTCTTGACCAGGACCACACCCCTAAATGCATTGAAGCAACTGCCATCTGATTGGTTGATTAGATAATTGCATTAATGAGAAATTGAACAGGTGTTCCTGATAATCCTTTAGGTAATATATATATATATATATATATATATATATATATATATATATATATATATATATATATATATTTGCCCGTTTTTTGAATAAATGTCTTCTTTTGGACATACACTTTCATTTATGTTGCGGCTGGCCCTAGACTGTCGTAACAATGTACGATACATAATTTTGGTGTTAACCATCATATAAAGCACATGCGAAGTACTTGATTATAATTTTAACTGTAGTGTAACACAATATTACATCAATAGAAATTTCAGTAAAGTGGGTTTTTTTTAGTTTATAAAAATGCTTTTCAGCAGTACACTTTAACAATATTTCAAATACAATAGAATTATAAAATTGCAAATCAAGATGTACCTAAGTGGATATAAAGTTCAAATAAATGCATTTAATGCAATTAAGTCTCCCAAAACATTACATTTAGTTTGCACTTAAATATGTATTCTTTTAGCATGTTATTTTAAGGAGGTTATTTTAAAATATATTATAATTACTCTTTTTTTTTAAAAGTATGCTAAAGTATCCTCCTTTTTCATGAGGGAGTAAAATTTGGTAACAATTTACATAGTAAGTATAGTAAGTAACCCTCTGTACTTAAATGTTTAAATACACTGCAACAAGGACACCTAAAAATAATGTTTTGCATAACTTTATTATCTTCCCAGCATGAAAAACTTAATAAAGTTGCTTGATATCACAAAATAAATAACATGCAGTCAGCTATCCACATAATTGATGGAAAGCAGGGTATTTTCCTGAAGGATCCTCTAGGAAAAAACTAATATATAAATCACATTCAAGTAAAATGTGATAATCTACAGTCTATGTTTATTCACAATGACCGTTTGATAATAGTTACATCCTCTCTGAGATAAACTGTGATTCTTTTTGCCAAAAATAAACATAATGCGGCTAAATTTGGAGTGAAAAACAGCACCCTGACAGACCCCTGAAGTGTGGCCCTCCGATACCAATATCTTTTCAGAGGGAAAAATAAACATACATGTATGTCTAATGCTGCTGTAGCATCAGATAATGCACAAAGAAGAATGATCAGGGTTGAGTCACACATTAATTCCCCCTGAAAGTACCTGCCTTTATGTTACATGACAGATCAAAGCGATATGGAGCACAATGGAAACTACTAGATCCATTGTTTTTCATAACAAACCATATCTTGCATTTTAAATCACATTTTTTAGTTTCACAAACAATTTAAGCTCTTGTAGTTGTAAGAATGATTTGTCACATTTTTAGTATGTCCACATAAACAACAGGATACGGTCTGTTTATCTGATATAAAGTACAGTGGCCAACATTCTCCTTATAGGATTCCAATCTACTGTCTCCATTTGGAGGGGGATTATACGTCTTTTTCATTTTGTGAAAAGATGTATATCATCATGTTTTGTTGTTTCATACAGTCCCCCCCCCCCCCCCCCTTCACATTCATCAATTGTCTTGCCAAAGTTTGAATAGGTCAATGTAAATAGAAATGTGTGTGGATAACTGTATTTCTGATAATTTCGTAATAAAGAACTTTGTTCTTCTGAGTGAAAGTTTGTGCTGGTGAAATCATCATTCATTTCAAGCAAATATTTCGTGCAAAAATGATATGCAATTACACCAGGATGAAATAAAACAATATTAGATTAATAATTAGTTTTGACAGAAAATACATATATACATATATTTAACAAAGAAGTTTTGGCAAGGTATTTTGTTTTCTGCGTGTACGTGTCTTCACCTTACAATGCATTATTACATAATAAACACCACAATCTTTCATGTGCAATTCTGTGAAAAACATGTTTTCAAGTTCAAACAGCTTGGCTACATATCAAGAAACAAACAACAACAAAAACAAAAGTGTTACCGGTGCTTCTAGGAGCCCATGCATTTAGTGATTGTTATTAAGATTTTTTTTATTAATAAGTTACAATAATAATGTATAAAATTACTGTTCCTCAAACATAATAAGAATTACCATTAAATATTCTTACACGTCTTATAACTGAGGTACTGGTGAAATTGTTTTTTTTTTTTTGTTGTTGTTGTTGTTGTTGTTTTTGTTTTCATTTTTTAGGGGTAGGCTACTTAATGTTGGGTGTCTAATTTTTGTTCACAGATCAACATGTTAACTGCTAGTCCTCTTTTATGACTGATAAACTACAGTTCAAAAAGGGTCAGTAAGATTCAAAGATATCAATAATTAGAAATTATAATATAAGGAAGCAATAATTTTATCAAAAGTGATGAAGACCTTTATAATGTTACAAAAGATTTCTAACACTAAATGCTGTTCTTTTGAACTCTTTACACATCTTTCATTTTTCATATAACATTATCCACATTCTCTGTTAATATTAGATCCATTCCTCTGAATGTTCTTGATAAGCAACATTTAATCTACCACACAAACAATGTGCTTATCCATCCCACGCCCTTCACCAGAGATTCACTCTCCCTGTCCACTGTGTCAGAGACTAATAATAGAACCACATGAAATGTTTCAGACATGAGCAAAGACAGCTCTGACTAAGTTCTTCAAGACATATTAAAACAATGACGTGTGATTGTGGGCTAATCAGATGAGATCACTGGAGAACGTATTCTTGGGCTGTCGTCAGGATTATAACAGAACCTGGTGGATGCAGGTTCTGATTGAGCCTGATAAACATGTTCATGTGAGGTCTGTGTGAGGCCTGATTGGGAACATGAAGTCTGTGAGGAGATGGGTGGCATGTAGCAAAACTTGAGAACGGCACGTAGTTCATGTTATCACTATGTATCCCTTTGCTTTGTATATACATCTCTAATGTATATAATCTACACACATCTATGGGCTATTCCACTGAAATGACAATTCCATGGTATATTTCCACTGAAATACCATGGAAAAGTCAAGTTTTCAGGAAAGGAACAAAACTCCTTTTAAATTGTTCATTCACTTCTATATTTCACCACACCGTTATATTGTTTATCGATAATCCACCTCAGAAACTAAAACATCATTTTCAGCCAGCTCCATTTCATGGTTTTATAAGAGGGATAAAATAACTCTCTTATACTGTTATCAGTCAACTTTTTTTCAAAAATAAAAGATACATGACACTTACTCTGACATAAGAAAAATATTTTTAAAATGTAATGATTTCAAGCATTCATATACTGTAAATAAGACAAACCCCAGAATTTAAGACTTTTATTTGCAGACAACAGGTAAACAGAGTCATAGGCTGAGAAGGGTAAGTGGCAACAGTCTCTGAATCAATACGGTGACTTATCTGAAAGACAGACAGACAGACACTAAACTGGCTGTGAGGTGTGTCAGGTGTCAGGTATGAGGAACAGGTGCAAGTGCTTAGTATTCAGGTGATGGTGATCAAGTGGGTGGAACTGGCTGTGATGACGTGGTGGTATTGCTGACTGCCTCTGTGACGAGTGCAAAAGATAATCCAAAATGGCATATTAAAATAAACATATTATATTTTTTTAGAACATAAAAATATTCCATTGTGATTTCTAAAATAATTAAAAACTGTTTAACCTATTTGTTCAGTGCACTTTATTACCATTTTTTGTCCTTCTTTTTCTAATTAATTGTTATTACTACAGGAACTACATGTAACAAAGGCTCTGTAAAATAAAGTGTTACTCAATGCAGTGTCTCAATCCGAGACAGTGTCTCTTTTGCTAACTTATTTGGGTTTTCAGTGCAGGCCTTGTTGCATCTGTCCTCTCCCATCTACAGAAGAGGTGTTTTTATAACTTGATGTCATCAAGCTTCTTGTTTCTGTGTCAGTCAGGACCAAGACAGATAATGCTGTTGTTTCTAATGACGCACTGTACAGCCAGTACATTCTCTGCTGCAGTGTGTGAAATACAGTCTAGTTTCAGAAACCTCAACTCTTAACCATGCAGGAATCAGATAAGACAAGACAGTGTCTCACACACTGAAGGCTTTAACACTAAACAAACTCACCAAGACATGTGGGCAGGAAAACTGCATGATCCAGATTGTAAAAGTCTGACAAGTACACACACTCATATTGAACTACATTATTCAGCTCCTAGTGCATGGAAATAATACAATTTAAAAGAATAAATTTAAGTGCAAATTGAATGTACTGTAATGTTTACATACACTTAACTGGATGTTATTTACAATTAAATGAAAATGTATATACTGTGGGTACAGAAAGTATTCAGCCCCCTTAAATTTTTCACTCTTTGTTATATTGCAGCCATTTGCTAAAATCATTTAAGTTCATTTTTTTCCTTATTAATGTACACACAGCACCCCATATTGACAGAAAAACACAGAATTCTTGACATTTTTGCAGATTTATTAAAAAAGAAAAACTGAAATATCACATGTCCTAAGTATTCAGACCCTTTGCTCCGTATTTAGTAGAAGCACCCTTTTGATCTAATACAGCCATGAGTCTTTTTGGGAAAGATGCAACAAGTTTCTCACACCTGGATTTGGGGATCCTCTGCCGTTCCTCCTTGCAGATCCTCTCCAGTTCTGTCAGGTTGGATGGTAAACGTTGGTGGACAGCCATTTTTAGGTCTCTCCAGAGATGCTCAGTTGGGTTTAAGTCAGGGCTCTGGCTGGGCCATTCAAGAACTGTCACAGAGTTGTTGTGAAGCCACTCCTTCGTTATTTTAGCTGTGTGCTTAGGGTCATTGTCTTGAAGGTTTTCATCCAGGATATTCCTGTACTTGACCGCATTCATCTTTCCCTCGATTGCAACCAGTCGTCCTGTCCCTGCAGCTGAAAATCACCCCCACAGCATGATGCTGCCACCACCATGCTTCACTGTTGAGACTGTATTGGACAGGTGATGAGCAGTGCCTGGTTTTCTCCACACATACCACTTAGAATTAAGGCTGAAAAGTTATATCTTGGTCTCATCAAACCAGAGAATCTTGTTTCTCACCTTCTCATCATGGAGTCCTTCAGGTGTTTTTTAGCAAACTCCATGTGGGCTTTCATGTGTCTTGCACTGAGGAGAGGCTTCCATCAGGCCACTCTGCCATAAAGCCCCGACTGGTGGAGAGCTGCAGTGATGGTTGACTTTGTACAACTTTCTCCCATCTCCCGACTGCATCTCTGGAGCTCAGCCACCGTGATCTTTGGGTTCTTCTTTACCTCTCTCTCTAGGAAGGGTTCTGGTCGTCCCAAACGTCTTCCATTTAAGGATTATGGAGGCCACTGTGCTCTTAGAAACCTTAAGTGCAGCAGAAATTTTTGTAACCTTGGCCAGATGTGTGCCTTGCCACAATTCTGTCTCTGTTGACCTCATGATTCTCATTTTCTCTGACATGCACTGTGAGCCGTAAGGTCTTATATTGACAGGTGTGTGGCTTTCCTAATCAAGTCCAATCAGTATAATCAAACACAGCTGGACTCAAATGAAGGTGTAGAACCATCTCAAGGATGATCAGAAGAAATGGACAGCACCTGAGTTAAATTTATAAGTGTCACAACAAAGGGTCTGAATACTTGGGACCATATGATATTTCAGTTTTTCTTTATTAATAAAATCTGCAAAAATTTCAAGAATTCTGTGTTTTTCTGTCAATATGGGGTGCTGTGTGTACATTAATGAGGAAAAAAACTGAACTTAAAGGATTTTAGCAAATGGCTGCAATATAACAAAGAGTGAAAAACAAGGTGGTCTGAATACTCTCCGTATCCACTGTATATATTGTTTACAAAAAAAAAATGTCTAAACCTTAGGATATATGTTTCTTTAGAAGTTCACACAAAATAAAATATTATTTTTTTATTTAAAAAAAAAAATGCAAGCAGTGTTCAGCGCCATGCCTCGCATGGATACTCTTATATACCTCACTGGATCACTGAATATTAGCTTATATTACACAATAATTAGTAACGGTTCTCTAATTTGTTTAGCCGTGTGGCATTGCTGTTTTATATAACAATTTTACTGTTTATATAGTTATTTCAATTTTGGAATGTCTGTGTATTCTCTCGCTCTGAAATCGCTCTGGAACATGATGATTACAGATCCTTTTGAGTGAGGAGAGAAAATTGCCGTTGTTCTAGTCTGTACGTTACTTGCCGACATGCAAAAGTGTGATGCTTGTTTGGGAATTTTTGTTGGTAGAAAAAAAAAAAAACTTTACTTACTTCTAACATTTACCCTGTGATTTTGCTAAACTCTGCCAAAACATGTTGCATGACGTCTGCGTCAAATCCGATGTAGCACAGGGCCTTTTCTAAAATGAGATCAGTGCAATGTAACAGATTAAAAAAAATCCTTTTCTTGCTAAATAAAGCAAACCATGCTTTTTACATCACTGTGAGTCATTTGGCCTCTGGCTCCTGGTTCATGCCTGTCTCCAGACCAGAGCACCCTGATATGTAACTATGACCCCTCAGCACTTTATGCTAAATCTGTCATCTTGCCTACCCTTCAAGATGGGTGTCTATGTCTCTTGATGTCTGTCACATCATGGAAAACGATAACATGTCGTTTGAGGTGAAAGATTGTTTTTTGAGCAGTGGAAAGCAGGACCAAATTTAGCACATCTGACAGTCTGGAGATTGTCATATAGTCACACAGGAAAATGGAACAATGGCTTCAAGCTACTGAGGAATCTGGGTGTACCCAACGGGAGCACTGAATGCCAAAGCTCCAGTCTTGATCTGGAGGGCGTTTTAGGACAAGAGTTTAATGGATTAGAAACTCCAGGTCATCAGCATTAGAGAAAGCGGGTCTCAGATGTATTGTGGTATGTTTACCTATTACCTAACAGTGGGTCATGAGCGGACAGCAGTGAAAAATAATTAGATCACGACTCCAAATCAGAAATGAGGGCAGAAGATGTAAACACCATTGCACTAATGTGTGCAGCAAAATATTTAGTAAAATGTGATGCTTACATTATTCTGTGCATGCACTATATCGGATTTACAGGGGAACTTGTGGTTGCATTGTCAAGAATTACCAGCTGAATGTCCTTTTTTTGGACACTAATTGTTAAATGTTAATTGCAATTTAATGGAAATGTACTGTATTATAATTTACATTTATTTTAATTAGCTAAGCTAATTGAGTACTTTTTTTGACCAACTTAAGAAGGAATTAAGTACATTTTAGATGTAATTCCATAATTACTTGTTTTCTTTTAAATTTGTTTATTTGTGTATTACCGAATGTACTGACAAGCCTTTATAGTGAACTAAAATATAATTTAATGTAATTTCTATTGAATCTTGTATTTCATGTATTTAAATATATTTGTAATTACACATTTATAATGTTTAGTTTATTACACTTAAAATATATGCATCATCAAATACACACTGGTTAAAACTGTAAATGACTATGTGCTTTATGTTAGTCAACATCAATACATGTATACTTTAAAGCATGACAAAAGTGAGAGATCAGGCAGGCTCCATCACAAAGAGCACCGTCACCTGAGTATTCATCATCCGCACCTGATGGTTATCTCCTCATCACCACAGCAGCATATAAGCACACACTTCACTATGGCACTTCGTCTGGTCACATTCATGAGTAAGGACTCACTTACCTGTTCCACTTACTTCTATTGTGTAGTTGCTCCATCATCTCTCCTGATCCTCCTTGTCTCCAGCGTCTCTCTGATCATCTGTGTCCCCAGCGTCTTCACTCTCCAGTTTCCGTCCATGCTCCACTCTCCTTGACGAAGTGTGTGCTCTGCTGCTCTTGTCCACGGCCTCCTCATTCACCTGCAATACAAAGGACTGTCAGTATAGCCATCCATCATTTCTTTCCAAGCGAGCACTTGGAGGCACCACTTCCACATCATATGTCACCCCCACTTCTTCTTCGCCTGTGGCATCCAGTCCCGTGGCCACTCCAGCATCCTACTCTGGCTCGGTGGAGGATTGCAATGGTTTCCTCATTTAGTTCTCGCTGGCCCTAGAGATGCAATCACCCTGGTTTGCCACCAAAAGAGCTAAGATTTCTTTCATTGTCACTCTGCTAAAGTGACGAGCGCTTCACTGGGCCCAAACCATCTGGGAACAGAATGGAATTGCCATGCAAACACTAGATAATTTCACCAGTCATTTCTGGGAAGTGCTTGGGATTCTTGACAGTGATTCTTCAGTTGGTGAGCAATTTCTGAATTTGCTTTTCAATTCAGAACTCTAGCAGCAGCTAGTGGTTGGAATTTACCGTCAAGGATTGAATCCCCATTGCATCTGGCGGCATATGACGAATCCATGAGTCTAGAATTGTTCATTCATCACTCCATCCACACCGATCGTCGTATGCAGCTGTGCTTGGAAGACCTACAGGGCCAGCTGTCACCACCACGTCCTCGTCAGCCAGAGTATACCAGCTTTCCAGAACCAAAAGCTATGCGACTGGACAAAACCCGGCTTACTGTTTCTGAGTGGCAGAGAAGGCTGACCCAGGGTCTTTGTCTATACTGCGGTTCTGAGGGACATTATCTTCGCATGTCCCATTTGTCCACCAAGACCTATGGTGAGTGTCATCCATTCAGTGTCAGTAAATACAAAGCCACTCACTACTGAAGTTAATCTCACTGCTTCACATGTCTCCCTTTCAGTACACACCCTCCTCGACTCTGGGTCAGCTGGCAACTTCATCTCCAAATCCCTCTGCCGCCAGCTCCACCTCAAGAAGAGGACCATTAAGACTCATTACCAGGTCCAGTCCATCATTGGGAAGCTGTTAAACAGACAGAATGTACAGCACGCTGTTGGACCCCTCCAGTTGCAAATAGGACAGTTGAACACAGAATCCATCACCTTTCTGGTTCTGGAGAACTCCACCGCTGGTATAATTCAAGGGCACCCGTGGCTTGTGCAACACGATCCTGTTCCCTCCCGGAACACCAGCGAGGTTCTGAAGTGGGGCTGTTTTCCTGGATGCTTCCCAAGTCTCCCTCACCCAATGACATCACTTCCAGTTACAGCAGTCTGAACAGCAGTCTACGGAAATTTCAGCCTGCTATGCCCTCTCCAGTGACGTGTTTTCAAATGGGTGTCGTCGTTGCCTCCACACCATGGGACTGTGGCCATGGGACTGTGTCATCAACCTCCTTCTGGATGAGCCAGTGCCCCACAGTAAAATTTATCCTTTGTCTCTCCCTGAACAGAAGGCCATGGAGGAGTACATAGAAGAGGCTCTCCAACAAGGTTATTGTAACAAAGTTCATAAATATGGGAAGAAGGAGGCGGGAACCGGCGAACATTTAACATATTTAATAAACAAATAAACCAACAATGAAACAAAAAGTATAAGGGCGGCAGTCGCCGTGAGGAACACAAACCAAATAAAACACAACATAAAATCCAGGCCTGGTCCTCTCTCGTCCTTCACTGTCGTCGCTCCTCCTTTATGCTTCCGGAGCTCCTCCGTGGGAGATACGAGACCGGTGCGCCGAGAACCTGAAGCTCGTTAACCCTCGCGTCACCGGCCTCGCGCCGTTCCCCCACGGCTCTCGCACGCCGTGCTCGTCACAGTTATATCTGCCCTTCTGCTTCCCCTGCTGCTTCAAACTTTTCCTTCATAGCAAAGAAGGACGGAGGCTTGTGGCCCTGCATAGATTACAGAGCTCTCAATAAAATCGCCATCAAATTCCGGTATCCTCTTTCCCTCGGCCCAGTGGCCCTGGAACAACTTCATGGAGCAGCCATGTTCACCAAGTTGGACCTTCGCAGTGTGTAAAAACTCGTCCGGATACGTGAGGGGGACGAGTGGAAGGCTGCCTTCGTGACTGCTGCTGGAAACTATGAATATCTCGTCATGCCATATGGATTGGTCCTCCTTATTCCAGGACTTCATCCACAAGGTGCTCCGGGAGTTTCTCCATCGCTTTTTGATAGTTCACATCATTATCTACTCCCGGAGCCAGTCTGACCATCGCCATCACGTTGCGGAGGTCCTCCAATGCCTAAGAGAACATCAGCTCTTCTTCAACCCTGAGAAATGTTCCTTTCACCAGTCTTCCACCCAGTTCCTCGGCTGTAACATCAGTGAACACGGCATCCAAATGGACGTGGGGAAGGTTGAAGCTGTCTGCAACTGGCCACTACCATCCACCATTAAACACCACTTCAGTGTTTCCTGGGGTTCTCTAACTTCTAACTACAGCTCCATAACCAATCTCCACAAGACTAAGCCCAAGTCTCTGTCCTGGACTCCAGCCGCCACCCAAGATATTCAATACCTCAAGGATACGTTCATTAAGGCACTGCTCCTGATCCATCCTGACCCCAACAAGCAGTTTGTTGTCGAGGTAGATGCATCCACCAAGGGGGATGAGCTCTCTTCTTCACACGTTTCCACCTCACCATCTCCTACCGTCCAGGCAACAAGAACCTTAAGGCAGATGCTCTCTCCTGTTTCCAAACCTCGGAGGAAAGTTCGTAAGAGCCTGTGCCCATCTTGCCCTCTCTCATTCTCAGAGATCAGCCAGGCTCCATCACCACCCAATCACAAAGAGCACCGTCACTTGATTATAACTCACTCACACTTGATCGTCTCTCCTAATCCCGGTCTCCAGCATCCCCCTGATCGTCTGTGTCCCCTGAGTTTTCACTCTCCAGTTTCCTTCCATGCTCCACTCTCCTCACTGAAGTGTGTGCCCTGCTGCTCTCGTCCACGACAACCTCATTCACCTGCAATACAAAAGACTGTCAGTATATCCATCCATGATTGCGTTACAACTCGAATTACACCTAACCTGTTTGTTTACGATACCCGATTCTGTCAATAAAATCTTGTATTCATTTCCTCTTCATTGTGAATCTGTGTTCCATAACAAAATGATTATTAAAACATAATTGATTAAAATGTACCTCAAGTTTTAAAAATCTTTTGTCACACTTTAAAGTTAACTTACTTTTATGTGTTGCCTAACATAGTAAAACACATGTAAAGTTGATTAGAATTTTACCTGTAATGTGTTACTGCATTTTTTGCATACAGATGATTTTCAAAACAATTCCCATTCAAGGATCCCCCCAAAAAATAACAAAAATGCTGTATTTTTCATTTCAGGCCAGTAGTTGATGTCACCGTTTTCATAAAATCTTTGTCGTTTACACATAGACAATAATGGTATCAGTATCAAAAACTTGCACTTTGAAACTCATTTTCAAAAGTTTGCATTTTCAGCAAAATTCCATTATCATGTAAATGATACTGCTCACGTGAAAGGTTCTTAAGGAAACTCAAAATGGCTCTTCTAAACTCCCTTTCTGAAACCTTTAGTGTATGGATGATTTAGTGTCTCAGTTCTCCAATACAGAAGTGCATTTTCTACCATTATATGGCAACATCATAAATAAAAAAAAATCATGTCCCAAAGGGTTGTTGGTGTTGGTGACACCATTTTCATGTCAATGTCAACAAGTTGAACATAAATTGTTTCCTAAACGCATGTGCTTTTCCAAATGCCAAATGATTTCTTGTAATCTCTTCAGTTTCAGGTAGCACAAGGCTACTATCTTCTATCATAGATCTACAATGGGTTCAAAAACAAACATTCTTTTCAGGAAATAGTGTGGGGTTTTTCCGTGTTTGCCATAGTTGCCTGGAAATGAACTCTGACTAAACAGGAATGGTGGAATGGAAACATTCTGAGAGCAACCTTAATGCTAGATTTTTAAACCCTTATAATTCTTACTGAACACTTAATATCATACCATAAGATGGTAGCTAACTAGCTGACTTGTAACAACTTAATTTTACTTGGGTTCTGTGAAAAAGACATCATTACAAAGTCTACTTTTTAAAAGTGTACTGAAGTGTATTAAGAAACAGTCATGAATGTGTACCCTCAAGTCAGGGTCGGTTCCAGACATTTGGAGACCCTAGGCAAAATTTATGTTGGAGGCCCCCCACTCCACACCCCTCAGAATAATAAGCAATGAAAACAAATATTATTTCTTACCTTTGTTATTAAGATTTGTATATTACTAAGGTAATCTCTTATTTATTTGTTAGGGATGCTATCATATTATTTTGTTTGTTTGTTTGTTTGGGGGGGGGTTATAGTAATTTTTTCAGTAATTTATTTACCCTAGCACACTCTACAGGGTTACAGTAAAATGAAAGAAAAGGAAAACCGCTTCAGTAAATGAACATAATTCCTTAATCATTTTCTGGACAGGATTCTCCCCTCCTATTGATTTTTTGCAGTGGCATAAATACCTCAAATATGTATTAAACACTCTTAAAAATGAAGGTTCCAAAAGGGAGTTTTTAGACGCGTTTACATGTTTTTAAAGATTATATGTTAAACATGACACATATTTGTGTCTGATTTGCCTCTGGACATAGAGCTTTTTAAATGGTTGCTGAGGCTTTTTAGGTTTGGTAGAATCTTTTTAGGTTGGGATTTCGTGGCTACTATAAGTAGCCTGGGGTTTCGAAATACTATTGGGTAAATTGGTAGCAAATGGTAGTAAATTGGCAGGATCACACATGCCGAAAGAAAAACAGACATTCTGACATGAAATGCACATTTCAAAGTAGAATAACTGACTGTAGTGTTGCTTTCGGAGAAACATAAATGTGAATTTAGCATTTTTCCTAAATCTCTGCAAACAGCAGGCAGGGGTTCTAGAGGACCTCCTAGAGGATCCCCAGACCCACACATTTTGCATGTGTCCCTTATTTGACACACCCACTTCAGGTCTTGCAGTTTCCATTAATGAGCTGATGAATTGAATCAGGTGTGTTAGATGAGGGACACATACAGAATGTGTAGTGCTGGGGTTCCTCCAGGACATGTTTGAAAACCCCTGCCCTAGGGGTCGCTATGAGGGATTGCCTCCGGCAATCTCGCTACAATGAACTTGACATTGACATGCGGCAGCCTATGACGTCACTACTGGTGACAGTGAGTATAAAAGGGCATCCTCAATGGAATAATTGAACACAGGGGTTGAAGGCAGAGCATGGGTGAGTCAAACAGGTTTTCTTTTTTTGGCTTGACTTGTTGACTCAAATTATACTATTGTTCTTTATTATTCATCTAATTCTGAGGAATTAGAGACAGAAAGGTTGTCAGGATTACCACCTGGACTGCTCTTTAACAGCCACCAGAGAGCTCCACTTCGAACTATTGCCTCTCCATTGGACTCCATTCCCCACAATGCATCACACAGGAACTAATCTCACACACATGCACACACTACACTTCCCAGAAGCCCCGTAACTTGTCACTGATCACCCCCAACCAGCTGTAGCACATTACCTGGACTATTTAAGAGACATATTGCGATGTCTTGTTTTCCTATGTTTGCAATTCTGAGCGTTTATACCTGTCTTGTCTTCCTGTCTGTTTCCTGCCATTGATGATTGTTCTCTGCCTGCCATTTGGACTGTTTGCTTTGTTTTACTGGACTGTGATTACTTGCTGTCTATCTCGACCTACTGCCTGCCTAACGACCACGATTCTGCCTTTCCTTTGCTATCTCTGTTTGCTGTTGTTTGACCAATGCCTGTATTACTAAGATTTCACTGTTAATAAAGCCTGCACTTGGATCTACACCTGTGTTGGCAAGCACCCTTTTATTGCAAAGTTGCTGTAGTTGTTGTTGTTATTATTATTATATAATTTAGGAGTTGTGGGAAATTATAGCCTGAGCCAATGGTTTGCCTGTATGAGACAGATTTTGTGGAAAAAATTTCTCTCTGCACATTTGACCTGCTCCTGTTAGTCTTCTGTTTTTCCTTTGAAATCCATGCTGTGGATATTCGGCCCACATTTATCCTTTATTACAGAATTGTGTAAGGATTGAGTTAGTCAGATAGTGTTGTGAGGTTGTTGCTTTAGAACTGGGGGGTTGTTAGGTTTCTCCTTGAAAATGAGAATCTTCCTGTGAGTACCCTGATTTATAGATCAGCAGGCAGTATTGTCGAGTTGTTAGACTCCCTTTGAGCCTCCTTGGCTACTGTTTCTATGAAGATTACTGATAGCCCCTCACTTTTTAGAAAGTTTTTGTTGCTGGAGTGCTGTTTCTCAGTGCTCCGCCTGGGGCAGCAGCATCAAGTTGTTAGGCGCGCTGAATGCCTTCTTGATGGGAGCTTGATGGGGTAACAATGCTCAGTCGTTAGGCTCTCTTGAGCCTCCTTGGATGCTCCTTTGATAGATCGATGTTAGGCCTTACTCTTTCAAAGAAAATTGTACATTTAGGCCTCCGTTCCTCCCGAGCTCCACCTTTCTTATGCAATTCCGAGTTGGAGACTCTCTTGAACCTCTTGGGAGCTGCCCTGAGAACAGATCGTACTGATGCCTCCTCTCATCTTAGAGAGTCAACATATTGAGGTCTCCATTCATGGAGCCAGAATTGAGCAGTTGTACTGAGTTGTATGGTCTTTTCCTGAGCCTTCTCTGGTGCACCTGGGTTGGGAGTACATTTAACCATTGTCTGTTTGCCCCCCTGAGCTCCATTATATATTATATAAGTTATAACATATATTATGTTAGTTATATTAGTCTCAGGCTGTTAGGCATTCTATGAGACCCCCCCTTACAGACATTGGATGTAGCTTGGTCTCCTCTCTCAAGCGAGGGTTGTTATGATAATGGATGAGGATTCCTTTGAGTCATTTGACACCTCGGCCAATAGGGCACTCATCCCTTCACAATGGCAGTGTGGGTATTCCATTTCTCATAGCAACCCCTAGGGGCTGCAGTGTGAGTTCTCATTTGGAAGGGAATGTCTCAGGTTACACATGTAACATGGTTCCCTGAGAATAGGGAATGAGACGCTGCATCCCTTTGCTATGCTGAAAGTATTCCTGCACACGTCTCCCAAAGACAAGAAGTGGATGACGTATTTCACAGGTTCCCTTTTATACTCACAGTCGCAGTAGTAGTGACGTCATAAGCTGCAGCCTGCCAATGTCAAGTTCATTGTCATGTTTAGACTCATGCTTCAGACACCGGTTATGCTGGAGACATAGCAACCATTACGTGACGCAGCATCTCGTTCATATCAGAAAACCATGGTTATGTGCAGCCTTTAAAATTTTATTTTATTAATACTCTTAAAAAAATAGAGGTTCCAAACAGAGCCATGCCATAGAAGAGACAATACGGGCTCCACAAAGAATTTTTCAGTGGACGGAACAATTTTTCTATAAGTGTGAAGAACATTTTATTTATCTAAACCAGTAAATGTATATTTATCATATTTTCTATGATGGAACCTTTTGTGTATTTGAAGTGGATTCTTTATGGAACCATGAATGCCACTAAAGAATGTTTTTAAGAGCATATGTGTACATGTGACTGTGTGTTGGATGATGGACTGGCAATCTGCCCAGGGTGTTTCCCTGCCAGCCTGAGCCGCTGGGATAGGCTCCAACATCTCTGTGACCCTATGTGGGACAAGCAATTTAAAAAAATGAATGGATGGCATTAGTTTTTTGTTCTCCTTGTTATATAATCACATTCACAGTTGGAATTCTTCCTTACTTTTTGTTATTCCTTCCTATTCGAACTGGTTATTTTATTGATTTTAGCATGAAGTTCATTTGTTAAAGTTTCATATGAGCTTAAAGGAAAGTAGAAGTGTTATGTTACTTATATGGAGAGGGAGCAACGGTGTCAGAAATAAGTTACTGAGTTTATGGCTCTGATCTTTTACATAAATGGAAACTGTTATCTCTGATCTCTGAATTGCTTGAGTCACTTGTGTTTGTGAGTGGACAGCTTCTGTAGAATCCTCCAAAACTGAATTAAAACTCCTTTATTATTCTGCCATTACTTTCTTTGATTAGGATTATTCTGAGTGCATGTCATGGAAAGCATGTTTGTGGTGCAGAACAACGCCCTTATATGGTTCTGTTACTTACATTACTTCCTATTGAACTAGGGCTATAGCTACAGACAGAACACTGAGTCCACCTCCATCCCCAGTGAGTGAGTTTTTAGGTGTGTGTTTATTTGGTATATATCTCCTTGGTAACTAAACATTTCCTAAATATCTCAAAAGAATTGTCAACACACAGTTTATGGCACAAACGGATGACCTGAAATAGTGCACACCAAGGTACGTAACAGGCACCCACATGCCACAACCAGTCCATCAATACTACATTTAAAGTTAATATACTTTAAATATACAAAATTGCAACATCATCATTACAAATATATTGTTATATGTTATATAAGTTTCAATAGAAATGACATTAACATACATTGTAATTTACTGTAAATGTTTATAAGTACATTTGGCTGTACTCTTTAACCATATTTCAAAGACAATAGAAGTGATTGAAATTACATATAAAGATGATAATGGTTCTTAAGCTCAAATAATTGCATTTAATATAAATGTAAGCTACAGTGGGTGCGGAAAGCATTCAGACCCCCTTAAATTTTTCACTTTTTGTTATATTGCAGCCATTTGCTAAAATCATTTAAGACATTTTTTTTCATTAATGTACATACAGCGCCCCATATTGACAGAAAAACACAGAATTCTTGACATTTTTGCAGATTTATTAAAAAAGAAAAGCTGAAATATCACATGGTCCAAATTATTCAGATCCTTTGTTGTGACACTCATATATTTAACTCAGGTGCTGTCCATTTCTTCTGATCATCCTTGAGATGGTTCTACACCTTCATTTGAGTCCAGCTGTGTTTGATTATACTGATTGGACTTGATTAGGAAAGCTAGACACCTGTCTATGTAAGACCTTACGGCTCACAGTGCATGTCAGAGCAAATGAGAATCATGAGGTCAAAGGAACTGCCTGAAGAGCTCAGAGACAGAATTGTGGCAAGGCACAGATCTGGGCAAGGTTAAAAAAAAAATTCTGCTGCACTTAAGGTTCCTAAGAGCACAGTGGCCTCCATAATCCTTAAATGGAGAGGTAAAGAAGAACCCAAAGATCACTGTGGCTGAGCTCCAGAGATTCAGTCGGGCGATGGAATAAAGTTGTAGAAAGTCATCTACCATCTCCATCTCTGCAGCCCTCCACCAGTCGGGGCTTTATGGCAGAGTGGCCTGACGGAAGCCTCTCCTCAGTGCAAGACACATGAAAGCCCACATGGAGTTTGTGAAAAAAACAAGGACTCCAAGATGGTGAGAAAAAGATGCTCTGGTCTGATGGCCAGAACTTTTTGGCCTTAATTCTAAGCGTTATGTGTGGAGAAAACCAGACACTGCTCATAACCTGTCCAATACAGTCCCAACAGTGAAGCATGGTGCTGGCAGCATCATGCTGGGGGGGGGGGGGGGTTTCAGCTGCAGGGACAGGACGACTGGTTGCAATCAAGGGAAAGATGAATGCAGCCAAGTACAGGGATATCCTGGATGAAAACCTTCTCCAGAGTGCTCAGGACCTCAGGCTGGGCTGAAGGTTGGACATAGATGACCCTAAGCACACAGCTAAAATAACGAAGGAGTGGCTTCACAACAACTCTGTGACAGTTCTTGAATGGCCCAGCCAGAGCCCTGACTTAAACCCAACTGAGCATCTCTGGAGAGACCTAAAAATGGCTGTCCACCAACGTTTACCATCCAACCTGACAGAACTGGAGAGGATCTGCAAGGAGGAACGGCAGAGGATCCCCAAATCCAGGTGTGAGAAACTTGTTGCATCTTTCCCAAAAAGACTCATGGCTGTATTAGATCAAAAGGTGCTTCTACTAAATATGGAGCAAAGGGTCTGAATACTTAGGACATGTGATATTTCAGTTTTTCTTTTTTAATAAATCTGCAAAAATGTCAAGAATTGTGTTTTTCTGTCAATATGGGGTGCTGTGTGTACATTAATGAGGGAAAAAATTAACTTAAATGATTTTAGCAAATGGCTGCAATATAACAAAGAGTGAAAAATTTAAGGGGGTCTGAATACTTTCTGTACCCACAGTATATACAGTACATTTTCATTTGATTGTAAATAACATCCAGTTAAGTGTATGTAAACATTACAGTACATTCAATTTGCACTTAAATTTATTCTTTTAAATTGTATTATTTCCATAATACAGTTAGTGCTCTTTTTAAAAGTATGCTAAAGTGCACTTCTTTTTTCACAAGGGTATGCATACATATTTACACCAAGTGGCTGGGTTAATATTTAACTATTCAATGTGCAATTCTTTGTGTCAACTTGTTGTGGTCTAACATAGCTCTATGTGCTTCTGAAGTTGAGTACTTCTCAATAGACTGTTTTGTTTTCTGATTTTTTTTTTTTTTGGGGGGGGGGGGTGGCATTCTTTCATTTGAAATAGTTGCTTCTCCTTCTACAAAACACGTAATATTTCCCTGAGGAAATGCTCTCGTACGTGACTCCCATGAGAATTGCTCCTTTCTTGATTCAATAGACAATTGCCATAATATTCACAACCTGCTGTAATGACTTCCTGAAAAAACAAATATGTTTGCTTCTGCCTTGTGTTTGGACCTGTTATAGGAAACAACTGCATCTGCGGTCAACAGCCATACCTTCATGCACCTGCTTGCAGTAGACGTGACTGCCTGCATTCACTCGCAACATGAATCCAAGCAGATTCCACCATCCTGCACCAGGAGTCACTGGGTTTCCCTTCATTCTCTTGTATCTGGATCAGGGTCAACCAGAGATGGTTATCACTGTCCGGTTTGAATGAAAAATCAAGATAATGATCCAATGCAATTAAACTGACAGATTTAACTGTTTACAGAGCTTGCTTGCTGAAAGTTGTTTATAAAGAAGGTCTGACTGTTTGCAGAGTTGGACATCTGCCTATCACTTTAGGCTATCTGCTCTACGTGTGCCACAACACAAGAGTGACCGTGATCTTCATCTTGAGCTGCTGTTCTCAAATATGTCTCAAGTCTAGACATGAAATAGTCTGGGAACAGGAGACCTGTTTTGGTCTATAAGAAAGCAGAAGGCTGTATATACATTGGCTTGCTTGAGCTCTGTTCCAAAACCCTTAGACAGCAGGGATGTTTCAGCTGGTTCCTTCTAAGATACACTTCTTTTGGCCATGGCAGTATTGTGCATTTCGTTCTCAGAATGTAATTGCCATTAATGCAATTTTGGACCAAAGTGACATATTTTGTCAAGTTCATGCATTACTTAAGGATCAAACCCATGATTTTCCCATTGCTAATGTCTTGCTCTGCTGTTTAAGCTACAGGGGGGAAAAAAGGCTACATTTAGAACTGAAATGTATTAGTAAGCATAATTAAATCAAATTTAAAATGGAGCATTTACCCTTCTGCCTTATTTATGTGCACACAGCATAATAAAATTGAGTCTCTTGGATGATTTATGTGACTCACAAAGTTGTTGCCTATGAATTAGTTGTTGTTTTTTTTCACTTGTGAGGTTAAATTAGAATACGCTTGAGCCACATTCAAAGCTGTTGTAAAATACTCTATAAACACACACCTGTGACCTCATCAGTTACTGTGCTTGTGTGTTGCTTGACAACCATTCTGATATGTTGCTGAAGAACTACATTGCTTGGCAGAATAATTATTAGTTGTTATCAATAAACTACTACATTTTTTGCTGAACCCTTGCCATGTTTTGTTTATGTTATAAAAATAAGATAAGAGGCAACATGACTAATTTCATGTGAATGTTACATCCCCTGAATAAGCAAATTTTACAACCAGAGACATGTTACGTAATATCACCCATAATTTCTCATGAACTCTGCTGTCTCGTCAAACAATATATTTAGTTCCCACACTCTCAGAAAAAAAAGGTATGAAAGCTGTCACTGGGGTATCATCCATTTCAAAACCTACACCTCTGTATCTAAAGAGTGCAATGAGTACCTCAAAGGTTCATTTTTGTACCAAAAGTATACTTATTAGTACCTAAATGGTACAAATATATCTGTATTAGAACCTTTTTAAAGTGTTCAAATAGATCAATACCTGATCACAATCACACAGACACAGACTGTTTTAATCACTTGAGCCAGTAGAGATAATATTTCCTTAAAATTTCCTTAAAAGACATACATGCACCTGCATCCACTGATAATGGCCTAAACAAAACTGAAAATCTTAGAGAACACAGAGGAAATGATTAAAACAAAGTACGCAGTGTTATGGCAACCACAACAATTTAGTCGTAATCAGTTTCCGTCCCAGTCACAATGGTTCCTCTCACTGAGTGTTTTTCCACTGTTTTTCCATTTCTTCCCTAGTAGTTCTTTAACTGCACATCTGAAGGAATGTGCAGACAGCATCCTGTTTTTTCTTACACTTAGTCAGCTGTTTACTCTCAAAGAGCTGTGTGACCACACAGTGCTTTCATCTCTGCCGTAGAAAGAAAGAGAGATGAAGGTGGAAAATATGGCTTCAGTCTTGTACTTGTGGCCTAGTTGTAGATTGTAAAATTCTGCACTTAAATTTGCTTTTTTGAAATGCTATCAGTATTGAACAGCTCTTACTAAAAACTCTCCCATGTGCTGAAGACATGTTGTTAACTATCAATTTACCTCTTAATAGTAAAAATATACTAAAAAAATATTAACACAATTAATCACGCCCCAAAATTTTGTAAAAAGGGATGTTTTAATTAGAAATGTATTTGTCTGTCACAACAATGTAGTAATTTTAATTGTTGCATCTTTTGCGATTTTTTTTTTTTTTCAGCAAAATTGCTTTGCATTTAAATGTGGTTCATTTAATTAATTGATCAGCACTTCATGCAATCGATCTAATACAAGTACAAAAATCAATTGAAAGCTCTATTAGTTACATCACTCCATATTAACCCATAGTAATTATGTAAGGGATTTCAAACATTTTACATAAGCCAAATTCTATAAATCAACACAGATAGAGATAGAGACTCTCCTCTTGCAGTATGGGATACCTTACATGTTCCTCGGAATTTCAAAACTGCATACATTCGGCAACTGGAATGGGGTTGTAGACAAAGAGACTGCACATCTTAACAAGATAAAATACCGTCTCAGAGGATTGTCAAACTCTGCTTAAAAAAGAAATAGCACAAATGTTTTTAGCCTGCACCTCCCCCATATAGCTAACTTCTCTTCTGACTTTTAAGATAAGTGTGTTGCTTACCTGTTTGAATTCTCAGTGCATGAACATTTATCTAAGGAGATCGTAAGCATCAGCCACCAGGCATAAAATTTTGGCATTGTAATAAAATGTCTCACATATAGTTAACATATATAGCGTCATCCTAAAACATCCAAGCCCCAAAGGAGCTGTGGCCCAAATTGTATCCGTTAGTTTTCTTCTTCTTCTTTTTCCTCTCCAATGGGAGTCAATGGCAGCACTATGAACCATTAGTAGGAAAATCATGAAATTTGGCTCACTTTTAGTGATGGTATACCTACTTTGGGGTCTCCAGGACCAACTCTACAGGGCCACTATCAGTTAAAAAATTACAATTATAATTACAATTATAACTTTTGAACCCTGTGATCTAGAAAACTGAAACTTAGTACACCTGATTCCTCTCATCACATTGCCATTTTGAAAAGTACAGTATTCAGATTGTGGGTTCGAGTACCGTGTGGGACAATTATAAAATTGACCTAATCCAAACGTACTAAATATAACATGCAATGCACTTTATATACAAAACCTTCATTTTGAGTTTGTTCTCACTTGAACTACTGAACCTCAGCAGCTGGGTGAACGCATGTCTTCTGAGTGTCGTGTGTTGTGATAAGCAATGGACACTTGACTGGAAAGTTGAGCGCTCATTTGCCATATTGTGAAACGTCCACATTGTTTCTGATATGCCAAGTACATTCAAGAGTTCTCTCTAGTGAAACTGTCATTTTCTGTCATTTAAAAAATGTTCATTATTACCTTGATCACTTTTCTTACACATGACAACAAAAGGCTGTCATCTCTGTGACACATTAAGCTTAGCATTTAAACCATTTTTACCCAAACAGTTTTACCAATGCTCTGTCAAAACATTTAAGAATTTACAGATATCAGCATCAACAGACAAAGTAACTTTTTTTTTAAAAAAAAAAAGAGTATTTTTAAGCTACTTTTTGGACTCATAGAACCGTTGGGAAGGCTTGACCCCATGAGGCTGCTCACAGCTTTAATTTTAATTTATAGTTGCACATTTCATAAATTGACCCTGGTTTCGCTGACAGTAAAATTGCCAACTCATTTTTACACACCCCAGAAAACACAAGTGCTCACAGAGCCTTTGCAATTCAAAGTGTATGGCTCATTCATTTACAACCCACACAAGTGGATAGGCCAAATTATGCATGAAATCATTTGTCACTATGGGATAGGTTTGCAAAGTGTGATGCATGAGAAGTTGGATTTAAAGTATATTTTGGAGTAATTTAATGTTTAACAAGGAGAGTAATGTGATATTTTACTCATCTGGATGTGACCTATTGACCATGTTAATACAGAAAACTGCTTTAAGTAGTTCAATAAAGACTTCTGTGTTATTTGATAGTTTGTTTATTAGTAGAGACAATAATACAAAAATAGATTTCGTTGAATAAATTACATAAATATACTGACTTTTGGATGTAAGCAATTAAAGTTTAAACATTCAAGTATCTGTGAGAAAACAAGAACAGGTGCAGCATAATTGAATAAATATTACAATAGTCAAAACTCTATTATATGTATAAATAATAATACAAAGGTAGTTTTGAACAGATTCCATTTAATTTTGAGGCAGTAATGGGAACTCTACAGAGCTCTACAGTCTTTTACATAATGGACCCAGCAGACAGTAGAAGCCGGTTTGTACTTTAGGAAAACAATAACAGCATTTTTTGGCAAGCATTGAGCTATTGAAACTTGCTGGTATTTGAACAATAAAAACACCCCACTGAAAGTATGCAATAAATACTTCCGCCTTCACTGAAGGGAATAAAGAGGGAAAATGGAAGGAAGGAAGGAAGGAAAAGTCGTAAAAACGAACAGATATACATTCCTCACGGCTAAGGCTTTTTGAAAAACATTTAGACACTCTCTTGAGCAATTAGAGCATAGAAAGCATCAGACACATTCATTTTCAAATAAAATTCAAATAAATAAATAAATAAATAAATAAATAATAACATTCAGCTCTGATACAGAGAAAAACTATCATAAATAAAGTATACTAAAATAAAACATCAATAAATATAGTCAGTGTCAAGGATAGAGATTATATCAGTCTCAGTCTGAGGGTAAAGGGTTTTTGTTTTATATATATATATATATATATATAATATAATAATTCTAATATAATAATATATATATATATATTATTATATATTATTACTGTTATTTATATTATATATAAAACTATGCTCGCAGTATTCCAACATTGTTTTCAGATTTCAACTCTCTCATTTGTGAATGTCACCATTTAACTGGTGCAGAAGGCGATCTGTTTTTCTTCTCACCAGCTATATCATCCTTGTATACTGGTTGAACAGGCGTTTCTGCTCCACTTCAACTGCAGAAACTGAGGGTTCGTGCCACAGCATCCGCCATGTTTGCCCTCTCTTCTCACAAGGCACGTCCTCTTTATCCAGGATCGGTTTTGTTCAAATGCTCATATGACCGTCATTTCATCTCTCTAACTTATCAAGAGATTCCTGGTTCTGGATTTCTTTTTTGGTGAAACAGACCATGAGGCTGTCATGAGGTTGTTTTTAAGCACCTTCCTGCAAATGAAAACGAGACATTGTTTAGCTCCAAAGCAGGATATTTTGTGTTCAATGGAGCAAAAACATATGCTAATAGTGTTGATGTTGATGGCAAATTTACCTGAGAGTTGACAGTAGATGATCACTGCTTTTGCCCATGTGATTTGACTGGTCACCAAGTTGGGTCACAATCTCCATATCTTGATTTTCTGAACTGCAGATCAAATTTGAGAATAAGGTTACACATGTAATCCACAGTTAACAACTTGATCATTCAACTGTGTCCAAATTTTGACCGGTAATGCTATTGTATAAAAGATTCTTTGTATCGCAAATGAAATGAAATAAATAATGACGGCTGTCTCTCCCACATAAATATAGACAAATGCAGACAAGGACGAATGCCGTCCTTAAAGTTAAACTTGTCCAGAAATAGTTGTCCTTTGATTTTGAGACTTGCATGACTCACAAATAGTTTAGATGGTTTCTTTTTCACTCCCTTATTTCCTTTTATCTCAAAAAGGGGATGCACATCAGAGCTTTTTTTGTAAAACAAAAAACAAAAAACACAAGCTACCCTGATCTCCACAGGTCACACACAACTGCCTATGGAATCCGCAACAGACAAAATGACACGTATCTGTCTGATTTCATCTTCAGGGTGGAGCTGGAAGGTGCAGAGTCTGAGCTCACCTGGTGTGACAGAAACTGGAGCAGGTACGATCAGCAGGATTGGCACATTCACAACGCCCAGTGGAACGTCGGCGACGAGAAAGAGGACTTCCCAGACCAAAAGGGGTGATCTTACTGTAGTGAGATGAGTTAACAGAGAATTCATTCGAATGCACAGAAGATGTCATAGATACATGTTTTTCAGTGTCTGCAGGTGATTAAAACGACGGTGATGTTATAGAGCTAATTTCGCACTGGGGTTTTACCACGACAAGACAAGCTTTTGTGAATTTAAGGTGCCTTAAATACCTTTTGAAAATGATCAGGTACCTCGCTATATCATCTTCTTTACACACTCACCTTGGTGTGTTGACCCAGATGATGTCCAAATGGCAGAAATAGATGCACTCGTTGTCCAACCAGTCGCTACAGGAGCAGCGCTTGGTACGAACCCGTTTGAGAGCAGGTGGATTGCTAGATGCTTCAGACTGTACTTCAGATAGTGGATATCCAAACCCTAGAAAACACACAGAATCTTTGAAGAAAGGTCTTCGCACATGGATTTTTGGTGACCTAAAAATGTAACTCTAAATCCACTGCTTTTCACGTGACCAAATCGATATACATTAGGTTCCCTTTTTATAGTGACTGAAATTTTCATGTAACGTGACTTTTCATGCAATCTGATAAATGCACAAATACTACAGATGCAGGATAATAGCACTACTCTATATAGATATGACACTGAGTAATAACCGCTGCACTTATCTGTAAAGATAATAAGACGTAATCATTTTCTTTGTGTTAACTTTTGGCAGATGCACGCCAGTGGGCTCACAAAGTACAAGCGAATACAATATCTTGTAGGACAATTTAAACGCTAGATCTGGTAAGTGGAGAATCTGAGAAGAAAAATCTCCATTTGAGCTACATTAAAATCTCATTGCTGTCAAGCTTAAACCATTGAAATGTCTAATTAATCTAACCTTTTTGAAACTGAAAGTGCTCAGCTCATATTTTTGTGACACATAAGAAGAAAGTTAGAAGCATCTTACCTTGCTGCAGCACACATAGTGCAGCTGAGATGAAGAGAGCAGTCCACAGAGAGAAAGCCATTATAGTGTCTCAAGAGTTTAACACGCCTGTTAAATCCAGTTGAGTGATGACGTACAGTTAGTATCTGCAGTCCGCAGTGTTCAAGAGAGAGACTGACAGGTGCTTGTGTTCAACTCAACCTGCCCGCCTTCCATTTATCCTACCGAACGCTCCGCCCCGTTCCAGCCGAGCAAACACTGTTACACAACAGTGACTATCCCACTGAGTCCTAATATTCCTGCCTCATGATTGGTTTGAGGCGTGTGTGTGATGTGGGGGGCGATAAAAGAAAGGTATGGAACAATGAGTGATGTCATTAACTCCCCCTGGATAAGTCAGTGTCACAGAAACAGGAAACCTTTTTTTTCCGCAGGGGAGCCCACGTGCTGTCATCATCAGAGGAGATAGCAGTTAATGGCATGTTTTGCATGTGTACAGGGATACATTCCATATTAGTGCAGAAACCCCTGGAGGAAAACGCAGGACTGATAGTGCATGTCCAGGATATCCAGTCAAGGACCACAGATTATGGATATGGCATGAGACATTTCGTGGATCACATTTAAAATATAATGTTTTTAAAGCAGTTGTGCTGCTTATTATTTTTGTGGAAACCATGATTCGTGATCACATTTTTTTTTTTTTTTTGAATGAATGAATGAATGAATGAATGAATGAATGAATGAATGGAAAGAAAAAAAAAGTGTTCACCACACACACACACACACAGGTTTGTTTTGATATCAAAGTGAGGACATTCCATTGGCTTAATGGTTTTTATACTGTACATCCGACATACTCAACCGACCCATCAGACATTGTTTAGTATGTTTTTAAAGTTGTAATATCAGTGTAATACCCATGTCATTATACAAATTTGTGTCCTCATTAATCACAAAAATGTGCGCCCACACACACACACACACACATATATATTTATATATAAATGCTCATATCACATAAAAGCTCATAACTTCTTGTATAAGGTGACTTTTTGACCCTAACTTTATATATTTGACCACTGGGAAAATGACAAAACATTCAGAAAATATGCAAATTCAAGAAGAAACCCCATCAATGGAGGTCACGACAGCATCATTTGTCTGTCATTAATCTGTTAACAAATGTTACTGATTCAAATATGCAAAATATCATGCCCTAGAGGAAGACATTTTACTAATCACTGGAAATGTACACACATTGTGATACAGTTGGAGATACAACTGGTGGAACATCCTCTCATATTAGCTGCTGTTCTCTTCTTTTCCATTCTTGCCCACACTAATGAAAATGG
Source organism: Opsariichthys bidens (assembly GCA_037194245.1). Classification (NCBI taxonomy): domain Eukaryota; kingdom Metazoa; phylum Chordata; class Actinopteri; order Cypriniformes; family Xenocyprididae; genus Opsariichthys; species Opsariichthys bidens. The sequence goes on from CM074302.1 coordinate 15,607,349, forward strand.
CAGATAGAACCATTTATTTATTTTGAGAATTAGTTAGTTGGTTAATGATTAAAATACATGGATATATGCAATGAAAATATAAAACCAATGGAAATGCATTGAAAATAGTAAACCATGGCACTGCATATTTTGTGATGCAATGGAATACACACATTTTTATGTGTGACTTTTGGGCTAGTTTAATGGGGTAAAAAAAAAATGCATGAGAATTTATACAGCAGCTGCCCAACAAAACAACATCCCCCCCCCCCCATAAACTAGACAAATATTAAACAGTCAGGAGTCAATGCAGGGGGTCAGGAAATGCCAGAGCGATATCACAATCTGCCAAACAATGGCACCTCACAGATTATTTGTCCTGTTGAAAATGTGGGGGTCAAGCACATGAGACAAAAACTAAAGAAAAATGTTTGTTAAGTCTCTGATCATAGACAGATTATCAAAAGTTGATCATCATTCTTGAATATTATGACCCATCTTGTATCATTACATATTGATATTTTCCCAATAAAGTGTTTTTGTTCATACAAATTTATGAACCAAGAGCTTGAAGTCATAAGAATAAGATTAATTGTGCTTTATAGCATTTATAAAGCACTTTATCCTTAGACAGTTGTGCTTCATAAGTTAATGATTGCTCAGTACACTCATACTGCACCTCAGATTTTTTGTCTTTATTTTTCTGTCTCGGTTTCTACAGTCACAATCTAACAATGTCGCTTCATCCATTTCCTCCTCCATTTAACGTGGTGGCTCATTGAAGGAATGTGGCGCTGTGCTCTGACAACACAAAACAACTGAAAGCGCCTGTGGAATTCCTTCAGAAGCTCTCAGGAATGTACTGCTCCACTGCACTTTGACACCTTATATGCTCCATTAGACTTTCCTGACCAAAACTGGTCAGTGGAGGAGAGAGAGAGAGAGAGAGAGAGAGAGAGCGACAAAGATGACATGCAAAATGTGTTAAACAATGCTACAGGATTAATGATGTCATTGTTGAAACTTAGCTTTGGAACTGTAAAGCGTTATTTTCCACATAGACCCATTTTGAGACAACACAGTATCAGTAACATCTTAAAGGCATAGTTCACCTTTACATGATCCCTCCATGCAACTAAAGCTAATAGGGTCCAATGGGATTTTTTTTTGGACCCCACTGACTTTCATTAAATAAATAAAAAGATGAAAGATGAAAGATATAGAATGACCTGAAGGAGTAACTATCCCTTGTGGAAAAGAAGTGTTCTTAATTATAGCCTATTCATTGTGCACTTGTAGTGTACTTCAAGTCTTAAAAACATAAAAAAAAAAAAACCTGTACATGTAGGCAACAGTTAAGTACACTTCTAAAAAGTGTACTTGTAATAATGTTAAATTAAAAACTATACTTAAAATACATGTTGTCGTATCATTAACGTATCATTAATAAATGTGTTGTTTAGCATACTAAAGCACATTTAAAGTATTTGATTTTAAGTTCAACTGTGTAGTGTGTTATTCAATGTTACATATAAAGTTATTAAATTTGAAATTGCAACGTAATATTTGTAATTATAAATGTGATAGAAATGACGTTGAAGTACGTTGGAGTTTACCATAAATGCTTGTCAGGACATTTGACAGAACACCTTAACCACAACTTAAAGAAAATAGACATACTTATGAAATTATATATTAATATCTAAGGCCTAAATGGATCAATAAAGCACTCTTAAGTTCACCTAACTGCATTTAATGTGAATTTAAACTGAAATATTTTTATTTAATTCCAATTAATTTGTCCAAAATCATTACATTCAATGCGTGATATTTTTAAGGATACTTCACGAGGGTTTCCTTTACGAATCCCTTTTATAGAAATGTAAGAGAGAGAGATTGTGAGACTGTTGTGGAAGGTTTTGTAGATGGTTGCTTTTGTGTAACAGCGCAGAATGAGCAAAATTACATTGCTTATGGTCACATCACTAACTGTCTGTTCATGATTCATAGCCGTGCTTATCTAATGATAATGCATCAATCCACCATAAACTATGACATTAGTTCAAGGTGTTTTGGAAAACATGAGAAGGTGAGCACACCCTAAAAATTGCCAAATTTATCCTTATCACAGGTTACAGGTATAATCACTTGGATTTTTATGCTCCGAGCAACAGAGGTGTTTAAGGAATTACAAACAATGAAAAAGGGATTCACTTTCCTGGAATGCTGCATGAGATTATTCATTATCTTTGACAAATATCTATGAAGGGCAATGACGGTAGATGACAGGGTAGACACACACACACACACACACACACACACACACACGTCCATTTCTATTTCCTGTACATTCCTCTGGTGTGAGCAATGACCCGCATCACAATCAGGAACGTAAACATTTCATGATCTGCGTCTGGAAATCAAGTACTATATGGGCTTGACTGAAAAACCCTCATTGTCTTATTGAAACACCTACATATTTTAAATAAACATCTGGAAACATATGCCAATGCAGATACCTTCCAAAACTCGTAACCACGGTTGCTGTGGAAAGATCTATCTACTATCTACTGTGTGTGTGTGTCCTGGTATTCCCTACTTTGTAGGGACCAAATTTTTGCACTTGTGGGGACATTTATTTGGTCCCCATAAGGAAACAAGCTTATAAATAATACAGAATGATTAAAAAAAAAAATCTAAATCTAAAATAGACAGTTTTCTGTGATGGATAGGTTGAGGAGCAGAGTTAGGGGGTATAATGTACAGTTTTTACAGTATAAAAACCATTATGCCTATGGAATAACCCATAAAACATGGAAGTTGTGTGTGTGTGCTTGTTTTGGCTATACTTGTGAGGACCAAATGTCCTCACTTTTATTGTGAAATACTTTGACAACCCACTAGTGAGGACATTTGACTGGTCCTCACTTGTTAAAAAGGCTTATAAATCAAGGTTTTATATAAATCTTGTGACGGTCACATGTTTCTGCGATGGGTAGGTTTAGGAGTAGGGGTTTGGTTAAGTGATATAAAAGAACATTGACCTGATAAAAAATCAATAGAAGTCTATGTAATGTCCTCACTAAGATAGATGTGTGTGTGTGTGTGCACGTGTTTTTGTGATTCATGAGGACACAAATTTGTATAATGACATGGGTATTACACTGGTATTTTGACTTAAATATGAAATATGAGGACATTTGATGTGCCCTCATATTTAAAATACTTTTAGAAACATACTAAACATTTTTTTATTAAAAATATAAAAATGCAGAATATTTTCTGAGATGAGTAGGTTTAGGAGTAGGGTTAGTGTGTAGAGGGATAAAATGTACAGTTTGTACAGTATAAAACCATTACGCCTTTGGAATGTCCTCACTTTTGTGTGCGTGTGTTACAGTATGCAATTAATTGTGTATAGCATTGTTTTTTATTGAAAAAAGGATAAGATAGTTAGATAGTTTATACGGACTATATATATATGAGTCTAAACTAAAATATATATATATTAACCATTGATAACGCTTGACGTTCACTTTCAGCAAGACAACGTTTCATTTAAGTTATCTATTTCAGCGCGTTTACAGCGTCATCTAGTGGACACGCCATTCATTACATCAGCATTCTCAGTTCTTTAAAAAACCCTTATAAATGAATGAGAGAAAAAACTAAAGGCATGCGTCATTAATGAAGAAGCCTGATGTTCTAATATAAACACATGGAAGGTGGGGGTAATGATGAGGCATGATGTCACACTTCATGGGGCAAGTTGTCACATAAATTCCATAAAACTTACCCCAACAAGTCATTAATGGAAATACCTTTTCCCCCTGCGAACAGTTCTGTCATTTTAGTGTGCTTTTATTTTGTTAATTTGTTTTTCAACAGCTAGCATCAATATGATGATATTGTAATATAAGTTTGTAGGTAGAATTCATCTACGATGACAAAAAAATGATGAGAAAATCGTGAACAGCATTACGGAGCCATGAATTAAAGGATACTATTTTGAACTATGATCATGTGCCAGTAGGGGGCGTGTTACCACAGTTCTATGGTCTCTTCTGAGCACGTTCACTGATTCAGAAATATTGTGATTAAGGTTATCTGAAGATTTTGCTGGTTAGCATGACACTGTTAGCCTGGACTGAATAATGCTGGTGTTATGCAAGAGCCAATGTTCTCTCATCTACCTTAAACACCAAGCCATTGTACTGGCTGTGACTTTTTTTTTTTTTTTTTTAAAGATACTCTCTCCAGAATTGATAGAAAAATGCTGTACAGTGAATGTACCCTTGTGAAAAACGAGTCAATTTTAGTAAAGTTTAAAAAAAGAAAAGAAAAGTATAATATACTTAAGGAATAATTTCAATAATGTTTTCAAAATTGCATGTTAATTGTTTCAATTATTGTCATAAAATTGTTAAAATTATTGTCAATATCAATTAAATTTATTATAAATAAATTATTATACTTTATATTTACAGTAAATGTTTTTGTTTTTTTAAAGTCATATAAATAAGACTTGCATCTTTATATATCATTTCTTACTTCTGCTTTAATAATATGGTTAAAATGTACTGCCGAATGACAAGCATTCATGGTTAGCTAAAATATACTTTTATGGCTTGTATGTCATGTAAATAATTTGCAATCACAGAAATCTTACGACGAATTGACAGTCTAGTACATTATATTATACGATATAGCTTTTAAAAGTGGGAACACAATGGTAGTCTTAATCATAAAGATATGATTATGGTATTTGAAATGACATCAGATTATCCATCAAATTTAATATTTGCACAAACATTTGTTAACCTTAAATATAAAAATGTTATTAATAGCATTAATTATTAGAATCCATACATTAACAATATCTTTGCATACAGTTCAAAATACAATTATGACAAAACACAAAGTCATTTTGTGCATAGTTTATCGAATAAATAAACATAGCCAAAGCAACAGCAGACTCTCGTAACAGCTTTTAATTTAAATTCACGTTACTCTGATATTTCTCATAATACTTTGTCCTGTCTGTAAGATTACACACGCGATCTCTGCCGCTATCTGGATACATCACAACGGGAGGAACACCGTACTGACATCTTCCCTCATCTAAATAATCAACACCGCAAGAACAACTGAACCATCAACCAGAGCTGTTCATCTTCTGGGTTTGACCGTATTCTAGACTATTTACTGGAATAGTGTTTAAATCACCGGGCAAAAATATTCTACCGAACATCACATACAACAAAGAAAAACACATGTACACTGCAATGCCATATGATATAGTATAAATGCATATAAAAAACATACATTTGTACAGTAGTATTTCTATTAAGATTTACAGTAGAATATAGGTATAGTTTTTCATGTAGTACTCATGATGAGAGGAAAATGTTTTCGTTAAATGGTTCCATGCTGTAACTTAATAAAACGTGAAAATGGGAGTTGAATTTTATTGGCACCTTATATATATATATATATATATATATATATATTAAATATATGTAATAAAATGTTCTCATTTTATCACACACACACACACGTATGTTTGGTGTGTGTAAAATGTAGACCGCAGACATAGATCAGGAACATACTGTATCTACATATCTAGGTTAAACAAATCAAAAATTACTGCGGTTATTCAGCAAAGCTTTAGTCCCAGTGAAGTCCGAGACATTTTCTGTAGTACACAGAATCTGACAGACCCTTAAAAGAATAGTTCACCCAAAAATGAAAGTTCTGTCATCATTTACTCGCCCTCATATCCAAACCTGCACGTTAAGCCGAATGTTCAAGCAACAAAAAAAGCATCAATACCCTAAAGTGATTCACACAAAGCAAACCTCATAAGAATTCTGAAACCATGCCATTGTCATGAACTTTGACGTAGAATTTTTACATCAAAAACGGCTACAATTTAGAAACAGAAGGCCACTCTGATTTCAACCTCGATGGAAATGCGCAGTGCTGTGATTGGGTAATAACATGAAATCATAAATACCAGTATCACTTTGCAATACGGTTCCATTTGTTCACTGCATTAAAGTAACAATGAAACATATAAATCTTTGTTTATGTTAATTGCAGCATTTATTATTAGATTTATTGGACCTAACAAAAAAACCCTACTATAAGGTGTTACCGGAATAAATGTTACACGTGGAACTCTTGAAAACTTTGACTACATTTTTAGCATTACAGCTGCTGTTAGAGCTGTGCAATTTGGGGAGAAAATATAGTTGCGATGTTTCTTATAAATGCATTTACAATGTAAAATGCGATTGAAAAAATTGCTTGCTTTGCTTGTTTGTAGGCCAAAGTTGTCATATATTCTCCATCACTGTGAAACACGCAATGCATAAACTTTTAATTTAATCACAGAATTTGCAATTTGATAATCACGCTAAGCCACATCTTTGTTTTTAGCTTAAAAACATGCCTTTGTCATGCCTTTTGAGCGCAACTAGATTTCTGCACTTTCATTTCAATGCTTTCATCATAACTAACACAGTGTAAACACAACGTAAATAATCCTGTTTCGTTATTTCTCCTGCCTGCATATCAAACACGCCAGAGGGCGGTGGTGAAGATGTAGATGTTGATTTGTGTGCATTTTGGTGGCATTCTAATACCCAATACCCAATCTGGATAATACCAAACGCCGCTGTGTAGAAAGTGCAAAACCGAACATTCCGTCCAACATACATATGTCACGTAGCCCTAAATGATGACAGATTTTTCATTTTTGGCTGAACTTTTTCTTTAACACTTGGCGTCCATGGATGTTCTCGAGCTGTCTATCGGCTGAGCTTTCTTGGGACTTCGAGAAAGCTTTCTGTTATTTCTTTGAGAGATGCTCTTCCAGGTCGTCATGGGAACACTGGGAACCTCCCTCTTTTTCGAGGCAAGCTCTGACCGAATCACTCCGCGGATTTGCTCCTTGTCTTCATCGGAGGAAGTGTTACTTTTGGAGCTCATCTCCACCGAAGGCTCCGTGAACACTATCAGCTGATTTCTACGATGAGGAACTTCAACTGTAGGACTCCCAGCAGCCCCTTTCTCCTTCGTCAGCACAGTGACAGTCATCTGGGCCACACTGTGGTTCAGAGATGCGCTCCGGAGCAGCACGTTGGAGCGTGGCTGCACCATCTGGATCCCGCCTATAGGAATAGTGAGGGTGAGATTGGGAATCGTCACCTGGGGCTGGGAGTGCAGGGGCAGGTGACTTAACACACGCTGGCCTTCCCTCGGCTGCATGTTCCTGGAGAGACGCCCGTGTGGCGGAGGCCAACACTGTGTCATGTTGGTCCTTCTCTGAGGACTGTGTGTTTTCTCCTTGAGGGGAGCCAGAAAGACACTTTTAGTGAAATATCAAGTGGTCTGTTGGATATTGCAGAGTCACCTTTAAACTAGGCAAAGGACGTTATTTCTAAACAGCGTGGCTAAACTATTTTGCGGCGACTGTCTTGACAGCTAAAGATAGTAGATGGTAAACATCTAAGGTTTTGGCTTTAATTGTATGTAAAGACCGGTGGCTTGACTTCTATTTGTAATAAAGGTGTGACACTAAAATAACACATGGTGCACTTTTAGAATCAGGATATTTGTTTTGGGATGTTTATCTTGGATATATGTGGATGTCTTGTTTTCAGACAAATGGCTTTTTTGTGCTCTAATAAAAAATAAAATATTTCTAGAAGTGGAGCAAAACAAACTTGGACAAAGACAGAAGCATCTACATATTTAGCTATCGAGACTAGAAAACCCACAATTTGCTCACGACTGACACGAGGATGAATGGTTGTTAAAAGAGAGCACGGCTCATTCTAAGAAACGATGCATTTTTTGATCAAATCAAAATCTTAATAAATAAATGATATGTTATATATGTGATATATATATATATAGTTATAAAAATGACAATTTGGACCAACTTAAAAATACTACAATTTGCTACAGCCACAATTATTAGATTTCCTCAAATGTTTTCTCAGTTTAAACTTTACATTTTGATTTAATCTTAATCAGAAATATTTCCTTTTCCAAAGACAAAAACATATCAACATATTTCCTGTAGATAAAATGTATGTATAAATATATTTATTGTGAAGTGAAAATACCATTTACTTTTTTTTTTTTTCTGTGGGGAGTGTTATTTGGACAATTTTAATTTAGACAAACTGGTTTAAACGGGAAACAATTTCACTTTTTCAACGCTGGTTTCTCTTTCAGTCTCTTATCAGTATTACGGTTACTTGTTGCTATTTACATTCTGTCAAATAGGAGCTACACAAAAACACTCACCGGTTTGGTCTTGAGGTTTAATCTGTTGGGTGAGACTTCTGTAGAATCTCTGGGTCCATCAGCTTGGTACTGAACAGTCACACTGGCCCCAACAGTCAATGCAATTGGACAACTGTGAGGTTGTATGGGGGACAGGGCTCTAATGGGGGACACGCGTCTCTCTGGGAAGGATGAGGCTGGGCGATTAGGCGGAGACAAAGAGGACGATGGAGAGAGACTATGTCTCGGAGAGGGACAGCGTAGAGGCGACATGTCTCGTTGAGGAGACTGCGGTAAAGCAGGGGACATTTGCAGGCCCGGAGATAGGCTGCGGATGGGGGACGAGCATTTCCCTGTGGTGGGTTTGAGGTGTGGAAGGGTTACTATAGACTTTGTGGTCTTTGGAGAGGCAGCTTCTCCATAGTGGCTTGGTTTTCGGGGGCTCATACTGACAGGCGGTTTGGGATTTTGTTCCCAGCCTGGGTTTGAAAGGCCTGAGATGTCACAGGAGCCAGAATTATCTCTGGAGAGAGACGGACTCTTAGACGATGAAGAGGAGCATGAAGCGAGCTCGTCACCCCCATCATTATCATTATCGTCAGCCTCGTCCACATCCGTCTCCTCTGCATCCGAAAACTGGTGCTCCTCCACCAGATCCATCTCAAGGAAACGTTTATCACAGTCACCTACAGCACAAGAGAGCCACTGTATCAGCTTTCATTTGGTACGATTAATTATACAAAACTACCAACATTAAAAAAGGAAAAAATAATTCAGTAAAATTGTCCATTTTAAGTCAAGTTTTACTGCTTTCAACGAACATAACTATAAAAATAAGTTTTTGACTAATATTATAAATAATACATAGGTACATGGCTGCTGAAAATTCAGCTTTGCCATAACAGAAATAAACTGGTAACACTTAGCAATAAGGTTCATTAGTTAACATTAGCTAACATCACTAATAATGAACTACATTTCACTAGTTCATGTTAGTTAATACATTATAGTAAAGTGTTACCAATAAATTACATTTTAATACACATAAAAACAGAAAACTAGAAAACAGTTAGTTTACGTTGTGCAAATGTTACTGTTTTACTGTATTTGAGATCAAATAAATATAGCCTTGGTGAGCAAGACGAATAGACTTCTTTTAAAAACATTCTTTTTTTTTGTTTCTCACCTCCCTCGTCTGTCTCAAGCTCACACTGAACTGGTCCTGGAGCAGTTCCCTCTGGACACCTCTTCCCATGAGCCTTTGACTTCATATGCTTTGTTAAATTCCCTGAGGAAAGCAGTATGAGAGCTTCAACATGGGAACGAAAATGAAAAGAACCTTATTTTTATCAAGTGTGTCCCTGTGAAAGTACAGGTGTAGACTTATTAACCATGTCCATATAAACAACCTCTGAAGTCATCGAACTACTGATATAATAACATCTATAATAAACCTCTATTTTTCTTGTGTCGACAATCTCTAAAACAGGACAGGGCACATATCGATGTGCTCATCCTTATCGTAAATGAGTTTAAATTTGATTCTTGCACCTGATAGTCAGGGCAGGTGGAATTGGGGAGAGTGACAATCATATTCTACATTTTATTTGACCAAATATTTACAATTGCCCTTGAGCAGGAGATGAAATTTTTGATGAATTTTCCTGAAAGTGAAAGACATGTTCAATGTGCATATCTGCTAAAAGTTCATTTTGTCTTTTAGGTGTACACTAGCATGCATACACAGTAGATGGGCTCAAAGTTAATATTTTCATTATTAAATGTTCATTTCATATTTTTAATCATATTAATCAAATAATATGGACAGACATGAACTTAAAGCCACAAATCTCGACTCATCAGTTGTGCAGCATACCTTTGGTTTTGAAGGCAAAGTTACAGTGCTGGCAGACATAAGGTCGGGCATCCGTGTGTAGTCGTATGTGTTTGCGCAGCATGCTGGGTTTCTTACAGCGTATTCCACACTCTTCACACACGTATCGTCCCCTCCCCCGGCCACGTACATACACGTATTCTTCACTTGACCTGTAGCTGGAAAACACAACATAAAAGCTGAAAGAATACGTCGCGCGAACCTTCACTGGGCTTTGCCCGTGATCTGTCACTGACAGATAACAAACTGACCCTTATAAGATGAACTACTAAAGGGAAAGACTATACATAACCCAAAAGAGTCTTTCTTTCTTTTCTTTTTGTGGAACAGAAAAAAATATCGGAAAGAAATACTGCAGAATGTCGACAGCGCTCTTTACCATAACGGGGACTGTGGCTTAAGGTAACAAAACAAGAACCAGAGAAATATCATTTTAAAAAGTAGTTATGAGCCAAAAGGAAACTTTGTGGCTGAAACTAAAAAGTCTGGACACGCTGTGATTAAAAAAAAAAAAAAAAAAAAAAAAAAAAAAAATGAACTAGAAAAAAGTTAAAATGGCTTCAAAATACTTTGAATAAAACACATCAGTATGGACTACTTTTGACACTTCTTGGAAAAAATAGCACCCCGGAACTCTTCTGAACTCTTGTAAAAAGTATTTTATAGTAATAAAATACTATATATAAGTATGAATGGAAAGTAATGCTTTCTGGCACTTAACTGCATGTTAATTGTAATTAAATGAAAATGTATTATAGTTTAAATTTAAATGTAGCTAGCAAGAATTTCGAGCGCTTTTAAGTAGGGCTTAAATACATGTTTATATGCAACTTCTCTAAAACTAATTCCTTTGTCTTCGAAGTATGGTTAAAAGGTTGCGCTGATTGTATTGTAATGATGCGATCATTCGCAATTTGGTATGCTATATATACAGTTATATAGAAAATAAAAACTTTAAATGTAATATTAATAACATGGTACCGTTAAAATTACAATCAAGCACTTTATATGTGGTTCAAAATACTTCATATTTTTAATACTTTGGACCATGTGATATTTCTGTTTTTCTTTTTTAATAAATCTGCAAAAATGTCAAGAATTCTGTGTTTTTCTGTCAATATGGGGTGCTGTGTGTACATTAATGAGGAAAAAAAAATGAACTTAAATGATTTTAGCAAATGGCTGCAATATAACAAAGAGTGAAAATTTAAGGGGGTCTGAATCCTTTCCACTGTACCACTGTATATTACTTTATATTTCTTTTAAAAAAAAGTAATTTTGTAACATTTTTCATACACTACAGTTGCACGTTTACTAATCACAGTGATTGTCTGAACAAACCCTTTAACTGGCTGAAATGCATCCAACGAAAAGGTGAATCATATCAGACCAGCAATATTTTTTCAAAGTTAAACAAACAGAATGGAACAGCACATGTTGGTTGACACTGACACAACAAGTTTAGGCAAAGCCTCTGGGCTGGAATACGCACATAAAGAGGCCTATACATTGATCTCACAGGTCTGTGTGGGAGATGTGATCTCCAATCTATAGCACCTGCATGGTTTGCTTTTAAAGGTGCTCTTAAACAACTTGGTATGCTTGGCACAGACCCTCTTTCAGACACCACGCATGCATATATATCCATACACACCCCCTCCGCCTACCCACAGACACACACACACGGGTAGTCTGGCTGGGTATCCACCCTGTTTGTGTCCAGAAAGTCCCAAAACGGGGCCTCCACTTGACCTCAAACAGAGCGCCATTTATAATGTCAAGAACTAGGGCCCCCCTCCCTTCCGACCCCCTTCACCACCACCCCCGGCTCAAACACGGGGATCTTGCAATGCCGCTCTGTGCCCAGAGCGCGGGCTTCTGTGCCAATGCAAACAGCTGAGAGGGGGGGAACCCTGGACCCAACCAGCAGCTCAAAACCAATAACGTGAGTTCAAATCAAGAACTGTGTGCCAGCTTTCTTAAAAATAACAGCCATAATAGAGTTCAATTTTGGGGGGTTGATTTTTTTAGATATGTGAATGTGATGCGACACATTTCCAAAGTAAGAGACTACTGTTGACCACACAATAAAGGCGGAATTAATATGATCCAATAACAAATGTCATTCCAAACATACCAGAATTTAAAATTACAAGTGGGTCCAAAAGGCACTAATTGTATAATTTGCCTTTTTTTTGTATCATTTTTTAACATGTTGCTACATATTATGAGCATAAATTCTAAAAATAAGCATAAAAAAACATATTTGCTCATTTAAGCCAGATCATTTTTTTCATCTGATAAGAAAACATGAGCATAAACTAAGACAGAAACGCATTTACCGAATAAATTCCTCGATGCTCTGTACAATTGTCTCCCAAAACTGTCTTACATGACCGCGATCCCAAACAGCAGGCATTTACCTCCGAAACCAAGCGCGTTTATTGCTTTTTGTCTGCACACTCTAAGACACAAAGAATTAATTATAAATTAAAATTATTATATGTGGTGGCTTCTTCTTTTCTTAGTTATATTTAGTGCCGATTTATCAGGAAGTGACGATTTTGTTCTCTTCGACTCACCCGATGGAAACGCTGCTTTATTCGCAAATGTTTTAAGCGATATTCCACTTTTGATCATAAGTGTCACATATTCATTGTATTTAGTTCAGTCTAGTCTTGTCATCTTTTAGTTACGTCATGTCTGCACCTGTCCTCGTTAGTCCCTATTTAGTTTACCTTCCTCCACCTGTGCCTGATTAGTTCCCTCTGTGTATTTAAACTCCCCGTTCTGTTCTTCCTGTGTCGGTGCGAATGCTACCTGTTACTTTGAGTTGTGGAAATGAATCAGTCTGTTTGGAATTACTACGTCCTCGTCTTCTGTGGGATGGATGGAAACATAGCTTCTGCTGATAAGGTGCTCTGGTTGGTGCCTAAAACATTGCAAGATGGTCGCTCAAGCAGAGTCAAAGGAGTCCAACCCTCAAGTCTTAGGCCCTTTTTACACCTAAAGCCTTATTCGCACGGGATTAGTATTGCCTGGTGACCTCTAGTCATTTGTAATAATTATGGAGATTGTCTGTGATCTTAATCCCACGGCCATGTCTGTAATATATAAAGTCAAAATTCCTCAGCAAATGACATGAACTCCTGTGATAATATTTTTACCGTGCGAATGCGATTTGCCTGGTCTTAACATGCGTTTCTAAATCTCTTGTGACCACTTGTGTTCAGACTTCGTCTAAACCCTCCCTTCTTATTCCCTTCTACTTCTCTTTTGTGCTAGCTCAGTGTAAAGCCATTACGCTGCCATTTAAGCAGTGTAAATGATGAAGCGGTTACGCAGAAAGGAAGCAAATGGAAAGGATAGAATCAATTGTTTTAGTGCACTTTCTCAAAACATGTCCTATAACAGTCACATGTTAGGTCAGTGGGCAGCGAGTAGGCGGTCGTTTTGTTGCTGTTCAAATGCATTTAACCAGCATCTACACTCCAAAAGCCGTCCGGTCTGATGCGTTTTCCTCTAGCTCTGGAAGTGGTCGAAAGTGGATATGATCTAAACATTTCAGATCCTGTTTACAACTGTATTTAACTTTCAAATATATGTCTGTTTTTTATCATCTGCCAGATCTAAGAAAATTCATGATTTTATTTAAAAAATATATTTTTCAGTGTCTGTATGTCTGTAGCGTGGTGTAGGATGAGTATGAGCGATAGTAATAGTGACAACTAATTATTGAGGTTAGAAATGGCCTAAAGAAATGGCGTCAATCATGTCGCATGAACTCATATGTGGAAATTCATGACATTAAGTGAGGATGAATTGTGCAGAAACCACATAATTACCCTCACCTGAAATGCTGACTAAATCCATTTTCCTAACTTTCACGCAAAATCCCTCCCCTCATACATCAACTAAAACCTCAGAGCTTCCATTTTAAGATGCACAAACCACCTTAACCACCCTCTAATCTTTTTATTCTGAAGAGACAGAAATTTGTGTTTCAATGCTCCCTAAAGAGCATACTTGGATGATGAAACAGCACAGCCAAATTATGAGTCAATTTTATGGCTGCTGTGAAGAGTATGCTGTTTGTTAAAAGTGCTATCATTCTTCAGAAGCGCTGTTTCTAGGAGGACTTGTGTCTGTAAACTGAAGTCACGACAGACTAAGTTACATACTACATGACCTTGAAGAATTACATTTTATTCTTGTAGTATTGTGTCTGACTTCCTTTGTAGTTAACAAAGGGCATGAAGCCAGACTGATTCATAGTTTTAATTCATAGCTCAGATTTTATTATTATTATTATTATTATTATATAGACCTGACCTCTCTCTCATTAAAAATAACCACTCACTCTAATGAACATCTTTTTGGTCCCAATAGACGGCCGAGTTGTGTGAGGGGGTTAAGAGATACATGCAACTCTATTTTAAACAAGTACAAAGACATGTTTAATGGTCATAACCAGACACTAGACATGCATCCGATAAGCGCGCAAATTAAAACGGAAGTATACTTTGGGTTTTACACAAGTGGTTTTCAACTGGTTTGTCGATACCCAAAAATAGGTCACATGTCTGTTTTGACAGGATTGAGAAATGCAAAAGGCAAATTAAAACAAATGAATAAAATGACTACTATATAATTATTATGTGTGTAGTTAAAGAGAAAAATAAATAGGCTTATTAACTGGTTGGAAAAAACACTAAATATATATATATCTTTTGTTGCATTCAATTAAACTGCAATATGCAAAATGATACATCAAATATGGGTTCAACTGCAACCAGGCTTAAAATGAATCAAGTGCCGGCCACACAAGACTTTACCTTTCCTTGTCTTTCATTCATAAGCATGCTAACATGGGAGATCATATATGCATCCTAATGCAAAGACGAATTTCCTATTCAACTATCCGTGCGCAGGTTTTAATAAATATATTTTTTACTTTCATACAACAAACAATTTTGGAACTGTGTTTGGTTGCCACTTATAATTTGGATAATTTGGGTATTAAAGCAAATCCAGCTGAAAACCACTTCCTTAAATCTCCTAGATGTTTTTGGTTTTTCATTCATCTGAAAACACCTCAAAATGTGAGTCTACTGCCTCTTGGCCATCTCCATACGCCTTCAGTTCAATGACCAAAATCATTGATGCAGTATGGTGTAAATGGGACTCTGTGGGGTTCCACAGGAAGTGACCGCCAGGCTAGGTAGTTTCCTGGCTCGGGCTGCGTAACAGACGGTCCGTGTTGGCTCTGACAGCCAACCGATCTCCTGCAGCGGGGCAAGAACAACACTGCTCAAAATACTGACAAACTTGTGACAGAAAGCCACCACACATACAGTATGAGCAGGGTGCACAGTGCAGATTCTAGCTTTCAGATGGATATGGAGAAGAGGACATTCAAAGCTGTTGTATCTATGTCAGTAACTGGAGAAAAACTGGACTTGTATTTAAAAAAAAATAAAATAAAAGAAAGAAAATCGTGCTTGCAAGGCAGCGAAACAATGGTTATTTGTTAGTTTTTGGTTCTAAATCAAATGGTATACCAGAGCCGCCGTTTATCTACAAAACAAAGTTAAATGGAGGCGTATTTGAGGCTGAATTGCTTAAAAAGATAGATATGTATAGATAATTGTAAGATATACTGCAATTATACATTCATTACGCTTTCACACTTTCTTTTTGTTGCATTTGTTATGCATTTTAATGACTTACCCTCCCTCACATATCTGTACCCGTGAGCTGTACTTGGAGGTAGATAGTTGGTCCTCCTTCTCCTCTGCTGTTTCCTCTTTTACCTCTGTCAGCTCAGCTTGCTGGGCTTCTTTCGGTTCTGTGGGATGAGTGGCATGTACCTACACTCGAGAGAGACACGGGCAAGTTCACCAACCCTATTCCGGGTGCCCAAGGAGACAGAGATGGGGGGGGGGGGAGTCTCATTCAACATTTTAAGTTTACTGTTTATAAGTAAAAATCACAAGTTATGTTGTCTTGTGACGATTAAATTTAATAACTCAAAAGAAAAAAAGAAACTGGAGAATGTGAAGCTAATTGTGAGATTTGTAAGTCACTTACCTTTTGTATTACTTAAACCCTCATGTGCCTTTTAAAATACTGAGCAAAAAACAAAACAAAACAAAAAAAAAACACATAACCCCCCAGATTTAACAATATCAGATAGCATATCAGTTATCATCCCTACTTTAAGTGTTCAAGCTGTTTTGGGAACATGGTAGCTGGTTAACCAACTAATGACCAGCTTGGAGCAGCTAGAAACCAGCTGACATGTTCCAAGAAACGGCTACAAGCTCAAGCTGAATTTCCAAACAGGGTAGAAATAATTGACTTGATAAATACGAAATTTGTTACATTTACCTCAGTCACGTTAGGCTGTTGGGATTCAGGCATCTCTTTCCTGTCCATAGAGGGTGAAATGGCTGCCATGGTGTAGATGAGTGGTGTTTGTCTCTGCCTGCAGTGCAACAGGGTTAGCATTTCCTTGCTTGTCAGGCCAGGAGGGTATGGATTACGGGTACTTGTACACCATGAAGAATAGACTGAGTTTTGTTGTTCACTCTGTATGGATGGATTGGGCTTTATGTAGTTAAGATAGCACCAGCTAAAAGTAAGGTTAGTGTTAAGAGTCAGAAATGGTGGTTCTTTGTGTTCTGTTGGGAAGATGACGCTTTGCTCACCCAGTCTTTCATCCTTCTTGCATTTAATCAAAACATCGTCATTTCCCCTTTCATTTTCCTGGTCGTTCTCCTCTTTCACTCGTTTTTGCTGTTGCTCACTTTCTGGGCTAAGCTCTTCACTGCTTGTGGGGGATAGCACACGTTTAGTTGCTCCAGCACTTACTGATTTGGATCCATCAGATATTGGTTGTTGGTCCATAATTTCAAACTTTGAGGCCACTGCAACTGAACTGACTCCGGAGCAGCAAGGTTCCTGATGCTGTGAGGCAAATGTTTGTGAAACTGTAGTATAAATAGGGCCTGCTTGGTGTGGAAGGTGTGAATTAAGACGGACTGGAATTCTCTGGGCTGGTAAAGGTCTCAGTAGCTCTGTATTTGAAGTAACATCAAAACCAAGATTCTGATGGTGGCGATAATTAGTGAGGTATGGTTGATTGACCCTTGTATCAGAATTCACCAAGTCGTTCTCCATTGGAATTTCAAGTTTGAGTCCTGTCGACATTGAAGAATAATGAGCTCTGGCAGCGCCTGATGGACAAAGCAGACTTCCCATTGTTGTAGGCTGTTCAGTATGAATCACTGGTGTCAACTGCAGTGCACTCTGCTGGGTATTTTCTGATAAAACATCCTGTGATTGCACAATCTGCTTCTCACTAAATGAGTGCACGGTATTGCTTGAAGAAACAAGATGGGTGGCGGTTGTACTGTAGGAGATGCCTGGGCTATGGATAGGTGATATGCTAGGCCTTTGAGTTGGAGAACTGGTCTTGAAGACTTTAGAAGATTGATCTTCCTCCTCAGGTTCCCTCACTGCACTATGCCTCATTAGAAGGCATTTCCGCCTTTCCCTCCATCCTGCAGAGGTCCGATCTGGAGACAAACTGCTATAGTCAAATGACTTACTGCGAGTTTCCTTAATAAGGTTAACATGTTGAGGAACATGGGGTGCCTGCTCAGATGCAGAGCGCCTCATTTCTCGGTGAGAATTTGTGGGAATTGTCAAAGTATGACTGGCTCTTGATCTCCTAGTTGACAAAATATCTGCATCAGCTTTGCAAGCCTCTTCAAATGAAGTTGATCGACTGGAGGTGTGAGACACACAACTGTCTTGACTTGGACTGTGAGGCAGGGACATTGATTCAAAGCTTGAGTCCCCTGATGACTGGGCAGCTTCTGCAAGGCGGAGACGTTTCTTTTTAGGTGGTAACTTCTCAATTGGAAGTTGGGCCAAAGTTGGACTTCTTTGGGGCCATTGGAACTCACTGACCTTTTCAGCATCCTTGATTTTAGGGACAGTTGAAGGGGGTGATACTGCCATGGTGTTGGTGTTTGAATCTTCAGTGACCAGAATCTCTGGCACTTGGACATTGTGTTGCCGTACAAGTTTACGGAAGTATGGTTTACTTGTTTGCTCCTTTGATTGTGAGCAAGGAGAACAATGGGAGACATCATGAGAGTGAGAGATCTCATCTGTTCCAGGGGTTTTTAAAGTACTATCATGTTTCTCAAATGAACTAGTGTGCTGTATGACAGATATTCCTTTCAAAGCACATTCTGTGCCATGTTCTTGACCTAATTCAGTTGTCCCTTTAATGGGCTGTTCACAAGATGGTGTATATCCTTTGAGTGATATATAAGAAACCGAGGGTAAAGAAGGATCGTCAAGTTCAATGCTTTCTTCTTTTCTTCTTTTTCTAAACGCAAAAGCACCAGGACGAGTTGTGAATGTTCTTGTGTGTTCTTCCACTTGATAGACTGGAATTTCAGTTTGTTGAGAAATATGAACCGTGCAGCAGTGCTGTTTGTGTGCCTGATGTCGCTCCCAGTCATTAAAAGCTATACCACATGCATCACAATGAAATGACTCTTGTTTCTGGCTGGGATCAGGCACTGTGGGAACTGAGGGATGAGATGATGAGCTGGAATACGGTTGTTCGTCTATAGTCATTTCAGCACCGATGGGCAATTCAATGGCAGGCTGTCGCCTTAGCATACCATGACGCCGATTCTGAACTGGTTGCTGGTCATCAAAGGATTGGCTAAGGCGAAGGCTACGAGAAGTTTCAGACACATCACTAACACTTGTATCTGAGGGCATGGAGTGACTTCTCAGAAGAGGAGCAGTTAATGTTGGGTCAGCTTGTTGCATACTAAGAGAATGGTGCTGAAATTTCTCACAAGGTACACCAAGAGTAATGGAACCACTGCTCTTTGTACTTACATCTATTTCTTTTGGACTGTGAATAAAAGGCTCTTTAGAAGAGGCTGGCTTCAGTTCTATGCTGCTTCTTCTAGAGAGTGAGAACCTTCTTGGTTTGACACTGTCAATCTTACTGGTGTCTACCACAGCCTCATTGATAGTGATGAGTTTAGTTATGTGGTCAATTACTTGCTTTTTAGGCACAGAGAATGGAATTCTTTTACTTTCTTGCCCGACCGGATGGGCATGTTGCTGATGAGCAGTCCTTTGTAATTGACCAAGGCGACCAAACTTTCCAAGGATGACTTCTGCATAGCTTTTGGCACTTGTGTTTGGTGGACTATCTTGAGAGACTTCTGTGCTCTCAGATCGAGAGAAATATCCTGACTCTGTGCTACCTTTGCTACTTAGACCAAATGAAGAGGATGTTTCATCCGACGATCCTATAGGCGTACGTCTGCCTCTGCTAAGTCTCATTGCAAGTCTCTTTTTAACTGCATGGGAATCCTCTGTACCTTGTAACTGTCCCTCAGAGCACTTTTCTGTGGTATTTTGCTTTTGACTGGACATCCTTTGTTTTTCTAAAAAGGTAGATGGTTGGATTTCTTCATCTGATTCTGTAAGTGGCTCCTCTGAACAACCTATACTTGGTCCCTCCCTGTCTGCAGTCAGACCCGCTTTCACCCGGTGAGTATGCGACTTTCTGTGCTTGTACAAGTTACTTTTAGTCTTGAAGGAGAACCCACAAGGTGCACACGGGTAGGGTCTCTCTCCAGTGTGGGAACGAATGTGTTTCTGAAGCACACTGGGCTTGGCACAAGCACGACCACAGTATGAGCACACATACTTTCCAGGCTTCTGAGGTTTACGCTCACGTTTTTGTCGAGGCGTACCTTCCAGGGCCTCATCCATGGAACAGGATGGTACAGCTGATACTGCTGAGGATGAAGCTCCAGATGGCATTTCACTAGGCTGCCTCATGTTATCATCAAGATATTCAGAACTACCAGATGCCCTCGGTGGCTTTCTCTCTTCAGCAGTGTCTGTCTCCTGAGCAGTTTTCTTCTGTAATCTGAGACGCTTTCTCTCAATATTAATACGTTTTTGCTGTTGTCCATGATGCTGCAGCATGACAACCTTGTTCTGTTCATGATACTGTGGGACTGGCTGGGGGCTTTCCACTGGAGTCTCATTCTTATTTTCTAAACCTCCAGATTGCTCCCCTGTGGTCAACTGGCTATGCAAGGCCTCCATAAAATGGGATGAAAGCCTGAAGTACTGTTTATTTCAGACTATGAATGACCAATTAATTGAATTCAGAGCATCACTTAATACTTTGTTTCATTCAACATTTGTATGGATTGTGCATATTTGTCACAACCGAAGCATTCTGAATACGTTATTGCTTGATGTGAGAAGAGCTTCTCCAAATGAATGTTATGAAACACCACTACAACTTTTTTCAGTTACAGATCATTCTGCCTCTTCTGTTTCTTGTCCTTTCCTGTTCTTGGAAATCCATGTCAGCAATGTTTTTTTTTTCATGAGTGCTCTGCCTGGTTCTCAAGTCCCTGTGTTCTGCAGATGCTTTATGTTCTGCCTGGTTCAGATGTTGATCCCCTTCAGGGATTCAAATTCTGGGAAATACAAGAATGCAACAGAATTAGTCAGACTGTCAATTCTACATTATAATTGCTGATAAAATATCCTACACAAGACACCCTATAGTCATGTGTTTGGCAAAGCTCAAAGCCTCTGGTCTGAGCATTTGAAAGCAGTTGCTTGTCAGTCAGACAGATCAAAGATATCGACCTAAGTTTGTACTGGGTATTTCTCATACTGCAGAAAGACTAACAGGTTACATTTTTTTTTTTAGTCGGCTTGGTACCAAAGTACCAAAACTTCTGACATCACTAAATAACTTAATGAACTACATCTAATGGGATTGTAGCTAAGCTTCTTCCAGCTAACATACAGTTGTCCACATTGACTGTTACACACAAACTGGTTAAAAATAACTGTCTAACTGGACTAAACGTAACAATAAAGTGTCTTTGTACATGAATATGCATATAAAAAAAGAGGAAAAATGTTAAGTAGTATGCAACAAAGAGTGAAGACTACAGCTTTTTTGGTATTCTTAACAAAAGCACAATTTAAGACAGCACTCACTGACTCTGACACTGCTTTCACTAGAACACAATACGGAATTAGGCATCCCACTCACTGACCAGCTGGTATTGGCACCCACGCTTTGCTTTAGGGGGCGGTTAGGTGTGGAATCACAGGAGATCCTGCTGGTATACCAAAATCCCTGCCAACTATACATTCCAGCACAATGCTTGTGTGAATCCAACTCTAAGTGATCACAGACGTCCAGTTACAGTAAACACAGAACATATTGATGAGTGTATGAGTGTATGAGTGCATACATATTGGGAGTAGAAAATCGGACCGGTGACTATCCAAAATTAGTGATTGATGTCAAATTAACTGACAGCTTTTAGATACTAAATAAATCTTTGTTGTAACAAAAGGGCACTGTGATTTGAAGACTTTAAAAAATGAAACAATAAGATCTGAACCCGATTTAACAAAGTAAGAAAACAGACTGGGTTGCATTCACATGTCATTCTGTGGCTCATGGTTTCTTAGGTTTGATGAGTATATGTAGGTCGGACGGATAGCGTAGGAGGCCTAAAACATGGTGGTTGTCTGGACTTGGATGTGAGTCAAGCAAGCATTCATCTCTCTAGAACCACCTGTTCTGTCCTCCTACTCAAAAACACTGGCGACCTTGAATCACAGACTGCAGTGGCACATCATAATGACTCATTTTAGCTCGAACAGTTCTAAAACTGAATTCTGTATTCAAACTACCCATATTGCTTCGACAGAGAGACTGATCTGTCTTCTCCGAGCTGTTTTTCCAAGCATGCTTTTGATTAAGAGATAGGTTTAGAATTTAACCTGAAATCTTTTGAGGTGAACTCATAAAATCTCTGCAGGTAATCACCTCAAAAAAAGTTATTCTCCTAGATTGTGCCAGCAAAAGGAACGGCCATGGGCAATGATTGTACTGAAATCATAAGAACGTTCAATATGTGACAAAGAGAATCATCCAGCTGCATTGTGTATGGTCACTGGGCACCTGTGAGCATTTTAAAATATTTTATAACAAGGTCAGTGACGAGTCTTCCCAAACCACAGTGTAACCCTGCCAAGCTCAGATGGTTAGAGACTAGGAATGAAGCTTCGTCCACTCTTTTAGAACCACAAACACACAAAACAGAAGCTTTACACTGTACTTAACCAAATCTAAAATATGTTGTTTAAATACGTTTAAGAAACCTTGCCAATTTTCCCTTTCGCTCACTAATGGGCACCCATGGTGGTTCCTATAGCAACGGCCCTAAACCATGCAATGGCAGATGGAAGCAAAGCTGGAGGGCTAAATTTATCTCCCAGCATCCTCCCTGACTACAGAGTGAATGCCTGACAAGCCAAGGTGCCCCCCTTCCCTCCAAAAATCCTCATCTCTCCAGACTCTAGAGGTGATGGACAAGGAAAAACAATTTCAGAATTTAGTACTTATGCTCATTGTTTTCATTAGAAAATACAATAAAACAACTTTCCAATTACATTTTAAAAGGGGAATGCAAATAAATAAATGAATTAAAATAATTAGGTTTGTTTTGTTTTTTTAATTAAGTAAAAATGATCAGCCCAGGGTTAGCATAGCTATTGCACTATTGTGGCAGATAATAAATAAAGCGTTAAAAGCTCACATACATAGTCACTATAAGTTAAAAAGATTAAGACAGAAGCATATTTTAACCATATTGGAGAAATTCTGAGATATCCGAGCAACAATTATTCTGTCTGCATTTTTTGCATGATCATAATGAAATCTCTCTGTATAACTTTACATTACATAAACACTACTCATGCAGACAGAGATAAACTACACGAAGCATTTCTGCTCTGCAGTCATTCTGCATCTATTGATGCACTAAACACCTGTGTCAGGCAATCCAGATAAGCAATCTTTTGTCTTTCCTTTGCCTCTATTCTTCCCAATCTCTTCCGTACACCTTATGCTTATCACATCAGCAAAGCATCAACCCAGTCCCAGTGACTTCATCTAAACTGTTCACGTCCATCTCCCGGGATTTAAATTTCCCCTCCCTCCAGTGAAAAACCCTGGGCCACCCCCGGCATCCAGCCGCCCCGAGTCTCATTCATACATCAGCAGCGTAGAGGAGGACACATACGCAGTACAGTCAGTCCATTCATTCTCTCTTTGCTTGCCTTCTGTACTGGCAGCCATTTGAAACACACACACACACGCACAGTACACAACAGGCAGCACACAGCCTCAACGTCAGTTGGTACATACTGTACAACCAGACATATATAACTCTCACAACTCAGCATAACACATGATACAAACCATACAGATAGCTGGGAGCCCTTTAAGATAAACCGCATCAAGATCCTGTAAATGTGAGCTCTGCAGAGATGGATGTGTGTGAAATCTAGTAATCAAGCAGAATAGTAATTGTCATTGTTTTTTTGTTGTTGTTTTTTTTTTTACCTGGAAGCTGCAGGTCTCCTCTTCAGCCATGCTAATATGTGAAAGCAGTCAGGCTTTGAGTGAAGGCTGCAAGGCTGAGAACGAGTGAGTCATAGCAAGAGAGACAGTGAGAGAGAGAGGCTGAATGTATGAATGAGCTGCCGTAGTCTAGCACGGTAACCGTAAAGCAAAGGGGAGGTGAGATTATGCTTCATGTACGGTGGATTGACTTTAAAGTTTTTTGAGTGGGAGGCACAGATGTCACATATCAATGCCAAAAAGTGTCATATATTGTCAGAGATCAAAAATTCATATCAATTCATTGCTTGTTGCCTAACAATCAGGACTGGCTTGATCCTAGTATTTACTGCGCACTTTTTGCAATCCAGTCAATTCCCGGCAGAGCATGCACAAAATCGAGTCTCAATCTAGATTACATCACACGCATAAAAAGGACGGCAATTCAATGTGATGAGCTGAATATGCATAAAATGGAACGGATTAGCAAAACGTCTTTGACTAATTGCACCCAGTGACTTAATAGTTGTGTTGTTCAATTTTAAAGGCTTTCAGTGCACAAAAATACAAAGATTAAAAGGCAAGTCTTTCCAATAAAAAATCAGATATTTGTTATCAATTGTTCTCATAGTGAAGCATGGCATCCAGTCATCAAGAAATATTTTCTTAAAAAAGTAGTGTAGTAAAATATCAATGTTCTATATAATAATTCATAAAGATTTCCTGTCATATTTATAATCTGAAATAAGTTTAAAGTAATATTTCTGATGAGGGATGCACGATATTGGATTTTTGTTGATATCTGATGTGTTTTTGTAACTTATTTTGTCAACATAAAGTCTCTCCTGTGTAAGAATTATAAATATTTATAGTTCATTAGTTAACATTAGTTAACGTGAACTAATAATGAACTGCATTTAATAATCTTTGTTCATCGTAATTTCAACATTTACATTACATTATTTAAATCTTGTTAACAGTAGGTAATGCACTGAGAACTAACATAAACAAACAATGAACAACTGTATTTTCTTTATCTAATGTTAATGAAGATTAGTAAATACAGTAACAAATGAATTGCTCATGGTTAGTTCAAGTTAGTTGATACATTAACTAATGTTTAAACTAATGAACCTTATTGTAAAGTGTTACTGATTTTTAATTTTTTCCCAGGTTTCCCAGCTTTTTCAGACCTCTGAGCTCTCCTTACCAAAAGGTTACTTGTTAGAGCTAAATAAATGTTATTAAAGAGCACGCTATAAACTTTGAAAATAGCAATAATAAAGTCAATCACTGCTGTTTTTTCTTCTTCTTCTTTTTTTCTTGAAACACAGACCAAGTATAGTAATCTAAACATTTTATTTGTGAATTTAAAATTTGTAGATGGTCTGCATAAAGTAATTCTAGATACCATAGAAACCATATTTTTACCTTTTATGTTAGTGAGGTGCCACGTGTGTTTTTAGCAGTGGTTATCATGATCTAAATCAGGGGTTGGCAAGTTCGGTCCTAGTGAGCCGCTGTCCTGCAGAGTTTAGCTTCAACCTTAATCAAACACACTTGAACAAGCTAATCAAGCTCTTCAGAATTAGTAAGGCTATAGGCAGGTGAGTTTTTTTTTTTTTTTTTTTCAGGGTTGGAGCTAAACTCTGCAGGACCGAACTTGCCTAACCCTGATCTAAATGTATGATACTGTGGAAGACCGATGGTTAATTTTGATTAGAGTAGAGTTCTGTCTCAGTAAAAAATATTTACATTTTACCCTTTAAAACAAGGTTGCTAATTTTTTTCCAGATGATACTGTTTGTGTTAAAATAAATGTATATCTGCATCCCAACTCAAGCTACTGCTACTGTCAAATGTGCATTTCCAAGAGACAAAACATGTAATATTGTTAATATTTCATGTGTGGTGTTGTACTAACAGATCAGGTGCTGGTGCCACGTGGTGCCACATCCAGCCCCCACAACATTGAATCTGGCCCCTTTTAAATAAAGCTTGGACATCCCTTTTCAGGTTTTCCTGAAAGCAGGTTATGTGACTTAGATGGGTAAGCTTATTCAGAGTAAATGGATGACCTCAAATTTCAGTTCCAAAAAGGAGGTAACTTTAAGAGTTTAGTAACCATAGCAATTTACTCTCTGAACATAACCTGCTCAGGGGAGGTTATGTTCAAGGGTTAGTTTGTTTCAGAGGTAACATTAAAATGTTGTTTTACTCTAATTAATTAATTTATCTTATTTTATTCTCTTCTCACACATCGTAGTTGTGCATGAAAATGGGACATTTTCAATATAATGTATGTCTATAACGAATTGCATATGATATGTGACAAATCTCACAACAAATGTGGAAGTAAAATGGCTAAACAAAAAAATTAAAGTATGCAGCCATATTGGCTCCGTCGTCAAATGAATTCTTGTTCAAAGTAATTAAAGAAAGATTACAAGATAAGACTAAAAAAAGATTGCGAAACCACCCACTGAGTGGCGATATGCACAAAGAACGTAAATCGCCATTAAACAAAAGTAGTAGAAAGAAGAAGTATTGCATGCTTTCTTTTAGCATTTTAGAGATTCTGTGCTCAGTTGAGATTGTCTTTGTGTGGTCACTGTTAATTTTGAGTTTTGTACTCCAGGTTGACGTAACTTACTCCAGACCGTGGTTTTGGAACCTGCATACCTCGAGTAAGCAATGCTTAGGTTAAACAACCGAGAGTTCAGGGTAAATGTGACGTAAGTTAACCTTGCTTTCTGGTATACCCCTCTGGTTTACAGCAATGAAGTTGTCATCCCATTAAAAGCGAGTGGTGTGACTTCAGTTAAACGATGCTGCCTTTAGCCTCGAAAAAATAAATAAAACAAAATTCTCTAAAATTCTTTTAGAGATCCTTGGATTGAAGTTATTTTCATCAAAAAAAAATACAGATTAATAAACTTTACATAAAGAGATTATACTTTCATGACTATGATTTTTAACATGTTAAAGTACACTTTTAAATAGTGCTCTTTGTTATAATATTAAAATTAACATTTTACTTTAAAGTACATTTCATATTATTATGTTAATCTTTAAAGAAGTACACTTGTTTGATGTGCTGACTAACATACTAAAGCCCATGTAAAGTACTTAATTATAATTTTAACTGTAGTTTGTTACTCAATACTACATTTAAAGGTAATAAAAAATTACATGTACTAAACTGCAACTTTAAATACACAACAAGTTTCAATTTAAATAACATTAAAGAATATTTAAGTTTACCATAAATACATTGTGTAATGCATGTTGGTGACTGTAATAATTGCATAATGAAGTAGAATACCACAGAAAACTTTTATTTACAATTAAACTAGGAAACACGCTGGAGATTGCAGAGTAATAATAATAACAGACAACTACACAAACATAAATTAGACTGAACACAGAACCAAGGGAACTAAGGACTTAATACACAGGAATAGATAACAGAACTAATAGAACAGAGACATGTGCATAAATGAACAACCATGGTGCACAACGAATGATGACAGGAGGAGCCAGGAAGGAGACGAAGGAAGGAGGAACCAGGCAGGAACACAGAGCATACCCAGGAAGAAGGCCCATGCAGGAACCGATAGTGGGAGGTCAGGAGAGTTCCGAGGGTCCCAGGTGGAGCCAAGGTAGGGAGGAGCCAAGGTGGAGCCGTCTGGTCAAGAGGCGGAGTGTTGTGCTCGGCACCCCGGAATTGGCGACAGGAGATTCACATGCCGAGGCGGAGCTGGCAACCAGAAGACTTAATGCGGATCCACGCAGCAGATTGGAGTCAACAGAGGGGGAGCCAAGGGACTAAAGGAAGCCTGTGGCGGGTGAAAGACTGGTGGGGCCAAAAAACTGACTTTCTTTGGTAGAGGAGATGGCAGTGGGTGGGTTTAATCAGGACATTGTAGACTTAGAGCTGGACAGGACCAGTGGAGACAAAGGACACTAAGAGCTCAGCAGTGATTGGAGACCACAGGGAATATCTTCTTCCACTTGCTTGCATAATAATTATGAATCCAGACACAGCTTATCCTCATTGGCACGAGTATGGGTGGGGCTCCACTCCATCCCCTCATACTCCACGAGGACACTCACTGGCACAGACTCTCACACCTGGTCAAGCTCTATCTTGTGAGCGAGATGATGTTCAGGCTCTGTGGCGGGTGTAGGCTAGGGGTCTGTGGTGGGCTCAGACAGTATGTCCATGCTGGGCAGTGTGGACCACTGGCTGGGCTTTTGGTCTGGACTGGGGCTGGTGACATTCGCCTCAGAGATCGATTGTTCAGTCTTCTGTAATGTGTTGGTGGCTGTAATAATAGGGAACTAAGGGCTTAAATACACAGGACTAGATAATTAACAGAACTAAAAACGGGGAGATCAAGGAGCCAAAGGAAACTAAACATAAAACTGAACATGACCATGACATATTCAGTTCGCATTACATTCGGAAGTATATTATTTTATATAATAAAATAACTCTTGTAATAACTCTTTTTAAAGGTATGCTACAAGGACTGCTTCAAGAGTGACAATTATTATAGACTATTTTAGTCATTGCTGTATGTCTCATGTATTTCTCTTCAACAGCACTGACTCAAAAATAACATAGTATAATGTAAATCTAGTCTCTGTTGGCACATAGAAGCCTTTGTAAGGATTCCCTCATTCATTCTGGATAGAACTGGACATTTCTGGCTATTTTTGAAATGCTGCTTTGTGTTTTCTTTTTCTAGTGTGGAGAGAGTGAGGTGACACACTTCAAGCACACTTCCCCATTGAGGTTTCAGCTGCTCCCATCAGCCCTGAATCTGTACTAGAAGGAAAGAATCAGGCTGCAGGTGGAAAAAAAGGGGGGTCCAGTTAGAGTGGCTCTGGAGAATGTCTTCTGCTCCAGCTGAAATAGGACCAGGAACTCTGACATCACCAGATTTTTCTGTTTCTTTCCATTCAAACCCTTCGAAGCAATTTGAAGTTCAGTGTGCAGTACTTTGTGCAGTAGTACTAAAAGTATTGAAGGGTAAACTGCTGCGTGAGAAAGGGCAAACTTGAAACAAAACCCGGCTAAAAAGGCCAGTATATAAACCAGAATGAGTTTCTATGCTGGTTCAGGGTGTTTTGGTGCTTGTCTAAATGTCTCGTAAATAATTTTTGTATCTCTGAATACTTTGCATACATTTTAATGTTGATTTGAGTAGGTAACAACTACAATTTTTCATATTGAGTATTTCAATGAATAGGATAAGTGAGAAATTAAGTAATACAAATGGACAACACACTTTTATGCACTTTCCCGTTTTCATATGGTTAGAAATTATAACCTCACAAAGGTAAAATGTCCCCTAATATCATCAGAAAAGGTAAATATCACCACAAGAAAGGTTCTGATACTGATTTAATGTCTTCTCCTTTTTCAGATTTAGTCTTTTTTTGTTTGTTTGTTTTGTTTTGTTTTTTCTTCCTTCCAACTAGGCCAGTCAGTTAGGGCTGTCACAACAATGCTCATAGAAAACAGAGGCAACAATTGAGCCCCTCTGCCCCTGAGGCAGAGACAAACTAACAATGTTTGTCCCTTGCAGTCAGAACCTTTATAGCTGACAAGAGTGTATGGGTATTTACTTTGCTGAAATTTAAAACATTAACAACATTAAGCCTATGCACAGAATATGGAAAAGCAACCAAACAGAAAATGATGATTAAAGTTTGTGTGATACATCTATGACAAGGGATGATCTTCTAGAATTAACAGCCAAAGTGACAAACTCTTGATAACCGCCTAGCTGGTGGTCTTTTGTGGCACATATATTGCCTCAAGATGAGGGCAGTGTTTCTGGCATTGAAACATTTCCTTCAACACCTGAGGGGCTATCATGTGTTGCTCCATACAGACAACACATCTGTAGTCTCTTAGATAAATCACCAGGGCAGCCTGCATTTGTGGTCCCTTTTCAGGAAGGCACAGCAGATCTTGCTCTGAGGACAGAGAAGTTCCTGTCTTTGAAAGCAGTTTATATTCCAGGACATGCAAACTTGGGGGCAGATATCTTGTAGAGGCAGGGGTTGAGGCCCATGGACTGCATCCACAAGTAGTGGAGTTGGTTTGGCAGGTATGGCCTAGCAAAAGTGGAACGGTTCGACTATGGCCTAGCAGACAGAAGAAACTATCCACTGGCCTTTCTGGTTCACCCTCACACCTCCAGCTCCTCTAGGGGCTGGATACAACCGTACCCTTGTGGCCAAGGCTGTGTCTACACGGCTTTCCTCCGATAGCTCTGCTCCCAGGGGTTCTGGCAAGGGTTCACAAGAACCAAGTCCACCTGCTCCTAATAGTATGATTCTCAGACTAGTTATCTCTCCTAGATGGCATTCCATGGGAGATACCGGTTCAGAGAGATCTTCTGTTTCAAGAGCAGGGGACAATCTACCACATCAAGTCGGAGATCTGGAAACTTTGGGTCTGGCCCCTGAGTGGTACCAGCTCATAGAATTGTTGAGACAGTTCTAAGTTCTAGAGACCCTTCCACCAGGAAGCTGTATGCCCTAAAATGGCATCTTTGTATCATGGTGCGAGCAGCGCTACCTGAACCCAGTCAAGTGGCCGCCATTTCAGCTAGCCACATACCTTTAGAGAGAGCTTCTGTTGGGAGACATCCTCTGGTGTCTCAGTTCTTGTGCAGTGCCAGTGCTATCTGCCAGTCACAAGTTCTCACCTGGGACCTAGCATAGGTGCTGGGAGCCTTAGCAGAAGCCCCATTTGAGCCCTTGGGAGTCAGGCTCTGAAATAATGCTGACACGTAAAGTGGCTCCATTTTTAACATCGACTTTGCTTTAGAGAGCAGGAAACTTGCAGGCTTTGTCTGTAGCAGGAACTTAGACTTTTACTCCAAGTAATGTGAAAGCTATTCCCCAGACCAGACTATATTGCAAATATAGTTCCTTCTATGGCTGATCAGCCAGTGGTCCTCCACCTCATGAGATGCATGAGCAAGAATGTCTGTACCTGTTATGTCTGGTCCAGGATCTATTCCCACCACTCAGGCCAGTGGTGTAAATTCTCTCCTTCTGATCACTGATACGATCTCCCTCTCCTCTGAGATGCACAGAATGGCTTCACTTCTATGGGTTAGGGTCCACTCCACATGGAGTGTTGCATCTTCCAAAGCTCTCTCTTGGGGTGCATTCTTACAATATGATTGTTCTGTGGCAGGATGCTCCTCTCCCCACAGATTCATCAAGTTTTATAGTCTGGATACAGACTCAGCCCCAGGGTCTCAAGTCCTCGGAAGGATGATCTGGCCTGTGCTCATCAAATGTCTGTGCAGATACACAGATATGTTGGGCAGGCACTATCCAGAGGCACTATCACTGCAATGTTTCGTTTGCCATTTTGGGCAACCACACCAGCAGCAGAACACTATTGATGAAAAGAGGACATGGGGTACCTCAGGAATCTATCCTGGGTCCCTTTCTTTTTTTCTTATTATATTACAGCTACAATAGCTGCTTTCAGATATTAAACTCGGTCAATAAATTTCCAGATTCCAGTAAATACACCATATCCACTTTTTACACAACCACTGAATACTAAAATATCATTCACACATCTGGCAATGTCTTTTTTAATGCGCTCATGCACGGGAGGTGGTGAAACAGTCAAATTAACTAGTAATTTTCCAGAAACCAATAGAATATTTGAAAACCCATAATGTAAAGCCATAGTCACTCTACATTACTAAAAAATTACAAGATGTGTACCACCTCTCTCCAAAGCAATGATAGCACTACAGCAGATAACTATAGACAGAATACATGTACCCTGAGTTACTCAACTAGATAGATTATAGATAACATTCAACCCGTCCGAGTCTGTCATGTCACATTAGACTAGATCATCAGACACTAGGTGAGTCTCTGTCTTACCAGTGTACTGCAGGTGGGTCTGTCTGAAAATCCTGTTCTTTGCACCAAAAGGAGACAACTCTGGGCTGAATGTCACCTGCAAAAATAGAGACAATCACTCAACTCACATACAGTCTAAACCAGGGGTTTCCAATTGTTAGAAGTCACGGACCCCCAATATGATCATCTTTGTGTGTGGAACCCCATCCTGAAATTTATAAAGGGTTTGTACACTAAAAATGTAATAAATTGTAATAAATGTAATTAATCCATTGTTATTTTATCTAATTAAATTTATTAAATAATAGATTAATCACAAATAATATTCATGTTAATCACATTTTTATTCATTCGTTTATTTACTTTATAATCTCATTTTTTATTTACTATTATTATTATTATTATTATTATTGTTGTTTATTTTACATTTTTAACAGTTTTTATCTAGATTTTTAGACCCCATCTTGGAGTCTGCAGGTGAGAGCCAGCACCAGCGTCCAACATTGAGGGTGTGTTCTAATCTAAA
This sequence comes from Opsariichthys bidens, assembly GCA_037194245.1. NCBI lineage: Eukaryota > Metazoa > Chordata > Actinopteri > Cypriniformes > Xenocyprididae > Opsariichthys > Opsariichthys bidens. The sequence continues at coordinate 15,639,467 of CM074302.1, forward strand.
TTGCGACATATGCTCTCAATGACAAATGCAGAACAGCTAGTTCATGCGTTTCTGACCTCAAGACTAGATTACTGTAATGCTTTACTGGGTGGTTGCCCTGCTTGCGTGATAAACAAATTACAGCTGGTCCAAAACGCAGCTACTAGAGTCCTTACTAGAACCAGGAAGTATGAACATATTAGCCCGGTCCTGTCAAAACTGCACTGGCTCCCTATTAAACATTGTATATATTTTAAAATCTTGCTAATTACAAAGCACTAAATGGTTTAGCTCCCCAGTACCTGAGTGAGCTCTTAATGCATTATAGTCCTTCGCGTCTATTACGATCTCAGAATTCTGGCCAGTTGTTAATACCTAGAATATCAAAATCAACCGCAGGCGGTCGATCCTTTTCCTATTTGGCACCTAAACTCTGGAACAATCTTCCTAGCATTGTTCGGGAAGCAGATACACTCTGTCAGTTTAAATCTAGACTAAAAACGCATTTATTTAACCTGGCATACACATGACGCACTATAAACTTTTGTCTTCATATCCGTTAAAGGATTGTTAGGCTGCATAGATCAGGTCAGCCGGAACCGGGAACACTTCTTATAACACCAGATGTACTCGTTACATCTGAAGAAGAATGGCGTCTACGCTAATTTTTATCTCTCTGCTTATCCCGAGGTTTACCAATTAACGTGATTGGCTGGATCCGGGCCGTGTCGGGGTCGGACGGGGAACCTGTGCCTGTGTGCGGCAGCAATGTGGCCCTGTGGTGTCGGCGGAGACTGTGTTAACTAGCTCATCCTTAGTGAAGACCTTACCGACTCATCAGCCAGTGGCACATATCCAAACAAACCGTCCCATACCGGTGTGATCATAAGATCTTAAACTAGATGGAACTAGATTAAATATTTTGACTGTTGCGATTCCAAATTGGTTTAATGACCTGTAACTCTGCCTGAGTATCGGACAAGTGTTCACTGTTGGCCAGAGGAGAACTGGCCCCCCGACTAAGCCTGGTTTCTCCCAAGGTTTTTTCTCCATTTGTTGGAGTTGTGGTTCCTTGCCGCTGTTGCCTTTGGCTTGCTTACGTTGGGGACACTTGCTTGATATTCAGCAGTGTTTTTGATATGCCTGCATTGGCGCCGTTGTATGCGCACTGAGCTGAGCCAGACGATTACGTCACTGTTTTCTGCAGTGCTGATATACCTAAATTAACTAGACTAATAACTACAGATATTTGCAACGGAATGAATCAATAATATATAGAATAAGCCAGACAATGACACCATTTTCTTATTAATGTAAAGCTACTATGCCACAATTTGCATTGTAAAAAGCGCTATTTAAATAAAGGTGACTTGACTTGACTTGACGTGTGTTAGTGGAGTTTGAGGGCATGGAGTGGAGTGGAGTCCCGCCCATCCTCCCACAACTGAAGTGAGTGTGCTGAGCTTGGTTGCTGTTGAAATATTTGATAAATTGGAAAATGTCTGCTCCCAGTCTGCAATCATCCAATCACTTCCAGTCTACTGTCGCCGCTCCCTTCAGCCCTTCAACTCCATCAGTTACTTCCCCAAGCTGCTGAGATCCGTATGGGTTTCCAGGTCTCCAGCGCCGCCCTGGTGTTTTGATCCCCTGGCTTCACCTCAAGGCTTCAAACCCTGCACTCCACCTGGGCCCTCCAACCCATCGACTTCACCTTGGCTCTACGCTCACACAGCTCCAGGTCAATCATCCTTTGGGCTTTGTTGGGTTCCCTCGTTCTTATGGCAACACCTTGGTCCACTGTTGCTCTGGCTTCGCCTCGGACTTCTGGTTCTCTGGTTGCACCTCGACTCTCCATCACTCTGGCTCCGCCAGGCTCCTCCTTCCCTCCACAATGGTTCTCCCATTGTCCTCACTATTCTTTGATCAATTGGTTATGTTCACCTATTCCTTATTTAGTTCCCTTTGGTTGTATATTGTATATATTAGGGCAGGGATGATACACCTATCTCTCGATTCGATGCTATCACGATACTAGGGTGCCGATACGATATGTATTGTGATTTTTTAAGATTGCAATTTTACAAGTATTGCAATTTGATATTGCAACTTATAGTGATTTTGCTTTGTTTTTTTTAACACTAGATCATGGGGAAAAGTTGAATGTAAAACGATTTCCCCACTGCAGCCATTTTCAAAAGGTAACTATTTTTGATTGCTACCGTAAACATCAGTGATTATATTTGAACTATAAATTTCATCCCAGTACTTCTATGATAATTTGAACTATTATATCACAGAAATAATGATATTATGAGGTTGCGATAATGACTGCTCTCTTTTGATCAGCGGCAGTGCCAACACAGATTTGAATGTTGCACTCTGATTTTGTCAAAGGTTTAATAGACAGATGAACTGGTGTTTGATTGATTAACATCAATGACAAAGACAGCAGCAGAAACATTATGCTGCTGTCTTTGTCATTAATGTTAATCAATCAGCAAAAAACAACTGATCTTGACTAAATAACTTTTGTATGTTAATTCAGTGAAGACTATGCCGTGTTAATTTTAAATTTGATTATTCAGTTTCTAACTTGAATACCTAAAAAACATAAAGAACTGTTTATTTCATTTGTACCTTTCTTATATTGTATTTGTTCAGTTGTTTGTCATTTGCACCTTTGAGTTTTCATGTATGCTTGACACTTGTTGGCAAAAATTACATTCATTGTCTTGTCCAAGATCTTGAGAAACACATATTCAGATAAATATGTTAGACATTTTACTGGTAGTGTACTGTATGTCACACCAGCTGACAATTTTGTGTGTGTTTGTTTAAGAGTAACGGAAAATGTGCGTGTATGTTCCATGTATTCACAAGAAATGAATGTCATTTCACTGTAAGCATCCAGAGGGGCACCTGAGAGGAGTGAAAAAAGACCTTGTCTGGGGTGGGAGCCAGTCACACCCCTTTTCCATAAACCCACACACTCTACACAAAATATGTACCCACACGTATACAAACAGCCTTAAACCTGGGGCTATGATGACTTTCCCAGTTAATGTAACAAGAAAACCATAGACTGGGCCACTCCTTCAAATAAAACTGTCATTTGAAAAAAAAAAATTAAAAATACAGAAGTACACACAGGGACCCCTGCACTTCAAACATATATTTGTAGCAACAACGTATGGTGGGGCTTTTCTGGAAGATGTGTTATTAACTGTAAAAACAGCACTGTTTACACAGTGTGTAGCACTGCCAATATTTGTCCAATAGTAATATAGTCTGTCTTGGAAAAGGTGGGCTCAGCATATTATTGTCACTGCTGTTAAAACGCTGTCACAGCACAGGATCACACGTTTGGACCTTGGCGGATTAAACCAAGACGGATCAAACCAACTGTATCCAACCAGAAGCGTAGGAGAACTCAAAGAAAATTCATCACATATGAGTCACCATGCTTCCAGTAAAGAGTCTCACTGAGCACCCGAACAGTCTCATTCCTGACTTACCATTCACTGGATGAGGATTAGAATGGAGCTTTTCTAACTGAAGATAAATATAAAATAAAGAAAATATTTACACTTGCTTTGACAAAAATCTAAAGAAAATCCATCCTTCACCCACAGCATACAGAAACGATACATGTGCTGATCACCTACACATTGTGTAGAAGTGTTGTCTTTAGAGCAACTATTGAGTAACTGGTTGAGTGCCATGTGAGGCAATTCATAAAAATCTAAAAATGTGAAAAAAGTCAAACGAGAGTGAGGTATATAGGTAAATGTTGACGCACTAGTTAACCTCCACAAGTTTAAAACTGTCTGAACTCGCTCAGTGTATGTTGCTTTAGATGAGCCATTGTATAGATCAATACTAATGGGCTCAGGCAGGATGCATTAACACTCAGCTAATGTTAAAAAGGATGCAAAGCTTTGTGTCACACAGACCCTAATCTTGCGTAGCCAGACCTTCAGACGGCCGGCAGAAAGTCTGGAGTCTATCGCAACTTTCAATGGTCAAGGACCACCCAAAAGGACGTTTAACTGACATGCAATGCAACCAATCACAGTTCTTTTGGTTCTGAGTTATGATTAGGGCCGTGATGTCCCTACAACAACAGACTGGCATGCATCTAATAAATTACTCATTCAAGAACATTATGCAAGTTTACAACTTTTGAAAATCCAGCGTTTAGTTGATCCTGGTAAGCGTTCATTGTCACAGTTGCAAACATGACGGCGTTCTTCTTCTACGAGGGGATTTGGCATCACGGCATTTTCTTTCCAGGCCGACAGAATCTGTCGAGGGGCGGAACAGGAAGGGGCGTAACTTGTTACAGGGGGCGTAACTTGAAGTCGTCCAAATCACACAGAACCACACGAAATGTCAAAAAGAGACGACGCGAGAAAATCAGAACCTCTTACTCGGTAAAGACTAGAAGGGATACAGCTACGGCCACCGGACATGTGCACATCAATATTGTGTCATTTGACATTTATTTATTTCATTTAATAACTGTATTTGCAGTATTGTAAGGGTAGCTTTAGGGTTGGGGTAGGTGTAGATGTAGATGTCAATAAAACACAATTTGATAAGTGGCACATTTTAATTTCCTGTTATTTATCTTAAAATGTTGCCTCACTTCTGGCTGTAGCTGTACCCCTTCTAGACACAATCGCTGGGTCGTCACTAGTACTGCTCTTCTTCTACTTCACTTTCCTTGTGACTTTTTGTAGTAGGCATAACTTGAAGTATGTTGTAGTACTGCGGGATGCAGACAGACCCTTCTCTTCCAGCCAGACCATTAAAGAATGCGACACACATGAAATGTTAAATGTCCAGTGAGTGGCGCTAAAAGCATTTCAAGTTTTATCCAAAATGGGCGAAAGTGAACCTGGCGATGTTTGTTGTTGTACATATTGCCACAGTTCAAGTGGCAATGACAGGTTCATTCTCTTTTGAAAAACCTACTCTAAACCCATCCGGTTGTGTTAACAAAACAACATAACATGAAATAATAATGCATTTGCTAACCATGCCATTTTAGCTTGCTTCTACACGAAAAGCCATACATAAGGAGCCGATTATATGTTATCCAATGTGAAAATGTATTCGTTTACAAAGCATGCTGAAATCCCTGTTCATTTCAGCAGGAACCTGCAGTCAATTGTATGCATGTGGAATGTAGGTAGAGGAACATTTTCCAATGTTGCTGTGTTAAAATGAAACAAAGCAGCTAAAAATCTATTTTTTTTTTTTTTTAATTTTGACTTCCCTGGTTTTTGACAGCGAAGAAAGTAGTGAGGAAGGAGAGGGTTTTTAACATGAAAGGGACCATGGCTCCACCCCATGAGAGCAGCGCAGGCAAACAGATCCGTTCTGATAGCAAGGTGATGTCATGCGGAGAGGGACCAGACATATGTTCTCTCATTTCACCCACATTGAATCAAGAGACAGGCTATGGCACACTTCCCAATTCCCTCCTGCCCTGAAATCTATAGCATTCATAGTACAAGAAATAGATAGATAGAGCGATAAGGGTTTGATAATTACAGTCATGAATACTGTAATTGTTTGTGTTCATAACGTAATCTTTTGTTTTAGAAATAGCACACCATTGATAATCTAACAGGCATGAGAATTTGTTTTTGATTAACACATTTTGAAGAATTTGAGCAAGCATAAGACAATAAAAGAAAATTAATTGTGGTATTTATAATCAGTGGGAAAGTCGGTATGTGCTTTCTGTTGCATTTCCTTCTGCCTACTGGTCTGTTCTGTCCAAAGCACAGAGAAAGACAGAGGAGAAGGGAGGATAAATATGCCGTGAATGCTTGACAATTACTTATTGTCAGGTCAAGCCCCCCGTACACTTGTCAGCATTGTTCCGGGTTTCAAACAGGATGCGCTTCAGCACCGTGGACAGGGGCAAAGCAGGCGGGCCGAGGACACAACAGGAAGTCAAGGAGCACCAGGCATCCCACTTGAGTTTGGATAAGGTCGACGACATTTTGAACGAGGTCCTCAGACCCTTATGATTCATCTTGCTTTAGTCTTATACGCAAAACTTCTCCTACCACAACAATGCAGCATTAAGACAGATGGAGGGAGGGATCCAGCAGCAGATTTCCATGTTTCCAGCACACAATCTGGACTGGACTAATAATCTGCATTAAATGATACTTTGAATGGCAAACAATGAGATACAGAAACAAACAAAGACTTTCTAGCGGATAAACTTCTAAAGGCCTCGATATACACGCATCAAAATACTGTTTTCATTCTACACTTAAGGGTAAAAAAAAGTTTGAAATATCCGAGCAGCGGTATAATGTGAACAAACATCCTGAACAATTAAGAGTTACAACTCCAATATGTTCATGTTTTTACTCGCGTCTGACCTCGAAATGAACCACGGAAAATTTTCACGTCAAAAACCCCCCCAAAACAAGCCGAGCCGCAGAGCACACCTACCAATTACGTAATAACCATGAACCAGTAGTTTGAAGGTGTTTACCTTTTTAGTCGTTTAAATATGTCTGTCACATGTTAAGGCTTAAATATTGGATACAATCTTTTAAGAATGATTACTTTTTCAATTGCCTATCAGTTTCCTTTCCTTTATACCAGATTGTAGCCCATCCATATTGAAACTCTCAAATCTCTGATTCCAGTTGAGGGGTTAAAGGCTGATAACGCGTCTGGCTATTTTTCTTGAATGGTGCACTGCTCAGGTGGACTGGCCTCCAAAGTTCTTCAAAGGGTTCATCTGACTGACAGCTACTCAAAGTGTCTACATGTGACTGAGACATGAATATCAATATAAACTGGGATTTTCTGTTGGCTGTACACTAAAAGCTTTGAAATCAGACAGCCTGTAGTGTTTCCATAATTCAGTGGCTTATAACTGCTTTGATTTGAGGGGATTTTTACAGTACAGGGAAATTAATGCAACTGGGGATGCAAGAGCCAGCGCTTCAGTACCGAGATGCTAAAATCATTCATAGTATCTGTGTAGAACAATCGTTTGATGTCGACTCTTCCGCAAGTCCTTCTCATGCTTTCAATCTTCAATTCAATCCAATAATTATTTTTCTTAATAAAATAATGCTTTAAAGAAAATGTGCTTAATATTTTTATTATGATGCAGTCATTTCACAATATAATTAAGACATTCAATGTGTGCTTTATTGAACACATCGATACATAACTTAGTTTAGATTGAGTTAATATTTCATTTTAATTTTGTTGTGGTATTAAAATGAGTACCAAGAAGAGTGAACTTCCACTGGTATCAGTATTGACTGCTGACATTTTCGCATCGTGCTAACCCTAAATTCAACATATTTGGCCAACTTGGATTTACTGTAATCTTCTCAAGTTTTAAACTTTGGCAGAGTCAATAACAAAGCCAGAGCTTCAGCATGGTGCACACCACCAAATATGAGTCATGTTGTCATCCCGCTCATACACTTATCAAACAGCTCAAGTACTAAAGCAGATTTGGCCCTTGCTTGGCTCTGGTCTGGATAGTATGGGTTTAATTCCTTCTGAACTGTGCCTGTATCAGGTATCAAGAAATCAAACTCCGCATTGGCTCTGATGACACACCTTCAGAGTGCCATTTGGGCTCTGGGCCTATCAGTTTCACAATCGAGGCTTTATTCCTCTGGACTACAACGGCTGAGACTTTAAGTATGATTACAGAGGGATTGTCTTAAATAACCTCAAAGAGAAAAGGCACTGTGAGCTAAACCTTATGCTGGCAGAACACATTTAGCAAAGAGGAGAGCTGAGTTACGGGAGTTACGGGAAGGACAGTTAAGCATCAGGTTTGAGTTTAAGGGAATACTTGGGATTATTTGAGGTAGCCATTGAGCGATGTAAGAAGTATCTTTCTATTTGGTTACATAACCAGATACCATTCACTTTACACACAATATAAGGCTGTCATTACGAAACCAGTTTCCTTTCCACATCGTCCTCTCTTACTTTAATGCTGGACGTTTAAAGTTTACCAGTCATTTATACACTGCGGCCGTGACTCGGCTGGCATATGGCACGCGGACTCGAGCTGAGAACTGCAGGCCAACTGCACAAAAAGAGCAGCTCAGAGCCGTAGACAGAAAGTAAGCTGTGTGAGGCAAGATCTCGGTCATTCTTGAGCAAAACTGCGCTTATGCACTCTTGGGATGTCTCTTAAAAAAAGAAGTGAGCGATGCATATGGGCTCAGGCTTTCCTTGGAGCCACTGGGGAGATTCCTTGAGAAGGTATGGCCTGTCCGATGCAGAGCAACCTGAAAAGTCATTCAGACTGCCTTATCAGTATGCCAGCATGCCAGGCCATCTGAAACACAAGGAAAGGTGCCTTTGTGGGCCCTGCAGGGAAGAACTGATTCCATCACACCACATTCCTGGCTAGTGGCTCATATTGGTGTACTGGGTTTGATTAATAACTGGAATTTATTGGGTGGTCCATGAATGATTATTACTATTTACTTTAATAATTCTTGTATGTTATTCATTATTCATATATGAATTCCTAATTAATTGGGCAATTAACCCTTTATCAGTAGTGACAAGATTCTTCACTTCCACACATTTCCGTCAGTCCAAATCCGATTATTTGTGTATTCGATTGTAATCTGATCTAAAATTACTGACATTCACATTGTGTATCACAACTAGTTTTCTGGTTTATCTGCATTGGTTTTTATGGCAATGATGTTGCTTTGGAAGGCATACGCCAAAAACAACAACAACAACAACAACAACAACCATAGCATGGAGGGTTTCCGATATATATGTTGTTTTATTTACAAGATAACAATGTGTAGCAGCTGTCTACAGCAGAAACGACTTATGAGAAGGAAACCTTTCAGCATGTTACCTATAATAACGTTGGATGTTTACGTATAACGTGGCGAGAGAAAGTCGCATAAATCCCGTGAAATCGGATCAAAGCCAGACTGAAACTGATTTCCAGAAATGCGATTTGTATGTAGCTCAAAACGGATTTGTTTCGAAATCTGATTCACAATCGCATTTTATATGGTTTTTGGTCTTTCACACTTGCTAAATTTGATTGGATTTCAATCGGATATGCACCAAAATCAGATTTGAACTGACAGTCTCAGTGTAGCCTTAGACTGCAAAATATAGATAATAGACCGCATGATAGATTTTTTTTTTGTGTGTGTGTGTGTGCAATGAACATTAGTGCGGCCCAATGTTGTTTTGAACCCCACTTACTTTAATTGTATTGGCAAAAACAGTACTAAAATTATTTTATGTTGGGTGAGTAAATGAAGACACAATTTTTACTTTTGGGTGAACTATTCTTTCAAGACTTCATGTAAAAGTAGTTACACTTACTGGCAAAACAGGGAAAAAGCAAATCATGAATAGAAGCTAAACAAGACAATGAAACTAAACATGATCGTGACAACTTAAATATGTATGTATATGTAATTGTCTTTGAAATATGGTTAAAGTGTACTGCTGGTAAACTAAAATAATACTTCAATGCAATTTCTATTGAAACTTCTATATCATGTATTTAAATCAATTTGAAGTGAATTGCAAATGCAAATTCAATACAGTTAAGCACACTTCTTTTTTCACAAGAGGCTAATCCATGTGTGATGAGTATACAAAACTTGTTCTAATAAATGTTACAAAAACTGTAACAATCCCAAAAAAAAAAAATGTGGCACGGTATATAGTCTATTACTTACATTTAGATTGTTGCATGCTTTGGTCACATTTGTCTGTGTAACAATATTTAACTAATACTACATTATACAATAATGTGTAAGTGAAATTGTAAAATTGTCAATTAATTACCATTAAATGGTTTGAGGCAATGTGTGTTCTTGTGGTATCATCAGCCAATCATTTTTCTAGACTTTACATTTATTACTCACATGACATTTTATTAAAGCAAAACATGCATTTTTTTTCACAAGTATGTCTGAATATTTAATCATCTCTCAAACACAATAACACTCTTGTGCACTGTATGGAAATGTCAACTAAGAGCACCTTTTAGACAGTTAGGTCAAAACCTCTGGGTACAATATCGAGAATACAGTGTTTTGTCCTGACATGCTCTCTGTCTGACAGCCCAGACGTCTAGGTTTCTGGGTAATGATGGGTAAAATCAGTTTTACAGTAGCTAAAATCCAAAATCCCTTGGTTTCATTTTTCAATAATCTCCCATTTGCTCCTTTGGCTTATTCAGGCAGAATATGGCTGGAAATGACAAAAGGTGTACTATAATTAGGCCACATTAACATAAATCACATGAGCTATAGGCTAGCGTCATCCCATCCACAGCGCGAGCGACACGACAAAACGACAACGCTCCCTTAAAATCAACAAAGCGTATACAATTAGGGACGTTCCATTCAGAACAACCAGACAGACTTTCAGCTTGAATCTGAAATGTTAACATTACGCCTCGTCTAAAACGCAACGATGTCACAAAACGCGAGCCTGAGGACAGAAACTAGCGCTGTGCGAACACTCCTTTAGCGTCGACGCTTTCGTCGCGTAGCGATGAAACTGTTCGGACGCTCGCCTCGAATTCTCGCGCAATGAAGAAAAGCAGAATCGCTGTTCTCTATAGGCTAATGTACTCGCGCGTGCTGCGCTACTGCGCGCATGTCGATGTAACAAAGGCAGTGAACAAACGACGCGATGGACTTCTTGATTCATAGAATGATCGTCATCGCGAGGTGACATTTCGCACGTTTCTAGGATCGACAGGCACTCAATGACCCCCCGTTTAACCCAATCCCGCATTCTGCGATTATGTAACGTTATTGATGATTTCATCGCGCTCTGGACAATGCCGGGAATTCTGCGTGCCTACAATAGCCACTCCAGTAGTTCAGTCCGGCGTTAATAGCGACCAAACGGCACAATGCAAAGATTAGCGTTGACTTTATTCATTCTGTGTATTACATTTGCTATGATCTCCATTTGCCCTCCATTCTATATTGAATGCCTCTCAGAACTGAAAGTCTGGATTTCCTGATGACGCGATGAGCTGCACTTGCAATCATAAACGGTAAGAAAAGAGCGATGATGTCATTTTACTTCAGTTGCGCTACATTAACGTTTAGTCCCGCTAACAAAGCGCTTGCATGTTAAAATGGCCATCAATAAGAGGGCAGCTGGGAAACACATGACTTACCGAAGCCACCGAACATGTTTAGTGACCCCCTTTTACACCACTGACAATACAACATGTACCCACCCTTGGCACCTGGAGTGATGCACCCTACCTAATGAGCCCTACAAGGCTCGTGCGACTTCACTGCAAACACGTCGGAATATAAAGAACTGACGCACTGAACGTTTGCATTTGGCGTCGTTGTAAAGATCTGGCGAATAAAGAATATTTACAGACCGCATGGGGCAGACTTTTCTTCTTGAGATGTAATGTTCCGTTACTGTACCCTGCAGGACAGATCTGTGTACACAATAAAGCTCAGTAAAGCAATGTCAGAGAAGACGTTTACCTGACAGCGTGGCCGTTCCCTCTCCATCTACTATTCCACGATGACTCGGTCAACCGATTGCCTTGTAGCATTTAGGTCCAGAGAGCCAGGTCTGTCAGATGCTGGCACATGTCTTTCCTCTCGTCCAGGCTGGCACAAGCAGAACTGCAATCTCGCGCAGAACACGCTGCTTCGATGAGCGCAAGCGCCGCGCGCCACACTATCCCGCACGAGACCATTGAGCGGCCCGCGCCACGCCCCCTTCGGTGAGCTGTCAGTGGCAGTGCAGCCGCACGCTTGTTTCAAGTCGTTGACAGCGAGTTTGTGTTCCATGCAGACCTACCGTTACCCCAAAACGAGTTTGAATACTTAGATCTCACTGAAAATGTCTGAATGGCTGTTCATTTCATTGGATGATAAAATATAAACGCAAGTGACACGCAAACTACTGCTGCTGGAGCTTCAATGGGAACTAACTTCACCTTTCTGAGCCAAACTGAGTTTCAATTATCTTGGTTAGGGTTCGTTTTTTTTTTTTTTTAGGGTCCTATTAGAGCAACCAAAGAATCGCGTTATCTATGCAACACTTTTAGTTTTATTTTTGAGCAGTATGATTTTTTTTTTTTTTAATTAATTGAAATTTTGTCCACAAGAATCATTTTACATAAAAATGCTTAAAATAATCATGATCTGCTGTTTATTAGGCATCGTTGGTCTGTGTTTGAGATGTATAATTTAGACCAAAAAAAGTCTTAAAAATATTTTTATGAAGTTTAATTAAGTCCTGAAGATAACTTCTGGAGGTTCAAGGCTTGTTCTTCTTTTCTCTGAGAAGTAGAAAATGCGATTCCCATCATTATTGTCACACATAATAGCAAAGGTCTCGACCAGAGGCCCAACCAAGGGGCCAAACATCAGAAACATGATTAAGACAATCATCATATATTTGTTCCAGGAAGTGTTTACAATAAATAAAACTTTCAAGAAAAAGACTGAGTACATCACCAATCTACAGCTTCAAACAAAATGTTCTGCATAATTTTGTTAAGTTTTATTCACCCAACATGTTCAAAAAAATCTCAAAGTAAGACAAGCTAAGGGGGACATGTCAAGGGGGACATAAACGACCCAAAATTAAAAGGTTGCAGCTCATAAGTTATTCTGAATATACACATAACCAGCATATATTTATAAAGCTAACACTTGAGAGTTTACAGTTAAAGACTGTTATTACTCGGACTGTTATTAATATGGTCCTATATAAGCTCAAACATAAATACTATATATATATATATATATATATATATAACATGTCAAATCTGAGGATTTTTTCTATGCAACATCCTCATCCTGCATAATTAATTTGAATAAACATTTTCTAAGATCATATCATCTATGTTTTCAGAGAACTTAAGGCTAATGAACGACTGTTAAAAAAATATAGAGCCTCCTGTAAGCTCCCATGCACTCTATTGTATGTGTCTGGTGTGGCAAACTGCCCCATTTATGTTTCTGTTGTTCTCATTCAACAAACCTCTCACACCTCTGCCTGATCTTCATTGCTCTTTTATCATTATCCTTTTTTATTCAGCCATTATTAGCCTTTATTATAACATTACATGGCTTGCATCATCGCTTTGATCCCAATATACATTTATCCACATATTATAAAAAGTTTTTCTATAAAACACAACAAAACACTTTCTTATGAACTCTTGACAAAATACATTATTAAATATAACTGCTCCTGTGCTGAAGGTGCATTAGAGCTACAATTAGCATTAAGCTACATAGGACGATTTATACGATTAATACTACTCAAAACTCACTTGAAACCACCAGACTGTTTGTAATAACTTCAGATTGTGATCTAATGTATGTTTTTGTCATAATATGCTGTTAAAATATGTCATTTATATGCATTTCACATGTACACATCCTTTATTGTTCTGGAATTAACCCAAATTGCATGAAAATTGTGTGTTTATTAGCTTCATGTTTCACGTGCATTTCTCTGGGCTTGTTGTGTAATGAAACAGACAAGTTTTACAAGATAAGATCTTTTTATCTTTAAAAGATAACCACTAAACAGCACTTCTAAAACATTTTTAAATTTTTTTTTTTTTTTGCCTCTCCCCTGGTGTACTAACCACACTGTAGGTCCTAAAATGAGCTCCAATGGCCAACACAATGAACACCATTAGGAGCAATTACTGTTGTTATGGAGCAGGTGTAAACGGTTGCTGTTTTTTCCAGCTACATAACCATGGCAGCCTCCCTACACACCACACTTAAGTCTCAGCGGCAGGGCAGCTGAACCTTTAATTACCCTGACAGCTAACACACACATCCAGGCAGTGCAATAGGGTCCCTAGACAGTGCATCATCCTCTATTTGAGTCAGTCCCATAAGAGAGAGTTTGATATTGTGAAAAGCCTGTTTTGGGCCTTTAGCTTCCCATGCTGACATGATAGCAGCCACCTTGCTCAAGAAGACAGACAGTCCCACTTTAGACTATGTTGTGATGTAGTTACTGGTTATATAACAGAATTAGATTTGCCTACTGCTCCCTGGAGTGTGTGCATGTGTGTGTGTGTGCACTGCTGTGCAGACATAAAACCATCAGGAATAACAACAAGATAGACAGGGAGATACCCGCAGTGGGACAGCCGGCGGGTGGAAAGTGAGAAAGAGCACAATTAGTGAGGTCACCGCAAAGTAATGCGTAAAGGGAAAAGGATTCCTTGGTGTAGCGTGCTCAGCCACGTCACACAATCAAGCTGTAGGATCTCACTTTAGGATCTCACTGTTACATCACTGGCAATTTGCATTCTTCATGGATAACAACATGAACAGATGCAAGATCAAATGACATTTTTCGGTTGTCATTGATCCAACTTTTTTTCCTAAAATAATAATAATAATTAAAGCTGGAAGCAGCGATGAAAGGGCCTCACACCCACACTTTAGGAAAACAATGTGCATTTAAGTATATAAATATAGGACGACTACGTCAGTCATTTGCATTTGCCACACTTGCTGCTACCAGCTGGTGGCACTATGACTATAACGTTATATGCCGTACTTACAGCAGCTTCCTCTTTCATGACGAAACATCAAGTTTTGTAAGGCCGCCACGGACACACCCTTAAAAAAACTCAAGATCTTTGCAATTTAGCGTCGCAAAGGCCTTGAGATTAGAGTGACCAAACATGATGTTGTTCTGGTTAAATCTCAATGAGGAGTTAATCGCAGTGTAAAACATGACATTTCCTGTTGCCTGCAGGTGACACTATGACTACAACTGAATGTTGGCATGTAGATGTCTACAGGCCAGGACACTAATGAAAGGTGAAGTTTGGGGCAGATCAGACATTGTATGCCGAGTTACAACAACCTCTTTCATGTCGAGACATCAAACTTTGTAAGGTTGCCACGGACACTCCCTTCAGCGAAAACCTAAGATCTTCTCAATTTAATGTGGCAAAGGCCTTTAGATTAGACTGACCAAAATAGGATGTTTATCGGATAAAATCGCTGAATGTCTTGAAATGGCAAAAAATTTAGCAGAGAAAATTCTAAATATCTTACTTCCTGTTGGCTTTTCAGATTTAGTTTTTTTGTAGGTCCTGGGCTGTAACGCGTATTTACCAAGTTTAAATTTTGTAGGTGGCGCTATCGAGCCATTTTGTCACATCTAATTCTGAAACCCATATCAGACGTAATTATCACAACTTCTGACACGTGTGCAAGGTTTCACGAGTTTCCGCGCGTGTTCAGGCCCTCAAAAATGCGATTCGTTTTGGAGAACAGAATTGACCGAGCAATTACAATAGGGTCCCCACACCATCGGTGCTCGAACCCTAAATACAAAGAGCCAATAAACGTCACATAGTATATACAAACATGTATAACAATGACTATCTAGTATAAATACTCAGTTCGTACAGCACATATGTAGCAAAATACTTTCTAATTATTGCTGGGTATTTTATTGTGTTATTGGTTGGGGTTCTGTTAATTGGTGTGATAATATTGCAGAATTTTAACTTGTGGCAAATCGGTTATCTGTGCCCTTGTTATTCTCAATAGAACAATCCAAGAAGATACACAACTTGGTTCCCATTAGGGTCGTGTACCATATTCAGAATTTCATTGAATGCCTTTTAGGTCACATTTTATTTTAGAGTGCCCTTGTTACGCATTGCATGTGTTTGCGATTATATTAAGCTATACATGCAAATAAACCTAAACCAGGGGTAGGCAAGTTCGGTTCTAGAGAGCCCTGAAAAAAAAAAAAACCTCACCAGCCTTAGTAATCCTAAAGAGCTTGATTAGCTTGTTCAGGTGTGTTTGATGGAGCTAAACTCTGCAGGACAGCAGCTCTCTAGGACCGAACTTGCCTATCCCAAAACCTACTGAGAGTACATTTTGCTGATATTACTCAGTACTTGGACATATAAATTACACTTTAACAAGGACACCTTAAAATAAAGTGTAACGGTCTTTTATATTCTAATTTCTGAATGTGAATTGCAGTAGCCAAACAATACATAAACTGATATTCAAATATATTTAAGCAAGCATGTCTTTTAAATAAGCAAAAAAAAAAGTAAATATGAAAAAACATCTGAAGGTTTATAGGCCTTGTGTAGAGAAAATCAGTACAATAGATGTGTATGAAATTATTTTAAAAATATACTATTCACTATAACAATCCACCCTTAAATCTTTATGATATTCTGATCTCGAGTCATCCGTCGGATCCCTCCTTCAGTGCATGTCTTTATTTTGCCCACTTTATCATTTGCTAGATGAAAATTGCAAGTCTGATTGAGAAGTAATTCATGATCTGAAGTATCATTTATGGCAGTAGCACAATCTAACTCTCTCCATAAGCTGCTATTAAGAGGAGTTCCTTATTACTCATACAGGTTTTCCCAAATCCGTAACCCTAGACTGAGTACTAGTGACACTTGTTCAATAAAGAATCATTAAATAAACACTCTCTTTAGGTAAGGGAAGCATACTTTTATAAGAACAACACTTCCATCTAGAGGAAACAAGTTGCTGTATTACAGTAGCAGGCTAAGAATAACGGGAGTGAAGAATCATAACCTCTTGTATACATTTTTTTAATAATCAGTTTTATATGAATGAATAAAAGTACAAAACAGAACTAAACTTTTTGGTCAGGAGGAGTGTCATCACAAAGCTCATCAAATAAAACTTTAAAGCTGTAAATGGACACAGCTCTTTAGAAAAATGTCTCATCAAAATCTCAATATATATATATAATGTAATCTTCATTTTCAACTGAACATTCATCATTGATTTGATCAAATGTAGTGCAATTTGTCCCAAGACAGATATAAAGGACAATACAATAAATGTGTGTGATGTCAGAATATGTGATTTGAAGTATATATATATAAGTAAAAAGTACATAAAGAAAAAGAATGTGTTATACATAAAAGCACCCTAATTAGCCATTACCTGGATGGAAGATTCATCTATGACAGGCTTTCTGAGGTGTATTGTGGGTACATTTAAAGAGATTTGGTAAGGGTTTATGATTATGTAACAACAAAAATGTAAATGAATAGTATCTTGTGAAGGTTTACAAGCGTGCATAGTTTAAAAGCTCAGAGCATTTTACAGTATTTTTCACTGTGATTTACCGTTTAAGAGATCTTAGCATAAAGTATATCGTGTCTTTAAAAGGCCACTTGCAGAATCTTTAGGGGCATTTAGCTGAAGTCTCGGTCGACCAGGATTAGTGGAGCCACAAGTGTCCAGAGGTACAGTGCCAGTCCCAGCCAACTCGAAGAGATCTTCACCCATACAGATGGCATAGTGGTTTTCATGGCTGCATAGTCTGTTTCAGGCCTGGGAAAGTGGTGAAAAGTGAAAAAGTAAAACATTTAAATGAATAATTAGCACTCCCCCCCCCCCTTTCTTTTTTTCATTTTAACATATACACAGAACTCAACTCAAATTCCATAGCAATGTAGAAGAGAACAGTTGGTTTCTAAAAGTAAAAACCCAATTTATTTATTTTCTACACAGAAACTGTTCATTGAGGATTGAAGACCTGTTTTGAAAGGCCTATGGACAAAAATGAAAGGGAAAAACTGGGCAGTCACAGTTGTGCTGTTTTAGGATAATCTAGACACTCACTGATACCAGTTGGTTAAGGTCATCATGATGTAGAGGGAGGCAAGGAAGAGAGAGAAATGGAAGAACGAGTAGCTGTATGTGACGCCGTCTTCTTCGTTATCCACAGCTCTTCTCACGCCATCCTCAGAGACGCCCTCGCTGGCATCGGTGTTCGCAAGCCCCTGAACTTCCTCTGTCTGCATGAGCTTATTCACCTGGCTGTTGTTTGAGGAACGAATGCTAGAAAAATAGAAAAACAAAAAACAAAAAAAAAACATGTAAAATGTGGCTTGGTTAGACATTTAAAAAAAATCCAAAAAAAAACCCCTGATTTTAAATATGGCAGACCGATATATTGAACATTTATTTTTTTTTTTAAAGAAATATACTTTTATTCAGTTAGGATGCATTAAACCGATTAAAAGTAGTAAAGGCAGTAAATATATTTATACTGTAACAAAAGACTTCCATTTCAAATAAACACTGTTCTTTTCAACTTCCTATTCATTAAAGAACACTGAAAAGAGTATCATGGTTTCCACAAAAATATTAAGCAGGACATCACTTTTCAACATTGATAAATTAGAAATGTTTCTTTTGAACCAAATCAGCATATTTCAATGATTTCTGAAGGATCATGTGACACTGAAGACTGGACAAATGGCTGCTGAAAATAAACTACATTTTAAATGATATTAAAACAGTTACTTTAAATTAAATAATATTTCACAATATCACTGTAATTTTGGTCAAATAAATACAGCCTTGGTGAGCATAGGCTTCTTTCAAAAACATAAAAAAAATCATAAGGACCCCCAACTTTAAGCAGAAATGTAAATTAAAAAAAAAAAATAAAAAAAAATCATGAATATGGCAATAAATTTAATGTGCTTTTTATTTGTTCATAATATTTCCTACA